>CM068838.1:83509943-84709943 GCA_028554795.2 Sinohyriopsis cumingii
AGTAGCGCATTAACGGGGGTGGGGGTGGGAGGGGGTTGGTTTACGGGGAGGTTGCCCCAGGCGACACAGGTCATGGGATGACTAAACTACGAGTGCCAGAGGTCTTGGGTGCCAAAACCACTTTCCGCCTTCATCGTCGTCCCTCGCGCCATTTCCCTTTAATACATCATTGTATAAACATCATCACCAAATCAGCGACGTCGTACTGGAACTTGTACGACATGTTATGCCATGCCGTTCTAAGGAAAACTGTAAAGCTGTCACAATAGAACAGGAAAGATCTAAAGAAGACTTCAAGTGGAATTCAGGAATAAACGTAAAATGGCAGTTAAAAAAGTCGAGAGTTCCAGAGTTAGTTTAATACTTGTTGTATAAATTGTTATTAAATGAAGTAATGCTTTAACAATTATAGTGGTTGCTCAACTGTAAATTGTAAATGACTTCCTCATATCAATATAAATTTAGGTCAATTATTTGTTTAGAATGCATTTCTGAACTTCAGGAAAACGTTATCTATACCATTGTCCCATTTTCCGAACCACGAAGGGCTTTTATGTACATTTTCCCTGTCCTTCTATAGGCATAAATATATAGCTACACTCTTTACAATTACCTGGATTTAAGCTTATTTTAATGACCATAATGAATGTCAGAGACGCATCATTTCCATTCTGGTCAAACTTGACCCATGAGATGACCATGTTTCTAAACTTCGATGACGACCATCCAGATTTTTTTAGGAATAATGATAACAAATGGTGCTGATGGACCGACAGACAACGAAAGGAATAGCTAAAAGACTGGTTTTATTCTTCGAAATATGGCTGATTCTTATATTTAATCTAAATATTTTTCTAAAGAAAATCTTTTATATTCTTGCAACATCTTTCAGCAACGCCCCCCCCCCCCCAATAATTAGTGTTTAAGACTACTATCACAGTAAAAAATAAGATATATATGTGATAATATTTTTCCAAGATCAGAAGCATACATTTATGGTTGAGCAATTCATACATGACATTCCTCTGCAACGATCTACTATCCCATTCAAAGGTTGTAGGCTTTACAGATCTCAAATAATTTAAGTTTGAATAATTCTGATACAGTTTTAAAACTGCATTTAAAAATCTACAAATTTACCAGGGACAAAACTTTAGACCATTGCATGCACTAACACTGGTCAACAGTGAAATCATTACTGACTTGAAAAGGCCCTAATCTGTAGTATTTTGGTGTGCCGAACACGAATATAACCGTGAAAAATTTGTATTGGCTCTCGTTTTGAAGATATTCATATACCTCATTTTCTATGTTTCACTGTGTAAATTTCTCCAGTAGGACTGCAGCAACATCCGGAATAATGATGTAACATTGCATAATACCATCATGCTCACATCATCCACAGTTGATTGCATCATTTTCTGATGCAATGCAATACTAATGCCATGCGGCTGCTGAAGTAAGTTGACGTCAGCAGTGTACTATACATGTGTAGGCCTATTATACTAATGCCAGGCGGCTGCTGAAGCTGACGTAAGCAGTGTACTATATAAAGCCCAATCAGATAGGTTTAGCATTTAAAATATTTTAGACGTTGTGCGAGACAGTTCAAGCTACTGTTACATAAAACTTATTATTTTATCCATTTACGTACAATAAAGAACAGTAATGCCTCGAAAGTGTATTAATACCGCGGACAATTTTTGCTATATTTGTGGGGAAGTGACATTTGCCAACCAGAAGAAAAGTATCAATTCTCAAGTGAAGAAGGCATATCATCTTTACTTCGGATGCAAGGTTGGTGACCAAGACAAGCCTTGGGCTCCGCATATATGCTGTGCTACATGTACAACACAGCTTTCACAGTGGTTGAATTGCAAAAGGTCATCAATGCCGTTTGCAGTCCCAATGGTGTGGAGAGAGCCAAGCAACCACCTAAATGACTGTTACTTCTGCTTGGTTCCTCCTCTTTCCGGCGGAATAACGAAGCGAAAGAAGTCGAGAATAGTCTACCCAAACATTCCGTCTGCATTGAGACCAGTTCCACATGGTGAGGGACTTCCTATTCCAGAACCTCCAGCAGAATATTCTCTTGATTCATCTGACGAAGACAAAGGTGAGTCGACCTGTTCTTCTCCTGGTCCATCAGCATGCAGTGATCCAGATTTTCACTGTGGTGCATCATCAACCCCACACAGAATAACACAGGAAGAACTAAATGACCTGATTCGTGATTTGGACTTATCAAAGAACAAGGTAGAATTGCTAGGATCAAGACTCCAACAATGGAATCTTCTAGAAGAAGATGTCACAATTACTGCATATCGAAAGCGCCACCAGCAATTGGAGCCTTTCTTCAGAAAGGAAAGTAATCTGATATTCTGTTCCGATATTGAGGGCCTCATGAATGCTTTAAAAATCACTCATGACCCACAAGAATGGAGACTATTTGTGGACTCTTCGAAACTGAGTCTCAAGGCTGTGCTTTTGCACAATGGAAACATTCTTCCATCTATTCCAGTAGCGTATGCTGTCCACATGAAAGAGACATACGATAACTTAAGGCAGCTACTGAATTCCATTGAGTATAACAAGTACAGCTGGCCCCTCTGTGGTGATTTGAAGGTAGTTGCCCTTTTAATGGGACTGCAGCAAGGATATACAAAATACATGTGTTTCTTATGCGAGTGGGATAGCCGAGCAAGGGAAATGCACTACATGAGGAAGGAATGGACTCACAGGCAGAATGTAGCCATTGGAGAGAAGAATATCCAACACCCAGCTCTGGTTGAGGCTCAGAAAATCTTGCTACCACCCCTTCACATCAAACTAGGTTTGATGAAGAACTTCGTGAAAGCCATTGACCGGACTTTGCCAGCATTCCGATACCTGCATGAAAAATTCCCTCGACTCAGCAAAGCAAAGATTAAAGAGGGAGTTTTTGTGGGTCCTCAGATTCGAGAGCTTTTCAAAGATGACCGGTTCAACAACTTGCTGGAAGGTGACGCGAAACAAGCATGGAATGCTTTTCGCCTAGTTTCTACAAACTTCCTCGGAAATGTTAGGGCAGAAAACTATAAGGAACTAGTAGAAGACATGTTGATGAAGTATAAGAAACTTGGCTGCAATATGTCTCTAAAGATTCACTTCCTTCATTCCCATTTGGATTTCTTTCCTAGCAACTGTGGTATTGTTAGTGATGAACACGGCGAACGTTTTCATCAAGATATCGCAACAATGGAACAAAGATACCAGGGAAAATGGTCCACTACAATGCTGGCTGACTACTGCTGGACACTCCTCAGAGATGCTCCCGAACAACTGTACAAGAGACAGGCGAAGAAATCTAAGATGTAGTCAATGACTTGATTTTTTATAGGTAGGCTATTACAGTTGACCTTTTACTATTGGAATGCATTTCGTTATGTAAACATTAATTTCTTGCAGATTACAAAAAAACTAGAGCCAATTTTGCAATTTGACTGTCATATTCGTGTTCAGCACATAAAAATTGATAAGAATTGACTAATTTTATTTCAGTAACATGACTTTTGTAAAAATTTGTTGTCCAGTGTAATTAGCACAATAGACTCCATTGCTGGCTCCCGGTTCTGCACATAACTCAAATATCTCAGCACTGAACAAGCAATGAACATATAACAGCATAAGTAATCCCATTCATGATATACTTGCTGCAGATTTTCTTCGTTGTGTTCTTTTTATTGCAAAATTACCAACCGTACTCAGCAACCTCCTGCATACTCTGCGGTTAGCCTTTTAAAAAATAGGGTGTGCATACAATATGAACAATAGTTTTGGTTTGGTTACGCTAAGCCCACTTTAAAGTGTATCACCTATTAGCTTTGCTTAGTTTTACTACGGCAGAAAAAGTTAATATTCTTGCCTAAGAGCACAAAAACGGCATCAAACAAACAATACCTGTTTTTCTTGATTAAGCAATGGTGGGAATGTCCTCTACTGAACAGACGTCATATATGTACCCAATGGAGTATAACAATATTCTAAACGCATTAGTGTTCTTTAAATATGTCGTGTGTGTGTGTGTGTGTGTGTGTGTGTGTGTGCGTCAATGCGTTTTATGGTATCGGTTTATAATGAATAGTTCAGTGAAATAACTTTGTTAAATATCGCACTTGACGTGTGAAGCTTAATTGAATCTATCCTACACGAAACGCATGAAAGCAATTTAAAGTGGCCTATAGAAACTAAATTGAAACAACAAAAATGTAACAACAGATAAGTAATGTAAAATATGGCAAGGTAGAGGAAAAGGGAAAGATTAACTGAGTCCTGTACGGCCACAACACCAAGCAGCAAGATGAAATGATAGTTAATTTCAGTACTGTATCACAGCAGCTTTGACGTCTACCTGGAAAGCGAATAATTCTCTTCCATGAAAAAGATTAGTTTCTATAGATACCAGAATCAACACAAATCTGCTTAAAACATCAAAGGAAACGTCTTAAAACCAATTATATACTCCAGCCAACTAATTAAATCTGTTTATGTGCTTAAAATTAATCCTCTATAATCGGTAATGACAACATATATAATTTAGTATTGATACGGATATAAATATACATTGCTGTAGACCCTGAATGACACGCTGGGTTTATTTAATAATAAATTCTGATTCGGCTCATTATTATTTATGTTTATTGTATTAACAGAACAATATATGTGAATGGTTAAATAAATATAACAAAATTTACTTATTTAATTGTAATTCTAGATTATCAAGCATTTATATTTTTGATTATGTAGATATTGGGAAATTAATATAATAGCAACCACCAGTAGCTTCATTTTAAACTCAATGCCATGCCTAATATTCGTAATTTTTAGCAAATCATGACTACCATGATTTTGTAACCATATCAATTACAAAAATAATATTTATGATATTTTGAATGCAGGATATCTATAATGGCTTCCAAGACAACATAATCTAAACACTTACCTTTTTAATAGCTTTGAGCTTGGGAATGACTTTTGTCAAAATATGTTCATTGTGTTAGCTTTTTGCAAGGTAAACCAAGTTGTATGCAAAAACGTATTCTGCACCATATACGTATATAAATGGCACACATTACGTTTAAATTTTGGAATGATCACCTCTGTCATAGTACTGTTGAGCACAAACTATTGGATGGATGAGTGTTGTGCAAACCATATATTCCCACAGTTAGTCTTTCCAGAGATTATAATGTTACCGCTATCATTTAACACAGCTACGAATTACTCCGTGATTTCAGCTTCATTCATATACGCCAAAAAATTTCATTAGGTTTAGTCGACTGCTTTGAATCTTAACTTGTAAATTTGGGGCGAAATAAATATAAATTTTTTAAATCTTCTATTCTTTGGGTGGGTTGGGTAGGGATGGATGGTAGGGGTGCTGCTACTTTTTCTTTTCTGTTGCTCCGAGTAAGTTCTGTGCTGGTTAATTTCTGACTGCTACAATGAACACTTGTATCGTGTGTTCGTCTGACATCAAACTAAATACAATAATGCCCATGAAAAATAAAATGTAATTCTTGCGTGTTTAATTTCGCAGTGTTTATGTTGCCTGTTAACGAAATACAATGTGGCTTATGTAGAGTGCTATAGTACACACTGGAAATAAAACGTGTTTGTGGAATAATGTTGCAAACAAATTTATAAATATATCATCAGCATATTATGGTATGGATTCACAGGTAAAACTGTTGCACTGCAAACAAATTAATTCAGTTTCTGAACGTAATTACTTCTTTCTATCACTTCAGTTGGTATTTCAAGGGTAATGATACAGTTAAATTCGGATCACACATGACTAGAGTTGGTAATGATCTGCTAGTGGTATTCTAACCTTTTTGAAATGCACATGATATTGTACAGTTTAAATACCAATATTAATTAGAGACACATATACCAATATTAATTAGAGACACATATACCAATATTAATTAGAGACACATATACCAATATTAATCAGAGACACATATACCAATATTAATTAGAGACACATATACCAATATTAATCAGAGACACATATACCAATATTAATCAGAGACACATATACCAATATTAATTAGAGACACATATACCAATATTAATTAGAGACACATATACCAATATTAATCAGAGACACATATACCAATATTAATTAGAGACACATATACCAATATTAATCAGCAACACATATCCCTGACAGGGAATTTCAGAATGTTTTACTCGTGATGCCTTGTTTAAGTATCTTTATTCCATCCAATACAACTTATTCTATACTATGACACTATTGTGGTCGTCATACTTGATAAGATCGTAGAATCCAAATGGTACTGTACAGTATTTTACAAGAATTATACCTAAGCGGTTCAGCACTACGTTCTTAGCATTACATTGGACATTTATGTCACAAGAGACGAAAATAGTAGCATGTACAATCGTGATTTCCGAGCTTACTTCGGTATACAAACATGCAAAGTACTTCGTGTTCATTGCTCATACAGGTTAGGTTTTGAAAAAAAATCATATGTTGCATGGACATATTGAGCTCCTTGTGGTATCTTCTTTTGATTTTGTGGAGTTAAATATTTACAGTATATTTATTCGGCTAACAAGAGGATAAAAAATGTTATAAGCATGCAAATTAAAATCCACCACTAGTGTTAACTTGGCATTTCGCGTCATGCAAACTGAATACGACTTGTGCTTTTTCAGAATCTGGCACTAAATTCAGGCACCTAAAAATTCTTCGTTAAGAAACAAAAGTGGCAACTTAGCAATGTAAATCGTTGCCCATAGCTTCTGTAGTTAATGATGATGAGGAGAGGACAATATATCCGTATTAATGGAAACTATGAAAGTGCGCTGCAGAAGCTAATCGATTCGTTTAGAAAACAATTTGATCAAATATAGAGAGGAACGAAGTACTTAATAGGGAGTCTCACTGGGAGTCGTCGGCATCGTTATTTGCTAGTACTACCAAGGATAGTTGGAAATCTTCGGATATGAAATTTCTAGAAAGTAAGGTTGAGCCTTTACGGGTTTGATACGGTATATAATTACTATGCTTGTTCGTGTTTGCGAAAAGCTTGAACGGAAAAAAATACAATGAACTATATAGTACATTGCACATTAGGGGCACGGAACATGTGATTATCTTTATTTTGTTTCAATTAATTTTGGCAGGATTTTTTCGAGTCGCATAGAACTTTTTGGCCAGCAAAGTGGAAAAATTTGCATTTAGCACATTAAATATTGTATCGTTTTGTTTTCTTCTGTCTGATCTTGGTCTGACCAAAAAGATTATTTTTTTCCAAGCCAAAATATAAAATTGGGAAAAGCATTTACTAGGTAAGAAGATCTGGATAGATTTATCTCCAACTTACATAGAAAATATTACAAAGCGTATGAATCATGTATCAGTACACATGCATTGTTATATGATATATCTTTGTTGGAATTGCTGTTTACGTTAATGTCATAATCTACATGCTTCTGTATGACCCATGGATTTTAAGTTACCATCCATGAATTCATACGCTACGAGAGAAGTGTGGCCATCTATAGTAATACCACTACTTTTGGCATCACATTAAGTGTTTAATATATGGTGGTATTGTTATATGTTTCAAAATGTACATCGAAATGACATTTCACAAACATTGTTCTTCAGAACTTGCTGATTGCCGTAGTAAAGGTGACACATTATGATTGCAGAGGATGGATGGGGATTAGGTTGGGTTAGCATAATTTATCACAAGTCACGTTTGAAATCAATCTGTCTGTGCGAGGAAGGGAGAAGGATGGCAAGTCATTAATACCACTTTAGATTTTAGTCATGCATTCATTTTATTTAGCATGGTTACCTTAAAAAGTTGTAACAATTTAGTTATATTTATAATAATTTCTTTAAATGACTGAGTCATGACTTGGGTCAATTATTGTACGAAAAAATTCCAAGACTTAAATTTAAATCTTTAATTTGAAAACATATCGATATTTGTAAGAAGATTAACTGTTTCACGATATGATTGTTTAATAATGTGTCATTCGTCCCTAAAAATTGTGTTATGTCTTTTAGTTTTGAGAACAAAATGCTAATATCAAAGCAGTGTAGTGAACAAAGTAAAATGTAGTTGAAGATTGTTTCAAAATAACACTTGGAATTTCATAGAAAATCTGATACGCAGCAGTGCAAAAGTGGTGCAGAACCCTATTCCATTTGAAGGGCACAAAGCCGTTAAAGACCAATTACGCTAAAAGAAAATTTAAAAAAAAAACAGTCATAAAAACGCGACTACATTTGCGTTCGCTGTAAATATGTACAAATACTTACAAGATAATGGTTGTGAGAAGCTGAGAACTGCAACCTTTAGTACTTGCAAGGTAAGAGAGGCAAGAATAAATGATCCAATGGCAGCAATTAATTTTGAGCGTCTTTATAGCATTGTCTCTCCCAGATGTACTATTTCTATCCCGGATCTAGTATTTCGTTGAGATTGCTGTATGTGAAAAATTGCATGCATTTGTATTCTAGAGCAAACTTCTATATTCAGTTTCTAATATTTAGTAGCTTAATAAACGTTTTCTAATAAATTTATGTAGGTGTTTTTTGACATTCACATAAAAATGATAGTTAAGACCGTTTCAGAAATGGCAGGCAAATGCGATTGTGGTAACCTGTAAGTTCATTGTTACATATGAACTGACAATTGCCCGCTTGGATTTATTCATGACTTAGACCGCTGAGTTCGAGTGTACGCAAGTCCAAATGGCTTCTTTGGATTCAATAATTTCTGTGCTAAAATTTAATCCCAGTCAACATTACATGACTGAATGAATGGCCGTGAGAAGAGAAATGATCCAACGTTGGGCTCCTCTCTACTTCACTGGTTTGTCAGTCTGATCTGCAGAGATTCATGCTAATATTTAATTTATTTCTACGTTTCTCCAGCATATTGGGAGCTGAATACTTTGCATGTGATGAGGTAGAACACACTTTCTGTGTTCCATGTTATAGTTTGATTTTGAATATTACGCTTTTCACTTATGGCAGTTCTGGAATATGTGTCTTTTTCCATGGGTTGGTATGTCTTGTACGTCTTTCCTATATTATCCTATATTATCTTTGATTTGAGGGTGTCTTAAACTTTGCCCTCAGTTGCATGTCTCTCAACATTTGGAGGTCTGAGAAATGCTACTAATAGTTTGGCGTGGAAAGAAAAATTGAAGCTGTTAACCCGCTTCAGTGATTGACCAACGTGTGTGAATGATGCGGCCTACTTGAAGGTTCTCTGGTTAAAAAGCGAAGAAGAAGGATATTCGTTCCACGTTTTTCTTTTCCCGAATATTACGAGTCTAAACGATTTGTTTGTTGGGAACAAAATATGAATTCAATATAAAATACAGATCCAAGAAACCTCATGGACTGCAGATACGTTTCAAACAGTATTATACATATACACTACAAGAGAGATTCACATAATCTCAAATATGGACTCCGATTAAAAAAAAATCTTATGATATTCAAATGTTTTTCAAATTAATGTCATAAACTATAAGAGAGATTCGCATAATCTCTTGGAAAACAACTAAGAGTCAAAATAATCTTATGAACACAACTAAGATTCAAAATAATCTTATGAACATAAAAATGCACCCAATTGGAAAAACAATTGAACCAAACGTATGCTTCTATACCCCTTGTACAGTCGCACGATTCCTTGGGTTGGTCCATACTCTTATCGGCCGCTGACACCCTTCATGGATCCACCACATGTACAGTCATACGTATACACACGTACATACAGCATTCAGCCCCCTTTTGAATTCGCTACGTCTACGTGCGTGAAACAGACATACGTACGTACATACGTATCGACAGCAAGCAGTCTTAAATACTCTGGAAACTCCAGACAGCTCTAAACAGCCTCAGATAGCTCTAGACATCTCTAGTCAACTCTAGTCACAGACACAGTCACAATCAGCTACAATAAAACCAAACTGGTCATGCTAGTTTCTGTAAAATTTCTAGATATATGATAATACATTAACCTCTAATAGTGACTTGTAATTCAAAGTTCAAATCTGCGTTGTAATAAATGCATTATTACGCGAAAAGACATTACAAACCGAATAAGCTTCGCATATCAAATGAAATATACATTTAACACATACCCCAATAGCTGGAGAGCGTACACTCCTTGGCGTGATCCAAAACGACCAGTGTCGGTTTAGAAATTGATCTTACTTAAATCCATAGGAGAGTGAGCAATAGTCATGGTATAATACCCGTGCATATCATGTTATTAATGTACCTCGTCGCAAGTAATTTCCGGCGAGGTCCATGTTAGTACAGTCGCTTACCTGGAAAAACACTTATTCACCCCAGATAACGTTGTACGCATGTACAACGAAAAATAGTCAAATAGTTCTAAGGCAAAACCAAGTTATTTTTTTGCCTAATTCTGTGACAGAATGTGCAAATTATATGATGGATATACTGCCTGCATGTCATTTGCTTTTAAAGAGAATCTCACTTGAAACCAATAGCTAGGTAGAATGCAACGGTTTGTTAAGATGCGGGATGAAGATAAGATGGGATAATTTTGTTTACGGGACATCAATTCATGGAGTTACTATTTACAATATTTTCGTGAACTTGAAAATAAAGCATTTTCTTTCACAATAAATCTTTCCCTTACAATTTGGAAGAACATTTAAAATTTATTTTATGTTGTTGCTGGTTTTTACTCAGCTTCGTATGCACAGAATTGGCTTGGGTATTTAAAGATAAAATCGGAAGAATACGCATGGTAACTGTAAAAAGAATCGTGCTATGTCTTAAATGTCTATATTTTAAAATAGATAAATCATATTATAAATCAACTATTCATGCAATGTGATTTCAATGAATCACTATTATATGTTTGTCGTGGTCCCGCTTTGTCAGATGTTGGGATAGTTTTCTGCATCTTTCATCGAAAATTGTCTCATCAGAGCTAATTCTCCTGATACTAAGTGCATGACACTACGCGTGCTGTGCCTTGAGTGGCAGCTAGATGGAATATGTAAATTATATGACAGATATACTATGTGCCTATCCTTTGCTTTTAAAGAGGATCTCACTTGCAATCAATAATTAAGCAGAATGCAATGGTTTGCTAAGAAGTGGGATGAAGATAATATGGGATAGTTTTGTTTAGGGCACATCAATGCCAGGAGTTATAGTGTACAATATTTTCGTGACCTTGAAAATAAAGCATTCTCGTTTACAATAAGTCTTTTCTTTACAATTTAGAAGAAAGTTTAAAATTTATTTTATGTTGTTGCTGGTTTTTACTCAACTTGGTATGCAAAGAATTGGTTGTAGAATTTAAAGATAAAATCGGAAGAATACGCATGGTAAATATAAAAAGAATCACGCGATTTCTTAAATGCAGATAAATCATGTTATAAAACATCTATTAATGCAAAGTGCTTTCCCTTGGTAAAAAAAGAATTAATAAATTGTGTTAGAATGGGGATAAGTGTTTTATGACGTTATTGGTCATTATACTATTGCAAATATCCGTGATGCCGGGTCTTTGAATGCATCTTTCGTAACACTCAACTTGTGGTCATTAAAGTACCATGTACTTCATCAAACCTATTGGTGGCATTTATTTCAAAGTACGGCCTTCAACTAAGTACTAGAAAAGAGTGAAAGCAAAATATATTTTTTAAAATTCAACAGATAATTTATTTTGTAAAATACAAAGCGAAAAATGTAAAAAGAACTTACGGTATTGTGAATTACATCTCAAATAATGCTATAATTTCTATCACAAGTCTTAATATTCAAAGCTCTGATCTAATTTTAGTGACATTCCCAAATAAATCCAAACATTGAAGTGCTGACCTGCCTGTTGAGGCCTGTGTTGGAGCAATGTGACAACAATATATTGTTGATTTACAAGAACATAATCAAAGACTGTACCCTTAATTTAATTCCACTTTGAATTCAAGTCTCTTTTTCGAAGAATGTTATTGTTGAGCACTTTGTATTTCCAGAGAAGAATTACTTGAATTAAATAATTTCAATAAATAAATTCCAACAGAAATGAAATACTGGAAGCAACAATAACACAACTGATTTTGCTTAGATCTTAAAGCAGGAATGATTAATGTTCAGAAAAACAAAATTGTAGCGCCCTCTCTGTAATGAAACCTGCTGCTTCAACGGCTATAATATCAGACGCAAAGTCTTTAAATTTCACCGTGCAGGAGTAAGTTTTCATCCGAAACTTTAGATAATCGTATAATCTAGCAAAGAAGATTAATAAAGATTGAGCGACATTAGATTTCCATAATCCTGATTAGGACCGTATTTACATAATCTGGTATGACAGAAAGGCTGCAAGTATTAGATAATCGAATAATCTAATAGAGAAGATTAAGAAAGTTTAAGTGATAATGCATTTTTGTTTCATGAAAATAATCATGATTATGACCGTATATACATAGTCTGTTAGGACCGGCAGAAGACAGGGCATCGTCTTATCCTACTTAATTTTCATCTGTATTTATCTGCCCTTCTATCCAGAAAACGGTATTCATTATGGATTAAAGAAGATCGGTTTTAGGCAGATTAATAGGCTTGTTATTATCAACGTTTCTTTTGATTCTGGTAACTATATAAGCTAATATATTTGAAGGAAGTAAACTATTCACTTTCTAGGTAGAAGGTAACGAAGCTGTATAACGTGCTAAAATGAGAGGTTATCATTTCATTTTCATGTTTTGTATTGTAGCTGTATGGGATGCAGGTAAGGTATCCCCTTTTCTCTACTATGCAGTATTTTCCTTCATTTTTCTTTTGTTAGTTTTTCTAAATTTCATTTTATCATTAACTATTGCTTTAATTTGTGTTGTGTACGCTAGATTCACTTCACCTTAAAGTGGATGGTCCCATATTTCAGTAGTAATTTTGATGAAAGCTGACGGACAAATCATTCGATCTGGGCGACAGGAGAATGAAACATCTCTGTTGAAATAGGCTATATTCAGTTTTATTTAATGCGGTATTCTCAAACGAATAACGTTAACGGATGATGTTGATCTAAAGATTCCCCTCTAGTACTCGCACTGATAGATTTAAATTGGAGCAAAGCTACTGATGTATCAATATTTTTAGTGAATGCCATCTTCATCTCCAGCCATCTTCATCTCCATGGTCATCCAATGTTTTTGAATGTTATCTTTCTTAGAATTGTCTGATGATAGCGCAACATACAAATGACCATTTTCTACAAGAAGCAAGATGTTTTATTTTAAATATGAAATCAAGTTTGAATAAGAGAGACAGAGGAGTGGCATCACCTTGTAGTTCCAAATCTAGGCAATGACAAAATAAATTTTCATCATAAAAATACTTTCCCAAATATAAATTCTACTTAGTTTGTAATGCTTGTCTGATTTTCCTTTCGGGCACCATACCTTTTTTTCCCCGTGTATTCAAATGAATTGTTTTTACAACACAGAATCCGCTTTATTAATCTCTTTGTCCGACTGTCTTGATGTCATGAATAAATCAAGAGTCGTCTTTACCGTCTATATTTTAAAATCTTTTCTTGTGTTTGTGGTGCATAAGCGCACGCCTGTGTATTTTAGGTCAACAGCGTGTGAGAACTAGTTACTGTCACTCGCGGCACATGTTCGATTTACGCTTAGATAGGATTCTAACTTCCTTCTGATATTGGTTTCAGTGTATGTTTATTCTTTGCATGTGATCCAAACATATAATATAGTATTCAGATATAAGAATTATGTTGTGTCTCTTGTGATTGGAATAGTGTGTGTGTGTGTGTGTGTCTATAGTTTTATTGCAAGAGGGCGGTTTGATTTTCAATTCAAAATTGCTCACTCTTTATTTGTAAAGTCATTTCGTACATTATTTGACCAACCGCTTGTTTGAAACATTACTTCAATAATAGATACATTGATTTACTAACTCAAAGCAACTCTGTATTCGTGGTACTTCGTAATATTTGCGCTTTTAAAAAACTAAATTATGTTTACTGGGAAAAGTTTTTAGCGTTTGGAGGTTGAAGGTGCTTTGCATGTTCGGCTGAACGTGTCACGGTGACTGATAACTTTAGCACCACCGTTTGCATCTATCTCCAATATAAGATAAATTTAAGACCCAGGGAAATATACGTACTTTGCATTCAGTGACTGATAGATCAAGTACTATTTATTGATTTATTATATTTACCTACTTAAGCATTTTTCTATTTCTATGCTGGTTCTAGCTACTTCTGAGCATGTTTGGCTGAGAGATCAAGACAATTACAATAACAAGCGTCAACTAGATGTTGATCTTTCAGAGGAGTTACAGTTCCTGTTCCATAAAGGAGAGAAATGGATATACGTTTACCTGAAGGAAAATCCTCACATACGTGCAGACAGCGACATGTACGTGATCCAGTCTCTGACAGACGGGTCAGTGAATGCCGTGAATGCCACACTGACAGAGAAAATTGTAAGCTGAATGTTTCAGTCCAGATGTAAAACGTCAATGTACATATAATACAATATCCTGATTGTATTAAGCGTTTCCATAATGCTCATCCCATAGTAAGTTACTGGATTTTGATTTATTTTAATATATCATCATGTGTATAATATGAAAATAATATTTTCTAATTATTGTTCAGATTTCACCTGTCGCATATATTAAGAATGTTAGAAAGATCATATTTTATCAAGTGAACATAATTATTTCCCATCATGAATACATCTTACTACACTATTCTTACAGTCAGCAATATAAGCAAACGTTTTGTATCTTAGAGTAATGCATTATAAAATTTCATTAATGTGTATGCATGGAAATTTTTTCGAAGAGATAAATAGCGTAAATATTGTGTTAGCAATATTCATGATATCCAAGTCGGAACAGGCATCCATTCAACAGTTCCCTAAATCATACAACTTCATTCGACTCCAGATCTTACTCGAAAATAGTATTCCAAGTCAAAAGACTGCAACTGTCCTCTTCGAAGTTTCTTTTGGGACTTGTTACCTTAAATGTTGATAAAGATTTATGACAGAAGTACCAGAAGATCAGAAGTTATAGTTTAAAAGCGATAGTGAGTAAACGTTTGGGGACTACATGGCGAGTGAGTGGCATATATCTACCTGGTCTTTGGTAATTTGACTGTGTCAGACATTGATTGTTTTCACCATTTTCCTCCGTCTGTATTTAAAATCGCAGCTGTCTCGTCCTTGGTGAGTGGTTGAGGTGCAGATGTACTATACATTATCGAAAACAAAGAAAAACAAACCAAAACAAAAAGCATTGAACTATTCATTGATTTTATCGGACAAAAGCAAAATGTATTTTAAATCCCTGCAAACCACTTGTCGTTTGTGAAACTATTACAAAGAACATATATTTATTTTACTTCTCTGTTTTCAGTTGATCTTTACTAGTATAATGTACCAAGGATGCATTGGATCTATGGCAGTATATTATCAGACTTGTTGGACATACCGTAAAAACCTATGTTCAATTCAAACGGCCAACAATGCGTAAAAATAACTGAAAAATGCTATATGTCTTACAGGAAAGCAAATACTACCAAAAAGCCGAGAATAGATCTTATTTTACTGTTCGCTGTGTCAAGAGAGTGGGACGTCACTGTGCCAGAACATTGGTAAGTTCGACTAAGGCTATCTGCAAGTATGTGAATACCAAATATTTGTTTTTGAGTAAAGATAGTTTAGTTTCCTTTTGTTCAGAGCTGTAAATGATTCAGGTTAAAGTAGGAAAATTTTATTTGCAACATATTTTGGAAATTGGCTAAGAATGTGCTTCCTGCTAGAGATGGTATTCTTTTTGTTCTTTTTTTTCGTCATGATCTTCATCATGATCATCACTATCATCATCTTCTTGTTCTTTTTCTTCTTCTTTTATTATTATTATTATTATTATTACAGAAAGGAATCTTAAAGGTTGAAGACAAGGAGTTCCAAATCACACCAGTTTTCGACCCAATATATATGACTCTCGAAACTAACGACACACTTCACTTCCTTCAGGATCACAGGGGGTATGACGGGAGGAATAACAGTTCCGATGAAGACGTCGATCTAAAGAACTATTATCTGATGGCATGTAAGATTCCTTTAAAGGATATAATTTAATATTCACTGCTGGTATAGGGCTGAATTCTCTGAGCTGCTATAAGACAAGGCTCAGGGATTATGATGTATTTTAATCACCCATGCGCTAGGCAAATCTAACAGATATGCTAACCATACATTTCTTTTCTCAGTCTCGTCGTCTCAGTCATGGCGTCCACACGATAGGAACTACCATGTTGTCCTTGTCCTTTTCTGTGCCTGATGGTTTCGCTTTAAAACAAAACAACACTAACCGAGAAATAACAAAAAGAACTTCATCGCCAAACATCGTTTGGACTCTCCATGTTTGATAACGTCATCATCCAGAACATGATCCGACTCTCTCTCGTACACACACACACACACACACACACACACACACACACACACATGGTAACTGGAAGTGGGCATACCTTCAGTACCCATTAAGGTACAAAATTAAATTTTGAACACAAGTAGAAACGTGAATTTTCCACAGCTTTAATATATGAAATAGTTTGCTCCACTATTTGTATAGATAGATGGTAATAATGAGATATGCCACTTGGGGCTCATAGGGCACTTAACATTACGCATTTTACAAACATGTATAGACCTCTACGCGAAATTTAATGCTAACAATTTTAGATAGTACGTCAGTTCTTTTATAAACTACACAGCACCTATAATGTATTACCGTTCGCCATTCCATAATGGCAAATGCATATATCTCTAGATGACATATAATTGAAACATTTTTAGACTGTCTAACACCCACTTTTTGATCCCTATCCAATACCTACTTTTTATTCTTATCCAATAACCTGCATCAATAGTCTCTTTTTGGAATTAATTAGGAAGACAGTTAGCTGCATTTTCATGCTACGTATTAGTGGAGAATGAAGTTTAGAGGAATCATTTTTTAAATAATGGTTTCTGCCATGGTTTTCCTTATTCAGGTAGTTTTTAAGCTAGTAAGCGTTTGGTACTTGGTCATCGGATTAGTTGTTGCTGTTGAGTTTAATTATAGTGGCGTGCGCACAGTTGTGCATGTGCCCCTTTTTTCTGACTGCACCGCAGCCTGCTAGTTGTTCCTGTGGAAGGGAATGGTGCCACCTCCCCCAGGCTTTTATGGGTTCAAGGAACCCTGATTGTTTGGCCTCAATATGTGGGTCCATAAAAGTACCTTACAGATGAATGGTTGGCTGTCATTAGTGGGAAGGAGAGCTCGGGAACGGTCGTGGTTGCTTCATATCGCTGGTTTCTTGTTGCATTTGCCTGGTGTTTCTTGCGTTTTCTTCTTCTTTTATTTTTCAAAATGTTGTAAAATGGGTGGGTGGGTGTTCTATGCTGTTTATAGAAGTTGTTAGTAGAAATCATGTATGAAGAGAGATTTTCAAGGTTATTATGGTATTGCTAGTCGAGGTGTTTAGGGTGTGCTTCCTACGTTATGTTATTTATAAGTATTTAGATATTGCCTCTTTAAGTTTTTTATTTATTAATGTTTTTAGAGATTGAATGTTATTTATATTTTATTTATCACGAGACCGGAGTCCTAGCGGATTACACGGTTCGTTAAGGACATCTAGGATCGGAGTCCTAGCTGATTACTCGGTTCGTTAAGGACATCTAGGACATCCGATTTTGCGGTTTCCTTAGTTTTTGATAGGTGCTTCGTAAGTGAATTATTTATTAATACTCTTTTATAAAATTGAATGATATGTTATGGGTTTTTATGTTGGGGCTTCTAAATTTATTTAGCTAGTTACTGGGTCTTTTTGGTTTTGTGGAGATAGTAGTTATATTTTGTTCCTAAGTCCTGCTGAGTCTATGAATTTATTTATCTTTTTATATGCTGATTGTTTATTTTTATTAGAGTCCGTAATTGACTCTGGGTATGTGTGGGGTGCTCCAATCTCTTTTTGGTTTCTGATAAATATTTCCTAGCGGGTTGATATTTTGGGCATATATTGAATACGTGGTGTAGGTCTTCGGTGGTGTGGCAGTTAAAGCAGTTAATGGTTGCTGGTTTTGGTCCTATAAACCTTTCAAAACTGCTTGCTAGTTTAGTTTTTCCAGTTATTATCCTGTTTATGATTTTCCTTAGGTAGCTGTATGTTCCTATCTACGCTTTTTTGGGTTTCATAATGCTTTTTACCTTTTGTGGAGGAGTTCCAAACATCTTGCCATTTTGGTCTATATATGTTTGTGCGAAGCTTAATGCTTCTGTAGAGCTATAGTTAAGCTTGATAGAGTTTGGATCTCCTAGTTTGCTTTGTGCAACTTTGTCTGCTGTTTCGTTGCCAGAGATTTCAGTGTGTGACGGTATCCAATGAGCTCGACTAATTGATGCGATGTGGTGATATCGTCGCATAATTGGCATGCTCTGTCGAGGAATTGTTCCCTAGAGTGCGTATTGCGATTTTGGATCGATATGATAACGCTTAGGGAATCGCTTATAATGACTGCTTTAGGTATTTAGTTGTCTTTGATCCATTGTAGTGATTGAAGTATAGTCCAGAATTCAGTGTTGTAAATGGAGCAATAGTCAGGTAATCTGGATCCCGTTTGTATATTGAATTCAGGGATGACTATTGCTGCTGCTGTTCTTGGTGGGTTGTTTGTTTTTGATCCAACGGTATATATTTTAACATAGTCCGGGTATTGTTGGTTGATTTCGTTTACCAGTACAGGTTTTAGTAAGTTTTCTTGTCCTTCTTTATTGCCTAATTTGGTAGCTTCAATGTTAATCCTTGGTGGTTTTTGTTACCATAGTGATTTGTTCTGGTCTGTATTGTTTGTTACCTGTTTCTTTAGTAGAGGTATCTTTTCTCTTAGTTCAAGGATTACTTGGCCACTTGGTGTGGTGGGTATGATTTTGGGTTTGAAGACAACTTTACACTTGTTTATAGCTATTTTGGTGGGATGGTTGTCTAGGTGGGTATCTAATCGAATGGAGTATCGGAGGAGCAGTTATTGCCTACGTAATTTTAAGGGTAGTTCTCCTGTTAGTGCTTGTAGTTCTTCTAACAATGTTGAGGGGAGTGTTCCTGTGCATAATATTAAGGCTTTTCTCTGGATAGTGTCAAGTTTTTGTAGTACAGTTAGTTTCTTATTTATTGAACCAATGCCAGCTTATGTGGCTGTGGTCTGATGGTTTTGTCATTTACCCATGTTATAAGAGCTGTGTTTTGTATTGCCAATCTGGAGGTACCAATGTATTCTTTTGCTTATTTTGTTTGAAGCGCTGATATTTGCTGCTTTGTGCGGTGGGCGCGGATGGTCTTGGAGTTTGGACCACCTTATATTACTGTATTTTTTAGGGGCTCAGATGAGAAGGTACCATGTTTGATTTATATTTTCTGTACCAACCATTGCTACCTTGTTTGGCGAGGTTGATGGCATGGGCCTTTGACCACCGTAGACACTTAACTAAATTTGGGGTTAGTTTGAAGAGTCTTATTTTTAAATTATTTATTATTTGTCAATAGTTGACACCTGATTGCATGTGCTTTGGAACACCTTATATTGTTTACGTATTCTTTTAGATTCTGAGTTAATGGTTGTAGTAGATCCTGATATTATGCCGTTAATTTTTGTAAGATGGAGATGAAAGAAAATGATGGAATATGTCAAGACTGACTGACTGTCTGAGCTTGGATTATAGTCGTTTGCATCCATTCGGGATTTTAAGACTTTTTATGTCCACACCGTGGGCTACTAAATTTATCGTACGGGAGGAAAAAGAGCCACACTCCCCTACGCTTGATGCATGCACCGTATGCTATTTAATTAGACGTCTTGTGTGTACCTGATCAAACCACATGACGACACCGTGCAAACACGGAACTTGGTCTTTTCTTAGCTGATCCATCGTTCTGAGTTTGTGTCGAGGGGCAATAAAACCCCAGTCGACAATGTCTGTATGTTAGATGAATAGGAATTGTTTAATATACGCACCCGTCTACAGTTAAGTATCTGTACTGTAGCATAAGACGTCCGGTGGGAATAAATCCACACCTGAGGAGACACCCTGGTTCCCTGCTTATACGCTCTTCGGTGCTTTGGTTACTAGACGAGTGTGAATCGGACCACACATTCGTCTTTGTGTGTCTGAGAATGGAAGGGTAGACGAAGACTAGGCAGAAGGCTCCTAGTCTCAGCTAGAACGTTCCTGAAACGCTGAGATGTACTCTAAGTTAGACTCTTCCCAGGTATCTTATTCGGGCTATTAGCTATTGCTAAAGTTCTGTTAGCCTCATTCGAAATTAGAATCACGCTATATGGTTGTAACCTTTCCTACGTATTAAAATGTTAAATTTCGTGTACAATGTGTACTTTCCATGCCATAATAATCGATTAAATGTAAAAGATCTAAGTGACTAATTGAATTTTGTGCAACCGTGTTAAACAAGGATGAAAGTTAGTTTTGGAACGGTGATAAAAGGATCGTATTTGATTTAAGATAGTATTATTAAACTGGGTTTTCGAACTTGAATATCCTACGTAATTGGATAGTAGCCATAACAAGGGATGTTCCCGTCGACAGACTATATCTTTTGTTGAAGACATCATTCTCAACGCTCTCTACCGCAGCCCGGGATTCGTCTAATTTGGACTCAACAAACTAGTTCGATTCGTGTCTTTCCGTGTACTGTTAAGCAATGTACATGAGACTGGTTATGGATTAATTCTGGTAGACATTTTGGTAGTAGTCAGTCATAATGTGTACTTCAAACTGCCACTGCACTGATTAGGGTTTGCGAGTCTTGAGCGGCCTCCATGCTATATACTTTATTGATTTATTGAACTGACGAAATGGTTAGGCTTTTTCAATTCTTGCATGAAGTCCCATGTCTAATAACCGTTGTGTATCAGGGTCTCCTTCCTCTTCTTCGTCCACTTGATCCGTCTCCTTGTCTTCCACTTCTTCGTTTACAGGAGCATTCTTCCGTTCTTGTTCCACGATTGGTTCTCGATAGTTAACGCTGGGTGATGTTGGGGCTGGATGGGGTGGGATTATTATTCGATGCAAGGTTGTTGACTTTATTCGGGTTTCCGTTGTCGGGCTGGAATATCTGTGTGAGGTCAACGACTCGATGACGTGCCTCTTGCCTCCTCTTAGCCCTCCTCCAATTATTCCTCATTCTTCCTGCCTCTCAAGTTCTTTATCCCGTATCAAAAGAAGTTTAGTACGTTTGGCACCTGTCCTTAGGCTCTAACCCGGGGCTAGAGCTCTACCTAAAGCCTTTAGGGCCCTTAGTGCAGGCGGAGATATGATGGCATTGGTGGTAACATAGGTGATACTACGACTATGGTTGCTGTCTTTCTCTCCATTTCTTTTGTTAACTTGCTTGTTTCACCGATAATATGTCAGGACTGGTTAACCCATCGCTTTATATGGGCATAAAAACATTACACATGTAAAGAAGTTCGATAGAAAGTCTGTTAAGGAGCATGTTCAGACTATTTCTAAATAACCGAGAAACCAAAGACAAAATCAATTTTTCTTTCTAAGTGGACACTGCTTTGTTTAATAAGCATACGCCAGTGACACATCAATAATGAGAAGAGGGTTTCGGGGCACGTACCTCTGTCTTTTTTTTTACAAACACAGAAACAATCAATATTAGCGTATTTACAATGTTGACAACATATTCCACCCAGTCTCATTATCCTGACACCGAGATGACCAGACCTAGCAATAAGATATTCATGCTGAGCGACAAGAGAGGCAGCTGCTAGTATATTTTGTATGTCTTTGGTATGACTTTGCCGCAAATGAGGTGGACGCTCTAGCCACCTAGACCATCGGAGCGGTCTGTTTCAAGAGAGCTTCGATGCATAATGTCTGTTCAGAAGAAATTGGAATTCCTGAAACGTCTGAGAAGTACTGTAAATCAGATTCTGCTCAATTATCTAATTCGGGCTATTATTTATTGCTAATGTTGTGTTATCCTCAACCTATCTTCTGAACTCAACATCAAACATTTGTATTCTTTCAGACTAGGATGATTGATTTTGATATCCATAACAGTATTCCATGGCTAGGCCTGTGATTGGTTTTGATATCCATAACAGTGTTCCATGGCTAGGCCTGTGATTGGTTTTGATATCCATAACAGTGTTCCATGGCTAGGCCTGTGATTGGTTTTGATATCCATAACAGTGTTCCATGGCTAGGCCTGTGATTGGTTTTGATATCCGTAACAGTGTTCCATGGCTAGGCCTGTGATTGGTTTTTATATCCATAACAGTGTTCCATGGCTAGGCCTGTGATTGGTTTTGATATCCATAACAGTGTTCCATGGGTTAGGCCTGTGATTGTTTTCAACCTGGTCTCTAACATTACAGCAGATTATTTTTCTTTTCATCATGTTTGTATTTTCTTTTGTATTCACATGCGCAATTTGATTGCTGTTATTGTTGTTATTCAGTACAGACAACATCGCTCCACAGGTCTGTGTTGTTTCATTCATTCTTTTCTATGACCATTCTCTCAAACTGTTGATTTCCAGAGTATTGTCAAATTTTACCTACACGATGATATTTATTATTTAGCCAGCTCTACAGCAAACTGACGTTCCACAAGAAGCTGACCTAATTTTACAGGGTTGAAATGTCCCTCGTCGCTTCCTTGGTCTGTAGTGAAATCAGTCTAAACAATATATCCTTCTGCATCATCTTCGTACGAAATACTGTGACACCTATTGATACATACCTGTCATGTGTCTTGAAACGTTGTCAAGGTAAGATTTCATGCAATTTTTCTGGGTAAAATTAATTTAAAAATGTCTGGTACTCAGAGTCTGCTCATCGTGGGTAATTGATATCTTGGACACGTTGTCGTGTTGGAACTCGAAAAGATTTTATTCGATGGTCAGTGTCATGGCAAACAGACCGAGTTCTGTCTTGGTACATCAGTTTCCTTTTATCCGTTAGTAATCAGAAACCTTCAGTTCTGTACTAGCTGTTCTACCGTTCTTATTCTTGTCCTATCCGGTTGTGTGCTGATGAGAGCTGAAGAGTTTTCGACGTACTGTTCGCCCTTCTCCATGCCGTGGCGTATATGAGGATTTAATGGCTTCGCAGAAGAGTGAAGTGAATTTATAGGGACGTCGGGGCGCACTAGGTCTATTCCTGCTTAAAAAAACACAATTTTGTGATCTCATCATGGCTTCGTAAGGAGTATGTGGACTGATGAGTATGTTTATGGAGAATTTCTTTTTCTTACGTCAAAGCTGATTTTTTTAACGCATGCAATTCTCCAAAGACAATAGGTTCCACAATGAGTGCCACCGTACAAAGGCTGATTTTATCATATTCCTTGAACAATGTACTCTTTGTCGAGATTCTCCTTTGTACAAATATTAAATTGTTTACAATTCGCTGGTGTATCGTTTCAAAACTGTAGTTTCACAGCGGGTTTTCCTCTGGAAATAGAATATTTGTGGGGATATTCTGATGATGGTGCTTTGGATTCGTAAATGTGATGACTATTTGTTTTTGTACCAGTGTTCTTGAACTGTTTTCTTCGTTTAATATTTGATTGTAAACCACATTCTTGACTTTAGTGAGATCAACGATCTTCACTTATCTTGAACTACATCCCAGTGAGTTTTAAGATCCATTTGCAATGCCTCGGACAATATGACTGAAACAACATAATGTGTTGTGGGGAAACATATTCATATGACTGTCACTCGGTAATGTTATATAAAAATGCATTATTCTTCGTTCCATGGATCTTGTCCTCGAGAAGACACCCATTGTCGAATGAAAATGATTTTCCAAATGTTCCAGGAGAGGGCTGCTACTGTGATTGGAAGGCACGTGGTTTTAACTGGCGTTGGCGAAACTACTAGTGTTGTTGCTACTGTTGGTATTATCTCAAAGAAGGACTGGGAAGAAGATAACCAATATAACCGCTGAGTAAAATAGACCATACTTGTTTATGTCCTTCTTGAAAACATAAATTTTAAATGTAATGACACCACAAAGATATGGTAGAAAAAGATGATTTCATTATAATGGACACATGCTGTACACCACATCTAGTTCTTGAAAGGATGAACTATGAGAAAGAGATGTAGCTGTGTTAAAGGGCATGTAGGTAAATTCTACTTCTTTTATATTCGATGACTTCGAATTTGAGTGAATATCCTTTCCAAAGAAATTTCACTTGTTGCAGTCGACATATTCCCATTTTACCTTTACTTCAATCAATAATGCTTTCGATATCATACACGTTGAGTTCTTTCTTAGGTACTCATTGTAGCTCAGGCAAGAAAAAACGTTACTCATTGTAGCTCAGGCAAGAAAAAACGCTCCTTTTAACACTTCTCTTTTCATATCTTAGTGTTTACAGTTTTCTTTTGCCACTGAGAACCAAACTTCCTGTGTTTTAATTTTGTTATTGTTGGATGATGTCTTAGATGTTTAGAACAATCGCACTGTTTATACACACTCTATTCCCACAAACCATCTTATGCACCATCACATAAAGGGATATATATATAATGGAGGATTTGTTTTTTTGTTTGATTTGAAAATCATTTGAGTAGTAGCTTTATTTTCAAGATGTGTAAGCTGTTGTGAACTGGGCTGGATAAGTCTATGTCTTTCAAGAAAATCGAAAACTTGACCAATCAGTACGTTTGTAGGTTAGTGTGTGCAATGCGTGAATTTTTGGTTTGCCACAAAATTGAAAACAATTATATCCTAAGGATCGTCACAAACCTAAAATTGAAAATAAAATCTTAGAACATAAATATGGAAATGACAATTAAAGACGATGAAAATGATATATTAATCTTTTTATATATTCCTGAACATTTTCTTGGCTTGTAATAGTGAGGATGCTGGATTGCATATAACTGGGACACAGCGTATTAGTAAATGTCGGGTATTGATCGGTCCAGCGGCGTGTTGATTATACGTGTGAATAATAGATTACTGGATGCTGGATTTTAAATAACTCGATATTGGTCAGTCCAAACGGCGGGTTGATGGTAAATTGTGGGTTTTATACAGTAGATACATGTGAGATGGGTAGTAGATAACAGTTTGATGGCCACTCCAGACGGAATAGTGATTTGATAGTATACATAGGCATCAATAAATGAAGCTCTCATCTGTTTTCCTATTTAATTTCTATTTCGTATGATCGATGCAAATATTAAAGAGGTAAAGTGCAACAAGAAACATGACTTGAAAAATCACGTAGTCAGCGTAAGATTTATTTAAGTTCCCATAGTACACCCATCTTCCAGAAGGAGTCTTACTAATCAAGTCGTTTTTATTTCAGTTACCTGTAGCTACGACACCAGTCTTCTATAAATAATCTTACCATTTCTAGTAGACAGCTTCTGAGTTTAAGTCTGATATATGTTACTATTATGACAGCAATTACCAAATATCAGCAAAATATATTTAAATATATCAAGAGAATTCATGGCAGGTGTTTTGTTTTGTGAAAGTAAAGTATCAATAGTAGCGAATTCCTGTAACTTTACTTGCATATCTCTTTTTGGACAATTTCATAATTTAAAAAAATAGTTTAAAGACTGTTTATAGTATATACTACATGTCTTGATAAGATGTACGATACAGGAGAAAATACGTAAGGTTCAAATAAGAATTCGTCGTATTTTCCGTGCCACAGTTTTCATCATAGACTGTTATGCATGGGTCACTTGAATACACGACACTCCATTTAAAAAAAGTTAATATCTTCCCACACAACCTGATATTTAATATGCATGGGACGCACAGATATTCCTCCCTGCATAAATACCGTATTTAGAAACATTTACTATGCAAATATTCCTCAGTGCGCACTACAGTGTGTGGGAAAGTGTTTCCGTTGTATAGTGTTCGTAAATTGACTATTTTTGCTTATTGTATTGTTTTAATGTTCCGGTGTAACAAAGTTTTAGTTAATCTGAACTTTCAAGTGGTTTTGTTGTTGCGATTACATTGGGTAATCTGAAGAAAGTACGGCAAAATTTGTCCATAACTATGGCACTTTTTCAGAGATTTTGTTAATTTTATGTGATTCTCAACATTCGTGGCTCAATATCGAAACCAAACCTGGATGGAAATGTACAGACGCAAATGGACACAAAAATATGATATATCGTACGTATTCTAATAGAGGCACCCTTCTAATAAAGGCAACCCCTATTGTTTTCACAAAAAAGAAAGTCCCATCTTATCGAGGCTCAAAGATCAGTATATATCCATTGTGGTATTTACAAATATTTAAACCAGTACTCGAGTAATCCAATTAGAACAATCAAAACCACTTAATTTACGAACGTTTTCAGTCAAACAGTGATGTGCAGTGTTCGGCGCAACCCCACCTTATTCAGAGGATAACTGCAATGACCCGCGGAACTACGGTGCTTCGAATACCTTTTATTTGTAGGGTAAAACTTTTCGGAGATTACGCGTATGCTTCAAAACTCGAATTGAATAAGTCAACAATACATCTAACATAGACATTAGTGAAAGAACATCATCGAATTCATGTTCAGGCGCAAATACAGCGTTTAGCTAACCAAGAAAATTATCTAGAAAAAAATCACATTATTCTGACAGATGAATCTCACTGAAGACACCAAAAAACCATGCAATTACTAGCCGGTTGCATGTAGAAATGGAGGCTGTCTTGTTTGCTTTTCTGTACCGTCGTACGTCAGAAGCCACATTGTCTAACTCAAACCAGTAAAGATAGACTGAGATTTTGCTATCCATTTGACGATCCTTAAACATTATTCTTTTGTTTTCTTTTTCTTCTTCGCATTTTGCAAACATCTAAATGAATTTATGCATTTACTGTACGTTAACCAGAATAAAACAAGCAAAAATGACACTATTAGATCGAGTAATATTCGTTTGAAAAATAACATTCCTAATATATATATATATATATATATATATATATATATATATATATATATATATATATATATATATATATATATATATATATATATATATATATATATATATATATATATATATTTTGGGGGGGGGGTCAAGCAATGAAAGACTATGTAGGTTCATGCTAAGGTAGGTTGATCAGATAAAATTTAATCCCGTTGCAGGTATACAAGTCAAGGACAGGACGATACAGATTAGCAACTTATCTCCCGGCTCAACGATTAAGGCAGGATTCTGTGCTCTGCAGGGTCAGGTAATACTACTACTACTACTACTACTACTACTACTAATAATTAAAATCGATAAAATGCAGAACATATATAAGGCATGGATTTACGAATAAGAAGGGCTACATAGCAATCCTTGTATGGGATTTGTGGGTATGTAACCAGAAACATCCGGATATTGATCGCAAGTAGCCTGGAATCTTAGAGAGATCGATATATTTAGTGACATTATGATAGGTGATGTCAGAATCAAACTGAACGGATCGGGGGCGAATCTGTTGTTAGTATGCACCGATTCCTTCGGCAAGTGCAGTACCACAGCAAAGGGCATGATATTAACAAAGAAAGAACCTCAACGAAAAAGCTTAATCACTTAATGTTCATGGACGTCTCGAAGCACCATAAATGTAAACTAGTCTTAAAATAAACGTTGTGTTAAAAAAAGAGAGAATTGTTGCCGCTGAAAAACAAACGGAAGTACTACCTATATTCGCACGAATGCTGGAAGTAGGGGCTTTATGGGCACTGATACCTGTTCTTAGGTTGAAAACGGATATGAAGATTAATAAGAACAAAAGGCGCATGAACATTGCGATAGTGCCAGACGGAAATGCATGGACAGTTCATAGGAGAAAAGGACACATTGTGATTGCTTCAAAGTTAGGTAGTGAAAAACAAGGGTTGTTCATGGCGCATGAGCTTATTATCGCGGTCAGAAAGGTGCAAGCGGATGTACAAAATGACAATGTGCAAATGTAAATATTAGAAGGTCAGTCACTTAATGAGTGATGTCAGAGAAGGATGCAGCACAGTGTATCAGATAAGGTTACAGCGCAGGATTCAGAGAAGGATCTAACACAAGGCATCATAGATTGAAACATCACATGAAGGATCTAGCACAAGACGTCACATATTGAAGCATCACAGGATTCAGAGAAGGATCTAACACAAGACGTCACAGATTGAAGGATCACTTGATGTCAGAGAATGATCTAGCACAAGACGTCACAGACTGAAGCATCACAGGATTCAGAGATTGATCTAACACAAGACGTCACGGATTGAAGCATCACAGGATGTCAGAGAAGGATCTAGCACAAGACGTCACAGATTGAAGCATCACAGGATTCAGAGAAGGATCTAGCACAAGACGTCACAGATTGAAGCATCACAGGATTCAGAGAAGGATCTAGCACAAGACGTCACAGATTAAGAGAGCGCTCACCAGTTATTATGCACTTTTGAGAGAGTGACGTATGTAAGGTGAAGTTGTTCGCATTTAAAAAATGCACAGTTGAGAGAATGTTGGCATACCTCTATGCTATATTAATGTAATGTGGATGATATTTCTTTGGATATTGTACTTTTGGAAATTGTACATGATTTAAGCACACTGCTAACTAAAATGACTGCTCCCTTGTGCTAAAAAATCAGCCTGAATTAGTCTAAAATACATTATCCACAGCAGCTATTAAAATAGGGAAAATGAATTTTGCCAGACTAGATAATTCCAGCTTCTGAAAATGCAATGAATGAATTACCAAATATATGAAATGTAAAATAAGTTATTGGCTGTTTTTTATACAATTTACCTCTGAAGTTCAGAAAGTGAAAATGACCAAGTAGAGCTAGCACTTTTTTCAAAGGTGCACATTTGAAGTAAGGCCAAGCTGTATACTCCATAACCCATAGTACATCCATCAATCATACATCAAAATAAAGGGAATTAAAGGTTCGTTGAATTATACCTAAGATATACAAGTTGTTTTTTTTTAAATAGCCAATATAACCAGTGAGGAAAGCCGGGGAAATTCTTTTTCTTTAAAATTCTAACCCTATGCAAAATACGAAACTGTAGAGCGCCACCTAAAGCATCATATGATTCAGAGAAGGATCGAACACAAGTCGTCACAGATTGAAGCATCACAGGATGTCAGAGAAGGAAACAGCATATGATGTCAGAGACGGATAGAGGACAGAATGTCAGAGAAGGGTATAATACAAGAAGTCACAGAGGGAAACTGCATAGGATGTCAGAGAAGGAAACAGAATAGGATGTTAGAGAAGGATATTACACAGGATGCCAGAGAAGGATATCATACAAGAAGTCACGGAGGGAAACTGCAAAGGATGTCAGAGAAGGAAACAGAACAGGTTGTTAGAGAAGGAGATAACACAGGATGTCAGAGGAGACTATAGTACAGGCTGTCTGAGAAGGGTAAAGCACAGCATATCAGAGAATGTTATAGCACATCATGTCAGAGAGGGAAGGAAACGTAAACATAAATGACCAGTACTTGAGGACTCGAGCGTCAAAGGAAAAAGAAAAGGTGCTAAGTAATTCGTGCATGGAACGTAAGTCATGACAACATACATAGATATAGCCACCTGTAGCGGAAGCACTTGAAGTAACACATGACAGATCGAGATAATTGGAACTTACCTAGAAGCCAGACCTACTTCAAGAAGTAGAATTCATTAGGACAGATGTAATACGAAATAAAGTCTTGATATCTAAGGCCAGGAGAAACCAGCGAAAATACCATCATCAGGGCAGTGTGAAAAAGAAGAAGAAGCAGGAGAAGAAGAAGAAGAAGAAGAAAGGAGATAATGATGATGACAATGATGTATTAATACCGTGATTAATAGCCTATAAATATCTGCATTAACACTTGCATACGGTTCTCTTACTTAATAATTTAACTACGACTTCTGACTTAACGAAAGGTTTAAGAGAATGTATTTTTGGCATTGTTTACAACTTTTTAAAGATTCTATTTTCAAGATTTACGACAAAGCTTTCTTCTAAAGATTGTATTCATATGTCCCATTGGAGTGTGTATGTGTCTGTGTGTGTTTATGGTCAGCCTTAGGTCCTATTTATCTTATTCAAACATCTACTGTTCGAATATTGGACTTCGCGTATAACTTGCCGGGAATGGAATGAAAGTCGCAAATATTCCATTCAGTCAGCAAGATGTTAAAAGTTAAGGTCGCTTCACGTCAAACAGTACTATTTTACTATGCAAGCATTTATCAAATTAGTCACTACTATAGTCATTTTTATTGATTTATTTATTCATCGTTAATAAACAGACGAACTTCACAATACTAGTGGACGGTATCAGCGCTGCCGAATGTAACCATTTGACCGTAAAAGTATTTGTGGACTTTTCACGCTCAGTGTCTGCTACGCTATGTACCAACTCGGAATTAAACAGTTACACGTCACCAAGCGCCCAGTGCTTTAACTTGGAGATGAAGGGTGACAACGCAGTTCACGATGGACATATCACTATCATTGCTGCTGCTGGTAATTTTCATTGTTATATATATATATATATATATATATATATATATATATATATATATATATATATATATATATATATTCTTTTTTCATTTGTCTAGCTTTTCTTATTTCCTCCTCCTTTACATGACTATCCATGTTCATCTAAACATATCATGAAGTGACACAGTATATCGAGTAGACTTTATAATTGTCAATTGTGATCGGTAAATTTCCATTTCTTTCAAAGAATTACAAAAATGTTGTAAAAATCGCAGTATATCAGTCATAATATGAATCTAACTGTCGTGTTGTAACTTATCATTCATATCTTTATTTATTACTGATAATTTGGTTCAAATTAACGCTACTGCGAGGGCAACAAATAAAGCCCTTTTGGCACCTTTGATTGTTGTCCATAGTAGAAAAGCTTTTCTAATATATTAAAAATCTAAAGGAAAATCCATTAAACCTCTATTTTGATATCTAAGGTTCTTGTTCCTGTAAATCCTGGAACTAGATTCAAACAAATGAATAGATTATAATGCAAATGTATTTACACAGTAGGTCTTGGCTACATATAGCTTAAACACAGAAGTTATTGATTCGAATACTGGTCTGTTCTATATTCCCCACTCTCATAAAATACACTTATATACACCTTGAAATACTCTCTCTCTCTCGAATATATAGGGTTCTCCTGTCCAGCTCCGAATAAGCCAAGTTACGATTTTCATGTAATATACTTGGTCTCACGTTCTTTATTTCAGATATTGCCTTCTCTGGTGCAAGCATTATTGTTCGTTGAATTGTTGTCTACAATGGCTACCGACCTACATGTACAAAGGATTTATACCTAAAGCCCCATTTCAGTGATAAAATAACTTCAACCAATGCCTTCTGTGCAATTGCTTCTTTGCTTTTACCAGTCTAGCTTTTATATATTAAAATGAATTCTCTGTACATTAAAGAAAAATTACAATAAAAGCGCAACTTCAACTACTACTACTACTATCGATGCAGCTGCTTCTGTGTCTATAGTAGCTATCATTACCGTAAGTGCTAATGTTTGCATGATTTCCACCTTTATTAATAATACAACTCTGATTACAAAAGGGACTTCTTCTCGTGTTGCTCCAGCTGTTATTGCTTCTGAATCTCTTGTTACTGCTAAACTTGTGCCTTCTCCACCTTTTCTTTCTCATCATCTTCCTCTTCTTCCTGCTCCTTCTCCCACTACTACTACTACTTCTTCTACTACTTTTCCAACTGTGACTATTACAGCAACCTGCATCGTCTGTGGGTCAGGTAAAGTAGACTGCCTTGGCGTGTGCTTTAATACAGCAAATTGAACTGCACGGATTTAAGACACAACCTTCATTAAGTTAGTAAACCGTTAAAAAACCAGACACTCCGTACTGCCACTTTTACCACCACTATAACTATTGCTAATACGACTCCTGTTTAACCCCTGAATCTGCTGATTCTATAATTACTAGTCATTTCTGCTTTTTTCACGTTTGCTTAAAGTTTTCTATCATCATCATCGTCGACGTCATCAATATCATCATTATCAATGTAATTTAGATAGATCATATGTTAATCTTAAGTATTTGTCTAGAGACAGGTAGAGTCAATGTCTTATTTTGCATTATCTGGCATTTTTTGGAGAGGTTAAATGTGCCAACAAAGCAATATGCCATGGGTCACAGATTTTACTTTCGTGGCAGAATCAGTTTCTGTCTATTCATCTATTAATATAGGCAGAGTTCATATACAGATAATCACAAAATACAAAACGCACAGTTTCCTTGAAATCAGTACCATCGATGCCTAAAATGTAAGCTATATTTAACGCACAGTTTCCTTGAAATCAGTACCATCGATGCCTAAAATGTAAGCTATATTTAACGCACAGTTTCCTTGAAATCAGTACCATCGATGCCTAAAATGTAAGCTATATTTAACCATTACTTAACAAATTGGTAGAGACCACTTTCGTGGAACTGACCGGGAAATTATAATTGTACAATGAGTCGTTCTGCCATAACTTCTGCAACCAGAACAGACTAAAATGTTTTTGAAAATTAAAGATCAGTCCTCTGCAAAGGGCGTAAGAACACAATCACATAACCAGCGATATCGTACTGGAACTTGTACCGCTCTTTATACCATGCTGTTCTAAGGAATAATAGTGGTCTTTCTCAATAAAGACCGAGGTAAGACTTCAATTGGAATTCAGGTGTAAACGTACAAATCCTGTATCAAGTGGCAAGACTTCCAAAAGTAGTTTACTACCTGGTGTTTTCATTGTCAGTCAACGAAGTAGTGCTTCAACAGTTAGAATGAGTGCTCAGCTGGTAATAGGAAACGAATGCTCTCATATAAATGGAACTTTAGGTCAATTAATATTGTAAATTTATTTTTTGTCGTGTTTTTACATTTTGATAATTTTGTTATAGGTAACTCGTTCTTCTGTACTTAAATTCATGGAGTGAATAACTATATCTATATATCCATTGATGTGACCTATTTATTACAGACACGCAACACTGTTGTTGATGTGACCTAGTTATTACAGACACGCAACACTGTTGTTGATGTGACCTAGTTTTTACAGACACGCAACACTGTTGTTGATGTGACCTAGTTATTACAGACACGCAACACTGTTGTTAATGTGACCTAGTTATTACAGACACGCAACACTGTTGTTGATGTGACCTAGTTATTACAGACACGCAACACTGTTGTGCTTTGATTAGGCTAAGCCAATATTAAATTATTTGCTTTGAAAGTCGCTTCTGAACTTTAGTATCTAGTTATATAGGCCACAGTATGGTAAAACCAAATCAGGAAAAAGGATAAAATTTGACATCTATGATGAAATTGATGAGAAAATTAGATTATAAGTGTAATAGGCAATTCTGGGAACTTATGAAACTGACCGAATAGGTATGTGAACTTTCGTTTTTATACTCCTTTTTCTAATCTAATTTGTTTTAATATTTTGTTTATAAGACATTTCTTTCCCTCACCAATTTTATCCTTAATTAATATGTTTGTTTATTCGCTGGTCCACTGTTATATCTTTCCCTAATAAATTCTCTCACTAGTTTATAAATCATCTTTCACTCTTATACTCTCATATACACATTTACTCAGTTGTTTACTCACTTTTCTCAACATTAGTCTTCCACGATAAATCTCTCAGTCTCACATTTTTTGCTCATACATTCAATCACCCACCACTTCCATGTATACGCTCTTTCACCCTTCCTTTTTTTCCCTTTTACCCCTTCTTTCATTCATTAAGTTGTAATTTATATTCTTTTTAATCTGTGCCGTTTGGTTTACAAAACTGTCTTAGCTCCGGAAAGGTCTGTCAGAGGTGCATAAGAGTTATCGCAAATGGAGTTGTTTCACTTGTTGTCCATAGTATACTGTATCAATGTTAAACGCAGCCAAAGCTACAACATTTACTGTAACACCATGGATGATTTTATTATGGATGTTTGTATTCTGTGTGAGTGTGAGTGTGAAAGCCATGCATATGATAAACTCAAGGTGATAATTACTTCAAACATTCCTGTACAATAATATGTATGTGTAAAATTTCTGCTGTTTTGATGGATAATAACATAAAAATTATATCTATTAATGTTAGAGGCCTGCAAGGTTCAGTCTTAAAACGAAGGGATATTTTCCACTGGGTAAAACAAAAGAATGTATCTATAATATGCTTGCAAGAAACTCATAGTACAAAGAACGATGAAATATATTGGGCAGCTGAATGGGGATACAAATGTATATTTAGCCACTGCTCTAGTAAGAGTGCTGGGGTTGCAATATTTTTTAGAAATACTTTTGAATTTATAATTCATAGAGAAAGATGTGACAGTCAAGGGAGATTTATTATTTTAGATATTACAATTAATGGCAACAGAATAACCCTCGTGAATTTGTATGATTATAATGATGATAATCCTAGCTTTTATAGAAAGTTAAAGGAGGAGACTTTATTTTTTGAGAATTCATCAATTATAATGTGAGGAGACTGGAATACTGTTCAAGACTTAGATTTGGATACTTATAATATTTTAAATGACAAACACCAACAGTCTAGGGCAGCGATTCAAGACCTGAAAAACGAATTGGAATTAATTGATCCCTGGCGAAATTCCAACCAAGACTTAAAGATGTATACCTGGAGGCAAAAATCTCCCTTGAAACAAAGTAGACTAGATTACTTTCTTGTATCGGATGACATTCATATGAATACAGCTGATGCATGTATCTTACCAGGGTACAAGACTGATCATTCAGCTATTGTTTTGAGTGTGGCGTTTTCAACGTTTCCAAGGGGAAAAGGATATTGGAAATTTAATACCCAACTGTTGAGGAACATTGAGTATACTGATTTGGTCAAAAAGTGTATAACTGACACTGTAAATGAATATTATGTAGGGGGAAATAAAGATGACTCTCTCCATGTTTCTCTTTCCTGTAACGACCAAATGTTCTTTGAAATTTTGAAAATGAAAATAAGATCTGAAACTATATGTTATTCTATTAGAAAATCAAAAGAGAAACGGGAAAAATTAAAGAAAATTGAGCAGGAAATAATAGAAATTCAGGGGGACTGTCGAATAACATAAATGGGGAAATTCTGGAAAATTTAGAGAGAATAAAAGCAGAATTAGAGGAATCTTGGAAAAAATACATAGAAGGTGTTATATTAAGATCTAAAGCTAGATGGTATGAATTTGGGGAAAAAAGCACAAAGTACTTTTTAAATCTTGAAAGAAGAAACTATGTTAATAAGACAATAAAGGAAATTATTTTAGATGATGGGACAAATATATGTGACCAAATAGATATTTTAGAAGCACAAAAACAGTTTTATATGGAATTGTTCAAAAGTAGAATTGCTCATCTTGATGACGAGGCTACTCAAGAAATTCGAAATAGATTTTTTAATCACAATATTAAACTTAGTCGAGAGGAAAGAGAATCATGCGAGGGTCTGCTTACAATTAACGAATTCGGTATGTCTCTAAAACGGATGGAAAATGGAAAAAGTCCTGGCTCGGATGGATTCACTGTAGAGTTCTATAAATTCTTTTGGAAGTCTATGGGGGGATTTATATGTAGATCAATAAATTACGGATATACTGTAGGAAAACGTTCAGATTTTCAGACTCAAGGAGTCATCACATGTCTACCAAAGGAGGAAGAAGACAGAAGATATTTTAAAAACTGGAGACCTATATCACTTTTAAATACTGATTATAAGATTGCTTCGGGAGCAATTGCATCTAGGATTAAAAAGATTCTTCCATCAATAATCAGCGATACTCAGAAAGGATATATGAAGGGTAGATTCATTGGAGAAAACACCAGACTATTATATGATATCATGGACCAACTTGAGAATGAAAACAGATATGGTTTATTATTGTTAATAGATTTCGAAAAAGCCTTTGACTCAATTAACTGGATCTTTGTGGAAGAAGCTCTACAATCTTTTAATTTTGGTGATTCCGTTTGTAAGTGGTTTAAACTGTTTTGTAATGACTCTAATAGTTGTGTTATAAATAATGGACATATGTCATCTTTTTTTAGACTTGAAAGAGGATGTCGTCAAGGAGATCCCCTTGCACCTTATTTGTTTATCATTGTGGTTGAGATTTTAGCTATAACTTTAAAGCAAAACGTGGATGTACGGGGAGTAATCTTTGACGCCAGTGAATATAAATTGGGTCAGTATGCCGATGACGCTTTTATTCTTCTTGATGGATCTAATTTTTCTCTTGAAACAACTATGAATATCTTGCAAGGTTTCTGTCTATTATCGGGACTTAAATGTAACATAGCAAAAACAAAAGCTATTTGGATTGGAAACAGGAAATTTTCTAATGAAAGAATATGTCCCGAAATGGGCCTAATTTGGTCCTCTTCGAACTTTACACTCCTTGGCATAGAATTTTCTCCAGATTTACAACAGATGGTGGAAATTAAGTATATGAAGAAACTAACAAAGGCAAAACGAATACTGGCAAGCTGGAGTCAAAGACATCTGTCAATAGTTGGTAAAGTAATTATTGTAAAGACTCTTGTTCTGCCCATATTCATACATATTTTTTCAGCACTTCCTAACCCATCAGCAAAAGTTGAAGCAGAACTAAATCGCACGTTATTTAAATTTGTATGGGGTGGAAAAGTAGAGAGAATAAAACGTGATATACTAGTTTCCCCAGGAAACGAGGGAGGACTAAATATGATACACATATTTTCATTCATTAGGTATATTAAGATAAGATGGGTTAAAAGATTGCTGAAAAAGGAAGATGGAACGTGGCAGAACTTAGTCAATACAACTGTACTCAGAAATAAAAAGGATATTTGGAGTTTAGGGAGAAGGAAATTAGAAGAATTTAGTAAGTTCATTAAAAACAGTTTTTGGAGAGATGTAATTTTGGCAGTATCTAAATGGAAAGAAGAACCGCAAAGTCCTAACGAGTATCTATCCATGAGTATTTTAAATTTTGTCCCCCCTAAAATGATTTATCAATACAAATCCTGGACAGAAGCTGGTTTTGAAATTCTGAACGATCTAGTAGATGATCACGGTAATTCAATACCTTTTGAGATAGTAAAACAAAAAACTGGAAGCGATGATTTCTTGAAATACTTCTCCTTAATATCCAGAATTCCTAAAGCATGGAAAGATGCCATAAAAAACACCTAGTACATAATAATTTTGATAAGCAGGAGGATAACATAACGAACTTGCGAAAACAAGATTCACTCAAGTTTGTTTACAAAGATCTTTTACAGGAAACTAAAAGGCAACACACTGCGAAGCAAGAAGCTTGGATGCAAGTATTTAATAAAAATATAAGTAGTGAGGAGTGGTCTGATATATATAGCCAGGCAAAATGCTGTACCAAGGATACCAAGTTGATCTCTTTTAACTTTAAATTAATCCATAGAATAATCGCTACTAATGATTTTCTTAAAAGAATTAACATATTTGATGACAACAAATGTACTTTCTGTAAGAGTGAAACTGAAAGTATTGAGCATCTCTTTTATGACTGCAGTATTACTTCACAGTTTTGGTACCGTTTTATTGAAGTTTTTGCACTTTTTTGCCCAAATATTGTACATCTGTCCAAAAAAGAAACATTTTTAGGAAGTGAACAACTGGACAGTTTGGGTAATTTTCTGCTTATTTTGGCAAAATATTATATTTATACTTTGCAGATTCAATATGAAAAATCCTTCTATTTTTGCTTTTAAGCAAATAGTTGCAATGCATAAGAACATTGAAAAATACAATGCTAAGGTAAATAAAAAAGAGGACCAATTTCTTCAAAAATGGACCTCAACAATGAACATTTAACTTGTCTCTGACTTGATGGCAAACAGGAACAAAATATTGTAATATCACAAAGGCCATGTCACCTAGATTGTGTGCCATATGCATGTGTATATGCGTGTGTGTTTTCTTTTTTACTTTCTCTGTAGATTATATTTATTATCCCTAGATTATCTGATAACCAGAAATGTTTGATTGTAAGGTGACCCTGAGATGGTTCCCCGACCCATTGGTCAACCTATTACGGGGTTAATAAAAAAAAAAGTTATATAGGCCACTGTCCCATTTTCCGAATAACCAAAGGGCTTTTATGTCTTTTTTCCTATCCTTCTCTAGGCTTAAATACGTATTAGGTACTCCATTAAAAATTAATGTCATTTACGCCCATTTGCTTGGTTGGGTTTGACGCACAATCAGTTGAGGCCTATTGGAGTAAATACATTTTTGGTTAATTCAAGGTTAGTTATTTATTGCCTTCCTTCGACAGCATAGATCAGTGTAGGTTTGCTCACTTGTATCCACTTGTTTCCTGTTTCTTTCCCTGATTTTCAGTTCATCCAAACCTGCCCTGTCGGTAATACAGAAGACATGGCGCCCGTTACCAAGGCTTCCTGCTTAAGTAATGATGATGAATTTATAAATTTTGATGTGACCTTTGTCCATAAGGCCTATCAGTTGTGTGTGACATTTGTCCATAATATTTATTATTCATTGACCTCTTTGTTTGCAAGTTCACTTTCCAAGTACATCAATGTTATCTGCATTTCCGTATTCCCGTGTTTTTGTCGGGTGACGGGCTCTTTCTATCATTACGAGGAGAGCAAGATTCAAACGGCATGAATGGGTTAATAAAGATAAACAGGTTCACATCATCATTGTGTTGCATTAAATTTATATAACTCATTGACATGCCATGTACAAAAGTTATTTTAGAGTTCAACAAAGTCGGACGTCTAATTGGAGTTGAACTTAATTGTAACAGAGTTCTGCAAAGACAAATATCTGATTTTTGTAAATGAATGCTCATTCTAGACACATATTTTAGAAAATAATTTAAAGCATATAACCCCTGATATAACTTTCATCGCCAAAACTACACGTTTCATTTAATATCACAAAGGCAAAGTGTTGCCGACGGGATAGGTAAAGAACACAAGTCATATTGAAGGGACTTACGTTCTACTGACCGAAAACAATTTCCAGGAATTCATGATAAAATAATTTCTTTCTTTAAACTGTTGAGTGTTGAAATCATTTATCAAGATTTGAAATTAGCCGCTGTGGCAGCCGTATTGGATGCAAGAACGACGCCAATTTCATTTACTACCAACTAGACACCGTGAAAGGTTTTCTAGTAAAAAACCCGAGTCATTATGAAATTCTGTTAGAAAGGATAGCGAAAAAAAGTTTTAAATGATTGAGAAGGCGGCCATAATAGGCATCAGATTGGAATCAACTAGATATGATAAGTAGTTTTTTCCATGAACACCCCATATTGATATGATCAGCTATCCTGAAGATGTAGCAATAGCAAGATTTTAAGATGGCCGATTTAACGGCCATACTGGGTCGAAGAGAATAAAGATTTTCGTTTAACCAGACATTAAAGAAGTCTTTGTTTGAACAACCCATGTTGATATTACCATTATTATGTTACGTGTTTAGGCTGTAATAAACAGCAACAAAAGAAAGAATGAAAGTAACAATCTTTGATGAATATAGCAAATAATTTATTTCCCTGGAAAAACACTGAAAAAATGAGAAAAAAAAAGAACTTACGGTTTTATGAACGAAATCCAAAACTAATCCAAGACTATCCCACGAATCACATTTTAGAAGTTCTAATAATGAAATGTTCTAATAAATTCAAGCTTGAGTCCTGACGACAAAATCCAAAATGGAAGGCGATACCGTATAGTGTAGACTTTATATTACGGATGTCTACAGTTCTTTGTTTTTTAACAAACAATATACCGGTGTTTGAATTTCCGAATAAAATCTAAATAAATGTTTTGTCCAAGAATTCTTTATGAGCACTCAGATATTTACAGGAAAAAGAAATAATCTTTTAGAATCCAAGTAATTTGAATAAAAAATTAAAATATAACTCCAAACTGGTCACAAACACACTCTTTCCAACGTAAAGGCCCAGCTGAGAAATGTCTCTCTAAAATCACTATTAAATCTAACTATTGCGCACTTCCGGAAAACCCACAATTGCGAAATAGGGCTATTTGCAATTTAAAGTCACATAATCCTAGTATGACCTTAATGAAAACGAATCGTTTTATTCCTAGAATAAAATAAAAATAGAAAGTTGTTTACTTGTCTCAGTGATTTCTGAATCAAGGTCTGGAACATAATCAATAATAGAAATAATGTTTCTATTATTAGGTGTTTATGAAAAGATTCATGTCAAACTGAATTTTCTGGAAAATATAAAATTCCTAGTAAACAAAATTACATTACTTTGACATGTAATGAAATTAGGAAAAAGATTTTTAAGCTTACAAGCAATTAAATTAAGTCAAATATAAATTAAATCAAATATACATAACACCATTTATATTTGATGCTTAGTTTTCAGTTAAAGATTTGTCTCGAGAAACGCTTTTTTGATGTTCAAACAATTTTATTTTGGAAAACAATTAGCTGTTAAGAATACTAACAAAGTAAAACGTACGACACATAATCGGCCGTTTATTTCGCATTTTAAGCTGTTAAATACCACTAACAAATACATAGGCTGATCAGATGCAAAATGATTTAAGTTTGATAATTTTGATAAAGTTTTAAAACTACGCTTTAAAAATAACAATCCACAAATGTAACAGAGACATTACATTCGACCATATTATGCAGTAATAATCACAATGAATTCCAATGCTGACTCCCATATATAACGGAATATGTGCATTAGAGACTTGTTGCAGATTTTCTCGGTTTTAGACTCTTTTTTATTGCAATGTTACCAATCCAACCTCAGTGACCGCCTTCATACTTTGTGGTTAACCCTTTTCAAAAATTAGGCTGTGCATAAAAAAATCAACAACATTTATGCTATGGTTACGCTAAGCCCGCTTTAAAGTGTATTTCCTATTGTCTTTGCTTAATTTTCCTTTTGCAAAAAAGTAAAGTCTGTTGCATAAGGACACAAAACGGCACATCTTTTAATGCTGTTGGTGTGCATCAGTTTTGTTGGACTAAACCCACTTAAAGGTGTTCTGCCTAATATTGTGCAACCGTAGGAAAGAATTTGCACTATTGAACAAACATAGTATATATACTCATTGGCGCATAACATTATATTACCATCATCAGTTTTTTAAGCATGTCGTGTGTGTGTGTGTGTGTGTGTGTGTGTGTGTGAGAGAGAGAGAGAGAGAGAGAGAGAGAGAGAGAGAGAGAGAGAGAGAGTGATATTATCTCAAGGTGTACGTCACGCATTTTACGGTAACTGTTTTGTAATGCATAGTTATATAAAATCTGTGAAAGTCTTAGTCAAAAGTAGAATTTACCTGTGGATTCCGAGATAAAGGTTTGTTAGTGAATGTTAGGCGGCAACACAGTTCCAATCGCAAAAGAATAAATATCTTTGCTTGCTCGAACAGAAGAATGCATTCAATGTTTCATTACAGGACACATGGTGTGCAGTTAAGATTAAACAGTATTGGGATGATGCATGGGGTTATAAGCTTATAATTAGCCATGAATCTAGCATTTGTGTTGGTGTTGATATCTTGTTTAGAAATAATTTTGAATTTCTTATTCACAGAAACAAACGTGATTACCAGGTCAGATACATTCTTGTAGATGTATTAGGCAATGGACCGAGATTTACGCTGACGAATGCTGATAAAGCAAAGACATTTAAGAAATATGAAATAATATCTCATAACTTTTAAGAATTGACATGTTTTCAAACTGTATGGACATGTTTTCAAACTGTAAGGACTCCTCTATTATCCATCGTCATGAAAATGATCATTCAGCAATAACAGTAAAGATGTATGTGTCTGCATCGCCAAGGGATCTTGGGCTCTGGAAATTCAATTCAAAACTAACAAAAGCAAAATGATTTTTATTTTATTTAGTAACACAATGTAAATTAAACACAGTAGAGGAATACTATTAAGAAAGTGATAAGAGAAACTGATTTCAGGTGAAATCAACTTGTAAAGATCAATGACGATTAATACATTATTAGGCGTCATTTACTTTACGAATGACAAAATCTGGTTTCTGAACAAATATTTGGAAAATTTGGAAATTTTTGGATTTGTAAAATTAGGAAATCTAATTTAGAAGGAATTTTTTTTTAACCCATTGCTAACGAACACTTCTCTCAATTAGTTAACGTAGATCAGTTGAAATCATACTAAATATGGACCACAAATGGTGTTGTACTTATCTAGCATCTTTTTGATGCATATGGATTTTTATTATGCTTTGATGAAATAGAAGAAAAAAACAGATAATAATTTCTTACTGTGCTTTGCTCGTATCTCAAAGATATAAATCAAGTGGAATAAGAATATTTAACTTTTAAAAAAAAGGGAACTAGCTTTTATGTAGTTCTTGACATAATTTCACTCCTTAAATTTGTATATAAAGACATGCTTAGAAAACAATGTAGATGAATGACTAGCTCTTATGTTTTGGCTAAACTTTGCACAAAACGTATTTGCTTTAACCTCAGGAATCTTCATACAAAAAGTGTCAACAACCAGGCTTTTTAAAAAGATTGATTCAAATGATAATGATAAATGCACCTTGTGTTAACGGAGGAGGCAGAATAGAAAAAATTGAGCATTCTGTGACTAATAAGTTACTGGAGACTTTTGGAAATTATTTGCGGAATGGATTCAAATCATGACCCTATCATATTATTACATGAAAAGATATATTTATAGGAAATAACATCTTTTTATGATCTTAATAACGTTCTAATTTTGCTTGCGAAATAAGTTATATACAAATCACGTTGTGCATCAAAATTCCCAAATCTCACCTATTATAAAATTTGTGGTTTACCATATCAAACACTGGAAAAGTATGTAGTCAGTGTGAATCACGGAATTGATGAGCTTAAAGAACTGTGGGCCCTATTGCCAAATTTGAGCATGTGATATTTTTAGCTTGGGGGATTAGCAAAGATAATATTATAAAATTTTAAACAACCACACCATACAAGCCATTTACTAACACTGTGGGGTTTTCATGTAAATGTATTTTTGTGCACAATATTTGTGAATGTATGTGTCTGTGTAAAAGTGTGCGTGTGTGTGTGTGGTGTTTAAGTAATCGACCATATGGAAAGATCAGGACGTAAAGCAATTTAAGGTAATTCTCATACTCCAGGTCAAGTAATGATGTAGAAGAATGAATCCATCCATCCATCCATCCATCCATCCATCCATCCATACATACATGCATACATACATAATACATACATGCATACCTACCTACCTACCTACCTACCTACCTACCTACATACATACATACCTACCTACTTACCTACATACATGCATGCATACATACATACATACATAATACATACATGCATATATACATACATACCTACCTACCTACATACATACATACATACATACATACATACATACGTATATACATACCTACATACATACATACATACAACTGCTAAAATGTTTTCGATCTTTCTATTACATATTTGGTAATATTCTTACTTAGCAACAATAATATTAGTATCATATTTTATTGGGAGGGGGTAGTCTCATAAAGCAGGTATTGTCATCATATACCTTTAGTTCTGCGACATAGATGCATGTATACACACACACACACACACACACACACACACACACACGCACACACACACACACGCATACATACATACATACATACATACATACATACATACATACATACTTACAGATTCAGCGGATTCCCAGTTTTTCCTGAACTGTAACTGATAAGGCCTTGCTGTCAATCTTTCCAGTGCTTGAAAGCGGAAATGAATCAACAAAGACGTAGTATTTAGAAATACCAGTGAGCAAATGTGATTCTTCCAAATGCTTCAAAAGGATACCTTTAGCTCGACCTAGTAGCAGAAATAGAGGAATGCACGTAAATGCTACTTGGAAATTAACGAAATCTGTAATCGGTACGACACAAACATTCATCGAACTTGGATGGGTTTTCAATATTTTTCAATGATAGAGTGCATTACATTCAATCCACCTGTAATTATCATGTATGACTTCCGGCCGAGTATAGTGATCTCCGCTGCTTCATTTATAAAGCTTACATCTTCAGTTTTGTACCAACAATCTTGGCGTTTTACACTGTTCGTTTTCTCTTCGTCATTGTTGTTTTCAAGAAATATACATGATGAACGGAAGTAAACTTTGCCCTTAACCCCTATCGGCACCAGTTCGACTGAATCGTTCACTTCTTTTATGTGAACCCTTTCTGATGTCTTCCGCTCGAATTCGATCTCGACCATATTGGCTTCGTCAATGACTTTGGCCGATATCACAACATGTTTCCTGTTCCTGCATAGAAGATAATCAATCGCCGACAAAATGGCTTACATCAACTGAAGCCTACCCAGGTGATGATTGTCTTTTAGTTACTGCAACTTTCCTTCTCCCTGAATGATAAAAGTTGCATTTGATTTAATACAACGATTGAAATAGACTAGGTTTATATTCTGGTTCATGTACCAAACCTGTCCATGTAAATGAAATGTACCGTTTCCTCCCATATAACTGAACAAAAATTACACGTACCGGGCAATACTAAGGCTATTCTCAATACGTTTTCTCGAGCTTAACTGTAACAGTAAGATAGGAAAACTGAATATTTTGCAACTTTACATTTCAAGTCTTTGTTAGCATTATTTGTTTGTATACCTAATTGAACTGTATGTCAATGCGATTTAAATAGTTATCTGTATTTTTCAGTCTAATAATAGTATGCACGTGCTTTCTATGGTAAATCGGTGCAACATTTATTACCATCACTAAAGTCCTATGCACGACATTGAAGGTTAACATGGCATGGTGGCTAATTATAGCTTTCCATATGATGTTTAACCTGCAGAGTAAAACTTGTGTGGTAATTCTACCTAATTATTGTTTGTGAGTTCTCTCTCTCTCTCTCTCTCTCTCTCTCTCTCTCTCTATATATATATATATATATATATATATATATATATATATATATATAATTTTTAACAAAAGCTGTAGCAAATGTAGACGTAATTTGTAACACAAGCTGTAGCAAATTAGTGAAAATTTATACAAAGGCATGTCCCCATGAATAACTTGAACAATAGAGACTTAGTGGCACGAAGTCGTTACATGATTATTTCAGAACCAGTAACGATCGGGCCAAATTTCAATTTCAGTAGTATTTTTTTCACCTTGCTTAAGTGATCACCATTTATTTCAGTACCAACGCTTTTATAACGAGAACCAAGTTGTTACAAGTTTGTTTTTCATACTTGCAAACGCACAGTGGACTGAGTTAAACCACGATGTTGTCCAACACTTTTAATTCTTTACCGAACTCTGACATGTTGAATGCAAGCAAATTTTTTAAAGTTAGAATTTTGAGTACCTGAGGTAAGCGTACTTGCATAGGGTTTTTGGTTTTGAAGATCTGGTTTCACCTTTCTAAATGCAGTCTGCGCTGCAGTTCCCACGCAAGCGTCTGCATGGTGACCAGTATTAATGGTGGAGGAAGAACCCGGGAAGCTACTGGCAAGCTTTCTCACATACCCACATTGACCGAATCCTAGACTCGAACCCACGCACACAGAGCGCTTTAGACCACTCGGTCACTCGGGGCCCCCTATGCCTTTTGATTTATCCAGAAACGACCTTTTTAGGGATCTGAATATTAAGTGGTCTGTTATCTTTTAACAATCTGCTTTCTGCTCATTGGTGAGCTCAGGTTCTTTCAAGTAGCCGGTAAGTATTTTTAAAACCGAGAAATTTCGCCTTAAACATCTTGTGATGCAGTATACTTCTCTTCCAAGAAAAGTCTCATTGCGTTCCAGTGGCGGATTCTTGAATATACTGTGGAACGCTTCAATTATTTTCTTTCTGTTTTGTAATCAGGATCATCGCATGGCTACAGTGACTCAGTATGCAAGATATCTTCTTCAGGATGCTGTTTTAACATTCTCATTCAGGCTGTCGTTCAGGTTGTGTTTGTGGCTTTTCGATTTCAGACTGCGACTCAGTATCAGGTTACAGCATTTCTGCTTCAGGTTTATGTTTGAGCTTAGGATCAGCATCACTTTGCTTGCCATCCTTTTATGTAAGGCAAATCCATTATCTGTGCGATTGCTTGTACAATATCTTAATCCATTCAATGTAACTTTGCAAAAGTTTCTCCTGGACAGTTTTTGTCTCGCAGTTTTAAAAAAATGTATTTTAGTGTTATTGTTCTGCAGCTAATTGTATGAAGTACGAGGCGGCCACAACAACATTATTTATAGCTTCAGTCCCAATGCGCCTCCAGAATCATGTATAACAGTCAAGCCTTAGCCGCTCATTTAATATCCAGGAAATAATGTCTACGGCAGACCAAAAGTGGCTATGTCGATCATAGACCAATGAGGAAACAGCGCAAACGTAAATAATGAACACGTAATATTTTACTTGCATCTACAAGCACAAAATGAAACAATGCAATTAACTTTTACAATGAACACAAAGCGAATTAAGTGCAAGAAAACCACAATAGGATTTTTCCAATCAATATTTGGTAGGATATTATGTGTTGCCAAGATAAATTAGTCTTCTGTAATCTGGTTTTCAAAACGGGCCGCATCAGCAGCAGGATATCGTGACAGGATTTGGTCTGAAAAGAATCTGAGTAAGGTAGGAATATAATCATGTAGTAGCGATGTATCCTTAAGTATTTCGAGGTCTTTGGCCAATCTCATGTTGGTGAGTCTACTACAGAATACGAATACGCGAAATACCTGGACAAGGATTCGCATTAAATAAACAAAGCTGGTTCAAGAAGCATTAATACAGGAGATGATGACGTTTACATTCTGCCTCACGAAGCTTTTCTTGACGTGACAGATTATTTGCTTATAAATGCTATCCTATCCGCAAATTTTGCGTCCAACACAAAAATAGCTTTGACAAACAATGTGTGATGTATATCTATATTGTGTGGGTGACCTTTGATCAGTAATTGAGAGGAGAGGTGTTCATGACTATTCACGTTGTTACATATATTTGATTTAATTTATAGTTGATTTAAGTTGTGTTTGTTTTCATTTGATTGTTTGTGGGTTTTGGAGTCTTTTTATTTTCTTTACATGTCAATATAATGTAAATTATGTTTACTAGGAATTTGATTTTTTCAAGAAAATTCAGTTTTGCCTGAGTTTTCCTTAGACACCTATTAATAGAAACACTTGTTTCTATTTTTGACTTAGTTCCTGGCCTTGATTGAGGGTCAAGTAAACAACATTTTTCTCGGAGTAAAATGATAGGTTCCTATCAAGGATATACAAGAGCTATATGACTTTTACATGTAAACATGACCACGTCATCTTCTAGTTCGCAATATATTTCGGAATTAGGCATTTCCGAAATTGCGAAATACTCAGTATTAGTGATGTTGAGAGAGAGAGAGAGAGAGAGAGAGAGAGAGATCTGAGAGTCCAGGGCTTTTAAACACTTGATGTCAAAGTTGTTTTCTTCTGCTGTGACCAGAAATGAACTTCTGAGCTTTTGAGTTATTAGTTAATTTTTCTCCAAATTAGTTGGACTCAAAAAGATTAATTAGTTTCTCTGGAAATATTATTGTTTTCATGAAGAATTCTTGAACTAGGACATTTATTGAAAATTATGTTAGGATTTTCAAGACCGGAGGAGAAATTATTTTGTTTGTACAAGGAACTGTAGACGTCAACACAGTACAGGCTACAACATACGTCATCGCATTCCATCTTGGATTCTTCGTCAGGACTCAAACTTGAAATCATTAGAACATTTCAATATTAGAACTGCAAAAACTTTACTCGTGGATTATTATTGTATTAATGTTGGATTCGATTCTGGAAGCCGTTGAGTTCTCATATATTTCTTTTACAGTATTTTTTCAGGGAAATAAATTATTTGTTATATTTTCCAAAGCTTGTTGTTTTCACTCTTTCTTGTGTTACTGTTTATTCGAGCCTAAACACGTAACATAAGAACGTGTTGTTGCTTCTTTTTGTAAGCATCATATTACATATTTGTCTACGATTATAGTTTATATATTAAGATTACTATTACTTGCAGGTAATCATGTTTACTTGAGTTTGAATTCAGGACATTTATATTTTCCTCGGCAATTCCAGGTGTACCTATCTGCTTGCCATGTTCGTTAGTAAAGTTTTAGTAATTGACCTCATATAGGTAAAAACTTAGAAAGCTCAATAAATGAACATTCGACCCTCATTCTGGTCTTCATATTGTGTGTTAGGTCTTTATATAAGGGAGAAGTAAACAGGATTTTTTCCATCCTTATTTTAACATCAGTCGTCGTGGAATCAACCTGTGTTCAGTTGAGATGATTTAATTCATTTATTTAAATTAGTCAAGGTAATTACAGAAGTGCTCTTGACTCTAGGACCAAATTGTGGAAATTATTGTAAATTCATTCAGAGACATTTTGGATTATATCATTGTGATACGTCACAATGAAATTTGAATGATGTTATGTGATCTTTGGTTTTTCCCGCAACATTGTCACATTATTCAAGGTGTCAAGTGCATACTAGTTTTGTGGCAAACTGATCCGGTTACATAAATGCATAGTGCAACGGGTGTTGTTGAGTAGCAAATGTCTTCTATTATTTATTACAAAGTTATCTCTCTGGATGCCAAATGTGATGTATTATGTTTATCACGCGCTGGAATTTGATAACCTCTTTGTGTAAAGTGAACAGTATACTTTACTTTGAGCAGATGCGTTTTCATTAGAGTTTCACGTATATGACAGCACACCTAATAACGTGGATAATAGCTACGATGCTTGGTTGCAAATTATCCAGACATATTGGTATAGCATTTCAGAGTGCAGAGAGCGATATAGACTATGAGCACAGCAGACAGATACTTGACAAGCATGAGGCTGACTCGGATTGTTGTCAGAATCAGTACCAGACAATATCCCGAACGCGAATTCGAATGTAATTTATCACCTCTCCACAAAAAGTATGCGTGAGAGCGAGCTTACCCGAGGATTCAAGAAGCTATGCCAAAGTATCAGGAAGTAGATACAGGAACACAAGTGCCTCTCGATAACTTCTTCAGCTTGTATCCTATTTTGTATTTTGACTTATCAAAGCAAACATAACATACAAAGGAATTTATCGCTGATATCGAGGAAAAGTGGACTAAAGAATTTTGATTTAGCTGCAAACAATAATGTTTACACCGAGGTTTCCTTAGAATTTTCACAGTGGATGCCCCTAGAGGGAAAAATGATAGTGATTGTGTAGATAGTTTATCCAAATGATATCAAACAGTGAGTTATAACTTAGTGAGATTTATTTTTACGCCATTATAACAGCAGTCGATTCAAGCTGGGCAAAAAAAAAATAATATCGCATCTCAAATACGGAAGCAGCTAAGTGCAAAATAGACAGCACGTTTCAGAGCTATGAAAAAAGTAGAGCATGACATACACCATAACATGGATCATTGGAAACGTTCTAACATTAGAATTGTCTGCCAAATAGGTATCTAGATTTTTTTGGCACCGTCATGGAATCGTATATTTTTAAGGTTTATATATTGCACCTGAACTCCGCGTACAGCGTTATACGAGATTGGTTTATTTACGTGATTAATTATTTCACAACAATGAGTTCGGTTGACCACATGAGAATACGGATAAACTTAAGCTCTCTGGACATGGATTGCACTATATCCAGGGTACTTATAGACTCTAGTTAGACACTAACAACGCAACACAAAAGATATTGTCAGGAAGTTGTCCACATTCGGGAGCAGCTTCAGCTGTAGAGCCCTCTGAATTTGGAGGGATGTCAAGATTTGGATGTCTGGATGTGACCATGGGTTTGAATTTGGAGGTGTTGTCCATTGTTTGAATTTGGAGGGAACTTGTGAATATAGGTATAGATATGAATATTTGATTTGGGTTGTTTAGCTGATGCAGAATCGTAGGATTCAGTGGGTTTTATATAACCTGTGTCCTGTTGCCGGTGATGATGTTGATTCGGAGGAAGATAGTGGTTGTCTTGTGTTGAGGGACCAAAGCTTCGGTATAACACCTGGTCTGTAGCGAATAAGGGGACTCTTGAGAGATCGCTTGGCAGACTGAGATGGGCGGATCCTGCGTGTTAGCTCCTTGTTCATCCGACATATTGGTGGACTGAAGATACTTTGTTGTCGTCAACTGAATACCACCCAGTTGTATGTTCTGTTTTGGTGAATTTAGCAGTATCTCTATTTGAATGCAAATCTAAAAATATTTATAATAATCACTATAGGAGCGAAAATGTTATATATATATATATATATATATATATATATATATATATATATATATATATATATATATATATATGTATGTATGTATGTATATAATACTTGTGGAGCAAATATCACCTGTATCTGTGCAGCTTATATACCTTATTAACCCTTGATGAATAATCATATATTCTTAGCTATGTAAATCCATACTTTGATCATCCTTAGCTGTCGATTAATCATCGATTATTTCAATTTCTAAACATCAATCATCCATGGTGATAGATCCATCAGAAAATCGTATTTGTTCCATTCCTAAATTCTTGTAAATTACTTTTTTAAGTTACATGTTATCAATCGTTTCCAGTTAAGAGCAGTATCAATTTGCTTATATCGATTGTTTAACTCGGTGTGCTTCATTTTCCTAAATCCATTGTTGGAATTTAAGCAAACGAGTTTGGTGTCAAATTTAATCTTTTTCAGTGATAATTATAAATAAACATCTCATTCACGCAGTTTCTTTTCGTGTCGTGGCTGTAAGCTATCAAAAAAAAAAAAGGATCATCATGCTAGATGTGTGTTCCCAGGAATCTTGTCCTTGGTTGCAGACTGGGGTCCAATAATGTTTTGTTTGCTTCTGGACCGCTATGACCTGCACCGACCTCTGGTGCGGAAAAGGCAGTGCACTGCAGAGGAATTAGACGCAGAAGAATCAATATATTTTGCGTAGAGTATGGTCTTAACACTCTTCATCGAATTGCCATCCATCCCTCCCTCTCTGTCTGCCTCTCTGTCGTTAATCAACAACATAAGAAAATTGTGCTAGCAGTTTCTACAGAAAATCAAATACATATTATATTTTCAGCACAACTGCTGTTATCTGAAGGCGACAAACTTAAGTTGACCAAAAGCCAACACAACAAGGCAAGGAAAGAAAACAAATCTCACCGAGAAAATAAGTCATACTGAATTTGACTGCAGGAGCGCTTGCTGGTGGTAGTGTATGTTTGCTGTTGCCTGGGCTAATTGGAAAACCTTTTGGCCGCGTTGGAGTTTAAAAAAATGAACCACGCGGGTTGACACTTCCTTGTACACAAGGTCCTAAATAATTTTGACATCCACAAAACGCTCAATGACATACAATTATTTCATCGTGTATTTTCTAAGGTTGCGCCCCCTCCTCCAAAAATTAAAAAAGCGTAATAAGAGTTCTATCATTAGCTTAGAAAATTATTTTGACGCCCCTGGAACACATTGGGCCAGCCAGCTATTAGCAACACAGACTATTTTGACTTATTGTTGGTCTGTTTCCATCTAAAACCATCATAAATATATTTCAGGCGACGAACACAGTTCTATTTATAACTTAGCAGACAAATAGCATGCCTATCATGGCATTATAATAGTATGTCTGCAGTCATGGTCATTAAAAAACTACGTCTGCAGTCGTTGTGATTGCTGCCTAATTTTCTGGAAGAGCTGAACTTGATATTTGCAAATTAATTAAGACTACACTTAATATTATGCACAAAATATATTATATAGAAAATTCTATGACGCTTACGCAAACTTGAAAGCGTGGCATGCGGTAATGATTTTCGAGTCAGAAGTTTTGGTAACACCACTACAGCGATATGATATGGCTCCCTTCTTTGTGCTTTAGAATATTTCTGGTCTGGACGTGGAGGGATTATTTCTTCCTCTTGAGTTTCTATGTTAATGGCTTGTAGGGTCGTGATGTCTTATTATTCGTTTCTGTACTACCACTCCTGTATTTTCTTTCTGAGTAACTATCTCAAGATTTTCTAAGCGACTGTATACTTTATCGCCATTTAAGCCATCCAGAACAATGCGTCTGGAATGATACCACGCAAACACTCATTAACGAAACTATATACTTTCATAGCCTTTTACCATATTTCAGTTCCTGAAATGTAGACTTTGAAGTAGCACATGTTGTTTGCTTGATTTACAATTATGCTTCCTAGTCTGATATTTCCTATTTCACCAAGCATATTTTACTTCGTAGCTATCAAATACAATATATTTGTTCCAGCCTGCCATTATATAATAAATATTTATCTCCAATTAGACGTTCTGGATATGATAGACCAAAAAAAAAATGTAAATAAAATGGGATAGGAATATGACTTACAACAAGCGAAACAACTTATTGCAGCACCCGCAAAAGAAAAATTATACTAGCAGCCGTGAATCGGCTAATAAGAATTATTTCAGATCCAGCGACAATATAACAATATAGAGCGACTGCTTGTGCCTTACGATTTCTCCGCGCGGAATATAGAAAATTTTCTTTTTGCCAGAATCGATATTTATTGCACGGACGGGAAGAGATGTCTTTTATGCTTTCCAAATTCGCGACGCAAATTAATCGTCTGTCTTGATAATCCATCGACGTTTTTCATCCTATTGTTTGACTTGTTGCCCTTCACATGATCCTTTTGTTATGAGCACGTGATGATACTCAAAAAAAGTATGTGCTCTGAGTACTTTCTGACATCTGCCTCTGCTGGCGACTGCGATAAAAATGTAGCCAATTTTGATCAGGTTCTTCGTAAGAACTCTCACAACAACATTCTCGTTTCCCTCATGAAGATTATGTGTGGGATGTTCTATTCACGCCATGATATATTGTTCTCTGTGACAGTGTGTGACATTCATGCTGAGGTAGGATATAAAGTATATTCATTCCACAAAACATAGCATTGAGGGATATGGAAAAACAATTGGTACCGTGATACCATAAGGTATCTTCATCAGCGAAACGTCTGCCATCATTTTAGTCTCAACAAACTTGCAAAAACGTCATCTGCAATCAGTTTTGTGTAATAAAGAATACATGCAACCTTTAATGGTAGCATATCTAAACGAGAGGGCTGGGGTCAACACGTGTGTTATAAAAAGTTTACCGCAAAGCTTTTTCTAGTCACTAAATTGTGAAGACAAAATTCATTTTTCTGATATGAGCATATTGTGTCGCCACCATCTCTCAAGAAAAATTATCATGGTCTGCGCTCTTATGTTATAAGGAAAAAAAGCGCGCGGTGTTGTTGTAATAATGACACGGACGAGCCTCTATTCTGCAACACAATTAAAACTAGTATATATTACCTAAGAGCGTACACAAGAAATCATTTATGATATCAGTACACATGACTTAAAAGAACTGAAGGCTGCACACAATTAACTGACTCACAGAAATACTATTCATGTTACATGTTACATGGGGATAATTTAGAAATCACATTATTTTGGTAATTCGATATAAGTATGCTGCAATTAGATGTCTCATTAGTTAAACAATTTCACTTCATTTGTCCTCACTTCAGGTAAACTAATTCATAGTCAAGTCTCTCTTTGAGCGATTTAAGAATACATGTATTTATACCAAAACTAAATGTGTACTGGTTAGAACGTGACACATTAGGCCTTTAATCCGGATATAACCAAATTTTGCGAGAATGACGATTGTTGATATTAGAATCAACTGTAAATTGTTCACTATCGGATTGCGTAAGGTGAACTAACAGCTACAAAGACTGATGTACAAGAACATGTTTTCGAAAAGCTATCTTACCACCTTAAGAGAGACATCTGTCGCATGCAAAACAATTCCTGATTCTTTAAAACAACTGGCTAAAGATGCACCGGATGCAGGGGCTTTCATTTTTCTTTCAAAATAAAGTATAACATGGAAGGAGCTAAACGAGAGATCGCGGGAATTTGGAAAGAAATTGATAAAATATGGCGTCAGAGGTGGGGATATAATCGCACTCAGTATTCCGAATCGTCCGGAATGGCTGTACTCTGCGCTTGGATCGGTGATAGCAGGAGCTAGTCCGATATCCATTAACGTTTTCATTTGCTGACGGAAATGATGCTTCGGCAACATTAACCAAGCTGAGGAAATGTTCGACCTTTATTCTGGATCCGAGTCCCAACGGTATAATGTGGGACATTTTGAAAACCTTCATTGATTCATTTTCTCCAGATGGATCTGTGAAGTCAACGAAGATCCCGTCTTTGCAACGTTTGATGCTTATATCGCAACCTGAAAGAAACGACAAAATTCTGCTTTTGGATGACTTTCTTAACAATAATGTTTCAACAATTGATATTCATAAGATAGAGCCAGAAAACATTGCTTTTATGATTCAGACTTCAGGTAGTGCAGGAATGCCAAAGGCCGTTGCTCACACACATCAGTCTCTTCTGTCCTCTGGTTTGCATTGGGCTTTATGTTTCACTCAGAAGGACAGGCACTATTGTGATGGGAGTTTTGGCTGGACGGGGGGATTGCCGTATAACATTCTCATAAATGGAGAAACGAGCCTGACGAGTTCCAACATACCGGTTCAAGAGGCTACAGCGGAATTTATTCTGGATGTTGTCGGTCGCGAGAAGTTTACGATTTTGACACTTATCCCATCTGCCTGCATTCTATACTTTCCATGAAGGTACCCAATATTTTATTTATCAATCTATTATTTATGGAATATAAACAATCTGTCTGTCAAGGACACGCCCTCACACTCACACTCCATCTGCATTTCCTGGGGGGTAAATAAGTATATTTGAAAGATTTACCGAATTGCTATACATTTTTTGAGAAACTAGTGATTTTCTAATCCAGTATATTGGAAGATAACTTGCTCAAAAGGGCAAAAAATCAATTATTACATCATTTTCTTGATATTTAATGTTCTACATACAGCGTTTATCTCCTCCAAGTGGTCAGTAATTACTAGAAAGGGCCTCCATGCACAATGTTAAGTTACAACTATTATTGCTCCCATATATAACACTCAAACAAGCACAATTAAATGCATATTGTATTGTTTACAGTTTGTTTACTGGTTCAGGTAGTATTAGAAACCAGAATATGCACATTGTATGGTATCTCAACCAGGAAGAATATTATATGCTACTGAAGTATTTCGTTAACGATTTTTTCGCTCCTTCCAACATTAATTTAAAGGTGCCGGATGCTGTGACATTCACTTTCAAGTGACACATGTCTGTGGGAACCAATTTTAACTTATGTCTATTGTGACAAAAACAAGAAGTTTTGTTGACTTACTTTACCAGTTTTTAATTAACAACCGTCTGATTATTTAAAACTGACTCCGCCAGAGCTGCAGTAGTATACATTTAATTGCGTAGACACCTGGGCGATATATAACACATCTATTTCTTCGGATATAAATATTGAAAGAGACCTAAAGATCCTATTTCAGTGTGCTGTTTAAAAAAACAACAAAACATTTGTATGACAAAGTTGGTGGAGTTGATAATCCGAATTAAGTTTCATTTATGACATGCCTTTACATAATTGTTAAATAATTTGTTACCGCTGTTGTTCAAAAGTGTTCCATATGCGTTGATAGCTCACAAGAACTTGGGTAGAATTAACACACATACTCATTAAGTTCGACATCAAGAGGACAGGCTGTTATCAGATAACACGCTGGCAATAGCAATTGTACCAATCGAATCTCAGAAACTACATGCATACTATTATTTAACTGAGAAAACCATGCTACAATCTATTATTAGACTGTGAAATCCCTATCATTAGCTATTTGCATAGTTTGACAAATAGTTGCATTAGTTGCACAAAGAAATAATAAAAACATAATATTTAAACTTTTAAATTTCGAGTTAAAAATTTGAGTGAGCGTTTTGAACAGTTCAGCTTTGGTCCATTTCAAATGTATTCAGTTTTATGGACGGCCAAGGTACATCAGACTATACACCTAGTCTATTTCGACTGCTGTGATGACATTTTTGTGGCTTTTGTCTTGGGAAGGACTTTGGGGCATTAGGATCAACTTTTTTAAGAGGGTGCGAATGATGACAGATCAGCCAGTTGCGTCAAGGTTACTTTGTTTCTCTCAAAAAAGCGTTTGGTTTGATGAGGAATGTTAAAGATGCCTTTCAGTAATTGACGTGCTGTCATGGTAAACCATCGTAAGACTTCTTTGATCCTGGCTTCTAAGACACGAGCACGCATTCATGATTTTTTCGCGACTTATGCCGTACAAGGCACGAGTCGATTTGATGAGAAGATGTGATTGAAGGGATGTTATGTTGACGCTGTATGAGACAGACCCGAATTGTCCGAGGTTTTTATACAATTTTTTTAAGTCAACAACGGAACGTGTACACGACAGGCCCTCCGTCTTGGCACAAGTGGTGAAACAGATGGGTACGAAATCGCAAATAATCGGGGCTGGGGGATGGGTTTTAAATCCACGAGTAAATAGGCGTGTGGGGTTTGAGTGCCATCGACTTACGCATGAGTCAGACAACGCGTTCCTAACTGTTTGGCTAAGATTTGCACTTGCGATTTACATATAGGGCTTTTAAACAAGACCAGGTAATGAACAATGAGACTGATGGTGCTACAGGCTTTACTGTGTTGAAACAAATTTTGAGTAATGTAAATGACGCTTCCATTATGATGATGACCTTTCCGCGTAAACCACATTTTAATTTCTTCTTCGTCTTCACTTAACATGTCGATAAAGACCAGATAGGTTTGACTTGGGTCAGACATGATTCCGTCGTCTTCGTCAGGAATCCCTTCCACAAACACGATGGATACGCCTTGACTTTCTAGCATGAGACTGTACGCCAATTGCCATTCTTTGTAACACCACATGATGAGTTGATGTGAAAGATCAATCAAATGATGTTTATGCTTGGTCAAACGTTTAAAAATTCGGTTTTGCCTGAATCGCTAGGTCCGACAATTAACATGTTGAAGGGATGACGAAGATACAAGGCCTCCAAACAAGCACGATCTAAGTGTTCGTCAATGACTTTAAAAGTGGCGGAAGAGGAAGCGGAGACAATAGAGGTAGCCATAGTGAAGGTAATGTCACTTTTGACACGAAGACCGACAAGACACTAGCTTGTTTTATATTTTCTTCAGGACGCGTGTATTGCAACATAACATGGAACAACTCGAAAGACGAAAATACATAAAAGCCAAAATGGTTAAGTACAGCTATAAAATACACACCACAACGATCAAAGTGGAATATAAACAAGTCACTGTACAACATGAGTTTGGTAACCAAGATGTCCTAGGGACAGTGGGCAATGTTCTTACAGTCTCAATATTGGGTATAGTCGCACAGGTGTCCTCCCGGAATGGTCTTTCGGGAATGTCTATGACAGTCCTGTCCTGTCCTGAAGGGAGTGGTTGTCCTCTGTGCCGGGTTTTTCTTCTAGTACTGTCACTAACACTGGTTTATAAGTTACCTTTTTCACTGGACGTTTGAATCGAGGATCACAACTTTCGGGCATAATTGGCCACTTCTTTTGTCCTAGCCTCAAAACCCCAACTTTTCCAGTCACGTACATATGTCCAATGAGGCTGTAAGTCACAAGCTACACACACATGGTCGTACACATCTTCAGTACCTAAAAGTTGACGAATCTTTTTTTCCCGAAGAGGTCGAGAAGTATCAAGATAAAAACGCAAGGCTTTTAACAAAACGAATCCATTCTGAACATTTAAAGGGAGCATTTGCATGTTTTATTTGGTGGTAAATTCTGTTCGTAAAGAGTCCACAAGGAATCGGCTGGTAAATGAAATCTCAGAAAGCAAGTCATTAAGATATACACCACACGTCGACCCTAATTCAATGGAGACAATTCATGTAATAAGTGTTGGTAATCCTCCACCATTTGAATACTCTCATCTATTTCCTTCCACGGAATCTGTTGTATCACCACTGATAAAGGTCGTGGCATGATAGCCCGTTTTTATACCTCTTTTCTCGGAGGCAATACGTATACTTTCTGCACAGGGGTGATAGTGCTTCACTTCTAATTGTCTTTATTTGATTTAAAATCTTCTCCTAGAGCGAGCGCAATGGAGATAGTGATTAATTTCTGACCACTGCCACTCAGGGTAACGGTCAAGAATGTCAATAAAATCTAATGTAAACGGTCTAAAGCGGAAAAATCGGTTGAACGCAGACTTGATCCAGAGAAATTTGACAAGTTTGGTCACTTTTTTCTTTTTCATCTTGTGAAGTTCTCGACACAAAAGTTCTACAGTCATCGACTGAGATTTTGTTCTGGCAAGTCCCTGCCAAACATCATTGTAGATCTTCTCTTGCAGTTCGTTTGGTAATCGTTGAATATTACTTTTCAAAGGGGTATAAATACTTGTCTCGGTATTGTCCAGCGTTTGACTCCTAGTCAAGCTGGTTTCTTAAACGACATTGTATGTCACTTCAATGACTAGGCCCCCACTAAAGGTGGTGACACCGGAGACCACTGAGCATGTTCCAGGTAAGCCGAATCTTTCAGCTCCCACTGTTGAAGTGAGACACCACAACTGAAGCACTTGGCTTTATCCCCTTCGCCCAAGTAGAAAATTCTGGCTCTGGATAATTCTTCGGGGGTAGGTCCTTCTAGATATTTAGGCCATCGTCCTTGGAAACGACTTTCAAAGTTGCAGTATTCGTCTTTCACAGGTTCATTTCGACGACGGTAGGGTGAAATCCACTTTGGTTTGCTCATGTTTGGATGACATCCGTAGAGTGGTAGCTGAATGATTTCACCTGGACAATGACATGCAGTAAAGAGTCCACGATAACGAGTGGCATCGCTTTCGTCCGACAGGTTTGACACGCACATCATCACTTTCCATGGTAGGTGTAGTGGTTGTAGTAGTAGTCATAGCAAAGTCCCCATGATACTTTACTGTATCGCTAAGTCCCAATGATACTTTACTGTATCGCTGAGGTCACAACGTACGGCTTCGCTCTCATCTCAAGGAACAGCATCGCACTCCACTTGAAAATCCCTAAACTTGAATGATGTCTGTTTAAAAGGATTCATCTTTCTCGTTTGGTCTTTGTAGTTACAATGAACTATCGGTCTTGGAAGTTTTCCCTTTTTATACTAATCGTAATGCAGTCTCGAGCTTGTACATCGTTCCTTTTTTATACATAGTTTTGGAAGATTTCCTTTATTTCTTCCTGGGCAAATGTAATAACTCCTCTAAGGTATAGTCACCGTAATGTGATTGCTGAATAGGTCTTAGGAAGGTAAGGACAGTGAGGAGACCATTGAGTATGTTCCAGAATAGCTGATTATTTATAGATACATCGATCCATTCGCAGCTTCAGACCATAGCTGAAACACTGTACTTCGTAACCCAATCCAGTTTCAGGTCCCAAGTAGACAAATCCTGTTGTAACTAAAACATTCGAAGTAGGTAATCCTTCCCTATCCGTGGGCTATTTTTAAACGTTTGCAATCGACGGGCACAATCACAATAGACAGAAAAATTGTATTGTTTGAACTTGGATTCCTCAAAGGGTCTCTTACTCGATTCTTGCTGTCTCGAAATCATCCTTCTTGTTATAGTCTTTCCAAGGGTCGACTGACCATTTGGTAGGTAGGTTAGCGTACAATCTTGTGCCATTCGTAGGTGGTCACTTTATAGTTTCCATCTTGTCCAGGCTGAAAGGCTTCTTTCAATACACCAAAGTTCAGCACTGGACTGTTGCGATACATGAGAGTCGATCCTTTCACTTTACACTACGTGTTCACTTCTCCTTGACTGAAGGTGTTCGTAGCCGTAAATTTTAGGACTGTCACTAGCAAAACTTAGAATCTTGTCATCGGAGTATTCGTCTGTCCAGGCTCCTAAACGGTCTCCTTCGATGTCAGGATGACACTGACCCAGGAGATCGCTGTAGATATGCAACTGTCTGTGTCAAAATACAGGACGCAATCTCATACCAGTTCTTAAGCTTCGTACAATTTTAAGCGAACATGGGCTGTCACGTAGGGCGCAATGATGACATTTCTAAATTCGTCGGCTTCTTCAAAGTCCAGTGTTTCTTTCTTCGTAATTGACCAGGATCAAGTACTCACGAAGTACATCCACGTGTTTCATGTATTTGGTTTTGTCGTGAATCATCTAAAAGTAACGGGAAGGTTCTGTCAAATACTTTGTATTGGGGAAAGTCGGTCGTTGTGCCATTTTGCCCCATAAGTAATTTAACATCACCTTGGCAAACAATCGCCTTCCTTTGTTTTTGTCCACTTGGTCTAAAGTGATGCCTTCCTGCTCCTAGTATTTCTCTTTGAATTTCTTTTGGTTTTCGGGAGTGTGGCACCAGGAAAGATAGCGAATGGCTTCTTGTGTCAGTTTCAAAAAGGCATCCTCATAGTTTGCGAAAATGCCTTTCTGAGTCTCGTCTCGTGTTATTTTTCTGTCTTGGGAAAATGGTAAATGTTGTACACTTCTAACAGTTGGTATCCCAGGTCCAGAGCTTTAAACAATTCCACGCTGACCCAAGTACCCGTCAAGGCGCGTTCTTCCTGCGTGTGCTGACAAGGTCGGTCTTGGTTGCACGTTTCGACATAAGTACGGCACAAGGGAAACATCAGTTTTCCTTGGCAATGGTGAGGTAAAACGGGAATGTACATGTCGGTTGGAGGCAAGACTTTGCACTTGATCAATCCTTGGTATTGTCGAATGTTGTCCAGGTCGATGTGTTTCGTCAGCAATTGTGGGTACCGTGCGGAAAAGCGACAATATTTGCACACGTAAGTATCTGATTTGTTCTCTTTTCTCCTCGTCGGTTTGGTACGGCAGACAGATAAACACAATACTTACATAACTGATATTAAAGTAAAGTAATTCAAAATCTGGATAATTGTCTTCAAGGACAAAAGTGAACCATTTCATAACAGAAAAGAATCATCACTACCACAGTTTGAACTCCATTTCAGTATAGAAAATACCTGTAATGTTTGTGCTCCTCTTTATCTCTATTGCAAGTAGTTCAATTTCTATTGTAAATAAATATGGTACTAAAGGGTCTCCCTTGGGGACAACAACTCTCCAACTTAAAACGTGTCGATTATGTCAATTACTAAGGATATAGCCGTTTGAAGGGTTCTTCACAGAGGTGTGGGATTCTTTGCTAACCACACTGAAACGGTAATGTGAAGCAAAGAAGACGATCGCTTGAGACTTTCCATTCATCATGACAGTCTGAAGTCCCCCGTTTGGGTCTAGTTTAGCAGCCCAACAGAATTGACACCTTCCAAAGTCATCTACAAGATTCAAGCAACAACACGTGGGACAAGCGAATATAAATAAAGATCAGGTGCAAAACAATTTAAGCTAATGTCCCACACCAGGTCAGGCGGAGATGTAAGGGTACGTTTTTAACCATGACAACGTATAATTAGCAATTTTTTAAATTAAAAACTGTCAAAACATTATCCGCTACAATTCTCGAGTGCAGAATCATAAATCCAAAATACTAATATCTGATTCATTGAGGGAGGAGGGGAAGGGGTAGTCAGATAATTGATACCTCAAACCCGCATTGGGTGGTCTGGGTTCTGGATTCATCTGTTTATAAAAATCTACAATGATTGCAGTCAGATTTGTCTGCAACGGAAAGTTCGAACAGTTGTATAGGTTGAGCGATATTTCTCACGGCTCTTAAATTACTGTCAGTTGAGGGTGCTCTTACGCGAACTATACAGAATATTTTCGTATCAGAACAATGCTAGGTAATTTGTAAATACACGTGAAAAAACACAAGCCTGCCTCATGTAACCGTTTCGAATTACCGGGTTCCATTAGTAATAAAGAACCAATCAGGCGCGACTTAGCGTATAAGAAGTGGTCATGTGACTATAGGTTTGTGGATTTATCAAGTGTTTGTTACGCGAATATGATCAAGTCATGTGGCTATTATCAAGGTCCAAAAATGTGTATTATCAGAAACTCGACGGGACAAGTTTTCGTTGTACCTCAACATATTCCAAAAAGTCGGTTAATTAGTCAGTTTTGTAATAGGATGTGTTGTTGAACCACGATAACTTCATGAGATATGCATCACGTGACAGTTATATGATACATCCACAGACATTCGAGTCACATTAGCAAAACAACAATTTGCAAGGGACGAAATAGCAACTAAACGGTTTTTCATTTCTTGTGTAATATCCATGACTTGCCAATGTTGCCTGGTAATTGAAATGGCGGCAGTAAATCTGGCTGTATCATTTCACGTGGAGTTACAATACGAAAAACATCAAATATGATACCGAAATATGCTCTGCATATCGTCGCAAGGCTCCGCCTTTAGTGAAGAACCGCGAAAAATAACGGCAGATGTATTGAAATGATCCATAGGTGCACTCTTGTGCTGTGGACAAATCTGTCTGCAATTGGAGGGTAGTATAAACAGGTGAGATCAGATTCCAAACCATCCGTCATACTAATGCAGATCTGACGGCTGATATACAGACTGGGATCGGGGTGCGGGTGAGGGTTGGGTTGAGAAATTGATTAATGTTAGCATTTCTTTCAGGACATATTTTACATTTCTTACCGCCAAGGTATCACATAATTTGCCAAAGAATGATTTTTTTTTTCTCAATTGGATAAGTGTACATGATTATTCTGTTTTCGTACACTTGGGATTCAATAGTCATTGAAATTACTTTCTACAGATAAAAAGTTCTGTTCATATACTTCTCATTAGAGGTAAACACTAATGTTGCTAGTTTGTTTTGTTATTTTTTATGAGCGGGGATGGAAGTCTTTTCTGCATGGAGCATTATACGTTAATTAGGTACATTTATGACATTTTATGTTTTAATATTCCAGTTAAGTAATAATATTTAAAGAGATTTTTAATGTATTAATTTTTAAAGATTGAACATCCTTGTTCTACCATATACATATCAGTTTACAGAAAGGATACAAGATTTACTATTCGTGTAAAAATTCAATATTGAAGAGCGATTTTTAGAATACATACATACATACATACATAGGATAGGATTTTGGTGGTGGGGTATCCAAGTTGATTCTCTCAATTTGTGTCAGATTTGGCATAACCAGAAAGAAAATGTTTGTGAATCGCAGTTTCAAAATATGTGTTGATGTTTGTTTAATATAACTGAGAAACATCAACCACAACACTGCTGTAAAATACTAACAAGAAAACACTTCTCTTATTCCCCCTATGACCTGTTTAAGACTTTAAATTGTTATTTCAAGATTCGCGCTGCGTAATAAATTTTGCACTGATGTTTACTCCAGAGATTCAACATTTTAGCCTACATCAAATCTAACCTACTACCATACCTCTTAATAATATGGCTGGTTTTCGAACATCACTGCTTGATATGATCATGATCAGTCACGCATACGTTAAATTTCAATGCGCGGAATGGAATACTACATTCTCATTGTCTACCAAAAATAATATCATCAGCAAGTGGAAAATTTCTAAATATGTTAGGACTTGCCTTATGTATCTACTGTGTGGATCTGTGGATGGCGAGAAAGAAAAAAAACGCAGCCGGTACTCTAGATCTTTATTTCAAGTAAATGATTTAGGTATCTTTACGTTCTCTATGACGTAATGAAAAGGAAAACGGCAATGAATATGTTTTATCAAGATGTTTCAATCTTGTGGAGTCTATAAAAAATCATCGGTGAAAAATGTCTGATACAGAAAGAAACCCCGACGCTCTAGAGATATCACTAAAAGTAAAAGAATATGACTTTGGCATATTTAAATTGCTCTTCACAATATAAACTCTGTTTACTTCGGAGAAGTTAAGCTTTAAAAGTGTTAATTTCCATTGTACATTCGGGAATGAAATTGTTGTATTTAACTTCTTTGACCACTTATCTTTGTTAAAACTATAATGTATTAAGTTGAAAATATGTGTGTAAAATGTGCAAAACATAATGTTACCTCTCTCTTTATCCCATTTATCCAACGTTTGCTCTTAATAATTTTGCTGGCCTACACCTGTACAATTGGGGCTATTCAATAATGTGCCCCATGTTAGATGACTTCATGTTGTATCAATGATATATAGACACGAATGTAATGAAATACAGAACTGTTTTAAAATTAATTTGGTTTACAAGAATTGTATTGTCCAAATATATAATGCACATGATGAGGATTGATTCATTAGCTTGTTACGAGTTTGTCGTCTTAAAATGAGTCACATAAAAGAATGAAAAGCAACAAGATTTGTAAAATTCAACAAACAATTTATTTCCCTTGATTGTAAAGCGAAAATGAAAAGAAAACGTGCGGTATTACAAATTAAATCCGAAAATATTCCTAGAATTACAGACACAAGTCCTGATAATAAAAGTTCTGAATACACTTTAGTAGAAATTCAAATTAAATCCATCGCTGAAGTTGTTGATATCCCTGTGGCGGTCTGTATATTGCTGTATCAACAGTCTTTTCTTGAAATACAGTAATATAATTTCACATTTGAAATCACTATTAATGTTAGTGAATGTCTTTGTCCAAGAACATTTTTTTATGAGCATTCTGTATTTCCAGACAAAATATTCACTGAATTAAATAATTTGAAGAAATAAATTCCAGCCCAAATGAACTTCTGGATATAACAATAATACAATCTTATTCTTTCTGCTAGATCTTAAAACACGAATGAATAATCTTTCCAGAAAAAATATTATCTAGTCTTCCACTCGACCTCATGGCACAATTAATATAATTTTAAAAAAATTACCTAATGGTAAACAACTTTCTATAAAGTTGTTAATGTTTGCGAAATAAAATTTCCTTATTATTAGAAAGTGTGTTACTAAAATTATAATACATAACCTGGACTATGTCAGATACACCAAGTAAATTGTATTTGGAGATTCCAATAACCTAGACCCAGACCCAAATAAACATGTTTTCTTTTATTAATAATGATCTTGATATTAAACCCATAAAAATAGAGAATATTGGAGCCATGTATTAGTTATTACAGATACAAATCCAAATAATAACATATAGCCAACCCGTTTATGCTATGTTGGACCCTCATTAATTGTTTTAAATGACCACTCCTTGACTCTCCTCCCTACATTGTGCTCTATATCTATCTATAAAGATAGAGAATATTTGAGGCATGTATTAGTTGTTTACAGAATAAAATTAAAAAAAATCAGTAATTCTGGTCAAGTAGAAAATAACTTATTTTGGACAAGATTATATCTAACATACAATGTTAGATTACAATAGCATATCAAGGAAAAAACTTAACTTACAAACAATACATATTAAGCATATGTAACAATTTAATATCCGGCTCTTGCACAAGGGATTTGCACGCTTATTTGAATGAAATTAATAACAAAGATATACATTGTCCCTTTTTGTTGCGATTCTTGTATGATTTTGTTTGCTTTATGTTTGCATTAGTTTTAATGTACATTTTACACATTATTGACTATATCATGCCGACGAAATGGTTTTCAAAGTGTCTTTCCCAAGAGAACACCAAGACGGCGGACTAGTGGTGACCCCGTAAACCCTTGAATACATATCCGACATTCTAGAAACCGCGGTTCCCTGAAGTCATAATCATAAGCAAATTTTTAAAAAAAAGATGACAATAAAAGTCAGTGTGTCTTTATGTACGTGTGTATGTGATTTGGATTTTTAACATACCTTTAACAATTTTTCAACCATATTGCTACGAAGTCTGCAGTCTGACAGTTTATAGTGATGGCTAGCATTGGGGCATCATGCTTCAGACATGTAGCATGATATCCCACCCATTCACATTATCCCAACACTAGGCCGACCAGCCCTAATAATAACATCTTAATACTGAGCGTCTAACTAGGTTGCTGTTAGTACCATTTTTATAAATTTTTGATATGAATCGGCCTTGGTTCGAATCCGCGACCTTTCTAACAACTAGGCCAGAGGAGCAGCTCAAACTAAAAGTCTGAGTTAGCCAACCGTACTTAATGAATAAAAATATACATAACATCACATGCTCGCCAAACGGAAACAGGCTTTTTACATTACTGTATTGACATACTCGCACTAGAGATTTGGGCTTTGCATTAAATGTCGTTCGGCTGTTTCCGTATCCGTCTCCTTTGGATGGTTATTAAATAGTCATATCTCATAATCCAGTACATGTGCGTCAGATCTTTGTAGTGCATGTGAAATGTCTTGGAATCAAAGGTCTCGTCGTGTTACTGTCAGCAAATTGGAATGATGACAGCTAACATCTGAACCTGCTCTTAACAATACTACCGTTGAAAACCAAATCACACAAAATAGGCGCATCGATCTCACGAACACAATATATATTCCATAAGAATGCAATTTCCATATATATAAATAAATAATTACAATCTCTCTCTCTTTCAAAATTTAGCTAAAAATCTCTAGTATTTATCCCTTTATCTATTTACACACGCAATTGTCTGTTTGTGCTCTTAGAAAGAGTACTTATGCAGACATAGCTTGAAGAACACTAACAGACAATTACTAACCTCCACGTATCTAGACTGGAATATACATCTTAAAGATGTATAGAACATACAGAACGAAGTCAAACACGATGAAAGGCTATATTTATTAATGCTAATGCCGAAAGAATATGCCATTCCATCCTTGTATAGCATAGTTATTATACTTACAAGGAACTGATTGAGATACTAAGCTTAATAACAGCTTGTGTCAATAATTTACTATAGGTGTCAAATTCCGATAACCGGACTCGGGTCACAGTTATTTTGTCTGTATATCAATATTTGTTTGCAAGTACTGAACTTTACAGTGTGTCCAAGCCCTAATAAATCATATTTTAATCCGTTGTCTTGAAAGCTTAACTCACGGTGAGTTTCTTTGATAGGTTGGACTGTAAACAAAACGACTTACAATGGGTCACAGATTTCACCTCCTGGCACCCACCAGAGCCACACTAATCTCTCTGCGCACCGTTGCCACGATGCACACAGACAACACACAACACCATAATGCTCATATTCTAAAGAATAATCAATTTCTTTTAAATTATTACCAGTATTGCATACATCTAAGTAAAGAACCACCAATAAAAGAAATGAGGAAACATACTGTAAAATGCGATTGCGACTACATTAGTGGTGTTTAATATGGAAATATTAATTATGACCGGGGTCCATCTAGAAGGTCAGCAAATTCGGTTTACTCGGACATTATTTGGGTCTAGGATACAGATTTAGAACTCATCTATTTCTGATTGATTTAAAAAAAAGTCGAGAAAAGTTGGAATATAAATGTCTAAGTCCTTCCACAACACAAATTTCTGCGAAATTAGCAAATAAATAATTTCGGGGGAAGGGGTGGGGTTGGATGGGGCCTTGAGTTAAGAATATCATTTATTGTGATTTAAACAACTAAGGCTCTACATTTCATTGTTGACCTTGCACTTATAGATCAGGGTTCTCCTCATTGTCAATGATATATTGAAGAGGTAATTTAAAGTTGTCAATTCAGTGTAGGGCTTGTTGTTTAATTTTGGTGATACTTCGATGTTGAAATTTGTATTACTCTCATAAATCTTTCAGTCATACCCAAAATTACAATACCTGTGGTACATCTTGATACATTTCTGCAATAGTTGGCCGAAAGTAACTTTTTTTTAAGTTCTCAATTTCTCAGCTTTTTCATTATTCATCTTTTCCTTGGCGAGTTTAAAATTATGACGTTCACGACTTGTTTGTAAAGTATTTATTTTTTATATCTTTTTAAAAAAAGAAGTTATTTGCATCGAGTCACAGAATAATGCTCAGTTTTGTTTCGTTTTAGTTTATTAATTAAAGAGAAACCGTTCATCAGGCGTGATATGCGTATACTTTTCTTTGGTTTGACACTAGCCGTATATAATATTACCAAAATATTATATACAAGAATAGGTGTGCACATGGGATGCACGATATTCGACGCTACGAGATGGCGACTATAACTGACACGTTTTTCTTTCACAGGGGCACGAAAGAAACTCAAATTTGCATATCAAACGTTCGGTACAGTGCGACGCATTCGGTGTAAGCACGTTGATGATGGTTTTCTTATTTGAAGTTGTAATAAACATTAAATACAGTCGTTTGTAACGTGTGGCCATTCCATACTTTGTTCCGTCTTGTGTATTCCTATGCCGAGTTGTGTTGGTTGGGTCTAAGCCCAAATGACAATATGTCGAATGCAACAGCAGTATGTATGTATGTATACATGTATGTATGTATGTATGTATGTATGTATGTATGTATGTATGTATGTATGTATGTATGTATGTATGTATGTATGCATGTATGTATGTATGCATGTATGTATGTATGCATGTATGTATGTATGTATGTATGTATACATGTCTGTATGTATGTATGTATGTTTCAGTGTGGGTATGTATGTATGTATGTATACATGTCTCTATATATGTAGGTATGTATGTATGTATGTATACATGTCTGTATGTATGTATGTATGTTTGTATGTATGTATGTATGTATATATGTATGTTTCAGTGTGGGTATGTATGTATGTATGTTTCAGTGTGGGTATGTATGTATGTATGTTTCAGTGTGGGTATGTATGTATGTATGTATGTATGTTTCAGTGTGGGTATGTATGCATGTATGTATGTTTCAGTGTGGGTATGTATGTATGTATGTTTCAGTGTGGGTATGTATGTATATATGTATGTTTCAGTGTGGGTATCTATGCATGTTTCAGTGTGGGTATGTATGCATGTATGTTTCAGTGTGGGTATGTATGTATGTATGTATGTTTCAGTGTGGGTATGTATGTATGTATGTATGTTTCAGTGTGGGTATGTATGTATGTATGTATGTTTCAGTGTGGGTATGTATGTATGGACGGATGGACGGATGTATGTATGTATGTATGTATGTTTCAGTGTGGGCATGTATGTATGTATGTATGTTTCAGTGTGGGTATGTATGTATGTATGTATGTTTCAGTGTGGTATGTATGTATGTATGTATGTTTCAGTGCGGGCATGTATGTATGTTTCAATGTGGGTATGCATGTATGTTTCAGTGTTGGTATGTATGTATGTATGTATGTATGTATGTTTCAGTGTGGGCATGTATGTATGTATGTATGTTTCAGTGTGGGTATGTATGTATGTATGTTTCAGTGTGGTATGTATGTATGTTTCAATGTGGGTATGCATGTATGTTTCAGTGTTGGTATGTATGTATGTATGTATGTATGTATGTATGTATGTATGTATGTATGTATGTTTCAGTGTGGGTATGTATGTATGTTTCAGTGTGGGTACGTATGGAAGTGAACAGTGTGACCAAAGCAGGTGCATTTCCATAGACAAGGATCGATCACTGCATTGACATTAATGGAAATGCAAAATATGTCACCAATCTGAACTTTGTATGTAGGTATTTATGTTTCAGTGTGGGTATATATGTATGTATGTATGCATGTATGTATGTATGTATGTATGTATGTATGTATGTATGTATGTTTCAGTGTGGGTATGTATGTATGTATGTTTCAGTGTGGGTATGTATGTATGTATGTATGTATGTATGTTTCAGTGGGGGTATGTATGTATACATGTATGTTTCAGTGTGGGTATGTATGTATGTTTCAGTGTGGGTATGTATGCATGTATGTTTCAGTGTGGGTATGTATGTATGTATGTATGATTCAGTGTGGGTATGTATGCATGTGTGTATGTATGTATGTATGGATGGATGGATGGATGAATGGATGGATGTATGTATGTATGTATGTATGTATGTATGTTTCAGTGTGGGCATGTATGTATGTATGCATGTTTCAGTGTGGGTATGTATGTATGTATGTTTCAGTGTGGTATGTATGTATGTATGTATGTTTGTTTCAGTGTGGGTATGTATGTATGTTTCAATGTGGGTATGCATGCATGTTTCAGTGTTGGTATGTATGTACATATGTATGTATGTATGTATGTATGTTTCAGTGTGGGTATGTATGTATGTATCTATGTTTCAGTGTGGGTGTGTATGTATGTATGTATGTATGTATGTTTCAGTGTGGGTATGTATGTATATATGTATGTTTCAGTGTGGGTATGTATCATGTTTCAGTGTGGGTATGTATGCATGTATGTATGTATGTATGTTTCAGTGTGGGTATGTATGTATGTATGTATGGATGGATGGATGGATGGATGTATGTATGTATGTTTCAGTGTGGGCATGTATGTATGTATGTATATTTCAGTGTGGGTATGTACGTATGTATGTTTCAGTTTGGTATGTATGTATGTATGTATGTTTCAGTGTGGGTATGTATGTATGTTTCAGTGTGGGTATGCATGTATGTTTCAGTGTTGGCATGTATGTATGTATGTATGTATGTTTCAGTGTGGGCATGTATGTATGTATGTATGTTTCAGTGTGGGTATGTATGTATGTATGTATGTTTCAGTGTGGTATGTATGTATGTATGTATCTATGTTTTAGTGTGGGTAAGTATGTATGTATGTATGTTTCAGTGTGGGTATGTATATATGTTTGTTTCAGTGTGGGTATGTATGTATGTATGTATGTATGCATGTATGTTTCAGTGTGGATATGTATGTATGTATGTTTCAGTGTTGGTATGTATGTATGTTTCAGTGTGGGTATGTATGTATGTATGTATGTATGTATGTTTCAATGTGGGTATGTATGTATATATGTATGTTTCAGTGTGGGTATGTATGTATGTTTTAGTGTGGGTATGTATGCATGTATGTTTCAGTGTGGGTATGTATGTATGTATGTTTCAGTGTGGGTATGTATGTATGTATGTATGTTTCAGTGTGGGTATGTATGTATGTATGTATGTATGTATGTATGGATTGATGGATGTATGTATGTATGTATGTTTCAGTGTGGGCATGTATGTATGTATGCATGTTTCAGTGTGGGTATGTATGTATGTATGTATGTTTCAGAGTGGTATGTATGTATGTATGTATGTTTCAGTGTGGGTATGTATGTATTTGTCAATGTGGGTATGCATGTATGTTTCAGTGTTGGTATGTATTTATGTATGCATGTATGTATGTATGTATGTATGTTTCAGTGTGGGTATGTATGTATGTTTCAGTGTGGGTATGTATGGAAGTGAACAGTGTGACCAAAGCAGGTGCATTTCCGTAGACAAGGATCGATGACTGCATTGACATAAATGGAAATGCAAAATATGTCACCAATTAGAACTTTGTATGTATGTATGTATGTTTCAGTGTGGGTATGTATGTATGTATGTATGTATGTATGTATGTATGTATGTATGTATGTATGTATATATGTATGTTTCAGTGTGGGCATGTATGTATGTATCTTTCAGTGTGGGTATGTATGTATGTATGTAGGTATGTATGTTTCAGTGTGGGTATGTATGTATATATGTATGTTTCAGTGTGGGTATGTATGTATGTTTCAGTGTGGGTATGTATGCATGTATGTTTCAGTGTGGGTATGTATGTATGTATGTATGTTTCAGTGTGGGTATGTATGTATGTATGTTTGTATGGATGGATGTATGTATGTATGTATGTATGTATGTATGTATGTATGTATGTATGTATGTTTCAGTGTGGGCATGTATGTATGTATGCATGTTTCAGTGTGGGTATGTTTGTATGTATGTTTCAGTGTGGTATGTATGTATGTATGTATGTATGTATGTATGTATGTTTCAGTGTGGGTATGTATGTATGTTTCAGTGTGGGTATGTATGCATGTATGTTTCAGTGGGGGTATGTATGTATGTATGTTTGTATGTATGTTTCAGTGTGGGTATGTATGTATGTATGTTTGTATGGATGGATGGATGGATGGATGGATGGATGGATGGATGTATGTATGTATATATGTATGTTTCAGTGTGGGCATGTATGTATGTATGCATGTTTCAGTGTAGGTATGTATGTATGTATGTTTCAGTGTGGTATGTATGTATGTATGTATGTTTCAGTGAGGGTATGTATGTATGTTTCAATGTGGGTATGCATGTATGTTTCAGTGTTGGTATGTATGTATATATGTATGTATGTATGTATGTTTCAGTGTGGGTATGTATGTATGTATGTATGTTTAAGTGTGGGTATGTATGTATGTTTCAGTGTGGGTATGTATGTATATATGTATGTTTCAGTGTGGGTATGTATGTATGTTTCAGTGTGGGTATGTATGCATGTATGTTTTAGTGTGGGTATGTATGTATGTATGTATGTATGTATGTATGTATGTTTCAGTGTGGGTATGTATGTATGTATGTATGTATGGATGTATGTATGTATGTATGTATGTATGTATGTATGTATGTATGTATGTATGTATGTTTCAGTGTGGGCATGTATGTATGTATGGATGTTTCAGTGTGGGTATGTATGTATGTATGTTTCAGTGAGGTATGTATGTATGTTTCAGTGTGGGCATGTATGTATGCATGTATGTTTCAGTGTGGGTATGTATGTATGTATGTATATATGTTTCAGTGTGGGTATGTATGTATGTTTCAATGTGGGTATGCATGTATGTTTCAGTGTTGGTATGTATGTATGTATGTATGTATGCAAGTTTCAGTGTGGGTATGTATGTATGTTTCAGTGTGGGTATGTATGGAAGTGAACAGTGTGACCAAAGCAGGTGCATTTCCATAGACAAGGATCGATGACTGCATTGACATTGATGGAAATGCAAAATATGTCACCGATTTGAACTTTGTATGTATGTATGTATGTTTCAGTGTGGGCATGTATTTATGTATGTATGTATGTATGTTTCATTGTGGGTATGTATGTATGTATGTTTCAGTGTGGGTTTGTATGTATAGATGTATGTTTCAGTGTGGGTATGTATGTATGTTTCAGTGTGGGTATGTATGCATGTATGTTTCAATGTGGGTATGTATGTATGTATGTATGTATGTATGTTTCAGTGTGGGTATGTATGTATGGATGGATGGATGGATGGATGGATGGATTTATGGATGTATGTATGTTTCAGTGTGGGCATGTATGTATGTATGTTTCAGTGTGGGTATGTATGTATGTATGTTTCAGTGTGGTATGTATGTATGTATGTTTCAGTGTGGGTATGTATGCATGTTTCAATGTGGGTATGCATGTATGTTTCAGTGTTGGTATGTATATATGTATGTATGTATGTATGTATGTATGTATGTATGTATGTATGTATGTATGTATGTATGTTTCAGTGTGGGTATGTATGTATGTTTCAGTGTGGGTATGTATGGAAGTGAACAGTGTGACCAAAGCAGGTGCATTTCCATAGACAAGGATCGATGACTGCATTGACATTAATGGAAATGCAAAATATGTCACCAATTTGAACTTTTGAAAGGATTCCAGTAAATTTCACTAAAGAAAACGGCAAATGAAAAATGGACTTTTCCAATATAAAGTGATGCCGTTTGGGATGGAAGGGTAGCCTTGTTCGTTTAAACATTTAATGAATATGATTACATCTGGTTTAGAAAAATGTGATATTTACATCGATGATGTCATCATCTACAATGACGTCTGCAAAGATCATTGAGAGGCAATTCAGAAATTCTTTGGCAGACCTACACATGCAAATTTGACAATTAATTTATCCAAAATCGAGTTTTTTCGTGCTTGTATTACATTTCTATGACAAATTGTAGGACATCGACAACTTAAATGTATAGATGCTAACAGCAATGCTATCGCTGAATTCCCCGTGCCTACGAGTACAAAACATCAGATGCGAATTTTGGGTATGGCTAGATACCATCGGAAATATTTGTTCCACCTTGTCCATAATGTTGAACCCCTGACTTATTTATTGAGTAGAAATTCCAAGTTTCATTGGTCTGAGAAATGTCAGTGGGATTTTGATATGTTAAGGGCCATAGTTTATAGAGCACCAAGGTGAAATTAGTGTCAGATTATATTTGTGTTTTGTGTGTAGTTTCCTTCCACGAATGCCTCTTTAGATAATTATAAGGAATTAACGGAAACTGTGGAATGACTCTTTGATGAGTATAGCCAGAAAGGTCTTGTGATTATTTGTGGTGGCTTGTGTGCAGAGCTGCCGAATCAAGTGGTTCCCAAATGTAAGAATGACAATGATTATTTGTTGCATTCCTTTCTTAAAACTTGGCGTCTAATCTCTACAAGTGGTTATACCCCTTGTAGAATGCCAGGATTTACATTTTGCTCGCCTGATGGCCAATACTCATCCACGATCAATTATATTCTTGTACCAATTTCAAAAATAGATTTGGTCAATAGTACTAAGATTGAAGATGATAGCCATCTAAATAATTTTGACCTCTTGACTGAAAGATCAGAGCTGATAGTTCCCAATGAACTCCAGGAATCGACTTTTTCCGACTATCCCGTTACAATCAACTGGAGTAAAGTTTCTTCAGAGCTGCTGGAGAAGTACAAAACCCTTCAACCGCATCTAAAACCCATGGAAATTCATTAATGTGGCGGCACTGTATAAAGGTATGAGAATAAACTAAAAAAAGAAGGGGACATAATTCGGGACCATCAGTTGATTCGTGAAGCGTGGCGTCAACATATTGAAACACTAGGACCTGAAAGCCCTGCTTTTCAACGAATCTTTGGCGAATAAAACGAAGAACACAATGAAGAACAATGTCTGTTTAAATAATAAAGAACAAACAAACAACAAGTTGTTTGGTATCATAATGCAAAATGACACTGAAGACGCTGTGAGAGAACTGAAGAAAATTAAATCATATGGTCACGTTAAAATATATGCAAAACGTATCATCCTTGTTTATGAATCGATTAGTTCTATTCTGTGCCATGTATCCATTGGCATCATCTTCTTGGAAACGTCAATGGCATCATCTCCTTGGAAACGTATCCCGACTATATAAAAGTGTAATTGTTATATTTATCTTTCCAGGTGGGAAAAATATAGACTTGATATGCCTAACTATAGAGACATCTCAGTCATTCTCGTTTTTCAAAACGCATTTGAAAAATACTGTTGAAAATACTTAATCAATTTAGTGAAAGATCAATTTTCCACTCATCTTACAACAGGGATTTTGAAACAATTGTGGAATCATTACTGAAGCCTTTATTTTAAAAGAGGCAGCGCCCACCATGTTGTAGGTCACTCAAACGTATATGGAACATTCTTGGACTGCACTGGGCTTCAATGCAGTATGACATGATGGCCTCTCTATAAACTATTCTTTCTTAGTGTTAAAGGAAAACTGTGGAGATTAATTCGTAATTATTTTCTCCTCAACGGAAAACATTCGAAACCATGCACAGTAAACTAAGGGGTAGGATAAAGAAGAACGTTATCAGCGTGGCTATTCTTTGTCATGATGAATGACCTAATATCGTTGTTGGAATGATCATGTTGAATACAAGCTGGTACCTTAAGCATCCCATGTGGTTCATCTAGCTGATGACACAACCCTGTTATCCTTATCACTGAATGTCATGTCTAATTTGCTTCGAAACTTCAATGATTATGCATCCAAGTGGAGATGCGGAGAAAAGCAATATTGTCATATTTTCTAATAAAAGAATCCTGCAAGAAAACACGTCCATAAGCAGATTCATATTGTTTCGTCAAGAAAAAATGATGGGGCGATTATCTCCTCTGAAAATTCTAATACAGTAACTGCTACAGTGAATGGTGCAGGTGATAAAGAAAGTTCAGTACTATATTCCCTTGTTGTAATTATCTTAGGAAAGGATGGTAGGAATTCAGTTAGTAGGGCTAAAATCTGGTCAAATATTGTTTGGTCTGCTATGATGTATGGATGCGAATAATTTTGGTCAAACTTGACTCAGTCACAGATATTTGACCTATAAGTCTGTCAAAGAAAAGCTGCAAGAAAGATTATAGGTCTCGACCCGCGCTCACCTGCAAAGACAACAATAAGGAATCTTGGACTGTGGTCAGTTGAAGGATCTGTTGATAAATCAAAATTGGTTATTTTTTTATTTCCCGATACACAAATGTGAGAGCATTGCTTTGGTTAAAGACATATACCGTGTTCTTGTGAAACACAAGCTTGGAGACTTATACCTTGTTACAACCCGATGGTCCTAAAATAAATAATAGAAAGAGTGAAAAGAAACAAGCTTCGTAAAATTCAACAAATAGTTTATTTCCTTGGAATACAAAGAGAAAATTAAAAAGAAACTTACAGTATTTCGAATTAAATCCCAAGTAATCCTAGAATTACAAACACAAGTCCTTGAAGTTCTGAATAAACTTTAGTGGAAATTCAAAGTAAGCAAAATTCAGAAGATGTTGATATCCTCTGGTGGCCTGTATTGTGGTGTTATACGAACAGTCTTTTGTTGAATCACATTAATATAATTCCAGGTTTGAACTCACTGTAAACCCCAGTGAATGTCTCTGCCCAAGAATATTAATTTCTTATGAGCACTCTATACATCCTGAGAAAAATCACGTGGATTAAATAATTTGAAGAAAGCAATCCAACCCAAATGAATTACTGAACACAACATAACACAATTGATTCTGCCAAGATATTAAAGCACGAATAACATACTTTCAGAAAAAAGTTAGTTATATGACAAACTAAGAAGCAAAACGAAATTCCGGATAAGGACCAAAAGTTCATTGATCCAGAAGGATTATAAATTTTGTTACCATAAGACGAATAGTCGAAAAACAACTATATAAAATACAATGTCCTTGACTCAGCTTAAGATAATGATCGTCACTCAGAGAAAAAAATAAGGTGTTTCGAAATCGTAGCTGGTTTTGGACAAGGTCAGAAACTAGAAACAATGTTGGTTACCGACAACATATAATGAAATAAAAACAAACACTCATAAACAATGCAAATGAAACGTACATAACACTTTTCCATCATAAAGAAGAAGAAAAAAAAACGTATGCAATAAAGCTTTCTCTTTACTATTAGTTAAATATAAAAAAAAATCACAGAAGATGAAATCTTATAAATTACACAAAGTATACATTAAACAATATAATCGTACTAGGTCAGAAGCTATACAATGTTGTCCACGACATATAATGAAATATTAAAAAAAAAAAACTAAAAGAAGAGCAAACAATGAAAATTAAATATACATAAACACGCGAGCAATCATGCTCTGTGCCATTGTGGAGATCTAAACTAGAATCAACTTTTTATGTTATGTAAACGTCCATGCTGATCTTGAACCACTTGCTGTCCAGAAACTCGTAAAAAACTTGCCTAATAAAAACATTCTTTTGTAAACTTCGCTTATTTAACGATGTGTCCAATTTCGTCCGAGGGTGAGTATAACTGAAAACTTTGATAAACATTAGTTGCAGACATAGCCAAGCATATGCTTCTATACTGCCAAGCCCGACACGATAAACGCATTATTATGTTTGAACAAACAATAGACGCAATAGACATATTATACCCACATTCCTTTTCTGTAAAAGAGTGGAAAACATTGACCTTTCGGAATATATATATAAAATCAGAAAAGTATATATCTGTCTATAATAGGAATGTGAATATGTTCTGTTTGCTATTGGTTCATACAGAATGAGGTATCAACCTGTTTGTTATTCTTATTTGTATGTTGACAAAGGAAACCAAAATGTATTTTGTAAGCTCCATCTATCATTGATTTCCATGGGAATTTGGCCTCTGTATCAGTCAAAAAACTTAATAATTATCAACTCTATCGCCATTATTTTACATAAGAATTTTTTTTTAAATCCAGTGAATTAAGATTCTTTTCTCTTTCAATGTATGTATGAAAATAAATGGATGTTTTATATATCGCATCGATGCCTACGCAAATCAAATTATGCTACTTCAACTGGGACCAACTAGGTGTTAAAAGTTCGGAGATACTTGCTAATTTTAAAATTTGTAAAACATGTCAAACCAAACCCCATTATTTTGTTGTCACCCTGGAGACCGGTTAGGATTGGTCCCATAGATAGGTGGACCTTAATAAAGAGTATCACAACATCTGGCAACCTTGAAAATAATGATGGAAAGGGGAGCCAAAGTCAAAAAGATAATGATTAAGTGGCATATATAATTTTAAGTTGAGATACCAGACCGAATTATTTCTAGTAGAACCTGAATCATGAAATCAACCTTAAAATTTGAATTTTTAAAGCACGAAATATGCATTTATTTATGTAAATTTGATTATAATATACAGCAACACTTGTAAATGAATATTAACAACGTGACCGGAGGCCATTTCCGTAGAGCATTGACCACTTGTTTGATCTGATTACCGCTGTATGCAGACCCTTAAATAGCAAGAAAGTGATGAAATAAGTGCGGTTTTGCTATTTTCATCAGATTACATTTATATAAAGTATGAGAAAATGATGATTCTCTAACAAAATGTGTAAACTTTCAGTCCTATAATCAAATGAATTTATTTACACCCAGGGAAGGTAATCAGTGTGTGCATGTCTTTTGTATACGAACAGATGGTCTACATTCTGTAAATTAAAGATTGGATACTTCTCGCGTCGAACGACGTCCAGAATAAACTCCGCCGCATCTGCTTGAGCTGCCATGTTGGATCTCGTCAGTCTCGACTCACCCATTTTGAGAATGTTGCACATGAATCCTCCGGTCCAGCCAAAACTCCTACCACTGTAATGTTTGTCTTCGTGAGTACAAAATGATGCCCATTGCAAACCAAGAAACTTAAGAACGCGATATGAATGCGTAACCGCCTTTGCCACTCCTGTAGTCCCCGAAGTGTGAATGAGAAAGGCAATGTTTTCTGGCTCTAGCTTAAAAAAAATCAATTTTTGGAACATCGTTGTTAAGAAATTGCTTTAAATCAAAACAATATAGAATAACCAATGTATAATAAAGCATGTGTTACATGTTACAAGGTAAAGCAACCTGAATGTAAAATTTACCAGACAGCATTCAGCATCAAACTCGGAGAAGAAAACAAGTAAAATTTGAGAGAACACAGAAAAGAGTGCCATCTGAGAAAGAGGGACATACAAATTCACCATTGACAAAGGTATTATCAGTAAAAAGAGGGAAATAATTACAGAATTTGAACTCGAAGACAAATAAAAGATGTCGAAATGACAAAAACAAAGAATTTAAAACTTATTCCGTGAGATAATATGGTAATGATACTACTACTACCACTACTACTAATAATAATAATAATTATAATGATAATAATAACAATTCCAAGTCAGGAAAGTATATTCAATTTTAAATTTAATGGTTAAAGTGCGTTTAAAGTTGCAAAAATTGTTTGCCATGAATTATAGAAATAAATGTTTCTTCTTCTTTTTATTGGTTTAAAACGTACTTAGAAAAGTACTGAAACGTTTCTTGCCCAAGAACAAATCATTGAAGCCAATTTGCGAAAATCATGTTCTAGGCTGATGTGTGATGCATAACCATTTAGATAACGAGTTTGTCGACCGCTGAAACAAATGTACTCTGCAATGATGTCATTTTCTAAAGGGAACTATAACCACATATTTTTTTTTGTTTTATGCTGTATACGTTTTTCAATCATTTCTTCCTGTGTGCCTAGAAGTATACATACCCATCGCCTTTTTATCCTTGCTACAAAACGCGAACATAAATCCACCTTTATCACGTATGTTCTTCGTGATAGGGAAGTTGTTCTGTGTTAAAACTCCTGCATATATCCCAATAGGTCTGCTGGTGCAGGATAACTTAGAATAAGTAGCTAAAACTCTCTCGCTGAAATCCAAGTACTGTTGGAAACGGACACGACTAGCTCCAAGATTTTAATTACGCGAACACGAGGAAGTCGCACCAGATTCTGATTGGTTAAAAACTCTATACTTAGACTAAATTCTGGGATAGACGGAAGTCGGACTATTCTCAGTTTAGTAAAGTACCTGGATAATCTAAAATATAGAGGAGATCGTTCCTGCCTGTCCAGGTACGCTGCCCTCATTGTAGGTGACGTCGATAGGAACAGGATGACGACGCAATTTGTAATACTGGAATAGCCCTAGGGTTGATGCTGAGACCAAAGGACAGAACTTTGAACTGATAATACTGTGTCGCGGTAAGCAAAATGGAGAAATTTATCTGCGCACTGGCAACATCATATATATATATATATATATATATATATATATATATATATATATATATATATATATATATATATATATATATATATATATCCAGTAGTGCACGCACGAGATTGTACTACATTTATCTATTATATAGACATAATATACCAGCTTACAGTTGCGCAAAACTTAAGTTCATGTGTGTGTGTGTGTGTGTATGTGTGTGTGACTCAGATTTTAAACGTAGCTTTAACAATTTTAGTCATATCGATGTCTGCCTTGTGACAGTTTATAGTGATGTCTAGCACTGGGGCATCATATAGCATGTAGCATCTTGTCCCACCGAGTCGCATTATCCTGACACCAGGTCGACCAGTCCTAAAACTAACTTCTTAATGCTGAGCGCTTATCGAGGCAGTTGCTAGTGCCGTTTTTATAAGTCGTTGGTATCACCCCCCCCCCCCCGTGTTCGATCCTGCAACTCTCGCATCCGAGGTGAACTAGGCTACCAAAGAGTTTCACAAAAAATGAGGAAGCTATTTTGCAATATTCAGCTTTGATGCAGCCTGGTGATAGCCCCATGACGAGATGTTCTTTTTGAAACAGTCAGATAATCAATCCAAAGACCCTAGAGTCACATGACCACTTCGGACGAACAAAGTAGTGCCTGAGTGTTGTTTCATTATTACTGGAACAACTGATCGAACTTTGTAATTCAAAATTGCAACATGAAGTAGGATTGTGTTATTCCACGTTTATTTTCAAATTACCAAGCAACGGACTGATATAAAAATATGCTGTGCAGTTGAACAAAACGGTCCCTAACTAGCTTTCAATGTAAAATAGCTTTGAAGACTGACGAACAACTAAGGCAGAAAAATGAAACTGTTGCTAGTTTATGATGCCTAACGTGTTGCTATTCCAGCTAATTAAGAAAACAAGTGGTTTTCACTCTGTTAGTTTTAACATATTGAGAATCATGTTTGTACTGTATACCTGTCTGTTTATATAAATGATACAAGATATACTTTTGTGCATACTCTAATACTGAAGGAAGATTTTAGAATGCACACATGCATACAAATGTTTCAAGAATTTCACGCACATGCCAAGCGAAAACATTTATCAGTTCTAATATTTCTGCAGACACATATGTTGACGGTTGTACTTAATTAGATATTCCTTTTTTTAAATGCAGTAGTGGAGTCAACATTTCTCGTTTTCTATATATATATATATATATATATATATATATATATATATATATATATATATATATATATATATATTACATGTCTAGTGTATTGTTTATCAATTAATTCAATTAATGTCACTGTAATGTTCCTGTTACAATTATTTAATAATGAAAACAACTGATAGGAATCTCCTTCGAAGGAGAAGTGAAGGAATCATACATACATACATACAAAGTCCAAGTACTGATTTTCTTTCGGTTTCTTCGTTGGTGCAAATTTTCTCTTTCACCTTATTCCCAATTGTTCCTTAGCTCTGATTGATAAGGCTTTTCTGTCAATCTTTCCAGTGCTTGCTTGCGGAAAGGAATCAACGAAGACATAGTATTTAGGAATCACATCGAGCAAATGAGCCGCAGAAAACTTTCTAAGGGAATCCTCTAGCTCGGCCTTGTTGGCGGAAGTGAAGGGAATCACGCATGCGCACACTACTTGGAACATAACGAAATCAGGAATTGGTACGACACAGACATCCAGCACACCTGGATGGGTTTTCAATATTTTTTCAATGACAGATGGCATCACATTCAACCCACCTGAGATCATCATGTCTGACTTCCGGCCAAGTATAATGATCTCACCTGCTTCACTGATAAAGCCTACATCGTCAGTTTTGTACCAACCATCTTGATGTTTTACACTGTTCGTTTTCTCTTCATCATTGTAGTATTTCAGAAATACACTTGATGAGCGAACGTAAACTTCACCCTGAATCCCTATCGGCACTATTTCGTCTGAATCGTTAACTACTTTTATTTCAACCCCTTCCTGAGGTCTTCCGCTCGAATACGGGTCTTTGATATTGGTTTCGTCAATGACTTTGGCAGACACCAAAAAGGTTTCCGTCCCTGCATAGAAGAGTGTCAGTCGCCGACACAAAGGCCCTACAACAGTTGAGGCATGCCCAGACAATGGTTGTCCCGCCGTGACGATTGTCTCCAGTTGGAGATCATCCTGTCCCTGAAGGAAAGACAGCATTATCTCAGAAGAATGATCGAAATAGACTAGGTTTAAAGACTGTTTAATGTACCTTTGCCGCCCATACACTGAACACATTTGAAACGAACAGAATAAATGTAAACTTTTCAACAAGTTCATTAAAGTTTGACTACTCGGCAAATTGTTTATTCTGTGATGTTTCTATTTCAAATTTAAAAATTGTGCTACCATTATTTTCATGTTCATCTAATACAACTATTTGTCAATGGGATGGAAATAGCTTATAACAGGGATTTGACAGTCTAATAATAGCATGCACGTGCTGTCTGTGGGTCGTTTAACTGGTGCAATAACTGTTGGCAGAACTACAGTTTCATGTACGTCATTACAAGTTATCATAGTCTGTTCGTTAATAATGGGTTATCCTTATAGCTGTTCAATCTACTGAATAGCACATGTGTGGCAATACTTTCTCGGTTCTTGTGAACAGACATTTAGGATCTGGAGAATGTTGAATTCTATGGCCAGTCAATGAACAGCAAATGGACAAGACAAAGAACTGCTGATCCAGAGCTTTCAGACATAAAAAAGTGAGTGCTTTTTTGTCAGATGGGGCATTTAGCCAAATGCATGTTCTAGAATTTACCCTTGCTACAGTCCTAATTTCATCTTAACAGATCCACGTACCAAATAAGCATAAAAACATTAACAAGAGGAGGATGGCAACCGGGGTTATAAAAGAAAACTTCTGTTAATAGAAGAACTAGGAGAGTCCCGGATGCTTCATTCCCCAGGGCCAGTGATCACTCTCCACGGTATATATATATATATATATATATATATATATATATATATATATATATATATATATATATATATATATATATATATATATCCAAGGTGTCTACTAAATTCAGATTATGCTACTACAGCTGGGACGGACGGAGTTCAATGATCAGAAGGTAGTTTCTAATTTAAAAACTGGTAAAACCACAACTCATTTTCGGTCATCAAAGGGACCGGTTAGGATTGCTTCTTTAGCTAGATGGCCCTTTAAGAGTGTCACAGCTTCCGGCAACCTTGAAGTCAAAAATGAAAGGGGAGCAAAAATCATACAGAGAAAGATGAAGCAGCATATAGAATTCTAAGATGAGACACCAAACCGGATTATTTCTAAAGGTAGGTGAATAATTAAATCAACCTTAAAATGCGAATATTCAAGACAAAAAAATGGATTTATTTCATTACATTTGAGTGTCATATACAGCAGTTGTATTATATATATATATATATATATATATATATATATATATATATATATATATATATATATATATATATATATATATATATATATATATATAATTAAAAAACAATATTTTACTAAAATGTGTAACAAATTCCGTCCATTAATCAAATTTAAGGGAAGATAAGTGGTGTGTATGATGTGTGTGTGTCCTTGATAGACAAACATATTGTCTACATTCTATAAATAAAAGAATGGATACCTTTTTGGAAAGCATTAAATGAATGGTAGGTGGGAGAGCTGTCAAAATATTACACTTCTCTCGACGAAAAACATCCAGAATAAACTCCGCCTCATCTTCTATATCCGCCATGTTGGATATCGTCAATCTCGTTTCTCCCGATATGAGAATGTTATACGGGAATCCGCCGGTCCAGCCAAAACCTCTATCACAGTAATGTTTGTCCTTGTGAGTAAAAAATAAAGCCCAGTGCAAACCAACGGACATAAGAGAGCGATGTGTATGAGCAACGGCTTTTGGCACTCCTGTAGTTCCTGAAGTCTGAATGAGAAAGGCAATGTTTTCTGGCTCTATCTTAGGGAGATCAATTTTTGAAATCCCCTTGTTAAGAAAGTCATCCAAAAGCAGAATTTTGTCGTTGCTTTCAGGTTGGGATAGAAACAACAAGCGTTGCAAAGACGGGATCTTCGTTGACTTCGCAGATCCATCTGGAGAAAACGAATCAATAAAGGTTTTCAAAATACCCCAGTTTCTACTATCGGGACTAGGATCCAGAATAAGGGTCGAACATTTCTTCAGCGTAGTTAATATCGCTAAAACGTCACTTCCATCAGCAAATGAAAACCATATAGATATCGGAATAGCTCCGGCTATCACCGATCCAAACGCCGAGTACAACCATTCCGGACGATTTGGAATACTGAGTGCGATTATATCTCCACTTTTGACACCAAACTGTATCAATCTCTTTCCAAAATCTCGCGATCTCTCGTTTAACTCTTTCCATGTTACACTTTCTTTCTTAAAATCTGTTGAAAGAAAAACGAAAGCCTGTGCATTTGGTGCTTCCTCAGCCCATTGTTTTAAAGAATCGGGAATTGTTTTGTATGGCACAGATGTGTGTCTTAAGGTGGTAATGTAGCTTTTCGATAACATTTTCTTGTACACCAGACTGTGACTGTTTTTGTTTTAACTGTATGCGTCTCAGTAATCCAGAATTTGTACAGCTTGTTCAAGTTACAGCAATTGTTATTCTAGCAAGATCTGGTTATATCCTGAATAAACGAGTTGTTGTGTGAAGGTAAAATCAGGATACACCTCCTTCCCGGTATAAATATATGCACGCTTATCTCGTTGACGATAGATTCGGCCATAAATTAGTATACTTGAAGAGGGGAACAAATGAGGGGATAACGTAAACTAAATCAACACCTAAGTGCACAAATTTTATACCGGAGTAACAAAATAACCAAAGCTCTAAATGACCAACATATAACATGAATAGTATATCTGTATTTCTATTTTTAGTTTGATGTGTGGCTTTCAGTTCTTTTTGTTCTCCGTGTGGGGAATGAAATATACAGTTTCTGTGCCATAACAAAGGTACTACTACTACCTATACCACTCTACTACAACTATTAACAATAATAATGACCTAATTTTATTTTCTGAGGATAATATATTTGGTTTTGAATCATTCATATGACCGTTCCGGTGGCCTAACTGACCTATCCAAGACTTATAAAAAGGGTATTAGCACGCTGCAGACATCGTTGCGATATGACTAAAATTGTCAAAGCTACGTTAAAAATCTTAATCACACACACACAGACACGCACACACACACACAGACAGAGTCAACCGATTTTAGATGTTGTCATCATTAATAAAATTAATAAAATAAAAATGCAACGTGGATATAATGACTACAGAGTCTGACACTCACGTGCAATCATAAAATATACATACATACATACATACATACATACGTACGTACGTACGTACGTACGTACGCACGTGCGTGCGTGAGTGCGTGCGTGCTTGCGTGCGTACGTACATACATACATAAATACATGTAGATTTGGAAGAAAGCAAGGTGGTGGGGTATCCAAGTTAAATATCTCAAGTTGTCAGAAAGCAAACGTTTGCAAAATATTGTCATAAAAGAACTCTGCTTGTGTTTGTTTAATATAATTTAGAATTATATTCAACACAACACTAGTGCAGAGTATGTAACATATGTTTTGTGCTAAGTCATTTTGAATTTAGGCTAATTAAAATGAGGGTATGAAATAAACTGCAGATTGCGTAAATGTGCATTGGAAGGTAGAGTTACGTATGTTTTTTTTTTTTTTTGACACTTTTTAATATAGTAACCTGAAATGTACTGCTACCATCTAATTTCTTTATTCTCACTATAATTGTCATGCAATTTTATGTCTGTGTTTATTTGCATTTTGATAGTTTCGCACGACAGTATTACATATCAACGGCCTTATGTTAATTCAGTTAAAGACAAGTGATACAACCAGTCATGGCATGTCAGTCGTCAGTCATTCGATGTAGAATTCTGTCATCCGCAATATATAAAGATTAATGAAAAGAAGAGATATCTCATTATATATTGTATTAATGGCAGGCAATGCAAACGGAATGATATTCTAAATCTTGCTTAAATGATACAGTCCCCTTTCAAAGTCATTGAGAAGCCGATGATGTTAATTGGTCATGCTTTCTCTGCGCCACCTAAATTCGAGGCGTTCGTCCCAACATAAGTAGTAATGGGGGGCGCCGTGGAGACACGTATACTTCCATATTAAAAGTGAAGATGTACTTGGAAATTTAACATGGGTCTTTAGAAGATGTACTTGGGGGACAATGAGAATTTAACAAGGGCCTGTATAGGGGAATTTAACATGTGGAATGGGTCAATTGAGGGAAAATGAAAATGTTTTGGGTCAGTATAGGGACAAGGGGACTTGAATAGAACAGGTTTGGGATTGTCTAGTGACAAGGATTATATATGGACAAAGACTTCAGAGACGTAGAAAGACATGGACACAAACAAACAAACACGAATACATAAGAAAGAAAAAACAATTGGACAAGAGAGTAGACATCTTATCGAGATAATGGAGTGGTCCTCAATAGAGCCTTTTGATTTTGTTAACAACACTCAGTTAACATAGGGAACATGGCACAAGTCTTCTTCTCTTCCTCAAACTTCATCTGACATCCGGACCGTAGATTAAGACTCACTTCAGACAGCCCTGCTCTCCACATAAATCCTTCGTTTCCAAATGGCCCTATATGTCATATTTGTGATAGCCCATGATGATTTCGCATACAACGGACAGTCCCGGTTGAACTGTATCGAAGATATGAGGGTAGACGACTCTACTTTAGTCCGCGTCTTGTCGTGAGAACAGGTGAATGGAATGAAGGGAGTCGCGGTTATTTATAGTTCAAGAGCGTATCGAAACGGATTGACCTCTTTCACCACTCCAGACACGCTTTACAAAATTCAGTCACAGCGCAATCACTCTTCCAGTCAGAAGAGAGCTACCTGTGACGTTACATACACTATATAGGTGCGCTAGCGTCTGTGCGCAGTGAATCGATGCGACAGAGTTGGAACATGACGGAAAGAAAGAATACTGTGAATTGGGTGCACCGGCAGTGGATACAAGTATTGATGGCATAGCAGCGACTAACAAAATAACCACAGTGATACTTCCAAAAGAGAATGATTATAATAGGGATTTAGTGAATTTTCTCTCTCTCTTCACAAGAATTTGTTTGGGTACCAGTAACTTCACCACCTTTTCCTTCCTTACATCACGTCAAGGATTTTAAACAGAGGCAGAAAGAAGAATCGGAGAAATTTTGCAACAACAGAAAGAAGCAGAACAAGCCTTGCTCATTCAACATCGAGAAGAACAGGCAAGAAGAAAATGAGAGGAAGAAGAAGCAGAGAAGAAGCAAGGTCTATAGTACAAGTCAGATAGGTCACTTATATGTGTAAACTCATTTCAAATTAAATATAAATCTTTCTTTTAAAATTTAACACTAATTTTATTTAACCAAAATCTATTTGATCCTGATTATTGAATGATCTGCACCTTAATTGTCACCAAGAAACCTCCAGACGAAAATTATCCAATTCTATGGACTTTTACAATGGTGGATATGCACTAAACTTGGGTCAACATAAGATCGCCTTGAGTGGAATCGTTACAATCGAGGGACGTACGAATTTGTTTATCAATATGCGTTGCTTTCATTGTAACATCACAGTACGCGACATCCTATCCGGATTGTACAGGATTACACCTTTATGTTCATTTCGTCCAAAAATGTATACGTACTTTAGCATTGATTTTGCCGTGTGCATCTCTTGGGGCGTCTACAAAATGATCTTCCGAAGAAATATTGATATATTCGAACCTAAATGAAGTGAATACTTGCCACTTCAGTGTATGTAGAATCCAATTCCAAAACATGTTGCCCATTACTGGAATAGTCTGTGTTGAATACCTACATGACCCGTGTGACTTGTACTATAGGAGAGAAGGAGGACAGTGAAAGTCAAACGGTCACGGAACTCTTAGACATTTTGGCAGAGTGAAGCAGTCTGAAACAAATGTATCAGACTTATTTAACTCGACCCAAGAGAAAAAGACCTTCCTAAGCCAAATAGTCCATCCAAGTCGACACTCCCACTACTCCTGAAATGACAACAGTAGTGATCTCTACCACATCACCGACAGTAGCAGGCAAGGAATTAGGCCTTGGCCGTGGTGAAGGTATAAGGCAGATAAAGCTCATTACCTCCCGTTTCTGAGTTTGTTAAAATAACACCCAACGGTCCTTTTCAATGCCACCCTTATCTCTCGAAAAGTGTGACTACTCAAAGTTTGCGAAATCAAGTAACACTTAAATCCTTTTTCTTTCCCCTAAGACATACGTGTGTGAGTTCGTGAGTGTAGGTCCTTATTATTATTATAAAAATCAAAACCAAGAGACACTTACTTTTTTCTGGTCTATTCTAGCAGAATTAATAATGTCACATCACATCAATAAAAAGTTAATTGACTTCTTTTCTTTTCACTTTGTTCCTTTGAATTTCTTCGCTGACACAGGTGTTTCCTCCTCTTCTTCCTCACATTCTTTTCATCTTCTTTTCTGTTCTTTCTGGACGGGTATGGGTTCTTCTCTCATTTCGGAGGTTACATATTATTCGTATTCGGAACACCTTTCCTTCTACTCCTCTTGATTCTTGGATCGGCTCTTGTTTTCTTAGGGCAGTCTGAGGACCAGTGACAATGATAACAGGTATCTTGACCTTTGTCTTTCGTGACGCCTGTGTTCCTTTTTCGTTGCGGACATTCTGAAGTTCAACGTCCTTTCTTCTGATTGACACAGCAAGTGTCTCGACTTTTATCTCGAAAGGAAGAGGATTTGTCCGTCAGCTTTTCTGAAGAAAACCTTCGTAAGCAATCCACTTGAATTGACACCTTCCAAAGTTATCGACAAGGTTCAACACGTGCAGCAATCCAACTACAAGTTAAATATCACTGAGGGAAAATGGACACTGTACATGGCTCACGTTTCTCTTCTCCCTCCAAGGGATAGGACGCAAAAAATGCTATTGGTGGACGACTTTCTCAGCATCACGCGCAGCATCGTCGAAATTAAGAACATTCAAGACAAGAATAAAACGGCAGAATGGAAAAGAGCCTGGGAGAACATTCGAAAATCGAACAAAGCCAAACAATGAAGTGATGCAGAACTCCTTTTACAGCAAACCGGTCTATGCAAAGACACACCTTGTGGCATTCCTGAATTGAAAAACTGCAGGACGTCGTGGCACCACGCTTCACGTTAAACGAACACCAACCATCAAGAAGTGCATGGAGAACTGTTGTTTCGAGGCAACGATTTCAAAGACAGAGAATACATTCACGTCTGTCATCACGGTGAACATTTCGATACCATTACCAGTATACCTCATTCCTCGGATATGGTTATTATTGTGAGAAATGTGACTATGGATATAACAATCGAGACCAACACAAGCTATGCGGATCGAAAATTTCAGGATGTTTAGCCTCTAAACCATGTCTTGACAAAGGACAACAACGAATGCATTGCTCAGCTTTTCATCGAACATTTGTCACTCCAACCCGTTACCAACATCTCAAGATGCAAGGTTCTCAGCGGAAATTGTTTTGTCAACTCCTGAGATGGTGCCCTACTTGTGGAAACAGCATGCGTACCAATAGCACAGAGTCTCATATTTGCCAAGTATAGAAACGGTGTAGCATTTGTCGCCAAATCGTGGACTTTAAACATGAATGTTACATTCAAAAATACCATTCCAAACTGAAGAAGGAGGAGGAGGAGCAGGTGGTGGAAGATCACCAGAAGAAGAAAGAGAATTTCAGCTTTTCGATTTCGAATGCATGCAAGGGACCGGCATTCACATTCATAATTTCTGCGTGGGTCATCGAGCATGAGAGAAGTGCATCCAAGAACCTCTAATCGTTGCCCTCACTGTTGCAAGATTCCTGGAGGATATAAAAAAAGTCTTTCGGGGACCTAACTCGTTGGTCAATATTGCCCAATGGATTTTGGACCCTATCGACGAGATGTGGAGTCATTAGGACATCGAACGTTACTGAGATTGTCATCGCTATACCACGGTGATGGCTCATTTCTCGGGGTACGATGGACAGTTTCTTCTGAAATACTATATGGAGCAAGGTACCGAACGTCTTAAAATCACTTTGAACGGAGAAAAAAATATTTTTATGCAAGTTGGACAAGTACAGTTTAAAGATTCGATGAATTACTTGGCCATGCCTTTGAGTCGAATGCTTTAAACGCTTGGAATGACAGAAATGGGCAAAGGATATTTTCCGCACGTTTTCAATATCGAAGCCACTCAACACGCCGTCCTACCACTTTTGCCTGGATCGCACTAATACGACCTCGACAATATGCGCACTGAACAACGAGAGGATTTCAACGTACCAAACTCACGCTTCGGACCCCTTAGACTTTCAGGAGTAAATGTTAAGGTACTGTCGATCATACGTGGATATTTTACGGCCTTGCAGTGGAGAATTTCGAGAATATTCATGGAGCACTTAGAGATGGATCCGTTGAAAGTTCTTTTCCACTGCCAAAGCGTGTTTGTTAGTGTACCGCAAACTATTAATGACCAAGAACAAACTGGCTGTCACCCGCCATCAAATGATTAACTTTCCCAAACGCAGTTACTCGCTCAAAACTCTAAGCTATCTGTATTACTTGAGGGACAAGGAAGAAACATGGATTCAACATGCTATGAAACGGAGGAGGCGAAAAGAACATCGGAATTTATTTGGTTGATGGAGACTTAAAAAACCCAAAGATCGTCTACGAGTTTAACGGATACTGAATTCATGGATGTCAGACCTGCTACCCTCAATATGACACCAAACATAAGTTTTTACAACGTACCAAGGGAGGCTTGTACAAGGACATATGTCAACGCCACTTGAAGTTAGAACAGCAAGGATACCAAGTCGTGGAAATGTGTGAAAACTAGTACGATCACCGTCTAGAAACCGATTACGAGTATAAACGAGTGTTCATTGTATCCTTACGTGTGCAAATATTATCATTTTCCCGTAGGACATCCACAATTGCTGACGGTACACATCGACGTGGAAAACACTTGACAACAGGAATGATTGATTAAATGGAAAGGTTTGACGCCTACGGACTAGTACCATCCCGTTTTAGTTTAACACAGCCAAGGAAAACTAATGTTTTCTTTGTGTCTCACTTGTGCCGAAACTTGTAACCAACGTCAACCTTATCATCACAATCAGGAAGAACGCGCATTGACGGGACCGTGGGTCAGCTTAGAATTGTTAAATCTCTGGACCTAGGATACCGACTGTTAGAAGTGTATGAAATTACTACTTTCCCAAGACAGAACATTATCAAAGGGTGATGAAACTCAGAAATGTATTTTCGCGGACTACGTATTTGCAGTTTTTGAAACTGAAACAAGAAGCCAGCGGCTCCCCTTCCTGGTGTCAAACTCCTAAACATCAAAATAAAGATTCAAAGAGAAATACTCTGACCAGGAAAGCATCACTTTTGATCACGCCAAAAAACGAAGGAATACGTTCGTTTGCAAACGTGATGTTGGCAAAACGACAGGGTTTACCCAATGAGTAGTATTTGACAGATCCTTGCTGCTACTTACCGATGTTTCACGAGGAATATTGGAAATGACTTCATTGCGGCCTAGGTGACAGCCCATGCTCGTTTAAAATTGTACGAAACCTTAGACCAATTAGTAGATCTTGTGCTGTCTTTGGACACCGAGAGTTGCATCTACATCGATCGTCTTAGTCACCGTCACCCTAAAATCGAAGGAGGCCGTTTAACATCCTGGACGGACGAGCACCTCGACGACAAGATTCTAAGTTTTGTTAGCGGCGGTCCTAAAAAGTATGGGTGTGAATACCGGGAAAAACGAGGAGAAGTGCACACAGAGTGCAAAGTGCCAGGATTAACTGTAAATCATCGCACGAGTCGGGTGGTGAGCTTTGGCGTGCCCACCTATAAACCGCACAAGATTGCACCTTTAGCCACATACAAAATCATCAGTCGGCCTTTGGGATAAAAATGTATCAAATCGTGTACCAGGAACGAGTACAAATTCCCAACCACTTCACTTTACTGTAAGGACACATCGATATTTCTAAGCATATGAAGGGGAAAACGTACAAGACCGACACTTCATTGTGACTACAAAGGTCCAGCTACAAGGACGAATCCTTTCAGACAGACACAAGTTAACAATAGGTCAAAGATCGATGATGATCAAGTCGAGTGCGATGCTGTGCCTTGCGATGTCAGAGATGCCGAGCGCAGCGACATAATCGGTTCAGCACGGGATCACGAGATCTTCGCTATGACAACTCCACCTACCATGGAACGTGGTGCTGTGCGTGTCAAACCTGACGGAAAATTACTCATGTATCACCACTACCTCATCGAAATGAACTTGCCAGAGAAGAATATTTGTTGCCTGTGTGCATGTCTGGATACTGCGACTCTGAAAGTCGATTCCAAACGTTGAAAGGAATGTGGCCCAAATATATGAGAGGACCTACCCCCAAGGAAGTAACCAGAGCTGGATTTGTCTACTTGGGTGAAGGAGATAAGCTCAGGTGCTTCAGGTGCTTCAGATGCTTCAGTTGCGGTGTGTCACTTCACGAGTGGGAACATAATGATCCAGCTTACCTGTATCATGCGCGTGATCTCCGCACTGTCACAACCTACCTATAGAAATTGCAGTGTATTCACCAAGTTTCATACGATGTTGTTTAAAAAAGCAGTCCAACGTTTGACAACACCATTGACTCATGGGACTCAAGTATTGAAACCCCATTTCAAAAGCAATATTTAACGATTACCAAGCGAACTGCAAGTGAAATCTACAAGGAAATTTTGCTGCGATTTGCAACAGTAAAATTTCAATTATTGTCTGTAGAACATTTGTGTCGAGAAATTCGCAAGAGGTAAGTGACAAAATGTAAACAAACTCACCAGATTTCTTTGGATCATATCTGCGTTCTACAGAGTATTCTACTTTAGACCATTTATATTAGAAAATGTTATTGACATTTTTGAAAGTTTTCCGGAATGGCAGTGGTCCAAAATTACTTTCTACATCCATCCCTTTCACTCTGGGAGAAGATTTTGAAGAAAACTAAGGTCATTCAGAAGTTTCCCAACGTAGGCATAAAAACATGATACCATCCCACGATCTTTTTCAGTAGTGATACAACAGATTCCGTGGAAGCAAGTCAATGACACCGTCCAGACTTTGGAGGATTACCACAACGTTTTACAAGAACTGTTTCCTTTGAATTGGGGAGGGCTTGTGGTGTGGATGTTAGTGATTTCCTTTCTGAGATTTAGTTTACCGTCAGATTCCCATTTACAAACTATACCTACAAGAAAGACATTATGGTGGTTCATTTGAATGTATACAAGAGACTTATTTCTGTTGAAAGAGTTGCGCTTTCATATCGATACTTCTCAACCTCAACCGGTAAGAAAGATTCGTAAAATTTTAGCCACTGAGGATGCGTACGAAGTGTGTATAGCTTGTGACCTACACCCTAACTGGCAATATATACGTGACTGGAAAAGTCTTGGTTTCGATCCTTGGACGAAAGAAGTGGCTCAGTATGCCAAAGGTTTCTGTTAATGAATTCAAACGTCCAGTGGAATATGACCTTTACATCCGTGTTAGAAAGAGTGACAGAAGAAGAAACCGACACCGAATAAAACCACCTGATTCAGGACAGTACCGTCGTTAACATAGACACCACCCATAAAAGCAATGCCGGAAGGACACATGTGAGACTGTGCAACGTGAAAAGACTCCAGGAACGTTTCAAAGTGTCCCTAGGGCACCACACCTTCTTCACAAATGGTGTACATTAACTTGTTTGTTCACCACTTTGATCGTTTTATTGTGTATTTTATCGATGTATATAACCATCTGGCTCTTATGTATGTTTGTATTTCGTCTCTAATTTTAAGTTTGGAATAAACTTGCCCTGAAAATTATAAAAAAAACTCTTGTCTTGTCTGTGTTCGTTTTAAAATTATAAACGTCTTCACTAGAGCTACATCTTCCTCTTTCACCTCTTCCACGACTTTCAAAGTCATAGAAGAAACGTTAGATCGTTCATGCTGGGAGGCACTGTATCTTCGCTATCCATTGAACATGTTAACTGCTGGACCAAGCGGTTCATGCAAAACTGAATATTTTGTTAAACGTTTGACAGAACACAAAAGTCATTTAATCGATCGTTCAGCTCAACGCAATGTATGGAGTTACAAAGAGTAGCAATCAGCGTACAGTCTCCTTCGAGAAATTCAAGAAAATTCCATCGTTTTTGAGGAAGGCATTCCTCGCGAAGACGACGGAATCATGTCTGACACTAGTGAAACTTATCTGGTCATCTTCGACGACATGTTAGGTGAAGACGAAGAAGAAACTAAACTGGTTTACGTGCAAAGGGCATGATCGTAACGACACTATAATTTAGCTTACCAAAAATTTGTTTAAACAAAATAAAGTCCATCGCACCATCAGTTCTCATTACCTGCTCTTGTATAAAAGTCACAGAGATAAATTGCAAGTTTAAGTTTAGCCAAAGAGTTAGGAACTCCTTGGCTGTCTCATGAGTACGACGATTCCATTCAAACAATACACGCCTATTTACTCGTCGATTTAAAACCCACAACCTCGAATTATTTGCGATTTCGTACCCATCTGTTTCACAACTGGAGCCAAGACGGAGGGATTGTCGTGTACACGTTCCCGTCGGTGTGCATAAAACCCATAAAAGCCTCCGACACTTGTGGTCTGTCTTACACATCGTCAACATGACATTTCTTCAGTCTCATTTTCCAGTGAAATTGATTCGTGCCTTGTACGGCATCAGTGGCGAAAAAATCCACAAATACGTGCTCGTGTCTTAAAAGCAAGTTGAGAAGTCCTATGATGGTTTAAGTTGCTAGCACGTCAATTACTTCAAGGCATCATTCACGTCCGTCATCAAAGAAAACGCTTTTTTGACAAACAATTTGACCATTTTACTGAGCAGCTGCATCGGTTACTTTCTACCCAATTCTTCCTTGAAATGCTCTGCCAGAAGTCAAACGGGAGCCTTGCGACCAACTCCAGTCACCATCACAACAATCACAACAGCTCTCTTCAGGAAACTCATTTGACCTCTAGTGTCTCCTATCTTTACCAAGTATGTTTTCACACAATAAATGGTGCAATTTCACGGCTAAATTACCTCAGGACATCAATGGATCGCGAAGTCATTGGGAAGTGACATTGTCCGGAATCATTCATCCAACACAAGTCTAAAATGTCAGTGGAAATTAAACGAACTTTACCCTCGAAGTCCTGAACGAACAAATGCAGCAACACTTGGATACCAACGATCCTGGTTTTACGTATCCAAAAGATTGTCACCTGCCAATCCAGCATTGAGCATGTATGCCATGAAGATTTCGACAGGCTGCCTCTTTTGCTCTCAACATCTGGTGAAAATGATTGCCAGTATTTCGACGATCAATTTGGCAAAACCTGGAGAAAACAAAACGAAGTGTCAAGATCGAGTACAACAAAATAGTTTGTCGCCTGCTGTGAGATTTTCGGATGATGAAACCTTGTCCATCACGTTTCATCCCACTTTGTTTGAAACATTGGGTGGAGATCTCATAGTGTCCCCCAAGTCTAGAGACATCAACAACAGCGACCGATTTTATAAGCATTTTTGTTACCTGTTAAACCGAACTAAGGACTGAATTTGATCTCTCTGTATTCCGATGTGGTGGAGTACAAAGTGATGGGAAACACAGATACAACGTTACTGCGAGTGATTCCTTTCAAAGTGGATCTGCCGCGGCTACTTACGAGGAAGGTGGAAATATTTGTTACATACATCGCGAATTTGTACACCCTCATTATCGGCGGTCAGTTAGTCGTACTTCGAGAGTGTCAACATCGGTATAAAAAGAGATCTGGGACAAAATATTCCATTCTCGAAAGGAAAAGTCACGGCGAAACTCCATTTTCGAAAACCATTTTCTAGCTACTTGTAAGTCATGTATCCTGTGTACCGTGGAGTCGCTCGAGACAGAGGACATAGTTTATGAGATATGCTGGTATCTGCGATTTGTTCGGTAGCACTCGTCTTGAAATCGATGGTGACACGAGGATTGCACGCCTTAAAAGATGCCGCTTTGACGTACCTTTTATTTTAAGCCATACTAATGTTCATCGGCACAGATAGTCTATATTCAAAATATCATGAAGACGACAAAATTTATATTTCGGACAAGGGGATACAGAAATGATTACCAATGGATAAATGGACACTTTTCGTGGCGCCCATGTGGCTATCTCGGACCCTGTCCTCCCTTTCCAGCTCCGTACATAATAGTTTATTAGGCAGTGCAGATCGTGTTAAGATGAGTATGTGCACTGCGATTCCCAGTCATCTAATGTCCCCTGCGGCTTGTATAGCAAAAACTAAAAAGCATACGGTGTATGCATTAATTCGTACGGAAGTGAGGCACAAATTCCCTCCCGTACGAGTAACCTAATATCCAGCGGTGCTGGAACAAACTAGACGCAAATGTTCGAAAGGGCGAAAGCATCTCTAATTGAATCGAAAGAACGAACGAACGAACGAACAGTCTGACCCTTGTTGACTCGTCAACCAGTGAAGATCACTTCCAAATTAGCAATGCTACACGATGCCCACGTGAATTTAGGCAAAACTGATGTGAGAATGATTAATGTAGCACAAGACTTGATAGAAGAGATGTATGGATTACAACGTACTGGAGTGAGGCACTAATTCCCTCCCGTATGAGTAATTAAATATCAAGCGGTGTTGCAACAAACTAGACGCACACGTCCAAATGGACAAAAGCGTCCCTAATTTAATAGAACGAACGAATAGTCTGGTTAATTTATCGACCAAGAGATCAGCAAACAGTACAACAAGTATTACTTGAGCTAGATATGGATGTACTCATTTCTGAACAAGCCCTGAGTGCGATACGATGGTTAGGTCTCAATATCGCAACAATATTGAGCCTAAGTGGGAAAATAAGCAAGACGAACACCACTCTTGCACATTTGTGAAGAGAGACCATTTAGCAATAACTAGAGAAGTGGCCCCCAGAGACGTCCGACGCAAATGAGACCAATTAACACCCAACAAAGGGAGCAAACTAGAGATTCGCATACTCGACCTGCTAGTAACGTCGTCACCATTAGTACCCCTGCTGGAATTACATCAAGAGAAATTCCATCTTCCGATGAGAAAACAGCTATGGTGGCGCACCTTAACTTGCCAACAACAACACAACAACATCCGCCTCAGTGAATACTACTCATACATAGGCGCTCCAAAGTGACAAAGCGGCAAAAATTAAAACACCAGAGGGAACACAAGGGGTAGAGGCCATGGAAGTTATTCGGATGCAAGAAAAAAAGATATGGATTATTCAAAAGAAACTAAAAAAAAAAAACCAAACAAACCGAGAAACCAGAAAAACTTCACCAGTAGTTCCTGTAGACCCATGAACAACAATAACTGCCCCCACTCCTACATCAACATCAACACGATCGATAGAAGTTAGCCAAATTATTACTACTACACGGAAAAATCTAAAAGAGAAGCAGAAAACTATGTCAAACATCGCTTCACTACCAACACCACTACCAACCAAAATAACTACGTCAAGAGCAACATCAGGCACAATCGTGGCACCAAAGATGGTGCTATCATGAACACAAGGTAATCTGTAACATCAAAAGCAGCCACTGGAACTTCATCAGCAAATCCCAAGAAAAGGCAACAAAGAAAGAAAAACCCTGAACTTTCGCAGTTTCTTTTAGTTCTGCACACACATTACTTTTGAATCTTTAGTATGTGATATATGTAGTTTATATAATTGGGTGTTTTCCTTCACATCCGTGCTTGAGACATATAAAGCGGTGCGTTCGTCAGTCTGGCTATCCTCGCTGACTATTCGACACATTGAAAACATGAATTTGGTGAATGTTTTAAAATATGCTTGTTATTGGATGATGGATGCGTAGTATATGGTAGAAACGGTTGCAACTCATTGGAGGTATAGAGTCACCCTAGAATTCGTGACAAGTCAAATGACCACGCTAAAAACAGCCAGAGATCTGGCTAAGACGTGATAAAGGAGGAATTCGAAAAGATAAGAAGATTGATGAAGTGTTGTAAAGTGGGTAATTTGAAGGAGGCTGTTGATGTTGTGGTGAAAGTAAAGTATTTTTAGAAGACATAGATGATTGGACCGATTGGTCTTACCTGTCACTCAGGAGTGTGCAGTGGGGAACAAACAGCTTAAATAAAAACGAATATAGGGTTAGAAGGGTCATGGAAGAGGAAGTGAACAACATAAAAAGCTACCTGGGCCAAGGAGAGGAAGGAGAAAGATAAAAGAAAGGAAAAAGCGGTCTTTGACAGACTCAGTGAAAATTGGATAAAGGTACAGGAAACGTTCAGAGCATGGGACATCCTGACTGAATCCCAAAGGAGGAAAAGAAGCAAAAGAAATGAATAATAGAGAAAGCGAAGAGATGGTTGAAGAACGGGGGGAAATAGAAGAAGAAATCAACGGCCCACTCCACTGCCTCGAAAAGATGTATACTCTCTTACCCAAAACGTTTTCGTCTTTCTTTTGTATAGGTGTTTGTTTGTCTGTGCCTATGTCTGACTACGTCGCTGATGTCTTTGTACCTGTACAACCCTTGTCCTTAGACAATCCCACCCCTGTTCTGTTTAAGTCCCCATGTCCCTATACTGGCCCAATACATTTTCCTTTGTCCCTCAATAGACCCATTTCCCATGTTAAATTCCCCTTGTCCCTATAGAGACCCTAGCCTGGCCTTTGTTAAATTCCCATTGTCTCCCACATGCATATCCACTTTTACCATGGAAGTCCCCGTTGTCCCTACGGTGCCACCCCGAAATCACTCCTAACATACTCTGTTAGTGATTGCTATCCGATCTGTGCCACAAGAAAGAAGTTTAACATTCAGAAACGGCCCATACCACTATTACGTAGAGATTATGTAGCCGTTTCCATGACTATACCTTTTTGACCGACACGAAATATATTCTAAGCAAATGTCAACCAATCTTCATAAATCCAAATTGTATATCTTCCACACATACTGCACTAAAATTAAGAAATGTATTTTTAAAATTTCAACTAAGTTCGAACCCACGGCCAACATTCCACGTTAGGTATTGTATTAGAGTAACTGCACATTAAACACACGGCTAATCGGACATATATTATAATATTTAAAATCAATGACATATAAAGAGTTTATACCTATTATAGATTGTTTACATTTGGTCCAAACCTAAACATTGTCAATTGATCATGGTTTCTCTGTACAATCCGCCTATAGTTATATGATAACCGGTATAAACATTATTCGTATTTAAGGAGATCATGGATACTCGTGCATATTGATATCAGTTTAAATTATTTATTTGCACTATTGAATAGCACCTTCATTATAACGTAGTTGTAAAATGCGTGCCATTGTTAGCTCTTTAGCATCTTTCAATTAAAGAAGGGGTCATAGGTTCGATTCTCTTGAAATAGAGTTTAAAAACAATCTGTACATACTACATGCCGATGCATAATTGAGACGTTCGGTTGATTTAATATCGTGATAAAAACGTGTTGAATTTTCACTTTTGTAATCACCGGATTGTTTAAGACTGTATCAAACTTTCTTATATGCACGTATACCGGATAAAGTGTCAGTGAAAACGTGTTATATGAGAAACAGATACGGCTTGTAAGGCCTAGAAAGAGTTATGTCACTACGTTCTTTTTGTTTTTTGTAATTGTTTTGTCGTATCGTTTGAATATTATTTTGTAATTGAAATATGCTTAAACATCAAGGCTATCGATTCTTCAGAAACTTTTTACTGATTGTTAATGCTTATATTTAATGAATATTTATATAACCTGCCATTTAATTCAACACAATCCTAAATTTACCCGATTTACCCACAGTAACAAACAGATCTAGTCTTTCATTATTATGCATCTTTAAACAGACATTAGATGGTTTATTCGTTATTCACGGGTTCTTAGTTACTGTTACATGGATTGTTATCATCAAGGGCGTAACTATGATATGACTGCTGAATTTGCTGCCGCAGTGTCATGTTGAGCGGCAAAGCACCGAAAGTCAGAGGGGTGGGGGTTGTACGGGGTAAGATTATTAAAATCTAGAGGATCAGAGATGATGATGAGAGAGAGAGAGAGAGAGAGAGAGAGAGAGAGAGAGATATCTACAGTGATTGCCATAGAAAAGGGAAATAAGAACGTACTTATTTTCCTTCATAGACTTCAGTTTTCACCACCTCTGGGATACCAAGCGATTCCTTTCAGGAAATGAAATCCAAGTCAAGTATTGTACCAGTCATCAAGGAATGCTCTTTCTTCGACTATTTGTTTGAATGTACCTGAATTGTTAGTTTTTTTAATAAAAGTTCCTGTCAGTTCTAGAGCCGTAGTTTAGCGTATGAATTCTTGTTGAGGGTGTCATCTACGTAGCTATTTATAGAACAGTGGATTCTCCATCTGCAACGTAATAGCCACGTCAACATATTTTTTTTTACCAATGGTAGGCAATCTAAGGCTTTGAACATTACACAGCATGGTCTTAATCTTTTATCTAGATTGGTATATGTGATCTGAGTAGCAGTTCAATATTCAAAGCAAAGGATGTGTTCTTTTGTTTGACGTACGAATGTATCATGTATCTTGGATTTGATGTTGTCATGAGTTCATTATGACTTGGCCGAATCGTTATTGTCCAGACACGTGAGTAACCAATTTTCATTTCTTTAAATCTATTTTCAGGTTCACTAACAGTTTAGGCTACCTACAGAGGTTACTTACAAATGGAATTAAGAATATTAGTAAATGGTTATAGTGATGGGGTCCAATAGTAAAACAGTGCAATACATTCACCATGACAGTTACGATGGGGTGAATAGCGGAATTTTTCCACCCCTCCCCACATCGAACTATCAATGTAGTTATTTGAACCCCTCCTCCCAATCCCTATATGCATTTACCTGTGGTTTTAAATTCATTTATAACGAGCAGCAAGTGCTGTAAAACATAACCCCAATGTTCTTCTATGCAGATTTTGAGTTTCCGTGCTTTTTTTCCAAACCTAATCAAAGAAAGAATTATTTATCTTCAGAAAAGTTAAAAAGATTTGTCATTTGATTCTGTCAAATCAATTTATTAAATTTTCGAAATAAAATATAAACCCACATTTTTATTTCCTTTTAAGGGCATGCAGTGTGTATGCCTTCCGATTCAGTTTTTCCATGAATCATAAAGTAGATCCCCGTACAGTTTTTAGAGAAATAAACGCAACTTGGTCTGATTACATGGTTATGTTCTTACCAATCGAAATCTCCCCTACATTTATCAAATGATGCAACTGCAATTATGTAGAGAAGAACGGATTGGGTGTGGGCGGGGTTGGATCCCGTATTAATTGCTAGGTTACGAAAGCAAGATACCAAACTTAGCAGGGAATGATCATGTAGCCTTCGTTAGTGGTCCCGTTTTTTCTGGGTGGATCTACCCTGTTTGACAAAATAGGGAAATATGCAATTGTCTTCGAGAAACTTTAGCGTAAAACTTCACATTTTTTGGCCAAACCCTGCAATATATGCAATCATCTAGATCCACTTTTGGAAGTGGAGAACTGTTTAGCATACATTTATGTTTTCAAATTTTCGACAGATAACGTATTCTTAAAATTACAAACAAATTCATGGCAACTGACCGGTACTATGGTGAGTAAGGAATTATGCTTATTTTATCGGGTTCCTCTAGACCCACTGGGTGTATGCGTCACGTTAACTTTCATGTCTGGCCAACTAACCTTTCTTTCATGGTAAGAAAGGGGAAACAGACTTGTATAATATGAAAGATCTTTCCTAGCTAAAACTTTGAAAAAGATTAAGATAATATCTTGCGTGCCTCATTTTGGAGAAATATCCTCTTGTACGTACGCACTTTAAAATGTTCGCCCCGGGCAATCGATACAATGAAAACGGTTGAAGGTTGAAACCTATTACTGAGGAAAATTAACGCATACATGGGTTTCGTTTTGAAACATTTTATTTATTTCTGTCATTAATTAATTTTAGTCAGTCAGCGACCTTAATTTTTTTAAATATTGTATTTTGTTATAGAGCACCATATATTGCTGTTTTAGCTCATACAGTTAGTAGTTGTCTGTGGTGCATAAGTCTGAGATTAATTTATGCTGCACATCAAAAAATTCCTAACGGTCAAGTCAAATTCAAACTGATCTAGCCAGTAATACCTTAAACGACATATAAAAGCTGAACAAGGTTTGGTCCGTCTAAATGAAATATTATTTATTATTGCATGATAGGTCATGAATTACTGGATTTCCAAGTGAAATAATTGTACTAATTCAATGGAGTGAATTAAGATAAATATTTTCACTGCCGCGTCGATAACATTATAAACAAGAAATCTGAGCTACTTTATGAGTTCAGTAATAAGTATCGCCGTCTAGCATGCATGTGAACCAAATCTAATAATATGCATATCTGTTTTTTTCTTTCAAATATTTTTATAACGTTGTGTGTTACCTTGAATTAAAAAGGAGAATTATGTAACCAGTGATATTTTCTGTGCGAACATACACAAGACACAAGAGAGCATAAACGGTAAACCGCAGACATTATCAAAAGGGATGCAGTAAGAAATATGCTATCAGTCTCTTATACAAAGATTATATCTATTTTGATCTAGTAGATAGTACTAGATACGAGAGACAATGCCAAATGTTTCCACTGCAAAAGTGAAATATTCCGTCTACGTACTCAAAAACGTAGATTTTCTTTTCATTGAAGGTTTTATAAAAGGCAAAAGTCGTCGATTTGCATGCGTTTTCTTCATTCTGTGCCAATGCGATTAACGGCTGTATTATGAGATTTATAAAAAAGAAGTTCCTAAAGTTTACAATAAATTGCGGAAAACCACGTTTTTCAAATTTAACTGTACATATTACGTTTCATGTTGGGGATTTTCGTTAACATAATGACTGTATTCGTACGAAAATAAGGACATTTTTAATTTTGTTAACAAATTTCTTGCGTAGATTGATACTGTTGTGGTGGGGTAAATAGAAACATCAAAGAGCCGTTCTGTCTGACAGATTAGAGAGCGTACAATCTTTAAAGAAAGATTTTAATGATTGTGAGTTTAACTTTAAAGAATTTGTGTTCTTCATATTTTTCATTTATGCATTCAAAAGTAAATATTTGCGTGGCTTTGACAAGCTTGCAGTCTGACTTGGTAGCCGAAACTGTATCCAATATTCAATTGCCATTTAAGTTCGGTTTGCAAAAAACATTAATCTACACCCTATTTATCCGTCATTTTCAAACCCAGATGTGATGCAAATTAAAAACACTACTTAAAAGTTGTATTATTATATTTAATCACTAGGATTTTTGTTTCTCTTCTAAGAAAAGAGTACCGTTTGTAGTAGAGTATTTCAGGTATACAGTAATGTATCGATGACATATAACAACAGGTCATTTAAGTTCAGTGACTGACAGTTTCGACAATTCATGTAGAACACCAATGAACAGAGTTAATACTTGAAGCATACTCCTCACTGTTTGGAGTTTGTATTTGGCATTTCTTGGTGGCACCTCATTGATTGTATAAATGTACAATACATGGTCTACAAACACATTTAAGATCTGTACATCCTGATGGAGAGAGAGAGAGAGAGAGAGAGAGAGGCCTAAATATGTAAAGAATACACTCAAAATGGCAGGTATACTACCTATATGGAAAAAGAAAGTAGCTCCAAAAGTGATATTGCCCGTATGGTAACAAAAGTGTATCAACTCTGTGACTGTATCATTTTTCTTCCACTGATATATTTCAAAATCTCATTAGTGAAATATATAATAAATATTGCCAGCAAATAGATGTTAAAATAAAGTACACAAAACTGTGCTTGCTCTGAGTGTATAACATATATAATTCAACGCGTGGGTGAAAAACTCAAGTGTTTCACACGTAATTTCGTCTCTCGTGAAAATTCTGTGTTTTCCACCCACTTGATGAAAAATATACGTTATTCATTCGGGTCAAGCAAAAATCCTCTATTCAGTTCTACCTTTCGTATTTAATTGTTACGATGATTGGGGCTACTCACAACTGTCATCCAATGAAGAGAAGAAATATTAATTATATGATTGGAGTTTTATTATATACACTATTAACAGTTACTGACCAGCTACCGATAACCATTATATACACTACTGGTAATTCTTGAATTCACAGTCTTCTATCGTAACACAATGTAGGGCTACGCAACAACTCTCATGCAAGATATCTACGTTCCAGATAAAACTATTCCCCCTCCACGCAAGACACTCAAAGGAGTACGTGCACTACAAATACAAGAATATAACCACCGAAAGCGCCGAATCTCGCAGTCACGTGTCTTATATTACCACTTTAAAGGCTATTGCTTGTATGTCTTAATTCGATCTAATTCTATAAATATCTGCAATTAAATGTAATTATATATTCTGGTCATTTGAATTTCAATCAGTACTTATATGAAGCATAAATTCTAGCTACGATGTCGTAGCCTGAACTTGATTTGTTGTGGTTGAGGATACGAACTAATCCCATATCATGTAATGGAGCAAAGACTGTCATCACTAAAGTCCGAAAAACAAACAGTGTAGAAATCTATTACATAAGCATAATCATGTTGTGAAGGAAGGTTGGCTTATTTTGAATGTATTAAGCCCTTGCACGATAAAATAAATTGGCATGGTTACACTAACCTCACCGTGTCCACCATGACAGATAACGCGAGACTCTCGCCGTGACCCCTTTTCTACATAACTCTTGCCAGACCATATTTGGAATTCTACGCTATGTTATTATCAAAGTGGCGAATAATGGCTTTTTGGTGGAATTTCAAAGTTGCCGATAAACCGTATTTACTTTCAATGCGCAGAATTTCTCACTCAAACCGTGCTCATTATTACTACGATTTGTTTACGTTTCCAAATAAGGCCTCACTGTCCTTATATGGCACACAAACAAACGAGGCTGAGAACGAAAGTAATCATTATTTAAACTAATATGGCGGAGGATCTAAACGAAAATATTGGATAAAAAAGGTAAACGAGATTATGCAACTATTTCTACAATGATCTTCGATACTTACGGTATTAAATAAGAGGACCACTCAATTTATTGGATTATATGCAAGGAATATGTTCAAATTGTTGATATTAGGCTTAAAGAGCGCCGGGTGTGATCCATTACTACGTATATGCTGATGTTAGTACCCTGTCCACGAGGTAGGTTGTTGTTGTTGTTGTTGTTGTAGGGTTTAACGCCATTTTTCAGCACACGATAAGCTATACATGGCGGCCAGTATTAATGGTGGAGGAAGAACCCGGGAAAACCCCGGAAAGAACCACCGACCCACGAGAAGCTACTGGCAAGCTTTCTCACATACCCACATTAGCCGAATCCGAGATTCGAACCCACGCAGACAGAGATGGCAGTGATCCGTAACGGAGAGCGCTTTAGACCACTCGGCCACTCGGGACCCCCCACGAGGTAGGAGTAAGGGTACTAATATTAGTACTAGCATATATACATGTATACATTTTGTGGTACATCGAAAGTTTTGGTTGTTTCTAAGTCTCCGATTAATATTACATGTGTTCCTTTCATGAGATAAAGCATGGTGCTTACCACGTGTGTGCGTGTTCGTATGTGTGTGATTGGATTTTTAATGTAGCTTTGAACAATTTGTCAGTCGTATCGCTACAACGTCTGCAGAGTGGCCGTTCATGGTGATGAACAGCACTGGGGCATCATGCGGCAGACATGTAGCATGGTGTCGCACCCATACTGACACCAGACCGACCAGTCCTAGCACTAACCTCTCAACGCTGAGCGCCAAGCGAGGCAACTGTTAGTACCAATTTTATAAGTCTTTGGTATGACTCGACGAACCCGGGATTCCATCATCCTAGGCGGACGCTCTAAACGCTAGGCCACAGGAGCGGTATTATACAAGAAACGTGTTTCTATTACAAATTGAATCTCACTAATGCAAAATTGAATGTTCCATTTTACTTGACGAGAAATTTCTCTTTTATTTTGTGCTTCCATTTTACGATGTAATTTGATATCATGCACTTTCCTGAATTTGATAAACCTGATGCAACCTCAGCTTAAGAGGGGAAAAAAGTCAGTCAGCAAATTAAGTCTTACACACATGCATACACACAAGCTAATCTATATTTCACAAAGACGAACGATGAAGACAGGCAAGATTAACCGTACAAACCTGTAGCATCCAAAATATAATTTAGAAACAACATAAACTGTTAAGCACCTGTACTATTAATAATTAATTTGCTTTGTATATTTTTTCCATCATTGTTTTATACACTGTTTGCCGGTACAGAGATAAATGTACCGGAGGTTGAAACGACGATTCCAGACCTTAATGTTATGTTTTTTTTTATTTTTTAAAGTATTCCTTGTACTTGGATTAACTGTTTACGTTAAACAAGGATATGAGCCAATAAACTGAAGTTGCTTGTTTGAATACAGTGAGCTGTATTGAAAAAGCTCGTTTCTTTAAAAACACACATACCTTCTTAACAATGTTCATAAAAATATTACGTTTTTATATATCTTACATTACGTGTTTAGGCTCGAATAAACAATAACACAAGAAAGAGTGAAAACAACAAGTTTGAAAAATATAGTAATTTATTTCCTTGGAAAAATTCTGTCAAAATGAAAAAATATGAACTTAGAGTTTTCAGAATCAAATACGAAAGTAATCCAAGAATAATCCACGATTAAAAGTTTAGGAGTCCTAATAATAAAATGTTCTAATGATTTCAAGTTCAAGTCCCGGCGAAGAATTTAAGATTGAAGACGATGACGTATGCTGTAACCCGTAGTTTTGAAGTCTACAGTTCCTCATAGAAACAAGAAATATCACTCCGGTTTTGAAAATCTCAATACATTTTGATCAAAGCTATCTTTGTTCAACAATTTCATATGAGCACAAGTATTTTCCAGGGAAAACGAATTAATCCTTTTGAATCCAAGTAATTTGAAATAACTCCAAACGACACAACACCTTCCAGTTTAAAGGAAAAAGCGCAACTACTGAGAATATCTCACCAAAACAAAAGTTATAGCGTATTCTAAAACCCAAAATAGGGTCACGTGATCATATTCCAGAACCTCGTCGAAATTATTTACTTGTTAAAGATCACGTACACTTAGTGTGGCCCTGACGAAAACCAATCATTTTACTCTAAGAAATAAGATAAAAACGTTGCTTACATCTTAAATCAGTAGTTCCATCATGACATCGACAACAACCAATCATTTTAAAACAAAAATAGAAGTTATTTACGTGGTTGCTACTAATTTTGAATCAAGGTCAGGATCTAGGTCAACACTTGATGTTTACTAAAGCAAACAGTCTTGGTCAAACTATTTTCTAGAAAAAGTATCATCTCCAGTGAATAAATTTACCTTACAATATCATGTAATGAAAAATAAAATAATTAAAACTTACAAACAAACAATTAAATTGAAATATATATATATATATATATATATATATATATATATATATATATATATATATATATATATATATATATATATATATATATATATTAGAGAAGATATAATAAAATCAGATATACATAACATTATGTGACTCTAATTGTCTATTTAAAATAATCTGACAATTCATTACCGATCAGAAGACGTTTCTACATCGAAAGTAAATATCAGCATTACTTTATAGAAAGTTGAAAGTAAAATTATTACAATTCTTAATACCATCTTATAACCTAAATGTTTCGATCAAAGCTTTTAAATCTCTCTGTTAGGTGTAACTAGCTTCAGTGTTATTCTCGTGTTTGGAAGCCTGTCTGATTTAAACAAACCAGTTGTAAATATTGACGAACTGTGGTTATTTTGTAAATGGAGCTCTACTCTGACACACTGGGTTTAGGTATATTTTGTACTCAAAATAAGTATTTATAGATCTTACATAGGTTTATTTTTCTCGTGATCTTCACTCGATAGCAATGTTTGAGCAAGTAAGCAATACACAGTCGACATTTAGTTTTTAAAAATGAATTTATGTAAACATTATCGAGAACTTTGCCAGGCGTTGCATTTTCTTGCAGCGATTATCAGCTACAATTATTGATCTTGACAAATATATCAAACAATAACAGATGCAAATTATGAATGATAAAGTAAAATCTGTTTGGAGGTAATAGTTACAGCATCCCAGTGTATGTTTCTCTCTGTCGACGTTAATTGTTTTTTCCCTTTTCCTTCCCTCTGTCTGTCTGTCTCTCTCGCTATCTGTCTGTCTGTCTGTCTCTGTGTATTTATAACATTACAATACCTAAGTGAAATATAGGAAAGTAATACTGCTTTCAATGTTGTTTCAATGGTTTACGTTTGTCCGATTTCTAATGACTGTACAATGGCAGGAAATGGTCATGAAACTGCATTTGTTATCGACACATAGAAAGAAATAATAAACGGTGATAATACTAATTATTATGATACATTCAGGAAGCGGCTTAGCAAAGAAACAGGAAAAAACAAAAAGTCAGTACATGGAGAAAAGAAACAATCGAAGTAGAATTAGAATAAATAACACAGCGGTTATTAAAGCCATATTTTGCAATGAAATCACAGGAAAGAGATCTAAAATATACTTGAGTTCATTAACGACAACATAATATTGTTTATGTGTGTCAAACAAAACTTGCTGACGGAACAGCTGATCATATGAGCTGAACCGATTAACCATCAACAAAGAGATGATATCATCCAATTCGTTTAAATGTTAACACTGACAGGTCTGAATAGTTAACTAGTTTACACATCAACAGTGTGAGGTCTTATTGTATGATTAGTTTACACATCATCAGTGTGAGGTCTTATTGTATTATCAGTTTACACATTGTCGGTTATGAGGTCTTATCGTATGTCTTGCTTAAACATCATCGGTGTTAGGTCTTATTGTATGACTTGTTTACACATCATCGGGTTGAGGTCTTATCGTATGACTTGTTTACATATCATCAATGTGAGGTCTTATTGTCTGACTTGTTTCCACATCATCGGTGTGAGGTCTTATTGTATGACTTGTTTGCACATCACCGGTGTGAAGTGTTATTTTCTGACTTGTTTGCACATCGTCGCTGTGAGGTCTTATTGTATCTCACCTCTGTCTGCGCAGGGTCGAGTCTCAGATTCAGCCAATGTGGGTATGTGAGAAAGCTTGCCAGTAGCTTCTCGTGGGTCGGTGGTTCTTTCTGAGGTTTTCCCGGGTTCTTCTTCCACCATTAATACTGGCCGCCATGTATGGCCTATCGTGTGCTGAAAAATGGCGTTAAACCCCACAACAACAACAACAAGGTCTTATTGTATGATTGTTTTACACGTCGTCGGTGTGAGTTCTTATCGTCTTACTTGTTTACACGTCATCAGTGTGAGGTCTTATCGTATGACTTGTTTACACATTATCGGTGTGAAGTGTTATTATCTGACTTGTTTACACATCATCAGTGTGAGGTCTTATCGTATGACTTGTTTACACATTATCGGTGTGAAGTGTTATTATCTGACTTGTTTACACATCATCGTTGTGAGGTCTTATTGTATGATTAGTTTACACATCATCAGTATGAGGTCTTATTGTCTGACTTGTTTCCATATCATCAGTATGAGGTCTTATTGTATGACTTGTTTGCACATCATCACTGTCAGGTCTTATTGTCTGACTTGTTTCCACATCATCGGTGTGAGGTCTTATCGTATGACTTGTTTACACATCACCGGTGTGAAGTGTTATTTTCTGACTTGTTTACACATCGTCGGTGTGAGGTCTTATTGTATGATTATTTTACACGTCGTCGGTGTGAGTTCTTATCGTCTTACTTGTTTACACATCATCAGTGTGATGTCTTATCGTTAGACTTGTTTACACATCATCAGTGTGAGGTTTTATCGTATGACTGGTTTACACATCAACAGTGTGAGGTCTTATTGTATGATTGGTTTACACATTATCGGTGTGAAGTGTTATTATCTGACCTGTTTACACATCATCAGTGTGAGGTCTTATCGTATGACCTGTTTACACATTATCGGTGTGAAGTGTTATTATCTGACTTGTCTACACATCATCATTGTGAGGTCTTATTGTATGATTAGTTTACACATCATCAGTATGAGGTCTTATTGTCTGACTTGTTTCCATATCATCAGTATGAGGTCTTATCGTTAGACTTGTTTACACATCATCAGTGTGATATCTTTTTGTCTGACTTGTTTACACATCATCAGTGTGAGGTCTTATCGTATGACTTGTTTACACATTATCGGTGTGAAGTGTTATTATATGACTTGTTTACACATCATCAGTGTGAGGTCTTATTGTATGATTACTTTACACATCATCAGTATGAGGTCTTATTGTCTGACTTGTTTACACATCATCAGTGTGAGGTCTTATCGTATGACTTGTTTACACATCAACAGTGTGAGGTCTTATTGTATGATTGGTTTACACATTATCGGTGTGAAGTGTTATTATCTGACTTGTTTACACATCATCAGTGTGAGGTCTTATCGTATGACTTGTTTACACATTATCGGTGTGAAGTGTTATTATCTGACTTGTTTACACATCATCAGTGTGAGGTCTTATCGTATGACTTGTTTACACATTATCGGTGTGAAGTGTTATTATCTGACTTGTTTACACATCATCATTGTGAGGTCTTATTGTATGATTAGTTTACACATCATCAGTATGAGGTCTTATTGTCTGACTTGTTTACACATCATCAGTGTGAGGTCTTATCGTATGACTTATTTACACATCAACAGTGTGAGGTCTTATTGTATGATTACTTTACACATCGTCAGTGTGAGGTCTTATTGTCTGACTTGTTTACACATCATCAGTGTGAGGTTTTATAGTATGACTTGCTGTCTTATCGTAGGACTTGTTTACACATCAACATTTTGAGGTCTTATCATGTGACTTGTTTACGCATCAACAGTGTGGGGTCTTTTCATATGTCTTGTTTACATAACAGCGTTCAGAGGATTCCATAACAGGAGTATATTCATTCATTCATTTATCAGTGAATTAGCTTAAATCTTAGAGAAAAAGCTGCATACATTTTTGCTGTTAGGGATATCTTTCAATACTTGTTTTAGTTACAAGCCGAGTGTGTAATAGTGTGCTGATATTTTTTATGCACCACTGACTGTCAATTATGTAACAACTCATCCGATAAGTTTGAGAGTTTTTATCTCGGGATTCTTGGTAAAGTACATTTGAGCTGCTAAACGTACAGATTGTGCAGTTTGAGAACTGATTCTCAAAATGTTTAAAGGCAAATTAATGCTTGAAAGAATTTTGAACGTTGAAATAAGCGAACATTTATATTAAGAAGGCACAATACATCTCTTTGTATGACAGTGGTATAAATCGTTCAGTAATTGTATTACTCGGTCATTGGTTCATTACAGGTTTTATAAGCAAGTGCAGTTATTGTAAAATTGTAATTAGGCTGTTTATAAATTTATAGATATATTAAGGGGATATTAAAATCTGAGTTCATATGTAATGTGTTTATTGAGATATCAAATTTAGAATTGACAATTTCACTTAATCTTGCAGGAAAATTCATGTCAGAACAAAAACTGTCGCAGATGAAAGTTGCTTCCGTTTTATTTAACTCTTTGGATTTGAAAAAAAAAACAACATGCTTATGGACAGTGCAGAGCACGGAAACACCACCCTGCTAAGAAGAACGGGAATAGTGTCTTGTGCAGAGCCAAACTCCTATGTCTTAAATATGACTCATAACGTGCTTGAATGATTGATGCATGCGTGTGTGATTGTGTTTTTTATTTACCATTATCTGATGATTTTCTTTGTACTTATAATTATCAATTCTTAGAAATATATGCACATGCAGCTGCTATTTTTGTATGCATTGTTCTTACACAAAGGAATCACGGGAATGGTCTTTTTATTTGCATAGTTAAATATCACATAGTTCATAACTGACAAGTCCTATATCTTATATCTAAGCTAGAACACTGTAAGGCAACTCAACTATCGACTTAGATAAGTGGTAAATAGTTGTCGATTTATTCGATAATTGCAAATTCTTAGATAAATACAACATCAACGCAATATGCCCCAGTGCTTGACATCACTATAAACTGCCACACTGCAGACTGTAAAATTGTTAAAGCTACGTTAAAAATCTAAATCACACACACACACACACACACACACACACACACACACACACACACAGACACAGACACACACATCCTCCTCAGTTCTGAAAAAGCCTTTGCAAATTGATAGTCGAGTGAAACAGATACAGCTATAATGCTGATCAAATGTTGAGCCTGGATACAAAAGTCCCAATGAATCCTAGATACTTTGATATTTAATGTAAACCAGTCTAGTTATAATGCAGAAATTGTAAATTACTCTAGTTATAATGCACAAATAGTAAACCAGTCTAGTGTGGATTTTGCAATATATGTAAAATGCTTTAAATTATTGTTGCACAGTTATATAAAAGTCTACATACTTTTACTGACACAGTGCTATTTATAATTACATTTTTTACGTTCCTGCCAGAGCATCCCTATATGTACAAACACAATTATTCTAGTAATCTTTGATGACCAAGCATATATATATATATATATATATATATATATATATATATATATATATATATATATATATATATATATATATATATATATATATAATCAACTTAACAAAACTTAAGTTACCTTATATCCTTTATTACCACTTTGAATTCACTTTAGCCTTGATCCGTCGAAAGATTTAATGTAAACGATATATTGAAGTCGTGTCACAACATTACAGTTAAGTAAATTTGCTATGACCTTTCCAAAGTCATGACAAGAATACAAATTGCGCTTCTCTATAAGTACTTACCATACACACCAGGTCAACGAGCACCTGATTCTTTATTACCCCGTGCCGATTCCTCAGTTGGTAGTTTGAAGCCACACCGTAATCTGATGCAAAATATCATGAATCGGGGTACAATTGTGACAATATATAGGAGCAACAAGGTTTCGTAAAGCATACATATATGTACAGTTTGCATCTATGTCATGGATCTGATGGGTACAGCAAAATCGCCATTACATTATTTCCATTTTAAACTGTACATACTTCCAACAAAAAATAATCACGTTCTCGGCAACCTAAAGCCTTTCATTGCCTTTCAGCTCTCCTGATGTAAAGGTATAAATACCTGACTGACTTGATGAGAGACTCTTCAACGCCTATAGAGGGAGTTTGTCCATATGTCAGCTTCATTTCTTAAATGTCCATCGAGGAGAAAATGACCAGCAAAAGTTACATAGTTACCGCTAGGACTACGCAGACTTTCTACAATACACTACCGGACCTAATTCGCACACATAAAGAAAATTTTCCCGACAGTGAGGCGTTTGTATTTTTTACATCTGAGATGGAAAGAATTAGTATGACTTGGAAAGAACTGTATGTTGGTTCAGAAAACTTCGCAAGAAGTCTCATTGGACTTGGAGTAAAACCAAAAGATAAAGTAGCTATCAGTGGACCAAATTGTCCATCTTGGCTTTTTGCAGCATTCGGTTCTATGATGGTTGAAGCAATACCGGCCAATGTTAACTTTGGCTATTCAGATGGAAGTGACGTCATCGCTCTTTTACAGAAGATGGGTAATTTTTCTACGTTTATTTTGCATCCAGGCTTCCGTGATAAAAAGTGGAAAATTTTTAAGGCGTTCCTCACTGAATTCGACAGTCATGGAAATATAAAATGTGAGCAGGTGCCCTGGCTAAAACACCTTGTCTTTATGGAAAAACCGGAAGAGGAAACGGATGTGTTACTAGTGGAGGATCTGGCTAAAATATATTTGTCAACCGACAATCCGTTACCAAACGTGGACTCGGACAATATCGCATTTCTCTTTCAGACATCCGGTAGCACTGGGCTGTCAAAGTTCGTTGCTCACACCCATTGTTCTTTATCGTACTTCCTCAGTAATGTTTATGGCGAAGGCATGATGGATCGCTACAATGACCGGAGTTTTGGCTGTATTGCTGGCTTTCCTTTTGAAGTAGTTACTGGGATTAAGAGAGTTACTGGATGGTTCACCAAAGAAGACTTCGATCCGTTTGAAGTCATGATTAAAGCTGTGCAGAAGGAGGGATGCTCTGTGATCTATATGTTACCACCAACTGTTCAAAGACTACTGGACTCAAAGGTAATATCAACAAACAACATATAGAGATGTGGAATTTCCTTCTGCTTTAAATTCCAATGCTTAAAATTATCTCACTCCTTTCTCTCTGTCTCTCTGTCTGTCTGTCTGTCTGTCTCTCTCTCACCCCATTGATCCATCTATAAAGGAATAACTAAGCTAACCTTAAGTTACCACACTATCATTACGAACTGATTCATGTGGCTGAAAATCACGAGGAGTTACGTAAAATGGGTTTAAATTCAACTTAAAATTTGAGAGACAACCTTTCCTCTGATACTGTATGTAAAGTTTTTGTTTTTAAATGCACATTGAAATCAGAAATTGTTGCAAGATGGTAATCAATGAGAAACGTGTGACCCATCAATGGTTTTCATTGTCAAAACGTCACATTTTGAATAAAAAAAATATCTAGGTTGCACTAATTTGAACTAGTACTTGTGCATGCGCACAATATCTCGCATTATGTTCGATACACATTATATTTTTAAATTTGTAATATATTTGAGAAGGACATAAAAGTCATGTATTTAACAGTTTCATATCAGAAACGTATTATATTTCTGCGGATTGAATTTTTCTATCGCAGCGTTGATATTAATATTCAACAGGGTGTATTTGGTTCGAACACATTTATTTCGAACACATTTGATTCGAACAAACCTGGATGGCTCAATCCAAAGTAATTATATCGAACCTTGGTCTTACAAACAAAGGATCACTCTAAGTTTTGGTTCCCTTTTGTGTCCTAGCTTCTGAGATTCTGCTGTATCAGTCTTGCTATTATACACAAATAGTTATGCACGAAGTTTGATTTATATTCATGTAATTGAAAACAACATATATGATGCTATTCCAGAAAAGCCTTCCAGCTGATTGGCCAGTAAAGACAATCGCGTGTAGCGGACAACCAATATCCTCCTACTTTGCTTCAGTAATTGGTTCAGTAAGTGAAACCTTTCTGGCTGTCTATGGTGCTACAGAAAGCTTCCAATGTTGTCGTAAAGTCGTAAAATGTCCAAACGAATTCAAGGATTTTAACTGCGGCAAACCTACCAAAGGGGTGGAGATAAAAATCGTCGACGATGAAGGTAATATTGCCCCAATCAACACTCGTGGAGAGATTTATGTCCGAAGTCAGCATAATTTTAAATGCTATGTCAACGATCCAGAAAGAACAAGCAGGGTGAAAACTGAGAGTGGATGGTACAAAACAGATGACATTGGTTACATTGACGAAAATGGGGAGGTTTTTGCTGAAGGACGAAAGAGCGATGTCATTATATCAGGTGGAATTAATGTTATCCCAACAATACTGGAAGCAGTTCTCTCCTCCTTACAAGGAGTCAAAGATGCTATAGTCGTTCCAATTTATCATCCAGTCATGTACCAGGTAATTTGTGCATGCATTATTCCTGAGCCCGGTTCTGAACTGACGGAGGAAAAACTACGCTGTCTGTGCGAGGAGAAGTACATGGACAAGTTTCGATCATTTACAGTAGTTCCTACCCATTACATCTTGTATGATAAATTCCCTGAAAGTCGCTCTGGAAAAACGGATAGGAAGAAACTTATGATTGAAGCGCATGAAAGATTCCAATAAAAATATTATATCAGGACCAGCAAAGTCTGATGAGGAATGTCTACATGGACATTATATTGTTACAACTTTATAGTCTTAAACTCAGTAAGGAAAAGAGTGAAAACCAAGAAAAAAAATTGTAAAATTGAAGAAATCAAGTATTTTCGTTTTTATAGAAAATTTAAAAATAACGTTCAGTATGGTGAAAGAAATCCTAATTAGTCCTAAACATTGTATCACACGTCCAAATGTAACGAGTATTCCGAATGATTTCCAGAGGTATTTAGAATGAGGTTCAGTCTACTGTACAAGTGAATCAATAATCTTGATGTATCACATTAATATAATCAAAAATGTTTTCAAATGAATCCACAGTAATTCCAAAGCAGCTGCTAAATTCTAATGGCTGCAAACTTTGTAATTCTAATGAATAATTGAAAGAAAGAAATTAAATCTACACATCTAATTGAACATAACTATTTTACTCCTCTAAGACTGATGTCTATGCCAGATATATTTCATTTCAAGTAAATCATCCCTTGCATAAAATAAAACTAAGAAGTTATTTCAGAAGAAAAGTGAATGTTGAGGTATCATTTTAGAATCGTATTAACTTTGTCAACGTTGTTTGAAGTACTTCAGTAGCTATTTAATCAACAATTAGGTCAGCTTGGTTTTTCAAGAAAAACCATGACCTGAACTCATATCTCATCAGTATGTTTCCTTCTATCTTGAAAATATGTGATGTGTTTACCAAAATCACCTCAAATAAAGTACAAGCCCGGATATAAAGATAATTGATATTTAATGTTATTTACAAAATGAATACTCCCCGCCCAAATTCAAGATAGAATTTTATAATTACTTATCCATCGTGAAAAACATCATGCAAAAAGTAAAAACAAATCCACCATCCCGCCCATTTTTTTAAAAGCAAACAAAAACGTGGAAAAATACAAAGTGCAAATTAATTATCTACTATTTACATACAAATATACATTCCATCAAATAAGTCGTTTAATTAAAGATTAACAGATATGGGAAATATATGCGTGAATGTGACTCCTAGGAAGAGTGCGACGATTCTTTCATGAAGATTGTTTTTACTTTACTCTAAAACTAAAGTGTTTCCTTATATTTTCTTCTTCGTTTCATGAACGTCTCATTCATTCTCTTATTTATGATTTACTACTCCAATTCCACCTGGTACTTCAAATTAATATTAGACTGATATTTTGAAACGTTTTCAATATTCTTTAGGCTGGAAATATCGAACCTAGTTTGGTAACATCATGTAAACACCGTATTTACGTTATTACAATCATAGAAAAACAGGTATTCATGTTTCTAAAATCATGGAAATAATCATGCATTTGTAAGCCTTTGAGACATTTAGAATATTTCAATGCAGGAAACAAACTATCCTACTGCAAACCATCACGTGTCGTAATATGGTAATGCACTTATACAAATACAGGAGAATTCGAAGTCGAAGTCAAAGTTTTCCTCTCAAAACTTATTTCAAGTCTAAACCTTATCTCACAACTGCTAGAAATTACAGATTAATAATTTCTGAGATGAAAACAGGTCATAGCCTGTCCACGTCCATCCTAACAAGTGTAAACGCATTTAAGGTGTGATTCGAACCCTTTGATTATGAGCAAAAGGGTTTTAGACGGGTGTTAATGGCTATAAATGTAATGACAGATTATGAGTCTTTTTGTGAACATGTGTGTTTTAGGATAGCAGTACCTGTGATTTTGTAGGGGTGGCGGGGGTGGTATATTATTAGCATGTGGATATATGTAAAGAAAGATTTCCTCTGTATATGGAAAATAACCAGTCTTTAACATGCAAATGCATCTGTTATCGTTAAAGGGATATACAAATATATCTTTTATGACTTTTGATATGAGTAGTTTCTACATCCGGGTATTTTGAACTGACCTCTCATTCAGCAGCGGTATCAGCGCGGTCTTTATCCTTTATCACCAGGGATAAACGAATACCTGATGGATTAAATGACTACCCTCTAATAACGCGCAAATTGCCCCCGGAAATCAATTCAAAAACGCTGCTGAATGTCGTCAAAGGTACGTTTTAACTTTTTTCTCCTTAAGTTTTATACTGTGTATAAGCATTGTAGCCCATGGGACACCTGTCACTCCGGTCAAAACAAAGTAGCTACCTGTTTTAAATACGCTGTAGATTTTACAATTATTTAGACACAATGTAATTTGGCATGAAAGAACTTCTCTTAGACGCTATGCTTAACGAGAATTTTCAGTTAATGTACATCAATATCCGACTGTCACAACATGCGATATGTCAGAAACGTATAACAAGTTTTCTCTCTCGTAGTTTTTGATATACTTCACTGCCATTCAAGAACGATATTTTACAGTTTTCGAGCACGTGCTACGTAATACCTTTTACTGGCTAAGCTATAAATAAACGACGATTTCAGGATTTTTATCAAATTCAATATCCCATCATAATACATTATAAGACAACAAGGAGCAGAGAGTCTGAACAGACCTTTGTTGAAACGTCATTTTGAAAACTTAAACCTCATACGAAAGAAATGAAAATATAAAGTCACTAACGCCAAGACGAAGGCTCTAACTTACCGAGAATTTTTCTAAATGGGTTAGTTTATTTTGTTACCTTATTTTTATCGTTATTTTTTTTTTAAAATTTGTATGTGTGTTTTGTTAGCCACCGGCCGTTTTACTGAGGTCACACACTCTCTGCTGCTATACTTAAATAATTATTATGTAAATAATGGAACCAGCTATGGAGTCTTATACTGCTAGATTAACTAGAGAAAGATTAGAGCAGTTAAGAAATGTCTTCCAGTCCGTCAGATGAAAACTACAAGAACATCAAGAATCTCAAGTTTTATTTGCAGAAGATTCAGAACAATTATTTAAATCTATTGTCGAACCAACCAAAGAAAATTGTTACAGCAACTAAGGCAACACAAACAGCTCTTAAAACATTGTCATTTGATGTTGCTGGCCGTCTTCAAGCAGCTCAACCACCACCTCATCAATCTCATCAACCACAACCTAAAGTTCAACCACAACCTCTGCCAAGAGTCAGAACCAAGATAATATATAAATTTACGCCTGAAGGTATTGCCGATATCGAAAATCCAGATAAAGTAATTGATATTGCCGCGTTTGGATATCATGAAAGAGAAAAATATGCAAAACCCGAATATATTAATAATTTAAAAGCTACCGCTTGAATTAAGGATGTATGTCGTGTCGCTACTAGTACTCCGCTACTCCAACTTAAGGAAGATATTTATAATTTTGAGGTCTTTGAGAATAAAGTAGATGAGCATATTAAAGAAGTAAAACAAAATGGAAGACAACAGAAAAAATGAAGCAGCAACTTAAAAAAGCAAAAGTAGAAGGATCACCTTTAAGATCATGAGAGCAAAAAGCAGATGAAACAGTAAGTGAGGAAGAAGGAACAACCTGAAATAGTTTTTCCACTCAAGGAAGTGATCGTCATACTTGTCTTGACAGTATTCTTGCCGATGTTGACGGACTAGAAATTCTGAGAACGATTTTAATTGGGATTTAGTGAATTCTCTCTCTCTCTCTCTCTCCACATGAATTTGTTCTGGTACCAGAACCTTCACCACCTTTTCCTTCTTACCTCAAGTCGATGATTTTAAACATAGGCAAAAAGAAGAATTGGAGAAAACAGCAGAAAGTTGCAAACAAGCCTTGCTCATTCAACAGCAAGAAGAAGAAGCAAGAAGAAAATGAGAGGAAGAAGAAGCAGAGAAGAAACAGTGTCTATAGTACAAATCATATAGGTCATTTATGTGTATTTTCTCATTTTAAATTAAATAAAAATCTTTCTTTTAAAATTTAACAGTAATGTTCTTTAACCAAAATCTATTTGATCCTGATTATTGAATGTTCTGCACCTTAACTATCAACAAGAAACTTACAGACGAAAAGTATCCAATTCTAAGGACTTTTACAATAGTGGGTATGCACTAAACATGGATCAAAGTAAGATCGCATTGAGTGGAATCGCTACAATTGAGGGATGTACGAATTTTTGTTGTCAATATGCGTTGATTTCATTGTAACATGACAGTACTCGACATCCTGCCCAGATTGTACAGGATTACACCTTTATGTCTACATACATTACTATTGATTTTGACATGTGCATCTCTTGGGACGTCTACATCATAATATTCCCAAGAAATATTGATGTATTCGAATCCAAATGAAGTAAATACTTGCCACTTCAATGTATATATAATCAAATTCTAAAAAATGACACCCATTATTGAAACAGTTTGTGTTGAACACATACCTGACACGTATGACTTGTACTATAGGGGAGAAGGAGGACAGTGAAAGTCAAACGGTCACATAACTCTTAGACATTTTCGTAGAGTTAAGCCGTCTGAAACACATATATCGCACTTATTTAACTCGACCCAAGAGAAAAAGATCTTACCAAGCCATATAGTCCACCCCATCATGACATTCCCACTACTCCTGAGGTAACAGCAGTAGTGATCTCTACCACATCACCGACAGTAGCAGGCAAGGAATTAGGCCTTGGCCGTGGTGAAGGTAGAAGGCAGTTAATGGTCATTAATCCCTTTTCAGAGTTTGTTAAAATAACACGCAACGGTCCGTTTCAATACCAAGCACCTCTCTCGAAAAGTTTGCAAAATCAAGTAACACTTAAATTCTTTATGTTTCCCTAAGATGTACGTGTGTGCGTTCGTGAGATTATGTCCTTCTTATTATTATAAAAAAACAAAACCAAGAGACACTTACTGTTTTCTGGTCTATTCTCGTATAATTAACAACCAAATGACACATCACTTCAATAAAAGTTTCTCCCTTTGAATTTTTTCACTGTCACAGGTGTTTTCTCCTATTCTTCCTCAGAAGCTGTTCGTCTTCGTTTCTGTTTTTTCTGAACGGATATGGGTTCTTCTTCCATTTCGGAGGTTACATATCATTCATATTCGGAACACCTTTCCTTCTACATCTCTTGATTCTGGGATCGGTTCTCTTTTTCTTAGGGCAGTCTGAGTACCAGTGTCATGTACCTTGACAATGATAACAGGTATATTGACCTTTGTCTCTCGTGACGCCTGTCCTCCTTTTTCGTTGCGGACATTCTGAAGTCCAATCTCCTTTCTTCTGATAGACACAGCAGGTGTCTCGACTTTTGTCTCAAAAGGGAGAGGAGTAGTCCGTCAGCTTTTCTGAAGAAAACCTTCGTAAGCAATCCACCTGAATTAACACCTTCCAAAAATGCTATTGGTTGAGAACTTTCTAAGCATCAAGCGCAGCATCGTCCAAGTTAAGAACATTTAAGTCAAGATGTGTTTAGCCCGAGCCATCGCAGTGGGACAAACGTATGCCGATAACAATAACACGGCAGAATGGAAAAGAGCCTGGGAGAACATTCGAAAATCGAACAAAGTCAAGCAGTGAAGTGAAGCAGAACAACTGTTACATCAAACCGGTCTATGCAAAGACACACCTTGTGACATTCCTGAAATGAAAAATTGCAGGACGTCGTGGTACCGCGCTACACGATGAAGGAACACCAACCATGAAGAAATGCGTGGATAACTGTTGTTTCGAAGCAACACTTTCAAAGACGGAGAATACATTCACGTCTGTCATCACGATGAGCATTTCGACACCATTACCAGTATCAACTCAATACAGTTATTATTGTGAGAAATGTGTATATGGATATAACAATCCAGAGAAACACAAACAATGCGGATCGAAACTTCCAGGATGTTTAACCTTTAAACCATGTCTTGAATGAGGATAAAAACGAATGCATTGGTCAGCTTTTCATCAAACATTTGTCAGTCCAATCCGTTACCAACATCTCAAGATGCAAGGTTCTCAGCAGAAACGTTTTTGTCAACTCCTGAGATTGTGCCCTACTTGTAGAATCAGCATGCGTACCAATAGTACCGAGTATCAAATTTGTCAAGTATAGAAACGGTTTAGCATTTGTCTCCGAATCGTGGACTTTGAACATGAATGCTACCATTCAAAATTACCATTCCAAACTGGAGGAGAGGAGGAGGATGAGGAGGAAGATCACCATAATAAGAAAGAGAATTTTAGCTTTAAGTTTTCAAATGCATGGAAGGGACCGGCATTCACATACTTAATTTCTGCGTGGGTCATCGAGCATGAGATAAGTGCATTCAAGAACCTATTTCTAAGCGTTGCCCTCACTGTAGCAAGATTCCTGGAGGATGTAAAATATTATTTCGGGGACTTAACTCGTTGGTCGATCTCGCCCAATGGATTTTGGACCCTATCGACGAGATGTGGACACTGAACGTAACTTATATTGTCATCGCTATACCAAGGTGATGACTTCCGATTTTTCGGGCTACGATGGACATTTTCTTCTGAAATACTATATGGAGCAAGATACCGAACATCTTAAAGTCACTTTGAACGGAGAAAAAGAAATATTTTCATGCAAGTGGGACAAGTACAGTTTAAAGATTCGATGAATTACTTAGCCTTGCCTTTGAATCGAATGCTTGAGACGCTTGAAATGACAGAAAAGGCCAAAGGCTATTATAACGTCGCCCTCTTATAAAGAATGGTGGTTAATTGGGTTTGCTGCGTTATCCAGAGGATGACCTCCCTCGATATTATAGCCCGGCGGGAGTAAAACAAGAATGGAATTTCAACAGAGAACTCAGCGAGAAAACTGGGAAGAAATAAACAATTCGAGCCTCTTTGACAAGAAAATAACAAATCTAATCAGGACAAATTAAAACTGTAATTGATATCTGAGTTAGATTATATAAGTAGAATTTAACAGGTGTGTCAAATTTGGATGTATTACATCATCATAACGAGAGGTGAGTGAGCGCAATAACCACGTTTGGTTGCATGACCTTCATTCACTGTGACCGTATATCAACTTTTCTTAGTTCATCCCTCCAACACTCTAGGTTCTTCCCTTCATGAACTTCCTGGTACCTTTATTCTGACCTCGTCCTTCTTTCTTTCTTTTCCAGTACTCCTGTCTTAGGACTGTCTCATCTTTCTCTCCGAAAGCTGTTCCTTACAGGACAAATTTACCCAATAATAATGTATACCTTCTGTTCAGAGGCACATACTACAATTCATTTAATTGTTATCCAGAGCCAGTGGCTATCCGCACACCGCGTAAAGTTTGACTCAGTACGGTAGGACATTGATCTCGCTTTCCAGCGGCAAGTCTAAAATTACCACGTGAACGACTAGTAAATATTATCGTATATTTTTACATATGCTACTACACGTTCGATTACTATTGCATGAAATTCAAAAGAAATTTAACTCACGGCAATCCTTAACTACAAGATTATCCAAGCATTACAAAATCATAAATAATTAGGTAATTATCGTTAACTCACAATAATCTGTATCGTCATAAAAACAAAGGAAGTTTTTTCATATAATCATATGAAGTCTTACACATATGAAGATTTGGATCGCATACAATCAATTCTACAAATGAATTAATAACTGTATAGTTAAAAACATAGATTGCATAACAATTCTATCATAAACACTTTCCATGAAACTGAATAAAATAAACTGCATAATAAACTCTACCATCAAGATATTTTCATGAAATTGAATAAAGCAAGTTGCATAGCAACTCTAACGTCGACACATTTCCATGAATTGAATAAACGATACAAAGTATAGAAACCTAGTCATAGCAAACACATTTGCTTAAAACAAGCAATCAAATAATAGAATATTACGTGAAATTAAAATTGCGTACCTCGTCGCTGTATTTTCACGACTTGCACGTCCTAGCACTAAACATGCCTTTCATTTTACACGACGACCAACTGGTTCCTTTCTTGTTTCACGAGGAAAGCACTAAGCTGCCCCTTCGGGGAAAATTTCAGACTAAAGAATTTACACTATCACTTTAAAGTAAGATTGCTCTAAAGTGTACGCCCTAATTTATTCCACCCAGTCGTAGGCAAGGGTCCCTAATCTTTCCCAAAGAGATAATTTCTTTCATCAGATTTAGACAGCTCAGAATCTGTGTACGACAGTGCGTGACAATTTTCCCTTTGAAAATATGATAAGTGGACATAGGTTCCTACCAAGCGGTTAGGGTTGGTAGCTCAAATGTGTACTTTCTAAGGACCGTGTTAAGGTACCTCGGTCAATCTAACTGTGTCGGAAATACTGTTCCTTTGAAGTTTAGACTACCTTGGGGGAGGATAACGACGAAAGTTCAGAGTGACCCTTCACAAAAACTTTCCTGGCTTAACTGCGATAACTTGAATTGCTAAATGCATTCAACTTTTAATTTTCTGTACTTCAAAATTCGACACTTCACAGCTATTTCCACATGTCTTCAATATCGAAGACACTCAACACGCCGTCCTACCACTATTGCCAGCATCGCACTAACACGACCAGACAAAATGTGCACTGAACAACGAGAAGCTTTCAACGCTTGGTACCAACTCACGCTTAAGACTACTTCGACTTTCAGGAGGAAACGTTAAGGTACTGTCATGGAGCACTTAGGGATTGACCAGTTGAAAGTTCTTTTCCACTGCCAAAGCGTGTTTCTTAGTGTACCGCAAACTATTTACCACCAAGAACACCCTGGCTGTCACCCGTCATCAAATGATTAACTTCCCCAAACGCCGTTACTCGCTCAAAGCTCTAAGGTGTCTGTATTACTTGAGGGACAAGGAACAAACATGGATTCAACATGCTATGAAACAAAGGAGGCGAAAAGAACATCGGAATGTATTCGGTGGATGGCTGAGACTTCGAAAACCCAAAGATCGTCTACGAGTTTAACATATACTTAATTCACGGATGTCAGATCTGCTACCCTAAATGTGACACCAAAAATCATGTTTTACAACGTACCAAGGAAGACATGTACAAGGACATTTGTCAACGCCACTTGAAATTAGAACAGCAAGAATACCAAGTCGTGGAAATGTCTGAAAATAGTAAGATCACCGTTTGGAGACTGATTCTGAGTGTAAACGTGTGTTCGGTGTATCCTTACCTTTGCAAATATTATCATTTTACCGTAGGACATCCACAATTGCAGACAGTACACATCGATGTGGAAAACACTTGACAACAGGCATGACTGATTGAATGGAAAGGTTTGACTCCAACGAGTTAGTACCATCCCGTTTTAGTTTACCACTGCCATGGAAAACTAACATCAACCGAGTTTTATAAATAAGATATGTGGTCCTATGTTTTGGATACTGATAGCAACATCGGTGTAATCATGTTTGGATTAAAATATCAAATGAAAAAGTTGACATTTTATACTGAGTCTCGATAAATACATTTAATGGATGTTTTTCCTCCATTACCTGTCTAATTGGGGTGGCTTTAACTTTTTGTTTGTCTTTTTTGTTTTTGTTTTGGGGCACCAGACAGATCCCCCCAACTTGTGCAAAAAAAGGAAAGTGTTTATATGCATGTGTTTTCCCACAGGAGTGTTGTATGTTTTTTTAAGAAAAGAATTCCGATAAAATAATGTATTTTGACCAAAAAAAATTGACGGGGTATTTGTTGGATTTCCTAGTGTTTTCTAAAGGGTGGTTCTTCTTAGTTGGTTTCTATCACCTTACTCGAAGTCCCATTCCTGATTTTCTAGTTGACCTTGGCTAGAGGTCACCTATATCCCGTGTGTGCTATGTGTATATTGCTATATGTATGTGTGCTATATATAGTTTTCTTTGTAGGGATAGCCAGTTATTTCAAATTTTAACCTAGTTGTCTTACAATCTTATATTTTATTAATGGTTATATTTATTTCAAATTTGGAATTGGGCAAAAAAACGGTGGACTATTGGTTTTAAAAGAAAAAAGAAGCTACTGTTTTATGTGTGTGTTTGTGTTGTTCTTCGCTTAAATTAATATGATTAGGTCGGTTGGGCTCGAGCAGGTGTCAACACTTTATTTACTGTATTTCTCGCTGCTGGACTTAGTCCGCCTTTATTTGTTTAAGATTATGTTCCCAAAAAAAACCAAAAGGTAATTTTTATATTTATATCCCGCTAAATTGGGGGATGGATACACAGTACGGGAGCTGTGTAACAGAGACAGAGTGAATTAGGGCGAGAGTATATACCAGTAGTCATTTCTTTGTTTTGCACGTCTGAGTTTGCCACCTGGGGATATTTCCAAAACTCTTTCACGGGCCTTTTCACTTTGCGTAGCGCCATGTGACGTAGCCCGTGACTTCATTATCACGTACTTCCCCCATTAGGGATCCCTGTCCCTCCCTGTTTTGCTCATTTCCTATACCCATTAAGAATGAGACTGATGTAAACAAAAAAAAAGAAAAAAGGTTTCTTTAGGTAAATAAATTATATGACTGGAAGATTTGAGAGTCATAATAATAATTTATGTGTGGGCTATTTCTATAAAAATATTCAGTTGCAGGATGTTATATGGCTGGGAGATTTTTATATTTGCTTGTTAAATATTTGAAATTTAAATTGCGACTGAAATAAAAAAAAAGAATTTTATTTGTGTTTTTTAATTTTGTATTTCCTTATCACTATAATCTGGCCACAGGCTTTCATTGTGTCTACACTATAGTCAGTTATTTTATATAGTGTTTCTTTGTCAAATCTCACATCTAAGTATAGTTAGTTTTCTTTTATATATCTGTCGTTCTTACTAATTTTCTCTATAACTCTTAGTCTTTCTACTTTTCTTTTCTCGCACTGAGTGATAACATGATGTTTGCTAAAAACTAGTTTCTATACACAGTGGACAATTTGGCGGTACTCGGACCATATGTCGTCGCACTTCAACCTCTCCCGTCAACCATGCATCATGCATGTATTTGAAGCAGAGGCTTTGTATTTTAAGGGAGCCTAATTTAACCCAGTGCCCCCATGCTCTTTGCCAATTAATATATAACTTATTTCCTTTTACTTTATTTTTATACTTTTTTGTAGTTATTTTCCTTAAAAATTTGTATGTAAGTTTATCGTCTAGTTCCCATAGATCTTTATTATCTCTATACATCTGTAGTAGTTGTTTAACACATCTAAATTATCTAGGTACTCTAGTTTTTGTTTTACAAGTTTATTATTTTGATATATGTCTCTTTTGTTTCTCATAAAACCCCCAAACCAATATACATATTTCCCTTCCCACGGGTATTCTGGCTCTGTTTGTATTTTTTAAAATCTATTTAGAATATTAGCATGCTTAATTAACATTCGATTCGGCATTGCTAGTCCCCCTTTTCCCTTGCTTTATATAAAGATTCTTGTTTAACATAATGTGTTTTAAAATCCCAAATATAGTTAATGATGGGTTTATCAAGTTTTTGCAATGTTGTATTATTACTGTCGTTTGACGTTAGTATATAATTAATATTTGTGTATATGTATGTTTTGGCCACTTGGGCCCGTCCCATGAGGCATAGTCGCGTAAGTGCCCAGAAGATGTTCACATGTTTGTCTATTTTTTCTCTCATTTCCTTACAGTTTGCTTGCTCTTCTTCTTTTCCGAAATATATACCTAGTGCATTGATTTTCTGCTTGATCTGATGGGGTAATACAGAGTGATTTCCCCTCCAGTTTCCTATTTTTAGTAATTCCTTTTTTTCATGGTTGATTTTTGACCCCGAGGCTTTTCCAAATTTTTCAAATTCCTGTATCAAGTATTTATAGGAATTAAGGTCCTTTGTGAAGTTTGTACAATCATCGACGTGTTGTAACATCTTTATTTCCCCTTTTATGTTTGGAACTTGTATGCCTTCAATCCTCGTATTTAGTCTTATTTTTATGCTTAGTATTTCTATTGATATTACATATAATAGCATAGATAGTGGGCATCCTTGCCGTACTGATCTTTGGATTTCAAATTGCTCAGTACTAGCTCCGATGACCTGCACTTTTGAAATTATTTTGTTGTACAGGATTTTGGTCCATTTTTGGAAATTGTTTCCAAAACCGAATATTTCTAGCGCTTTTTGTATGTAGTTATGCTCTAATCTGTCAAAAGCTTTATCCTGGTCAAAAAGTACCATGGCACCTTTTTTTTAACCACTTCCATTTAAATAATCTATAGCTGTTCTTATACTGAAGATATTGTTTTGAATAGCTCTACCTTTCGTTCTACAAGACTGATTTTTATTAATTATTTTGTTTATCCCCTTTTTAAGTCTTTCTGCTAGTAGTTTACTTAGTATTTTATAGACAGTGTTTAGGAGAAAGTGGCTTTAACCGGCTATAATAACATCTCCGTGAATGTATGTCATCTAGTTTATGATTACTATACATTGACCTTTATATACAATACAATCATGTATAGTCCTATGTTTCACGTGTAGCCTGTTTGTAAACAAACATTCCCATTCCGAGATTAATATATGACTCTGAGTACTGACCGTCAGTTTGACAGATAGGATTATGGATTGGTTGCATGCCACCATTCTACCTACTAAAACCGTCATTGATGATATCTAGTCATTTTTTAATAGATACATTGTAATTAATTGAGATCTTTCTATCTACTAATTCACATAGTAATTGTTTGGATTGCGACGACGTTAGCCAGCAACGCTAACATAAATTTTGATGTTTATGTGAACGTTGCTGTTTCCGAAACTGACGAATGTGGGCGTCTCGTCGCATGCAGTTTCTTGTGGCCCTTAAAAAGGGCCTGGCCGTTTGTTAAATAGCAGTTCAAACAGAATTTATGCATTAAGAATATGGCCTTTCACCATAAAACAGATAATGCCATACAGCCAACTATTTTCTTTTCGGTTTAAATGAACTTTATCGGCTGCAAAGTATTTGGGCCTAAATTGCCTGTATTTGCAGAAAACGATACGGTCGTTATCTTTGAATCTCACAGCCAATAATTTGTTTACTGTTTTTTTCTTAATATAATATTCGGAAACTGTCATACCCCTCGGACACCCTCGGGTAGAATATTTCCAAAGATCACTTTCTTGATACCTTTTTGTAGTAATTCATTGCAGATTCTCTCAATATTATTGGCTAAGTGGATACAAGATAAACTATGAGTTAATTCGTTTCCTCCTATTTGCCAAAATACATAATCAAATGTTGGTTGAATTTGTAACGTTACAAATCTCAGAATGGTGTCTGTAGTGCCATCACTGAAAGCGCAAAATTCTGTTTGTACCCCAGCTATATTTACTGGGCATTTATCCATGTTCTCTTTACAAAATGTAAAAAGATGGGAAATAATACTATGTCCTAAAACGAGCAAGTTTGCCATGTCAAAACAATTCGTAGAAGAATAGGTATTCCTGAGTCAAAGAAGTCAAATGTAAAGAATAACTTGTTACGTTGACTTTTATATGATATTCTTAACACAGTAAAATAAAAACATATGGCCATTAGTGTCTAGCCTTAATGTAAAACAAACACGCACGGTTTCCTATTCGTCATAAATATACAGCTTTGTGTACTGACCGTCAGTTTGACAGGTAGGATTATGGCTTCTTAGTATGCCAACACCTACCTACTGAAACCCTGACTGCTGATAAATAGACTTATTCCGACGACCTTACTTGTGTTAATTATTTAAGTTAATGCAACAATTGTTTCCAGTATGATATAATTATAAATATTATTATCAATGATATATTAAACAATTAGATGACAAATAACTATATATCGCAGTATATGATATGGTTAGATCTCCTATTTCATAGAGATAGATTTGTCTACATGTGCACCCAGCGCTTTATTGTATTGAACGTTCTATGTATGGGTAAATAAGTCCTAATAATCGCATACAACCACCGATTGTCACATATTTGATATAAATCTCTAAGTTTCGTAGCTTTCTAAATCGATCTGTGTGAACAGAATTCAGGACAAATGCAAACTAAAAAAGTTTGTATTTTTTATCCTATACCGCGAATGGACCGACTGATATAAGCAAACTATATGTATATGTCCTTGCCTTATTGCCAAAGTAATACATACATATATGTTATTAATATACATTTCAAGCTTATAATTCGAGCTATCAAACAGTATATGATATGTGTCGATCTCCTAAGTTATATATATATATATATATATATATATATATATATATATATATATATATATATATATATATATATATATATATATATATAATCTGTCTGCGGCGAAATACATGTGTACATGTTCTGTCGAAATCAACAAATCTCATAGATCTTAAAACTCAACCGATTTTTATAAATTAGATATGTGGTCATATGTTTTTGATACTGATAGTAACATGTGCATAATTATTTTTTGATTAAAATGTTTAATGCAAAATTTATAATTTTATGCCGAGTCTCGACAAGTACAGGTAATGGATGTTTCTCCTCTATTATCTGTCTAATTGGGGTGGTTTTTACCTGGAACTGATTGCTATAAGAACACTGCACAGTGCCCGTGAGCATATGTCACCCATTTCATGGTTATTAAACCTTGACCCTTAGCTTATTTATACTTACAGTATTCACCGGCGTCGAAATTACTGGTAGTCGTCTAGTCCAAGACTAGAGCATTTTCTGTCCGACTAGTTTCTCTTCACATCGTATTAATCTTTCGCCTTCTACTAAAGATTTTCGTGGAGAGGAAGTCTGACGTGTTAAGTAGCAATACGTTCTGATGCAAGCTCATACATTCTTACCGTGATCAGCGATAGCAAGGAAGTGGTACCGTGATCAACTAGGCGGTTTGTATGCATCAAAGCAAGAAGTCGAGTTTGAAGTTCTAAGGTTTAGTGAGAGTATTTTCGCTTACTAACACCTAGTGATCTTATAGTAATTCTTTATCGCAACATTGTTCACCGCATGTATTAATCCCGGATGGGATTAGCAAGCGGTCGTCAAGACGGTGATATATACTCAGTACTGTTTAGACCTGTGGTTTAAACAAGGAGGAATAATACTTCAATAAATTAGCAAAGACTAGTGATAGATTGTATCCAATTACATTTACAAGGCTCCCTCAAAATTGTTTTACACCTGTGACCGCCTTATTTTCCCAAGAAAATTAGGTATTTTTCCTATACTAGTTTCTCAATAGTAGTGTGCTATCTGTAATCCTGGAACATAGCTCACTCATACACCTAGCCAACATGGAGACAGAAACAGAAACAATGCCGGCCAGATCTGTCCCAAGGGGATCCAAATTAAAACAATACTTCAGTACCATAGTAGAGGACAATAAACTGATTGCCCGCCACCCCGAGGGGGTCCAGACCCCTGACTTTGGAAATGTGTCAAATATGCCCAGGCAAAGCGAAGTTTAGATGGCTTTGAATACCATAGGAATAGATCTGGGGAAGATAGATGCACTACAAAACGGAGGAATTAATAGATTTGTTTTGTACCCAAAGCAAAGGAAGCCCCTAATAGAAGGGGGTTCCATTCAAGTCAAAGGAATGACAGCAATGGTCTCTCCAACCCCACCCTTCGTCAGGGATATTGAACCCAAGGCAACAGAGCTTCACGTGATGGGCCTACCGCTGGAAGTGGATAATATCGAACTGGTAGAGAAATTAGAAAAAAGTTTGGAGCCAAAATTATCACCCCAAAAATGGCGACGGTGTGGGGCTATGACCCTATAAAATCTGGGATACGACTGGTCTATGTTTCAAGAGACGATGCCAAGAAAATACCAACATTCTTCTATGTGCTAGGATTCCGCCTAAAATATTGGTACAAGGGATGTGAGAGGGATAGAGTGTGCCCAAAATGCCAACAAACAGGGCATGGCCCCCGGGATTGCCCTGAGAACAGAGTCAGAATAGAGGCTGAAGTACATACATCAACTTACGCAAGTGAAGTGATGTCTGGCAACCTAATGGACCAGGATCCCCGCCCCCCCCCCCCCAACTACAACAACAACAACAACAACAACAACAAAAGGAACAAATACTGGACTTGATCAGACAAATACGAGGAGGGAAAGAAGCAGGGGATGATTACTCAACCAATACCCTGCCAGAAATGGACATAACCAACATCTGTGAAGGGCAGGAAACGCCAGAATGGGAGCAATTTCGTAGCCCAAATAAGACAGGAAAAGAAAAAACACCGGCTAAAAATCAAGACATCCAATCAACAAACAGATACGAAGGGTTGGAAGTAGAACCACTGCCTAAAGAAGAAAAAGAACCTCAAACAAAACCAAGGACGTCAACACCTTTACCAAAAAGGAACCAACAAAAAAGGAAAGCGGAAGTTGTCTCCCCCCAGGACAATGACGCAGCACCCATGACAGAGAAAATGGATCCTACGAAAACCATACCTAAAAAGATCAAAGAAAATGGAGATGCAGAAGACGCAGGAATGGAGACGGAGACTGAAATTGAGAATGGGAAAAAAGAAACTGAATCGGAAGATAACGAAGAAGTAACGGGAATGATAACCGTAACTGAAACTGAGGCCGGAACGGGAACTCAGTATGAAACGGAAATATCATATGAACCAGACAGCAAGCTACATGGAACCAATCTTTCAATAAACACTAATGAAACCACACCCAACTCTCCAGAGGGGGGTGGGGAAACCAGTGTCCCCATCTAACTTGATCCAAATTTTACAAATAACTAGAAATTAAATATAGGTCTTAATTGAATATACATTAAGTTGTATAGCCATAATGCAACACCCTGGGAAGAGACAGGAATGGAAGGAATGAACTTACAGATCCTGTCTATTAATGTGAACGGAATTAATAAAAGCAAAATACTTAAATTTCCAAAAGATATTAATTACGACATAATGTTCATTCAAGAAACTCATAATGGATTTAGTAACGAGAATAAGAAACTATGTGAAAGTCATTTAGATGGTATATTATTAACTAACGATGATGTAGAATCTGACATTAGAGGAGGGGTAGCGACATTAGACATTAGAGGAGGGGTAGCGACATTAGACATTAGAGGAGGGGTAGCGACACTAATTAAAAATAAAAGGGACTTAAATTGGGAAAGAAGAAGGACAATACTTTAAAGGGAGGCTACTGCACATAGTGTTTGGGAAAAATCATTTCATTAATCTATATATGCCTGCTAATAGGAACTAAAAAAAATACCTTTTTAGAAAAATTGGAAAAATATCTAGAAAAATATACCATGGAAAAATGTAATCATGGGGGATTTTAACTGGATAGGAGAGAATATTGATAGAGAAGGGGATTTAGCACCTAATGATATAACAATAAAACCGGAAATGGAAGCCTTTATAAAAAAACATAAATTAGTAGACATTTATAGAAGACTAAATATTTTAAGGAAAGAGTATACATATGACTATAAAACTAGCAAAGGGACTGGACAAGTTTCTTTGTACTAACTATGATGATAAAATATACAAAGAATCTGGAATAATTAACTTTAAAATTTCGGACCATAAATTGATATATATGACAATGGAAATTAGAAAGAGAAAAAATGGGGCAATGGAAGGTGGATGGTTAATAACGCGCTACTAAAAGATAAAAATTTTGTCAATGAAATCAAACAGGAAATATAAAATTTCAAGCAAATAGGGAATATGGACATCATAACAGAATGGGAAATGTTAAAAAAGAAATTTAAAGACATTGCAATAAAATTCTCTAATATTAAAAGTAGGAAAATGAAAATGGAAAAAGAGGAAATAAAAATGCAGCTACAAAATTTAAACAATACGGATTTGGAAACAAAGTTAAAAAATAGATTAGAGGAAGTTAAAGGGGAAGAAATGAGAGGGAGGGAAATTAGAGCCGGGAAATTTACCAATGTATATAGAAAGGCAGAGGGACTATACAAAAGAGAAGAAAGAAGGAAAGGGGGAGATAGAGTTTTAGATCAACTAATGATAAGAGGGAATAGAATATCAACAGATAAAGGGGAAATCATGGTGTATATATTGAAAACTTCTACTCTAAATTATAGCAATCACAAAATATCACAGGTAAAATAATTGATGAATATTTACAAAACGTCCCCTGCGAGATGATAACATCAGAACATAAAGATTTATGTGATGGTTTCATCTCGCAGGAAGAAATAAGAGATAGTATTCAATCTTCCAATAAAGGGAAAGCACCAGGAGGAGATGGACTCTCCGCAGAGTTCTATACGAAATTCTGTGGGGAGTTGTCGCCCATACTTGAATGGTTATACAATAATATATTACTTAAAAACAACAAAATGCCTGAAACCATGAGGGAGGGAATAATTATTTTAATTTATAAAGGTAAAGGAGAAAGAGATGACCTTAAAAACTGGAGGCCCATCTCCCTCCTAAATATGGATTACAAGATTTTAAGCAACATTTTAGCAAATAGAATTAAAAAAGGTATGGAACGAATCATTAATATACATAGACATGTGGACCTAAAATGAGAGATATCCAAAATAACATATTAAATATCAGAACTATTATAGACTACTTACAAGGAAATGGTAAAAAAGCTGCCATGGTACTTTTTGATCAAGAAAAAGCATTTGACAGATTAGAACACAACTATATACAAAAAGTATTAGAAAAAATTGGCTTCGGAGAAAATTTATTATACGTAATAGCAATCGAAATGCTAAGCATCAGCATAAAACTCAACAAAGACATAGTAGGTATAAACGTTCCCAACTTAAATGATGAAGTGAAAATGCTGCAGCATGCAGACGATTGTACGAACTTTATAAGACGATCCAAAATTCTTTAATCACATAATAAAGGAATTTGAAAAATTCGGTCAAGCATCTGGATCGAAAATTAACCAGGATAAAACAGAAATCTTAGACATAGGCAACTGGTGTGGTAAACACTCAGGTATACCAACGCAATTATTCAAAAAGACAGTCAAAGCCTTAGGAGTACATTTTGGAGTAAATGAGGAAAAAGAAAACTAAAACAATGGAAAATGAAATATAAAAAAATATCGATATCTGGGCACTGACGCCACTATGCATAATGGAACGGGTCCAAGTGGCAAAAACATATATGTATTTTCACATTAATTACGTTATTAAATCTATTGATATAAGTAACCTTAACTTAAATAACATAGATACACAGATTATTAAATACATATGGGATTTTAAAATGCATTATATTAAAAAGGAAACACTATATAGGGCTAAGGAAATGGGAGGGATTGGGTTATCTAACCCTATACTTTTAAAAATAACCAATATTATAAATAGGTTAAAAAAATTAAGTGCAGATCCCAAACATCAATGGGAGAGTATTTATACATATTGGTTATGGCTTTATATTAAGGAACAGGGCTGATATCTACAAAAACAATAGACTCACTAAATTATTAGAATGTCCAATTAAATTTAGAGGTATAAAAGAGCTACTTTTTAAGTATAGGGATAAAAAAGATTTGTGGGATACGGATGAAAAATTAACATATAACTGGATCAGTGATATAACAGGGAAAACTCTATGCAGAATAGAGAAAGAACATCTATATGTTAATTGGAAAAGGGCATGGGGGCACTGGTGTAAGCCAGGCTCCCTAAAAATTCAAAGCATCGCCTTCAAATACATGAATGATGCAATGGTTGACAGGTGAGGCTGCAGCGAGACGGCATATGGTCCGAGTACCGCCTAAATGTCCGCTGTGTAAAAGAGGGCCTTTTAGCAAAGCACATACAATACTACAATGTACCCAAACTAAAATTAACAGAGAAAAAGTCATAGCGGAGATTAGGAAATATGAGGCATATAAACCACAAAATATTCTATTTTTAGATGGGAATTTCAATAAAAACACACTTTATAAAATAACAGAATACATAGTTAACACCATGAAAGCGTGTGGCCAAATTATAGTCATAGACAAACACTAGGAATCCTTCATAAGGAAAGTACGGATAAGGAGGTTATGGGGCTAAGTCACATGGCGCTACGCGAAGTGAACAGGCCCATAAAAGAGTCTGGAAAAGGAACCCTCATGAAATGGACATAACTATAACAATAGTAAATCTCTATCTATGTAACCCACCTGGACCACTTTCAATACATATAGGCCCCTACTTCCTACCTCTTATATTACTAACAATCACACAGCTCTTGTCTGTGCAAACCCCGAAAGGGTGTACTATTTATAAATATTTCGGAATTTTGGACTCAAACTAATTAAAGATAGACCTGCCCGAGATGGGAGACATACAATAATTATAGAAAGTGTGAACCCCACATCGGACACAGTTTCATCAAATCTTTATATGCGGGAGTGATCATTCTTAATGCACTCATATAAACCCATATGGTTTAAAATTAACACATTAAATAACGCTCGCCGCCGAAATTCAAAATTGTATGAATACTCCCGATGTATATATAAACACGGGAGGAGATAAGACAACTGGATTTACTATAAATTTGGCACAGTATGCTGTCCCAACATGAAAACAAAATAGCATCATAACATACAGCACACACACATAGCACACACGGTACTTAGGAGACCCTAGCAAGGTCAACTAAATTACTAGGGAAGGAATTCTGAGAGGATAATTGAAATCGCTCTCGGATGAACAACCCAATAGACACACTAGGGACCTCTAAAAATACCCCATTCCAAATTTCTAAATAACATAAAACTTCTTTAAAATTAACTTAAAACAACAAGAAACATATCCTGGTTGATTACAAAACACATGAAAACCATTTAAAGCTTTGGCTAGGATGGGGGGGGGGGGGGGGCATCTGTCTGGTGCCTACAAAAAAAAGAAGAAGTAATTTACATAATGTCAATAGTTCAATGGCTAGTTCTCTTGATACCTGTCTGACAGTATGTTGTGTGAAGGACTAGTGAAATATTGAAAGATAAGCAGGACAAGTAAATTTCTTAATCTGCTAGTCCTTATGGCTACAAAGAAGTTTGTTTCTAATTTTAAGCATGTATGTTACTCATTTCAAATGAATGTCATGAATCAAATAATTTGAAATGATGCGACTTTTTAAAATGTATTTTCTGATTTTTATTTCCAAGTCTGTTTCAGATGTGTAAAGAATCATTGCTTTATTTAAAATACAAGCTAAAATAATGATGGCCAGTAGCTGAATAGAAGAGAAAGGAGACCCCTGACAGTTTTCTCAGCCGAGTTCACATAAATGCCTAAGAAATGAGAACAGGTTGAAATGTAAAGTATAGCACTCTACGAACCATGTAATAACTATTTTATGCTACTGCAATATACATGGGTGCATAATCAGTATCTGTTATTTTGTATTCTAATTTATATATACCGGCCCGGATTAAGGCCTGTGGGAGCCCTGGGCACAGCCAACATAAGGGCCCATAGCTATCCTGCCTTGTCCATATATATGGTTACAGTTATATTAACTATACTGCCTATGAAATCAGACGATACTATACAGAGCCCCTTGAGCCTCGGGAGCTCTGCCCGTGAAATCAGATGATAATATTTGAGGCCCTTTGAGCTTCAGGGGCCCTGCCTGTGAAATCAGATAATATACGGGCCCCTTGAGCCTCGGGGGCCCTGGCCATGTTGCCCATTTTGCAATATGGATAATCCGGTCCTGTTTGTGTGATATAATGATTCGTGTGTAGGCATGACAAGTAAAAAAAAAAGTATGATGTTGAAATAAATTTTGTTTGAAACTTTATTTCCTTCTGTAATGCAAATAAAAATAAATATGCTGTACATTAGTAGTATTTCCGGTTTGATAGAACTTCCGCTGGCGCTCTTACCCCATTTATGATTATACAAATATTACATTTGTGGACTTGCCTATATCTTAACACATCTCTCTTCACTTAATAAGACAAAACAATTATATTCTAAACTCTAAAATTCTTACTTATTCGTATCACTCACTGGATATCACAAATACCAAGAAACATTGTACTTATATGTTCACAATAAAGAAACTTTAAATGATTATAACACTAACAATTTACAAACATCCAGTACTGGGACATCGAAACCAGGAAACACTAGAGACCTAGTGGTCTAAAACGATTGCCATACTAGCCGCCATGCATAGCCTATCGTGTGCTGACAACTTGTGTTAAATCCACAAAAAACGTCCCAACCAATAACCATGATGTGGCTGGCTGCCTGATTCATGAACTATAGTCCCTAATACAAATGTGTAACATAATATACCACGGTGATATTAAATGTTACCTCCCCATCCAATTAACGAACTTGATATTTATTTTCCTATTGATGATTTGTAAATTAAACAAATTGTCAAAATTGATTTTGAAGAGAGCATTGTTATTGAACTTATTGCTATTGAACTATATATATATATATATATATATATATATATATATATATATATATATATATATATATATATATCAAACTGAGGCTCACAACAGTATGTGTAGGTATGTGATCCACTGAATATGTGATATTACAAAATACAGAATACAAATAATATAGGATTCTCTATGGAACGCTAGAGCTGTCATAAAATGAGAATATTTATTATATGCTGTGGGTTTTGTACTTACATGATGTACAAACTTCTTTGTTTGATGTGCTTTTGTACTTATATGATATGCAAACGTCTTTATATGCTGTGCTTTTGTATTTATATGATGTGCAAACTTCATTATATGCTGTGCGTTTGTACTTATATGATGTGCAAACTTCTTTATATACTGAACAAACTTCATTATATGCTGTGCTTTCTTCCTTATATGATGTGCAAACTTTATATACTGAACAAACTTCATTATATGCTGTGCTTTCTTCCTTATATGATGTGCAAACTTTATATACTGAACAAACTTCATTATATGCTGTGCTTTCTTCCTTATATGATGTGCAAACTTTATATACTGAACAAACTTCATTATATGCTGTGCTTTCTTCCTTATATGATGTGCAAACTTCTTTATATGAAACTTCATTATAATGAGAAGGCCGATAGCTGCCGCCAGAGTACAACATCAAAGTAACATGAATCTGTCATCAACTTGTTATTAGCAAGTGTGAATTTCATTCATGTCAAAATTAATTGCTTTTAGACTCCCAGCTAACTGTCCAGCTAGAATGCTCCTATTTCAGTTCCCTGTGTTTGAAAGCTAGCTTTAAATATGGGATTTCTATATTGTATTGTGCATAATAGATTGTAGGTGATATTTTGTACCAAAATAAGATTAGTTCACTGTTATTGTGATGTGTTTGATTGACAGGCACTCCAAATACATTGTCTGAATAGTGTTGTTATTTTTTTAAATACAAGAATACTTAGCTTGATCTTGAAGACACGGAGTATGTCATATAATCAAGAATTCCAAGAGGAAGAAATGATAACAATCCTATATTAATTTTATTCAGTATTTTGTAATATCACATATTCAGTGTATCACATACCTACACATACTAATGTGAGCCTCAGTTTGATATACATATACAGTTAGCTGGGAGTCTAAAAGCAATTAATTTTGACATGAATGAAATCCACACTTGCTAATAACAAGTTGGTGACAGATTCGTGTTACTTTGATGTTGTATTCTGGAGGCAGCTATCGGTCATCTCATTATAATGAAGTTTCATAAAAAGAAGTTTGCACATCATATAAGGAAGAAAGCACAGCATATAACGAAGTTTGCTCAGGATATAAAGAAGTTTGCACAGCATATAAGTACAAATGCACAGCATATAATGAAGTTTGCACATCATATAAATACAAATGCACAGCATATAATGATGTTTGCACATCATATAAGTACAAAAGCACATCATATAATGAAGTTTGCACATCATATAAGTACAAAAGCACAGCATACAAAGAAGTTTGCACATAAGTACAAAAGCACAGCATATAAAGAAGTTTGCACATCATATAAATACAAATGCACAGCATATAACGAAGTTTCCACATCATATAAGTACAACAGCACAGCATATAATGAAGTTTCCACATCATATAAGTATAAATGCACAGCATATAATGAAGTTTCCACATCATATAAGTACAAAAGCACAGCATATAATAAATATTCTCATCTTAAGACAGCTCTGGCGTTCCATAGTTTAATTCAGTTAATCTGACTCATAATACTATAGACAGTTTTTTTTGGAAGTGCAATTTGTCTTTGGAAACATCAGATTCTCACATACATGTATGTCTGTTATCACATTAGATATTTTTAAAGGTGACCTATCTCAGAATCCTGTTAAATGGTTAGATCATTTTATACGATGGGCTAAGTTTTATGAATTATCAGAAGCTAAAGTTCTAAATGCTTTTCCCTTTCATCTTCAACAGCATGCTAAAATATGGTATGAATCACTATCTGATACCGTTATAAATAACTGGTCTAATCTAGTAGCTGCATTTGCATCCAGGTTTCACACTGACGATATCATTTTAGATTGATCAATTTTACAAACTCGCCAAGAGTCTTCGGAAACAGTTATGGACTATCTAAGTCGTCTTTCATAAATTGCAAATAACCAAACTATCCCAGATCAAATATTGGTAGCAGTTGCAGTGCACGGTTTGAAACCAGCCATTAGAGAAATTGTACTGAATAAAAAAACCAAAAATATCGATGATTTACGTCAAGCCGCAAATTTAGCAGAGAAATCTATTGCCTCCTCTGATAACAATGATTGGCATTCACTTAACGGAATTTTAGAGCAACTTAAACAACTTAAAGATGAAATTAAAGCAGTCAAGTCAGAACAGAACATAGAAAACAATTCATTCTCTCAATCTTTTGTACATGTCAATAAGACAAAATTTCGGTCTCAACATCATAATTTGTCTTACCAGCCAGCCAAAATTCCAATTTTTTTTTCCAGCTCAGTACACTATTCTCGTGATAACTACACATATCAATTACCTCATGGTGCGCGCTACCAGGTACAACAACATAGTTGTACCCAAAAATACTGTCTTATATGTGGTGGACTCTGTACATCACGTCGCTTATGTCGCGCACGAAATAAACAGTGTTACTCTTGTCATAAAACAGGTCATTTTTCACGAGTATGCTTCTCATCACAACAACAATATGAATTCGAGCCAAATAAAGGGACACAATCTTGCCACAAGCGAACTCGACAGCCCAAAGTTAGCTTGGTAGTACCAATTCATAAAAATCTCATTCCTACCTACGTCAGAGACAAGATAACTAACGCACTTGTTGATTCAGACGCAAATATCACAGCAATTAATGAAAAAATTCTCTATGCGTAGGTTTGAATTCAAGTCACTACAAATCATCAAATATTTCCAAACTGTAGAAGCCGGTGGTGAACGTCATATTGTTTCAGGTCTGGTTCAACTTAATTTGAAAATAGGAGGCATACGCTTCTCTCATTCATTGTATGTTGTACCTAGTTTAAATCATTCGATTATTTTAGGTATTGATTTTTTGACTAAACACAAAGCTGTCGTGAATCTAGATACACAAACGCTCTCCTTGTTAGACAATACGGTAACCATAAATTTGATTTATAACCAGGCTGGTCTGGCACGCGCCACAAAAAACACAATGATCCAACCTAACTCAGTTAGTACAATTGCAATAAGTATCAGTAGAATTCCCAAGGGAACATCTGTTTTACTAGAACCGACTTATAGCATGCCAAATTCTACAATTCTTCCAGCTAGAACAATTTTGACAGTTTCCAAGAAGAACTTTATACAAATAATTAACCCCATTCCAATGGCTATGCATGTACGCGCCAATACAGTATTAGCATGTATGGACGTAGTAGACCCACAAACAATATTTACCATTAATGAGGACACTCTTGATAGGAAGGACACACCTAATATCATGAATACACAGTCTAGCAAACCACGCGAACCAATTAATTTTGATTTACGCTCTTCAGATTTGACAGAAAACCAAAAACAGGAACTTCACTCATTCTTGAATCAACATAGAGATGTTTTCGCAGTAAGCTTAGATGAGTTAGGCAATACTAATGTGTTCACACACCGAATAGAAACAGGTGACTCTATGCCAGCTCGTTGTCAACCTTATCGCGCGGCACCACACATCAATAAGGAAATTGATTGGCAGGTAGAGGAATTGTTAGAACATCAATTAATTGAACCCAGTTCATCTAGTTATGCATCCTCAGTCGTATTTGTCAAAAAGAAAAATGGTGACATCGTTTTGCTACTGATTATAGGAAACTTAATCAGGTGACACAACCGATGACCTTTCCTCTACCTCGATTAGAAGATGTCATCAATGCAGTTGGACAAACTCAGCCATGTCTTTTCAGTACTTTAGATTTAAATTCAGCATTTTGGCAAATTTATATGGATCCATTACAAACCATAACAGTGCTTTTATAACATCACGTGGTCTTTACGAATGGAATGTAATGCCGTATGGACTCAGAAATGCCCCCGCCACCTATTGTGTTCTTTTAAGTCATGTTCTTAGAGGGATACCGTGGTCAACATGTCTTGCATACATAGACGACATAATTATTTTTTCCAATTCATTTGAAGAACACCTCAAACATCTAGACCTTATATTTCGCCGTTTACGTCAATAAAACTTTACACTTAAGCCGTCAAAATGTGTATTTGCAGCATCTGAAGTTGTTTATCTTGGTCATACATTCTCAACAAAAGGCATCAAGGTAGATAAATCTAAAATGAATACAGTTACACAATTTCCTGTTCCTAAAATACATAAAGATGTTAGGAGTTTTCTAGGTTTGTGCAACTACTACAGAACATTTGTTCACGGTTATTCTACCATAGCAACACCATTAAATAAATTGTTGACAAAAGACAGTTCATTCCATTGGACAGATAAGTGTCAAAAGGCATTTGAAACTCTTAAGACAGCTTTGACTTCAGCGCCTATCTTGGATTATCCTGACTTTAACGAACCATGTAGGCTCACATGTGATGCTAGCGGCACCTCTCTAGGGTATATTTTGTCTCAAATAGGGACAGATGACAAAGAACATGTTATAGCTTACGGTGGAAGAGCTTTAACAGACGCTGAAAAACGATGGTCAGTTACAGAACAAGAATGCTTAGCTGTTTTGGAAGGTATCAGAACATATCATGTTTACCTATCACATCAGAAAATTCACTGTCATTACAGATCGCAAAGCATTAGTGTGGCTTAAGACAGTTTAACACACTTCAGGTAGATTAATTCGTTGGTCACTTCGCTTGCAAGAATACGATTTTGACATCGTATACACTCCAGGGCATAAAAACACAAATGCTGACGTTCTCTCACGTCGACACTATGAACAAATTGATAACACCCACAGTGAAGAGGAGAAATCTCCAGATTACGTAGACACACAGACTACTCAGTCAGAGTCAGCTGTTCACAGTATTCAAAAAGAATTAACAGTACTTACATTATACTACACTAGCGAAGATATTCCAGCTCTATCCGCAGTACACACAAATGACACCACACTCGGTGATTCTCCCCCAGATCCACCAGATATTGCCCAATATCAGCGCGAATGCCCTGATTTCAAGGACATGTATGATTACTTAAAAAAAGGAATATTGCCAGAAAATACTCGTCGCGCAAAAGCTATTCCGTATGAAGCCAATCAGTATGAACTTGTCAATGGTGTCTTATATCATTTTTTTTTCCAGCCTCGAGCAAAACACAAAACTTCCTCAGAATCAACTCATAAAACAAGTTGCCCTCCCAACAAATTTGAAACAAGATGTTCTTCTGTCTTATCACGATTCAAAAGCAGGAGGTTGTGATTTAGGTGTCCAAAGAACATATCAAGCTATCAAACAAAAATACTATTGGTCTAAAATGTATCAAAATGTATATGACTACATGACATCATGCTCTCAATGTCAACTCATTAAACGTGATACAAATGCTCGAAAGGCCCCATTGCACCCATTGCCTCCAGAAGACGTATTTTCTCAGTGGCACATGGATATTTTGTGCATGCCAAAAAGTAAGGAAGGCTACCAGTATATCGTATTGGTGACATATAGCTTGTCACATTGGTGTGAAGCCTTTCCCTTACGTACTCAGACAGCAGCGGGCATCGCCAGTGTTTTGTATAATGAAATATTCACACGTTATTGCGCACCGCGAACACTTGTCAGCGATCGTGGACGAAACTTTATGTCCCAAATTGTATTAGCACTCTGTGAACTATTTCAAGTAACACGTCACCATACAAGTTCATATCACCCTCAAACTAATTCCGTGTGCTAACGTTTGAACAGTACCATCAATCAATCGCTTCTTGCGTACTGTAGTAAACAACAAGATGATTGGCCGTCACTATTGCCCAGCATAATGATGGCATTCCGAATGAGTCCAGCTGTCAACTCAACTGGTTATTCGCCCTATTACATAGTCTTTGGTAAGGAAATGACTTTACCTTTAGTTATGTCTCTTACACTTCGAGAGACTGTCCAGAAACAATCACAACAATACATAGATCAGTTAATTCAATGATTAAAAATAGTTCAGGAATTAGCTAAAGCAAACACCCGCGAAACGCAAGACTCAACGAAACAGAGATTTGACCAGAAAGCGAAGGAACCGTCCTTTCGCGTTGGAGATTATGTACACCTACAAATCTCACACATACCGGTAGGGTTATCAAGAAAGCTTTATCGCCGATGGGAGGGTCCGTATTACATCACTCAATTAGGTCAGAAAAACACCTACAGATTACGCCGTTATTCCGACAATAAAGAAATGAAATCACTTGTACACGCCAACAGGCTTAAATATTATAAAGATCCTAGGGATTATCGACCGCCGACACCACATGCAGCTAACACAGTCCCTCAGTCGACTCAGCCACGACATGATCAAACGAACAATGGTCACGCACTAACTGACAACAGTACGGAATGGGATTCAGTTGATAAACGTTTGAAATCTAAATGGATTTCTGGAAAGAAACATTATCTGGTTAAGTGGACCGATGGATCCTAGCCATCATGGCAACCAACGGAGAATGTTTCTTAGGCATTAAAAGAAACATTTCACAGAACACGCACACAATCGAATACACGTGGCAAACGACTAAGTCGAATATTTCATCATTAAATTCAATACGAAATTCCTTCGTATATGGGAGAGATAATTATAGTCACATCCTCCTCCATTTCATTCTTTCCTCATACCTTCTTTTTCTTTTGCTTCTTTCTGGCGCCAAATCTCTTAGATCTCTTCTTTCTCTTTAAGGTACGGATGGAATATGGATTCGGTTCGTAGGATTGTGTTTCTTTTAAACTCTGAATTCAGGGTCCGCAGTATCAGAACAAAAACAATTTGAACTATGAGTTATCTTTATCCTCTCTCACTATTGTATGGTTCAGTCTATAAGTGGATTCACACTTTTACACCAGACTCTCACGGAATTGTTCAGTTGAATTTATCGAATATTGTCACAGAGATGTCAAACGTAGCTACATAAATGGTATTCTTTCACAGCTAGATCCAATACGTCTTACAATGAATGTACAGTATAATACAACAATCTTATTATTGAATAATTAATTCAGAAAGGTGCTTTCCAACTTTAAAATGTGCCATGGAGATAAATTGTGCCCTTCATTGATAAAATAGGTAAATACCTATTTGGAATGTTAACAATGAGAAACGTTGCAACATTAGCAAGTCACATAAATATGCTGACACAGTAGAATAATAATCAATTATCGGTGCTATTGTTCGATATGGAGGTAATGTCTCCTCCTAAGCCTAACAGGTCAGTAATCGATTTTTAAAATTAAAAAAAAAAAGCACAACGTGTAACGGCTATTGGTCGAAAGTCGAAAACGTTACTACTTTTAGAGCAAGCGATGCTCGTCACGGTCGAAAACATGCGTGAAAAGTATTAGAGAATGGAAGAAATGATTGCTGAATTAGTTAAATTTTGTGCCATATATCCTTTGGCATCATCTTCTTGGAAACGTCAATGGCATCATCTCCTTGGAAACGTATCCCGACTATATAAAAGTGTAATTGTTATATCTATCTTTCCATGTGGGAAAAATATAAACTTGATATGCATAACTACAGGGACATCTCAGTCATTCTCGATTTTCGAAACGCATTTGAAAAATACTGTTGAAAATACTTAATCAATTTAGTGAAAGATCAATTTTCCACTCATCTTACAACAGGGATTTTGAAACAATTGTGGAATCATTACTGAAGCCTTTATTTTAAAAGAGGCAGCGCCCACCATGTTGTAGGTCACTCAAACGTATATGGAACATTCTTGGACTGCACTGGGCTTCAATGCAGTATGACATGATGGCCTCTCTATAAACTATTCTTTCTTAGTGTTAAAGGAAAACTGTGGAGATTAATTCATAATTATTTTCTCCTCAACGGAAAACATTCGAAACCATGCACAGTAAACTAAGGGGTAGGATAAAGAAGAACGTTATCAGCGTGGCTATTCTTTGTCATGATGAATGACCTAATATCGTTTTTGGAATGATCATGTTGAATACAAGCTGGTACCTTAAGCATCCCATGTGGTTCATCTAGCTGATGACACAACCCTGTTATCCTTATCACTGAATGTCATGTCTAATTTGCTTCGAAACTTCAATGACTATGTATCCAAGTGGAGATGCGGAGAAAAGCAATATTGTCATATTTTCTAATACAAGAATCCTGCAAGAAAACACGTCCATAAGCAGATTCATATTGTTTCGTCAAGAAAAAATGATGGGGCGATTATCTCCTCTGAAAATTCTAATACAGTAACTGCTACAGTGAATGGTGCAGGTGATAAAGGAAGTTCAGTATTATATTCCCTTGTTGTAATTGTCTTAGGAAAGGATGGTAGGAATTCAGTTAGTACTGCTAAAATCTGGTCAAATATTGTTTGGTCTGCTATGATGTATGGATGCGAATAATTTTGGTCAAACTTGACTCAGTCACAGATATTTGACCTATAAGTATGTCAAAGAAAAGCTGCATGAAAGATTATAGGTCTCGACCCGCGTTCACCTGCAAAGACAACAATAAGGAATCTTGGACTGTGGTCAGTTGAAGGATCTGTTGATAAATCAAAATAGGTTATTTTTTTATTTCCCGATACACAAATGTGAGAGCATTGCTTTGGTTAAAGACATATACCGTGTTCTTGTGAAACACAAGCTTGGAGACTTATACCTTGTTACAACCCGATGGTCCTAAAATAAATAATAGAACGAGTGAAAAGAAACAAGCTTCGTAAAATTCAACAAATAGTTTATTTCCTTGGAGTACAAAGTGAAAATTAAAAAGAAACTTACAGTATTTCGAATTAAATCCCAAATAATCCTAGAATTACAAACATAAATCCTTGAAGTTCTGAATAAACTTTAGTGGAAATCCAAAGTAAGCAAAATTAAGAAGATGTTGATATCCTCTGGTGGCCTGTATTGTGGTGTTATACGAACAGTCTTTTGTTGAATCACATTAATATAATTCCAGGTTTGAACTCACTGTAAACCCCAGTGAATGTCTCTGCCCAAGAATATTAATTTTTATGAGCACTCTATACATCCTGAGAAAAATCACGTGGATTAAATAATTTGAAGAAAGCAATCCAACCCAAATGAATTACTGAACACAACATAACACAATTGATTCTGCCAAGATATTAAAGCACGAATAACATACTTTCAGAAAAAAGTTAGTTATATGACAAACTAAGACGCAAAACGAAATTCCGGATAAGGACCTAAAGTTCATTGATCCAGAAGGATTATAAATTTTGTTACCATAAGACGAATAGTCGAAAAACAACTATATAAAATACAATGTCCTTGACTCAGCTTAAGATAATGATCGTCACTCAGAGAAAAAAATAAGGTGTTTCGAAATCGTAGCTGGTTTTGGACAAGGTCAGCAACTAGAAACAATGTTGGTTACCGACAACATATAATGAAATAAAAACAAACACTCATAAACGATGCAAATGAAACGTACATAACACTTTTCCATCATAAAGAAGAAGAAAAAAAAAACGTATGCAATAAAGCTTTCTCTTTACTATTAGTTAAATATAAAAAAGGACATAAGATGAAATCTTATAAATTACACAAAGTATACATTAAACAATATAATCGTACTAAGTCAGAAGCTATACAATGTTGTCCACGACATATAATGAAATATTAAAAAAAAACTAAAAGAAGAGCAAACAATGAAAATTAAATATACATAAACACGCGAGTAATCATGCTCTGTGCCACTGTGGAGATCTAAACTAGAATCAACTTTTTATGTTATGTAAATGGCCATGCTGATCTTGAACCATTTGCTGTCCAGAAACTCGGAAAAACTTGCCTAATAAAAACATTCTTTTGTAAACTTCGCTTATTTAACGATGTGTCCAATTTCGTCCGAGGGTGAGTATAACTGAAAACTTTGATAAACATTAGTTGCAGACATAGCCAAGTATATGCTTCTATACTGCCAAGCCCGACACGATGAATTATTATTATGTTTGAACAAACAATAGACGCAATAGACATATTATACCCACATTCCTTTTCTGTAAAAGAGTGGAAAACATTTCGGAATATATATATATATATATATATATATATATATATATATATATATATATATATATATATATATATATATATATATATATATATAGATATATATAAAATCAGAAGAGTATATATCTGTCTATAATAGGAATGTGAATATATTCTGTTTGCTATTGGTTCATACAGAATGAGGTATCAACCTGTTTGTTATTCTTATTTGTACGTTGACAAAGGAAACCAAAATGTATTTTGTAAGCTCCATCTATCATTGATGTCCATGGGAATTTGGCCTCTGTATCAGTCAAAAAACTTAATAATTATCAACTCTATCGCCATTATTTTACATAAGAATTTGTTTTAAATCCAGTGAATGAAGATTCTTTTCTCTTTCAATGTATGTATGAAAATAAATGGATGTTTTATATATCGCATCGATGCCTACGCAAATCAAATTATGCTACTTCAGCTGGGACCAACTAGGTGTTAAAAGTTCAGAGATACTTGCTAATTTTAAAATTTGTAAAACATGTCAAACCAAACCCCATTATTTTGTTGTCACCCTGGAGACCGGTTAGGATTGGTCCCATAGATAGGTGGACCTTAATAAAGAGTATCACAACATCTGGCAACCTTAAAAATAATGATGGAAGGGGAGCCAAAGTAAAAAAGATAATGATTAAATGGCATATATAATTTTAAGTTGAGATACCAGACCGAATTATTTCTAGTAGAACCCGAATCATGAAATCAACCTTAAAATTTGAATTTTTAAAGCATAAAATATGCATTTATTTATGTAAATTTGATTATAATATACAGCAACACTTGTAAATGAATATTAACAATGTGACCGGAGGCCATTTTCGTAGAGCATTGACCACTTGTTTGATCTGGTTACCGCTGTATGCAGACCCTTAAATAGCAAGAAAGTGATGAAATAAGTGCGGTTTTGCTATTTTCATCAGATTACATTTATATAAAGTATGAGAAAATGATGATTCTCTAACAAAATGTGTAAACTTTCAGTCCAATAATCAAATGCATTTATTTACACCCAGGGAAGGTAAGCAGTATGTGCATGTCCTTTGTATACGAACAGATGGTCTACATTCTGTAAATTAAAGATTGGATACCTTCTTGGAATGGATATAATGCAGGACAGATGGTAGAGCTGTTAAACTGGTACACTTCTCGCGTCGAACGACGTCCAGAATAAACTCCGCCGCATCTGCTTGAGCTGCCATGTTGGATCTCGTCAGTCTCGACTCCCCCATTTTGAGAATGTTGCACATGAATCCTCCGGTCCAGCCAAAACTCCTACCACTGTAATGTTTGTCTTCGTGAGTACAAAATGATGCCCATTGCAAACCAAGAAACTTAAGAACGCGATATGAATGCGTAACCGCCTTTGCCACTCCTGTAGTCCCCGAAGTGTGAATGAGAAAGGCAATGTTTTCTGGCTCTAGCTTAAAAAAAATCAATTTTTGGAACATCGTTGTTAAGAAATTGCTTTAAATCAAAACAATATAGAATAACCAATGTATAATAAAGCATGTGTTACATGTTACAAGGTGAAGCAACCTGAATGTAAAATTTACCAGACAGCAATCAGCATCAAACTCGGAGAAGAAAACATGTAAAATTTGAGAGAACACAGAAAAGAGTGCCATCTGAGAAAGAGGGACATACAAATTCACCATTGACAAAGGTACTATCAGTAAAAAGAGGGAAATAATTACAGAATTTGAACTAGTAGACAAATAAAAGATGTCGAAATGACAAAAACAAAGAATTTAAAACTTATTCCGTGAGATAATATGGTAATGATACTACTACTACCACTACTACTACTACTAATAATAATTATAATGATAATAATAACAATTCCAAGTCAGGAAAGAATATTCAATTTTAAATTTAATGGTTAAAGTGCGTTTAAAGTTGCAAAAATTATTTGCCATGAATTATAGAAATAAGTGTTTCTTCTTCTCTTTATTGGTTTAAAACGTACTTAGAAAAGTACTGAAACGTTTCTTGCCCAAGAACAAATCATTGAAGCCAATTTGCGAAAATCATGTTCTAGGCTGATGAGTGATGCATGACCATTTAGATAACGAGTTTGTCGACCGCTGAAACAAATGTACTCTGCAAAGATGTCATTTTCTAAAGGGAACTATAACCACATATTTTTTTTGTTTTATGCTGTATACGTTTTTCAATCATTTCTTTCTGTGTGCCTAGAAGTATACATATCCATCGCCTTTTTATCCTTGCTACAAAACGCGAACATAAATCCACCTTTATCACGTATGTTCTTCGTGATAGGGAAGTTGTTCTGTGTTAAAACTCCTGCATATATTCCAATAGGTCTGCTGGTGCAGGATAACTTAGAATAAGTAGTTAAAACTCTCTCGCTGAAATCCAAGTACTGTTGGAAACGGACACGACTAGCTCCAAGATTTTAATTACGCGAACACGAGGAAGTCGCACCAGATTCTGATTGGTTAAAAACTCTATACTTAGACTAAATTCTGGTATAGACGGAAGTCGAACTATTCTCAGTTTGGTAAAGTACCTGGATAATCTAAAATATAGAGGAGATCGTTCCTGCCTGTCCAGGTACGCTGCCCTCATTGTAGGTGACGTCGATAGGAACAGGATGACGACGCAATTTGTAATACTGGAATAGCCCTAGGGTTGATGCTGAGACCAAAGGGCAGAACTTTGAACTGATAATACTGTGTCGCGGTAAGCAAAATGGAGAAATTTATCTGCGCACTGGCAACATCATATATATATCCAGTAGTGCACGCACGAGATTGTACTACATTTATCTATTATATAGACATAATATACCAGCTTACAGTTGCGCAAAACTTAAATTCATGTGTGAGTGTGTGTGTGTGTGTGTGATTCAGATTTTAAACGTAGCTTTAACAATTTTAGTCATATCGATGTCTGCCTTGTGACAGTTTATAGTGATGTCTAGCACTGGGGCATCATATAGCATGTAGCATCTTGTCCCACCGAGTCGCATTATCCTGACACCAGGTCGACCAGTCCTAAAACTAACTTCTTAATGCTGAGCGCTTATCGAGGCAGCTGCTAGTACCGTTTTTATAAGTCGTTGGTATCACCCTCCCCCCCCCCGTGTTCGATCCTGCAACTCTCGCATCCGAGGTGAACTAGGCTACCAGAGAGTTTCACAAAAAATGAGGAAGCTATTGGGTGCGACTTCGCCCAGACACCATGTTTCATTTTGGTACTGTAACTGGAACTACTGTCGATTTGACAAGTGAATTTCACGTGATGCATACCTTGTTGTAACTTTAATATCATCTTTCAACAACACGTGAAATTACATATTTGTTTGATTAAGTTACTGTGTTTGGAGTAAGTTGGTTTACAATATAATATTAATCCGTCATATTTTGCAATATTCAGCTTTGATGCAGCCTGGTGATAGCCCCATGACGAGATGTTCTTTTTGAAACAGTCAAATAATCAATCCAAAGACCCTAGAGTCACATGACCACTTCGGACGAACAAAGTAGTGCCTGAGTGTTGTTTCATTATTACTGGAACAACTGATCGAACTTTGTAATTCAAAATTACAACATGAAGTAGGATTGTGTTATTCCACGTTTATTTTCAAATTACCAAGCAACGGACTGATATAAAAATATGCTGTGCAGTTGAACAAAACAGTCCCTAACTAGTTTTCAATGTAAAATAGCTTTGAAGACTGACGAACAACTAAGGCAGAAAAATGAAACTGTTGCTAGTTTATGATGCCTAACGTGTTGCTATTCCAGCTAATTAAGAAAACAAGTGGTTTTCACTCTTAGTTTTAACATATTGAGAATCATGTTTGTACTGTATACCTGTCTGTTTATATAAATGATACAAGATATACTTTTGTGCATACTCTAATACTGAAGGAAAATTTTAGAATGCACACATGCATACAAATGTTTCAAGAATTTCACGCACATGCCAAGCGAAAACATTTATCAGTTCTAATATTTCTGCAGACACATATGTTGACGGTTGTACTTATTTAGATATTCCATTTTTTAAATGCAATAGTGGAGTCAACATTTCTCGTTTTCTATATATATATATATATATATATATATATATATATATATATATATATATATATATATATATTACATGTCTAGTGTATTGTTTATCAATTAATTCAATTAATGTCACTATAATGTTCCTGTTACAATTATGTAATAATGAAAACAACTGATAGGAATCTCCTTCGAAGGAGAAGTGAAGGAATCATATATACATACATACAAAGTCCAAGTACTGATTTTCTTTCGGTTTCTTCGTTGGTGCAAATTTTCTCTTTCACATGATTCCCAATTGTTCCTTAGCTCTGATTGATAAGGCTTTTCTGTCAATCTTTCCAGTGCTTGCTTGCGGAAAGGAATCAACGAAGACATAGTATTTAGGAATCACATCGAGCAAATGAGCCGGAGGAAACTTTCTAAGGGAATCCTCTAGCTCGGTCTTGTTGGCGGAAGTGAAGGGAATCACGCATGCGCACACTACTTGGAACATAACGAAATCAGGAATTGGTACGACACAGACATCCAGCACACCTGGATGGGTTTTCAATATTTTTTCAATGACAGATGGCATCACATTCAACCCACCTGAGATCATCATGTCTGACTTCCGGCCAAGTATAATGATCTCACCTGCTTCATTGATAAAGCCTACATCGTCAGTTTTGTACCAACCATCTTGATGTTTTACATTGTTCGTTTTCTCTTCATCATTGTAGTATTTCAGAAATACACTTGATGAGCGAACGTAAACTTCTCCTTGAACCCCTATCGGCACTATTTCGTCTGAATCGTTTACTACTTTTATTTCAACCCCTTCCAGAGGTCTTCCGCTCGAATACGGGTCGTCGATATTGGTTTCGTCAATGACTTTGGCAGACACCAAAAAGGTTTCCGTCCCTGCATAGAAGAGTGTCAGTCGCCGACACAAAGGCCCTACAACAGTTGAGGCATGCCCAGACAATGGTTGTCCCGCCGTGACGATTGTCTCCAGTTGGAGATCATCCTGTCCCTGAAGGAAAGACAGCATTATCTCAGAAGAATGATCGAAATAGACTAGGTTTAAAGACTGTTTAATGTACCTTTGCCGCCCATACACTGAACACATTTGAAACGAACAGAATAAATGTAAACTTTTCAACAAATTCATTAAAGTTTGACTACTCGGCAAATTGTTTATTCTGTGATGTTTCTATTTCAAATTTAAAAATTGTGCTACCATTATTTTCATGTTCATCTAATACAACTGTTTGTCAGTGGGATGGAAATAGCTTATAACAGGGATTTGACAGTCTAATAATAGTATGCACGTGCTGTCTGTGGGTCGTTTAACTGGTGCAATAACTATTGGCAGAACTACAGTTTCATGTACGTCATTACAAGTTATCATAGTCAGTTCGTTAATAATGGGTTATCCTTATAGCTGTTCAATCTACTGAATAGCACATGTGTGGCAATACTTTTTCGGTTCTTGTGAACAGACATTTAGGATTTGGAGAATGTTGAATTCTATGGCCAGTCAATGAACAGCAAATGGACAAGACAAAGAACTGCTGATCCAGAGCTTTCAGACATAAAAAAGTGAGTGCTTTTTTGTCAGATGGGGCATTTAGCCAAATGCATGTTCTAGAATTTACCCTTGCTACAGTCCTAATTTCATCTTAACAGATCCACGTACCAAATAAGCATAAAAACATCAACAAGAGGAAGATGGCAACCGGGGTTATAAAAGAAAACTTCTGTTAATAGAAGAACTAGGGGAGTCCCGGATGCTTCATTCCCCAGGGCCAGTGATCACTCTCCACGGTATATATATATATATATATATATATATATATATATATATATATATATATATATATATATATATATATATATGTATCCAAGGTGTCTACTAAAATTCAGATTATGCTACTACAGCTGGGACGGACGGAGTTCAATGATCAGAAGGTAGTTTCTAATTTAAAAACTGGTAAAACGTATCAAACCACAACTCATTTTCGGTCATCATAGGGACCGGTTAGGATTGGTTCTTTAGCTAGATGGCCCTTTAAGAGTGTCACAGCTTGGCAACCTTGAAGTCAAAAATGAAAGGGGAGCAAAAATCATACAGAGAAAGATGAAGTAGCATATAGAATTCTAAGATGAGACACCAAACCGGATTATTTCTAAAGGTAGGTGAATAATTAAATCAACCTTAAAATGCGAATATTCAAGACATAAAAAAATGGATTTATTTCATTACATTTGAGTGTCATATACAGCAATTATATTTTATATATATATATATATATATATATATATATATATATATATATATATATATATATATATATATATATATAATTAAAAAAAAATATTTTACTAAAATGTGTAAAAAATTCCGTCCATTAATCAAATTTAAGGGAAGATAAGTGGTGTGTATGATGTGTGTGTGTCCTTGATAGACAAACATATTGTCTACATTCTATAAATAAAAGAATGGATACCTTTTTGGAAAGCATTAAATGAATGGTAGGTGGGAGAGCTGTCAAAATATTACACTTCTCTCGACGAAAAACATCCAGAATAAACTCCGCCGCTTCTTCTATATCCGCCATGTTGGATATCGTCAATCTCGTTTCTCCCGATATGAGAATGTTATACGGGAATCCGCCGGTCCAGCCAAAACCTCTGTCACAGTAATATTTGTCCTTGTGAGTAAAAAATGAAGCCCAGTGCAAACCAGCGGACATAAGAGAGCGATGTGTATGAGCAACGGCTTTTGGCACTCCTGTAGTCCCTGAAGTCTGAATGAGAAAGGCAATGTTTTCTGGCTCTATCTTAGGGAGATCAATTTTTGAAATCCCCTTGTTAAGAAAGTCATCCAAAAGCAGAATTTTGTCGTTGCTTTCAGGTTGGGATAGAAACAACAAGCGTTGCAAAGACGGGATCTTCGTTGACTTCACAGATCCATCTGGAGAAAATGAATCAATGAAGGTTTTCAAAATACCCCAGTTTCTACTATCGGGACAAGGATCCAGAATAAGGGTCGAACATTTCTTCAGCGTAGTTAATATCGCTAAAACGTCACTTCCATCAGCAAATGAAAACCTTATAGATATCGGAATAGCTCCGGCTATCACCGATCCAAACGCCGAGTACAACCATTCCGGACGATTTGGAATACTGAGTGCGATTATATCTCCACTTTTGACACCAAACTGTATCAATCTCTTTCCAAAATCTCGCGATCTCTCGTTTAACTCTTTCCATGTTACACTTTCTTTCTTAAAATCTGTTGAAAGAAAAACGAAAGCCTGTGCATTTGGTGCTTCCTCAGCCCACTGTTTTAAAGAATCGGGAATTGTTTTGTATGGTACAGATGTCTGTCTTAAGGTGGTAATGTAGCTTTTCGATAACATTTTCTTGTACACCAGACTGTGACTGTTTTTGTTTTAACTGTATGCGTCTCAGTAATCCAGAATTTGTACAGCATGTTCAAGTTCCAGCAATTGTTATTCTAGCAAGATCTGGTTATATCCTGAATAAACGAGTTGTTGTGTGAAGGTACAATTAGGACACACCTCCTTCCCGGTATAAATATATGCACGCTTATCTCGTTGACGATAGATTCGGCCATAAATTAGTATATTTGAAGAGGGGAACAAATGAGGGGATAACGTAAACTAAATCAACACCTAAGTGCACAAATTTTATACCGGAGTAACAAAATAACCAAAGCTCTAAATGACCAACATATAACATGAATAGTATGTCTGTATTTCCATTTTTAGTTTTATGTGTGGCTTTCAGTTCTTTTAGGAAAAAGATATAGCTATAATTTTGTTATCCGTGTGGGGAATGAAATATACAGTTTCTGTGCCATGATAAAGGTACTACTACTACCTATACAACTCTACTACAACTATTGACAATAATAATCACCTCATTCATATGACCGTTCCGGTGGCCTAACTGACCTATCAAAGACTTATAAAAAGGGTATTAGCACGCTGCATACATCGTTGCGATATGACTAAAATTGTCAAAGCTACGTTAAAAATCTTAATCACACACACACAGACACGCACACACACACACAGACAGAGTCAACCGATTTTAGATGTTGTCATCATTAATAAAATTAATAAAATAAAAATGCAACGTGGATATAATGACTACAGAGTCTGACACTCACGTGCAATCATAAAATATACATACATACATACATACATACATACATACATACGTACGTACGTACGTACGTACGTGCGTGAGTGCGTGCGTGCGTGCGTGCGTACGTACATACATACATACATACATAAATGCATGTAGATTTGGAAGAAAGCAAGGTGGTGGGGTATCCAAGTTAAATATCTCAAGTTGTCAGAAAGCAAACGTTTGCAAAATATTGTCATAAAAGAACTCTGCTTGTGTTTGTTTAATATAATTTAGAATTATATTCAACACAACACTAGTGCAGAGTATGTAACATATGTTTTGTGCTAAGTCATTTTGAATTTAGGCTAATTAAAATGAGGGTATGAAATAAACTGCAGATTGCGTAAATGTGCATTGGAAGGTAGAGTTACGTATGTTTTTTTTTGTGGTTTTTTTGGACACTTTTTAATATAGTAACCTGAAATATACTGCTACCATCTAATTTCTTTATTCTCACTATAATTGTCATACAATTTTATGTCTGTGTTTATTTGCATTTTGATAGTTTCGCACGACAGTATTACATATCAACGGCCTTATGTTAATTCAGTTAAAGGCAAATGATACAACCAGTCATGGCATGTCAGTCATCAGTCATTCGATGTAGAATTCTGTCATCCGCAATATATAAAGATTAATGAAAAGAAGAGATATCTCATTATATATTGTATTAATGGTAGGCAATGCAAACGGAATGATATTCTAAATCTTGCTTAAATGATACAGTCCCCTTTCAAAGTCATTGAGAAGCCGATGATGTTAATTGGTCATGCTTTTTCTGCGCCACCTAAATTCGAGGCGTTCGTCCCAACATAAGTAGTAATGGGGGGCGCCGTGCAGACACGTATACTTCCATATTAAAAGTGAAGATCTACTTGGAAATTTAACATGGGTCTTTAGAAGATGTACTTGGGGGACAATGAGAATTTAACAAGGGCCTGTATAGGGGAATTTAACATGTGGAATGGGTCAATTGAGGGAAAAATGAAAATGTTTTGGGTCAGTATAGGGACAAGGGGACTTGAATAGAACATGTTTGGGATTGTCTAGTGACAAGGATTATATATGGACAAAGACTTCAGAGACGTAGAAAGACATGGACACAAACAAACAAACACGAATACATAAGAAAGAAAAAACAATTGGACAAGAGAGTAGACATCTTATCGAGATAATGGAGTGGTCCTCAATAGAGCCTTTTGATTTTGTTAACAACACTCAGTTAACATAGGGAACATGGCACAAGTCTTCTTCTCTTCCTCAAACTTCATCTGACATCCGGACCGTAGATTAAGACTCACTTCAGACAGCCTTGCTCTCCACATAAATCCTTCGTTTCCAAATGGCCCTATATGTCATATTTGTGATAGCCCATGATGATTTCGCATACAACGGACAGTCCCGGTTGAACTGTATCGAAGATATGAGGGTAGACGACTCTACTTTAGTCCGCGTCTTGTCGTGAGAACAGGTGAATGGAATGAAGGGAGTCGCGGTTATTTATAGTTCAAGAGCGTATCGAAACGGATTGACCTCTTTCACCACTCCAGACACGCTTTACAAAATTCAGTCACAGCGCAATCACTCTTCCAGTCAGAAGAGAGCTACCTGTGACGTTACATACACTATATAGGTGCGCTAGCGTCTGTGCGCAGTGAATCGATGCGACAGAGTTGGAACATGACGGAAAGAAAGAATACGGTGAATTGGGTGCACCGGCAGTGGATACAAGTATTGATGGCATAGCAGCGGCTAACAAAATAACCACAGTGATACTTCCAAAAGAGAATGATTATAATAGGGAGTTAGTGAATTTTCTCTCTCTCTTCACAAGAATTTGTTTGGGTACCAGTAACTTCACCACCTTTTCCTTCCTTACATCACGTCGAGGATTTTAAACAGAGGCAGAAAGAAGAATCGGAGAAATTTTGCAACAACAGAAAGAAGCAGAACAAGCCTTGCTAATTCAACATCGAGAAGAACAGGCAAGAAGAAAATGAGAGGAAGAAGAAGCAGAGAAGAAACAAGGTCTATAGTACAAGTCAGATAGGTCACTTATGTGTATTAACTCATTTCAAATTAAATATAAATCTTTCTTTTAAAATTTAACACTAATTTTATTTAACCAAACTCTATTTGATCCTGATTATTGAATGATCTGCACCTTAATTGTCACCAAGAAACCTCCAGACGAAAATTATCCAATTCTATGGACTTTTACAATGGTGGATATGCACTAAACTTGGGTCAACATAAGATCGCCTTGAGTGGAATCGTTACAATCGAGGGACGTACGAATTTGTTTATCAATATGCGTTGCTTTCATTGTAACATCACAGTACGCGACATCCTATCCGGATTGTACAGGATTACACCTTTATGTTCATTTCGTCCAAAAATGTATACGTACTTTAGCATTGATTTTGCCGTGTGCATCTCTTGGGGCTTCTACAAAATGATCTTCCGAAGAAATATTGATATATTCGAATCTAAATGAAGTGAATACTTGCCACTTCAGTGTATGTAGAATCCAATTCTAAAACATGTTGCCCATTACTGAAATAGTCTGTGTTGAATACCTACATGACCCGTGTGACTTGTACTATAGGAGAGAAGGAGGACAGTGAAAGTCAAACGGTCACGGAACTTTAGACATTTTGGCAGAGTTAAGCAGTCTGAAACAAATGTATCAGACTTATTTAACTCGACCCAAGAGAAAAAGACCTTCCTAAGCCAAATAGTCCACCCAAGTCGACACTCTCACTACTCCTGAGATAACAACAGTAGTGATCTCTACCACATCACCGACAGTAGCAGGCAAGGAATTAGGCCATGGCCGTGGTGAAGGTATAAGGCAGATAAAGCTCATTACCTCCCGTTTCTGAGTTTGTTAAAATAACACCCAACGGTCCTTTTCAATGCCACCCTTATCTCTCGAAAAGTGTGACTACTCAAAGTTTGCGAAATCAAGTAACACTTAAATCCTTTTTCTTTCCCCTAAGACATACGTGTGTGAGTTCGTGAGTGTAGGTCCTTATTATTATTATAAAAATCAAAACCAAGAGACACTTACTTTTTTCTGGTCTGTTCTCGCAGAATTAATAATGTCACATCACATCAATAAAAAGTTAATTGACTTATTTTCTTTTCACTTTCTTCCTTTGAATTTCTTCACTGACACAGGTGTTTCCTCCTCTTCTTCCTCGCATTCTTTTCGTCTTCTTTTCTGTTCTTTCTGGACGGGTATGGGTTCTTCTTTCATTTCGGAGGTTACATATTATTCGTATTCGGAACACCTTTCCTTCTACTCCTCTTGATTCTTGGATCGGTTCTAGTTTTCTTAGGGCAGTCTGAGGACCAGTGACAATGATAACAGGTATCTTGACCTTTGTCTGTCGTGACGCCTGTCTTCCTTTTTCGTTGCGGACATTCTGAAGTTCAACGTCCTTTCTTCTGATGGACACAGCAAGTGTCTCGACTTTTATCTCGAAAGGAAGAGGATTTGTCCGTCAGCTTTTCTGAAGAAAACCTTCGTAAGCAATCCACTTGAATTGACACCTTCCAAAGTTATCGACAAGGTTCAACACGTGCAGCAATCCAACTACAAGTTAAATATCACTGAGGGAAAATGGACACTGTACATGGCTCACGTTTCTCTTCTCCCTCCAAGGGATAGGACGCAAAAAATGCTATTGGTGGACGACTTTCTCAGCATCACGCGCAGCATCGTCGAAATTAAGAACATTCAAGACAAGAATAAAACGGCAGAATGGAAAGGAGCCTGGGAGAACATTCGAAAATCGAACAAAGCCAAACAATGAAGTGATGCAGAACTCCTTTTACAGCGAACCGGTCTATGCAAAGACACACCTTGTGGCATTCCTGAATTGAAAAACTGCAGGACGTCGTGGCACCATGCTTCACGTTAAACGAACACCAACCATCAAGAAGTGCATGGAGAACTGTTGTTTCGAGGCAACGATTTCAAAGACAGAGAATACATTCACGTCTGTCATCACGGTGAACATTTCGATACCATTACCAGTATACCTCATTCCTCGGATATGGTTATTATTGTGAGAAATTTGACTATGGATATAACAATCGAGACCAACACAAGCAATGCGGATCGAAAATTGCAGGATGTTTAGCCTCTAAACCATGTCTTGACAAAGGACAACAACGAATGCATTGCTCAGCTTTTCATCGAACATTTGTCACTCCAACCCGTTACCAACATCTCAAGATGCAAGGTTCTCAGCGGAAATTGTTTTGTCAACTCCTGAGATGGTGCCCTACTTGTGGAAACAGCATGCGTACCAATAGTACAGAGTCTCATATTTGCCAAGTATAGAAACGGTGTAGCATTTGTCGCCAAATCGTGGACTTTGAACATGAATGTTACATTCAAAAATACCATTCCAAACTGAAGAAGGAGGAGGAGGAGGAGGAGGTGGTGGAAGATCACCAGAAGAAGAAAGAGAATTTCAGCTTTTCGATTTCGAATGCATGCAAGGGACCGGCATTCACATTCATAATTTCTGCGTGGGTCATCGAGCATGAGAGAAGTGCATCCAAGAACCTCTAATCGTTGCCCTCACTGTTGCAAGATTCCTGGAGGATATAAAAAAAATCTTTCGGGGACCTAACTCGTTGGTCAATATTGCCCAATGGATTTTGGACCCTATCGACGAGATGTGGAGTCATTAGGACATCGAACGTTACTGAGATTGTCATCGCTATACCACGGTGATGGCTCATTTCTCGGGGTACGATGGACAGTTTCTTCTGAAATACTATATGGAGCAAGGTACCGAACGTCTTAAAATCACTTTGAACGGAGAAAAAAATATTTTTATGCAAGTGGGACAAGTACAGTTTAAAGATTCGATGAATTACTTGGCCATGCCTTTGAGTCGAATGCTTTAAACGCTTGGAATGATAGAAATGGCCAAAGGCTATTGTCCGCACGTTTTCAATATCGAAGCCACTCAACACGCCGTCCTACCACTTTTGCCTGGATCGCACTAATATGACCTCGACAATATGCGCACTGAACAACGAGAGGATTTCAACGCTTGGTACCAACCTCACGCTTCGGACCCCTTAGACTTTCAGGAGTAAATGTTAAGGTACTGTCGATCATACGTGGATATTTTACGGCCTTGCAGTGGACAATTTCGAGAATATTCATGGAGCACTTAGGGATTGATCCGTTGAAAGTTCTTTTCCACTGCCAAAGCGTGTTTCTTAGTGTATCGCAAACTATTAATGACCAAGAACACCCTGGCTGTCACCCGCCATCAAATGATTAACTTTCCCAAACGCAGTTACTCGCTCAAAGCTCTAAGCTGTCTGTATTACTTGAGGGACAAGGAAGAAACATGGATTCAACATGCTATGAAACGGAGGAGGCGAAAAGAACATCGGAATTTATTTGGTTGATGGAGACTTAAAAAACCCAAAGATCGTCTATGAGTTTAACGGATACTTAATTCATGGATGTCAGACACCAAACATAATTTTTTACAACGTACCAAGGAAGACTTGTACAAGGACACATGCCAACGCCGCTTGAAGTTAGAACAGCAAGGATACCAAGTCGTGGAAATGTGTGAAAACTAGTACGATCACCGTCTAGAAACCGATTACGAGTATAAACGAGTGTTCATTGTATCCTTACGTGTGCAAATATTATCATTTTCCCGTAGGACATCCACAGTTGCTGACGGTACACATCGACGTGGAAAACACTTGACAACAGGAATGATTGATTAAATGGAAAGGTTTGACGCCTACGGACTAGTACCATCCCGTTTTAGTTTACCACAGCCAAGGAAAACTGATGTTTTCTTTGTGTCTCACTTGTGCCGAAACTTGTAACCAACGTCAACCTTATCACCACAATCAGGAAGAACGCGCATTGACGGGAACGTGGGTCAGCTTAGAATTGTTAAATCTCTGGACCTAGGATACCGACTGTTAGAAGTGTATGAAATTACTATTTTCCCAAGACAGAACATTACCAAAGGGTGATGAAACTCAGAAATGTATTTTCGCGGATTACGTATTTGCAGTTTTTGAAACTGAAACAAGAAGCCAGCGGCTCCCCTTCCTGGTGTCAAACTCCTAAACATCAAAATAAAGATTCAAAGAGAAATACTCTGACCAGGAAAGCATCACTTTTGATCACGCCAAAAAACGAAGGAATACGTTCGTTTGCAAACGTGATGTTGGCAAAACGACAGGGTTTACCCAATGAGTAGTATTTGACAGATCCTTGCTGCTACTTACCGATGTTTCACGAGGAATATTGGAAATGACTTCATTGCGGCCTAGGTGACAGCCCATGCTCGTTTAAAATTGTACGAAACCTTAGACCAATTAGTAGATCTTGTGCTGTCTTTGGACACCGACAGTTGCATCTACATCGATCGTCTTAGTCACCGTCACCCTAAAATCGAAGGAGGCCGTTTAACATCCTGGACGGACGAGCGCCTCGACGACAAGATTCTAAGTTTTGTTAGCGGCGGTCCTAAAAAGTATGGGTGTGAATACCGGGAAAAACGAGGAGAAGTGCACACCGAGTGCAAAGTGCCTGGATTAAATGTAAATCATCGCACGAGTCGGGTGGTGAGCTTTGGCGTGCCCACCTATAAACCGCACAAGATTGCACCTTTAGCCACATACAAAATCATCAGTCGGCCTTTGGGATAAAAATGTATCAAATCATGTACCAGGAACGAGTACAAATTCCAAACCACTTCACTTTACTGTAAGGACACATCGATATTTCTAAGCATATGAAGGGGAAAACGTACAAGACCGACACTTCATTGTGACTACAAAGGTCCAGCTACAAGGACGAATCCTTTCAGACAGACACAAGTTAACAATAGGTCAAAGATCGATGATGATCAAGTCGAGTGCGATGCTGTGCCTTGCGATGTCAGAGATGCCGAGCGCAGCGACATAATCGGTTCAGCACGGGATCACGAGATCTTCGCTATGACAACTCCACCTACCATGGAACGTGGTGCTGTGCGTGTCAAACCTGACAGAAAATTACTCATGTATCACCACTACCTCATCGAAATGAACTTGCCAGAGAAGAATATTCGTTGCCTGTGTGCATGTCTGGATACTGCGACCGTGAAAGTCGATTCCAAACGTTGAAAGGAAAGTGGCCCAAATATATGAGAGGACCTACCCCCAAAGAAGTAACCAGAGCTGGATTTGTTTACTTGGGTGAAGGAGATAAGCTCAGGTGCTTCAGGTGCTTCAGATGCTTCAGTTGCGGTGTGTCACTTCACGAGTGGGAACATAATGATCCAGCTTACCTGTATCATGCGCGTGATCTCCGCACTGTCACAACCTACCTATAGAAATTGCAGTGTATTCACCAAGTTTCATACGATGTTGTTTAAAAAAGCAGTCCAACGTTTGACAACACCATTGACTCATGGGACTCAAGTATTGAAACCCCATTTCAAAAGCAATATTTAACGATTACCAAGCGAACTGCAAGTGAAATCTACAAGGAAATTTTGCTGCGATTTGCAACAGTAACATCTCAATTATTGTCTGTAGAACATTTGTGTCGAGAAATTCGCAAGAGGTAAGTGACAAAATGTAAACAATCTCACCAGATTTCTTTGGATCATATTTGCGTTCTACAGAGTATTCTACTTTAGACCATTTATATTAGAAAATGTTATTGACATTTTTGAAAGTTTTCCGGAATGGCAGTGGTCCAAAATTACTTTCTACATCCATCCCTTTCACTCTGGGAGAAGATTTTGAAGAAAACTAAGGTCATTCAGAAGTTGCCCAACGTAGGCATAAAAACATGATACCATCCCACGATCTTTTTCAGTAGTGATACAACAGATTCCGTGGAAGCAAGTCAATGACACCGTCCAGACTTTGGAGGATTACCACAACGTTTTACAAGAACTGTTTCCTTTGAATTGGGGAGGGCTTGTGGTGTGGATGTTAGTGATTTCCTTTCTGAGATTTAGTTTACCGTCAGATTCCCATTTACAAACTATACCTACAAGAAAGACATTATGGTGGTTCATTTGAATGTACACAAGAGACTTATTTCTGTTGAAAGAGTTGCGCTTTCATATCGATACTTCTCAACCTCAACCGGTAAGAAAGATTCGTAAAATTTTAGCCACTGAGGATGCGTACGAAGTGTGTATAGCTTGTGACCTACACCCTAACTGGCAGTATATACGTGACTGGAAAAGTCTTGGTTTCGATCCTTGGACGAAAGAAGTGGCTCAGTATGCCAAAGGTTTCTGTTAATGAATTCAAACGTCCAGTGGAATATGACCTTTACATCCGTGTTAGAAAGAGTGACAGAAGAAGAAACCGACACCGAATAAAACCACCTGATTCAGGACAGTACCGTCGTTAACATAGACACCACCCATAAAAGCAATGCCGGAAGGACACATGTGAGACTGTGCAACGTGAAAAGACTCCAGGAACGTTTCAAAGTGTCCCTAGGGCACCACACCTTCTTCACAAATGGTGTACATTAACTTGTTTGTGTTCCACTTTGATCGTTTTATTGTGTATTTTATCGATGTATATAACCATCTGGCTCTTATGTATGTTTGTATTTCGTCTCTAATTTTAAGTTTGGAATAAACTTGCCCTGAAAATTATAAAAAAACTCTTGTCTTGTCTGTGTTCGTTTTAAAATTATAAACGTCTTCTGGACCAAGCGGTTCATACAAAACTGAATATTTTGTTAAACGTTTGACAGAACACAAAAGTCATTTAATCGATCGTTCAGCTCAACGCAATGTATGGAGTTACAAAGAGCAGCAATCAGCGTACAGTCTCCTTTGAGAAATTCAAGAAAATTCCATATTTTTTGAGGAAGGCATTCCTCGCGAAGACGACGGAATCATGTCTGACTCTAGTGAAACTTATCTGGTCATCTTCGACGACATGTTAGGTGAAGACGAAGAAGAAACTAAACTGGTTTACGTGCAAAGGGCATCATCGTAATGACAGTATAATTTACCTTACCAAAAATTTGTTTAAACAAAATAAAGTCCATCGCACCATCAGTTCTCATTACCTGCTCTTGTATAAAAGTCACAGAGATAAATTGCAAGTTTAAGTTTAGCCAAAGAGTTAGGAACTCATTGGCTGTCTCATGAGTACGACGATTCCATTCAAACAATACACGCCTATTTACTCGTCGATTTAAAACCCACAACCTCGAATTATTTGCAATTTCGTACCCATCTGTTTCACAACTGGTGCCAAGACGGAGGGATTGTCGTGTACACGTTCCCGTCGGTGTGCATAAAACCCATAAAAGCCTCCGACACTTGTGGTCTGTCTTACACATCGTCAACATGACATTTCTTCAGTCTCATTTTCCAGTGAAATTGATTCGTGCCTTGTACGGCATCAGTGGCGAAAAAATCCACAAATACGTGCTCGTGTCTTAAAAGCAAGTTGAGAAGTCCGATGATGGCTTAAGTTGCTAGCACGTCAATTACTTCAAGGCATCATTCACGTCCGTCATCAAACAAAACGCTTTTTTGACAAACAATTTGACCATTTTACTGACCAGCTGCATCGGTTACTTTCTACCCAATCCTTCCTTGAAATGCTCTGCCAGAAGTCAAACGGGAGCCTTGCGACCAACTCCAGTCACCATCCCAACAATCACAACAGCTCTCTTCAGGAAACTCATTTGACCTCTAGTGTCTCCTATCTTTATCAAGTATGTTTTCACACAATAAATGGTGCAATTTCACGGCTAAATTACCTCAGGACATCAATGGATCGCGAAGATCATTGGGAAGTGACATTGTCCGGAATCATTCATCCATCACAAGTCTAAAATGTCAGTGGAAATTAAACGAACTTTACCCTCGAAGTCCTGAACGAACAAATGCAGCAACACTTGGATACCAACGATCCTGGTTTTACGTATCCAAAAGATTGTCACCTGCCAATCCAGCATTGAGCATGTATGCCATGAAGATTTCGACAGGCTGCCTCTTTTGCTCTCAACATCTGGTGAAAATGATTGCCAGTATTTCGACGATCAATTTGGCAAAACCTGGAGAAAACAAAACGAAGTGTCAAGATCGAGTACAACAAAATAGTTTGTCGCCTGCTGTGAGATTTTCGGATGATGAAACCTTGTCCATCACGTTTCATCACACTATGTTTGAAACACTGGGTGGAGATCTCATAGTGTCCCCCAAGTCTAGAGACATCAACAACAGCGACCGATTTTATAAGTATTTTTGTTACCTGTTAAACCGAACTAAGGATTGAATTTGATCTCTCTTTAGTCCGATGTGGTGGAGTACAAAGTGATGGGAAACACAGATACAACGTTACTGTGAGTGATTCCTTTCAAAGTGGATCTGCCGCGGCTACTTACAAGGAAGGTGGAAATATTTGTTACATACATCGCGAATTTGTACACCCTCATTATCGGTGGTCAGTTAGTCGTACTTCGAGAGTGTCAACATCGGTATAAAAAGAGATCTGGGACAAAATATTCTATTCTCGAAAGGAAAATTCACGGCGAAACTCCATTTTCGAAAACCATTTTCTAGCTACTTGTAAGTCAAGTATCCTGTGTACCGTGGAGTCGCTTGAGACAGAGGACATGGTTTATGAGATATGCTGATATCTGCGTTGTGTTCGGTAGCACTCGTCTTGAAATCGATGGTGACACGAGGATTGCACGCCTTAAAAGATGCCGCTTTGACGTACCTTTTATTTTAAGCCATAATAATGTGCATCGGCACAGATAGTCTATATTCAAAATATCATGAAGACGACAAAATTTATATTTCGGACAATGGGATACAGAAATGATTACCAATGGATAAATGGACACTTTTCGTGGCGCCCATGTGGCTATCTCGGACCCTGTCCTCCCTTTCCAGCTCCGTACATAATAGTTTATTAGGCAGTGCAGACCGTGTTAAGATGAGTATGTGCACTGCGATTCCCAGTCATCTAATGTCCCCTGCGGCTTTTATAGCAAAAACTAAAAAGCATACGGTGTATGCATTAATTCGTACGGGAGTGAGGCACAAATTCCCTCCCGTACGAGTAACCTAATATCCAGCGGTGCTGGAACAAACTAGACGCAAATGTTCGAAAGGGCGAAAGCATCTCTAATTGAATCGAACGAACGAACGAACGAACGAAAAGTCTGACCCTTGTTGACTCGTCAACCAGTGAAGATCACTTCCAAATTAGCAATGCTACACGATGCCCACGTGAATTTAGGCAAAACTGATGTGAGAATGATTAACGTAGCACAAGACTTGATAGAAGAGATGTATGGATTACAACTTACTGCAGTGAGGCACTAATTCCCTCCCGTATGAGTAATTAAATATCATGCGGTGTTGGAACAAACTAGACGCACACGTCCAAATGGACAAAAGCGTCCCGAATTTAATAGAACGAACGAATAGTCTGGTTAATTTATCGACCAAGAGATCAGCAAACAGTACAACAAGTATTACTTGAGCTAGATATGGATGTACTCATTTCTGAACAAGCCCTGAGTGCGATACGATGGTTAGGTCTCAATATCGCAACAATATTGAGCCTAAGTGGGAAAACAAGCAAGACGAACACCACTCTTGCACATTTGTGAAGAGAGACCATTGAGCAATAACTAGAGAAGTGGCCCCCAGAGACGTCCGACGCAAATGAGACCAATTAACACCCAACAAAGGGAGCAAACTAGAGATTCGCATACTCGACCTGCTAGTAACGTCGTCATCATTAGTACCCCTGCTGAAATTACATCAAGAGAAATTCCATCTTCCGATGAGAAAAGAGCTATGGTGGCGCACCATAACTTGCCAACAACAACACAACAACATCCGCCTCAGTGAATACTACTCATACATAGGCGCTCCAAAGTGACAAAGCGGCAAAAATTAAAACACCAGAGGGAACACAAGGGGTAGAGGCCATGGAAGTTATTCGGATGCAAGAAAAAAAGATATGGATTATTCAAAAGAAACTAAAAAAAAAAAAACCCAAACAAACCGAGAAACCAGAAAAACTTCACCAGTAGTTCCTGTAGACCCATGAACAACAATAACTGCCCCCACTCCTACATCAACATCAACACGATCGATAGAAGTTAGCCAAATTATTACTACTACACGGAAAAATCTAAAAGAGAAGCAGAAAACTATGTCAAACATCGCTTCACTACCAACACCACTACCAACCAAAATAACTACGTCAAGAGCAACATCAGGCACAATCGTGGCACCAAAGATGCTGCTATCATCAACACAAGGTAATCTGTAACATCAAAAGCAGCCACTGGAACTTCATCAGCAAATCGCAAGAAAAGGCAACAAAGAAAGAAAAACCCTGAACTTTCGCAGTTTCTTTTAGTTCTGCACACACATTACTTTTGAATCTTTAGTATGTGATATATGTAGTTTATATAATTGGGTGTTTTCCTTCACATCCGTGCTTGAGACATATAAAGCGGTGCGTTCGTCAGTCTGGCTATCCTCGTTGACTATTCGACACATTGAAAACATGAATTTGGTGAATGTTTTAAAATATGCTTGTTATTGGATGATGGATACGTAGTATATGGTAGAAACGGTTGCAACTCATTAAAGGTATAGAGTCACCCTAGAATTCGTGACAAGTCAAATGACCACGCTAAAAACAGCCAAGATCTGGCTAAGACGTGATAAAGGAGGAATTCGAAAAGATAAGAAGATTGATGAAGTGTTGTAAAGTGGGTAATTTGAAGGAGGCTGTTGATGTTGTGGTGAAAGTAAAGCATTTTTAGAAGACATAGATGATTGGACCGATTGGTCTTACCTGTCACTCAGGAGTGTGCAGTGGGGAACAGACAGCTTAAATAAAAACGAATATAGGGTTAGAAGGGTCATGGAAGAGGAAGTGAACAACATAAAAAGCTACCTGGGCCAAAGAGAGGAAGGAGAAAGAAAAAAGAAAGGAAAAAGCGGTCTTTGACAGACTCAGTGAAAATTGGATAAAGGTACAGGAAACGTTCAGAGCCATGGGACATCCTGACTGAATCCCAAAGGAGGAAAAGAAGCAAAAGAAAGGAATAATATAGAAAGTGAAGAGATGGTTGAAGAACTGGGGGAAATAGAAGAAGAAATCAACGGCCCACTCCACTGCCTCGAAAAGATGTATACTCTCTTACCCAAAACGTTTTCGTCTTTCTTTTGTATAGGTGTTTGTTTGTCTGTGCCTATGTCTGACTACGTCGCTGATGTCTTTGTACCTGTACAACCCTTGTCCTTAGACAATCCCACCCCTGTTCTGTTCAAGTCCCCATGTCCCTATACTGGCCTATAAATTTTCCTTTGTCCCTCAATAGACCCATTTCCCATGTTAAATTCCCCTTGTCCCTATAGAGACCCTAGCCTGGCCTTTGTTAAATTCCCATTGTCCCCCAAATGCATATCCACTTTTAACATGGACGTCCCCCTTGTCCCTACGGTGCCACCCCGAAATCACTCCTAACATACTCTGTTAGTGATTGCTATCCGATCTGTGCCACAAGAAACAAGTTTAACATTCAGAAACGGCCCATACCACTATTACGTAGAGATCATGTAGCCGTTTCCATGACTATAACTTTTTGACCGACACGAAATATATTCTAAGCAAATGTCAACCAATCTTCATAAATCCAAATTGTATATCTTCCACACATACTGCACTAAAATTAAGAAATGTATTTTTAAAATTTCAACCAAGTTCGAACCCACGGCCAACATTCCACGTTAGGTATTGTATTAGAGTAACTGCACATTAAACACACGGCTAATCGGACATATAATATTTAAAATCATACTGCACTAAAATAAAGAAATGTATTTTTAAAATTTCAACCAAGTTCGAACCCACGGGCAACAATCCACGTTATTATTGTATTAGAGTAACTGCACATTAAACACACGGCTAATCGGACATATATTATAATATTTAAAATCAGTGACATTTAAAGAGTTTATACCTATTATAGATTGTTTACGTTTGGTCCAAACCTAAACATTGTCAATTGATCATGGTTTCTCTGTACAATCCGCCTATAGTTATATGATAACCGGTATAAACATTATTCGTATTTAAGGAGATCATGGATACTCGTGAGTAGTATAGTGGGTCACTTTAGCCTCAATGGGAATTAGCATTACAGACCCCCCTTGGGTCGTTTTAGCCTCAATGGAAATTTAACATGGAGAAAAATCGTGGGTCACTTTAGCCTCAAGGGGAATTGAACATGGGAAATAGTCTTGGGTCACTTTAGCCTCAAGGGGAATTGAACATGGGAAAAAGTCTTGGGTCACTTTAGCCTCAAGGGGAATTGAACATGGGGGAATAAAGTGTGGGTCTATTTAGGGACAAGGGGGGAATTGAACATGGGATTTTTTTTTTTTTTAAATTTTTTAAAAAAAGGGGTAGGCAATTGAAAAGTCATTCTCTTTTCGAGAAATATGGGTGGCCCTGAAAAGGGCCTTTGGGTTTATGTTAATGTATCCATTAACATAAAGGGCATCTGCGGCATCTTCTTGTCCTCAAGCTGCGTCTTACTCGAGGGCCATAAATCAGTGTCCTCTTGAGGCAACCTTGTCTTTCTACGTACACTCTTCGTATCCACAGACTGGTGTCTGACTTGTCGACAACGGTCCACTTGGACCGGACATACATGAGCATGTCCGTCCTAAACATCATGGAAGACACAAGGGTGGATGATTCGACTGTGGTCCACATCTTGAAGCGACGAGAACAGGTGAATCAATGCAGTGAATTGCGCTTATTTATAGGTAGAGGAAGGATTGAAACGGATTGAGTTCATTCACCAATCCGAACACGCGTTACAAAATTCAGTCAGCCCGCATCCAATCCGAAGAGATCAGTCTGTGACGTCACGTGGTCTATATAGATTCGCTAGCGCTTGTGTACAGTTAATCTATGCGACAGTGATTCAACATGACGGAAACTCAAACGACGATCCATTGGGGTGCACCAGCAGGGGAGACTGCCCAAGGGAACCCGGACTTACTTTCAGAAGAGGTGAATTGGGATTTTGTGGATTTTCTTACCTCGCAAGAATTTGTTCCGGAACCTTCGTCTCATTCTTCATTACCGCAAGTGGAGAATTTTAGACAGAGACAGAAAGAAGAATTGGAGAAATTTATACAACGACAAAAGGAAGCGGAACAAACTTTTCTCCTACAGCAGCAGCAAGAAGAAGAGGTAAGAAAAAAAACAACAGCAGCAACAGCAAGAAGAAGTAGCAGCAAAGAAACAAGAGGGTGAAAATCAAACGGTCACGGTACTGTTGGACATTTTAGCGGAGTTAAGGAGTCTGAAACAAATATATCAGACTTCTTTATTACGACCGAAGAGAATACGACCTTCCCGAGCTAAACACGTTAACCCTGTGACTAAGCCTACCGTACCACCCTTAGTGATTTCAACCCAATCATCATCAACATTACGCAGTCCAGAAGTAGGCCTTGGCCGTGGCAAAGGCTTAAGGCAGTTAAAGTTGATTGCTTGAACTCACCCCTACACCAAATTTAAAAGGCCCTTTTCAGGGCCACCCACATTTCTCGAAAAGAAATACAATTTCAATTTGCCAATAACTCAAAAAAAATAATTAACAGCCCATTTTACTCTCTATAGTACGTGTCTGTGTATGAGTGCGTGAGTGTACGTTCTTATTTTAAAATCATAACTCAAAGACACTTACCTTATATAATTAATTTATTCTTTTATCCATTGTTACAATTCAATTCACAATTCACAACACAACACTTTAATAAAAAGTTCATTGACTTCTTCTGTCTCCTTGTTTAGTCTCTCTGTTTTGTAAATTTCTTCACCGTCACACTCTTTTCCTCTTCTTCCTCCTCACTTTCTTCCCTTCTTCTTTTCTTCTCCTGTTTCTTTTTCTTCACCTGTCTGCTTTCTTCCTCTGAAAAATCCCTCTCGTCTTCCGAAGAATCCCTCTCTTCTTCTGAAGAATTCCTCTTTTCTTCTGACTCCTCTTGTTTCTTTTTTGGGCAATCTGGAGACCAATGTCCTTTTTCTTGACAATAATAACAGGTATCTTGACTTTTGTCTTTTTTAGCCCTTGTTTTTGTTCTTTTTTGACGGTCTGGACACTCTGAAGACCAATGCCCTTTCTTCTGACAGATATAGCAAGTATCTTGACTTTTATCTCGAAAGAAGGAGAGTAGTCTGTGGGCTGGTCTGAAGAGAATTTTCTAATGACCCCTCGCAAAGCTCTGACGAAACGTTCGATTTGGCTAGTCTCTTCCATCGTTGTGCTCGGCTTGAGAGTGAAATGAATAGTGAAAGGACAAGACACACACCCTTTTATATACGCTGGTCTGCCATGACTATAAATTAGTCTATGGTGTTTAAACTTGAGTCATTTGACGTTTTGCACTCAAGATGAAACGATCCTATTCATTTGAGAAGAAAGAAGAAGAAAGTAAGAGGCAGAAACGTGATCTATCGCCTCGTACCAGGGCTGAAATCTTGGCACAAATTCATGCCAGTGATTTTGAAGAGGACATGAGTGAACCAGAATCCGAACCCTCTAAACCAAGTTCACCACCCCTAGTCAACCCTGAAAAATACTATTCCATTCGAGAGACGGAAAAGCGCTCCTCTAGAAAATTTAGAACCACGGCTTACAAATACACGGTGAAGTTTAAAGATTTCAAGGCTGAAGTGCCGTTAGAGAAAGCAAAAGTGATTATCACTGGGGTGTGGGATTCTTTGCTCACTGCACTCAAGCGACAATGTCAACCGAAAGAAGACGATCCTTGAGACTTTCCATACAACACGACGGTTTGAAATCCCCTGTTTGGATCGAGTTTAGCACCCCTGCAGAATTGACCGCTTCCAAAGTCATGGACAAGATTCAACACGTACAACAATCTAATGACCAGTTTGACATCACCGATGGAAAAGCCACATTGGACATGACCCACGTCTCTCCTCCTCAAGGGACTGGACGCAAAAAGATGTTATTGCTGGACGACCTTCGCAGCACCAAAAAGAGTCTCGTCCAAATTAACAACCCTCAGGACCAGATGTGTTTAGCCCGTGCCATCGTGGTGGGACGAACCTATGCCAACAAGAACGATACGGTATAATGGAAAAGAGCCTGGAAAACTATTCGACAATCGGACCGAGCCAAACAACGAAACGAAGCAGAACTCCTGTTGCAACAAGCTGGCCTGTCCAAAGACACACCCTGTGGCATTCCTGAGATGCAAAACTTGCAAGATGCCCTAGCTCCACGATACACCTTGAAAGTGCACCCTCAAGAAGTGCGCGGACCTCTGTTGTTTCGAGGCCAAGACTTTAAGGACGGAAAATACATTCATGTTTATTATCACGATGACCATTTTGATACCATTACCACTATCACTGGATTCCTGGGATATATTTATTATTGTGAGAAATGTGACCGTGGTTATAATAATCGAGAGCAACACAAACATTGTGGAATGAAATGCCCAGAATATTTGGCCTCTCCACCCTGTCTGAGCGAAGGACCAGTGCCTTGTTCAACTTGTCTGCGGACGTTTGTCAGCCCTACCTGTTACCAACAACATTTGAAAACACAAGGTTCACAGAAGAAATGTGCTTGTCAACTGATGAGATTGTGCCCTACCTGTGGACAAGGCATACTTACCAATAATGCCAAGGCACACGTATGTCGAGGAAAGAAAAAATGTCACATTTGTCACCACATCGTGGACTTGGAACACCAATGCTACGTGCAAAAATACCAACCCCCACCAGAGAAAGAGGACGGTCACAAGAAGAAAGGCAATTTCGTTTTTTTCGATTTCGAATTCATGCAAGAGACTGGCATTCACATTCCTAATTTCTGCGTGGCTCATCGAGCGTGCGAGAAGTGCATTCAAGAACCTATCTTCAGTCATTGCCCTCACTGCAGCAAGATTCCTGGAGGGCGTGAAAAAATCTTTCGGGGACCGAACACGTTAGCCGATTTTGCCCAATGGGTCTTAGACCTCATCGACAAGACGGGGAGCCAAGAGGACATCGAACGTTACGGAGATTGTCATCGTCACGCCACGTTGATGGCTTACAATTTCTCCGGATACGATGGACAGTTTCTTTTGAGATACTATACGGAACAAGGCACCGAGCGTCCAAAAGTGACTTTGAACGGAGCCAAAATCATTTTCATGCAAGTGGGACAAGTACAGTTTAAAGATTCGATGAGCTATTTGGCCATGCCTTTGAGTCGAATGCCTAAAACGTTTGGAATGACAGAAATGGCTAAAGGGTATTTTCCACACTTTTTCAATACGGAAGCCAATCAACACGCCGTTCTACCCCATTTGCCCGAGGCTCACTATTACGACCCCGACAACATGCGTACCGAACAACGAGAAGCTTTCTACGCTTGGTACCAGGCTCACGCCTCGGACCCTTTCGACTTTCAGGAAGAAATGTTAAAGTATTGTCGTTCCGACGTGGACATTTTACGGCGTTGCTGTGGAAAATTTCGAGAACTGTTCATGGAACACGGAGGGGTCGATCCTTTGAAGGAAGCTTGCACCATTGCCAAAGCGTGTTCCTTAGTGTATCGACAACGATTCATGCCTGAAAACACCGTGGCTGTCATCAGCCCTCAAACGACCAACTTTGTCAAACGTCAATACTCGGTCAAAGCCCTACGTTGGTTACATTACTTGTGCGACAAGGAAGACAAGTGGATTCAGCATGCCCGCAACGGAGGGGGTGAAAAGACCATCGGAACGTATTCGGTCGATGGCTGGGACTTAGAAAACCCCAAGATCGTGTACGAGTTTAACGGTTGCTTATTTCACGGATGTCCCGTCTGTTACCCTGACCGTAGCACTAAAAATCAGTTTTTACAACGAACCATGGAAGACTTGTACCAGGACACATGTCAGCGGCGTCTAAAGTTGGAACAGGAAGGATACCAAGTGGTGGAAATGTGGGAACACGAGTACGATCACCGTATGAAAACCGATCCCGAGTTTAAACGTCTCGTGGAAAGTTACCAGTTCATGGACCCGCTGAACCCGAGGGATAGTTTGTACGGAGGAAGGACCAATGCCACCTGTTTGCTGTACCAAGCCGACGAAGAGAAAGGAGAAGAAATCAAATACTTGGACGTGTGTTCGCTGTATCCCTACGTGTGCAAATATTGTCGCTTTCCTGTAGGGCACCCACAATTGCTGACGGAACACATCGACCTGAAAAACATTCGACAATACGAAGGCTTGATCAAGTGTAAAGTTTTGCCTCCCACGAACCTATACCATCCCGTCTTACCTCACCATTGTCAAGGCAAACTGATGTTTCCTTTGTGCCGTACTTGTGCCGAAACGTGCAACCAAGACCAGCCTTGCCATCACACCCAGGAAGAACGTGCCTTGACGGGAACCTGGGTCAGCGTAGAATTGTTCAAAGCTCTGGACATGGGATACCAACTGTTAGAAGTGTACGAAATTTGCCACATTCCCAAGACACAACAATACCACAAGGGTGATCCCAGTCAGAAAGGCATTTTCGCCGACTACGTGGATGCCTTTTTGAAGCTGAAACAAGAAGCCAGCGGCTATCCGTCCTGGTGTCACACTCCCGAAGACCAAATACAATTCAAAGAGAAATACTATGAACAAGAAGGCATCACTTTAGACCACATCGAGAAAAACGAAGGCAGGCGATCGTTTGCCAAAGTGATGTTAAATTGCTTGTGGGGTAAAATGGCACAACGACCGTGTTTACCCAAGACGGAATATTTGACAGAACCTTCCCGCTACTTCCAGATGGTTCACGACAAAACCAAATACATGAAACACGTGGACGTCGTTCGCGAGGATTTGATCTTGGTCAATTACGAAGAAGATCTGGAATATGTACAAGACGACCCTTTTGGAAATGTCATCATTGCGGCTTACGTGACAGCTCATGCTCGCTTAAAATTGTACGAAGCTTGAGAACTGTTAGGGGAACGCGTCCTGTACTTTGACACGGACAGTTGCATTTACATCCATCACCCGAGTCAACAGCACCCTGACATCGAAGGAGACCGTTTAGGAGCCTGGACAGACGAGCATCCCGACGACAAGATTCTAAGTTTCGTCAGTGGCGGTCCCAAAAATTACGGCTACGAATACCGTGACAAACAAGGAGAAGTGCACACGACGTGCAAAGTGAAAGGACTGACTCTGAATTATCGTACCAGTCGTGTGGTCAACTTTGGGGTATTGAAAGAAGCCTTGCAATCCGGAGAGGATGGAAACTTTAAAGTGACCACCTATCAACCCAACAAGATTGTACGTTTACCCAATCATCACATCGTCAGTCGGCCCTTGGAAAAAGTCTATCAAATCGTGTACCAGAAGTGAGTGCGCCTTCCCAATCATTTCACCTTACCGTATGGACACGTTGGTATAAAACATTGGTTGTAAGAGGATAGTCACCTGCTAGAAGGATGACTTCGCCACAGCAAGAATCGAGTGAGAAACCCGATGAGAACTCCAAGTTCAAACCCTACCATTTTCCAGTCTTCTTACCTGACTATTGTGATTGTGCCCGTCGATTGGACACGTTTCAGAAATGGCCTGCGGATAGGGAAGGATTACCTTCTTCGCATGTTTTAGCTAGAACAGGATTTGTCTACTTGGGACCTGAGTCAGGATTGGGATACGAGGTACAGTGTTTCGCTTGCGGACTGAAGTTACGAATGGATCTATGTATCTATAAAGATTCAGCTATTCTGGAACATACTCGATGGTCTCCGCACTGCCCTTACCTTTCTATGGCCTTTCCGCCCATCACAGTACGGTACAATGTTGACGGTACCTTAGAGACGGTACCTTCCAGAACAAGACATAAAAAACATAAAAAAGGAAAGATGTACAAGCTGGAGACTGCATTGCGACTAGTATAAAAAAGGGGGCTATGGTCAAGATCGATAGTTCATTGTGACTACCAAGACCGAGCGAACAAGATGAATACTTTCAGAGAAACACAGAACAAGTTGTTTAGAAAGGCACAATTCAAGTGTGAGGCTTCGGAAGTGGAATGCGATTGTGAGCCTTGCGATGGGTACGATGCTGTATGTTGTGACCTTAGCGATGCCGTAAAGCATCATGGGAACTTTGTTCTCACTACCCCTATCATGGAAAGGGATGCTGTGCGTGTCAAACCTGAGAGATGCGAAAGTGATGCCGCTCGTCCTCTTGGACATTTTACTGGGTTTCGTTTTAAAGGGGAATGTTCACCTTCACGTCTACCCCCCCTACGGATGTCATCCAGCCCTGAGCAAACTCCTGTCCATGTCACCCAACTCTCATCGAAACGAACCTGTGAAAGACGAATATTCGTTCCCTGTGCGTTTGTCGGAATACTGCGACTTTGAAAATCGTCTTCAATCGTTCAAAGGAAAATGGCCTAAGTATCTGGGAGGACCGACCCCCGAAGAATTAGCCAGCGCCGGATTTTTCTACTTGGGCGAAGGAGATAAAGTCAAGTGCTTCAGTTGCGGTGTGTCACTTCATTACTGGGAACCGCAAGATTCGGCCTGCGTAGAACATGCTCGATAGTCACCGAATTGTCATTACTTACCCTTAGTGGGACCGAGACATTGAACTTACCATAATCTGTTTATGGATACTTTACAAGAGAACATTCGTGCTTTGCCTGTGGAGTTGAGAGAACGCATTTACTGAGAGCTGGTCAAAATACAAGTGAAACGTAAAGAACAATTGCATCCGTTACGTCACCGGTGTTTGAACCACTGGTACCTGAAGGCTATACAAGGATTGATTCAATTGAAAGTGTTCCATTGGACAGACATTGATCAACGATCCCCTAGTTTTAAAAAGGATTGGTTTGTTATGGACGATTCTCTCTACTACATCATTGTAAACGTACTGCATCGAATTCCAGAGGGAGAGTTAACGAATTACCAACATCTTGAACAAAATGTCAACTTAGTGAAAGAGGAAACTTCTGAACGAATTGTAATGTGTAGATTAGTGACTAAACGATTTAAATTCGACACTGAAGTAAAACCATGTTTGTGCAAAGAGTACATTTCTTGTGTCAGACCAAAGAGGATTTAGTATGACCTATTCATGGATACTTTGCTAGAGAACATTCGTGCTTTGCCTGTGGAGTTGAGAGAACGCATTTACCGAGAGCTGGTCAAAATACAAGTGAAACCTAAAGAACAATTGCATCCGTTACGTCACCGGTGTTTGAACCACTGGTACCTGAAGGCTATACAATGATTGATTCAATTGAAAGTGTTCCATTGGACAGACATTGATCAACGATCCCCTAGTTTTAAAAAGGATTGGTTTGTTATGGACGATTCTATCTACTACATCATTGTAAACGTACTGCATCGAATTCCAGAGGGAGAGTTAACGAATTACCAACATCTTGAACAAAATGTCAACTTAGTGAAAGAGGAAACTTCTGAACGAATTGTAATGTGTAGATTAGTGACTAAACGATTTAAATTCGACACTGAAATAAAACCATGTTTGTGCAAAGAGTACATTTCTTGTGTCAGACCAAAGAGGATTTAGTATGACCTATTCATGGATACTTTGCTAGAGAACATTCGTGCTTTGCCTGTGGAGTTGAGAGAACGCATTTACCGAGAGCTGGTCAAAATACAAGTGAAACCTAAAGAACAATTGCATCCGTTACGTCACCGGTGTTTGAACCACTGGTACCTGAAGGCTATACAATGATTGATTCAATTGAAAGTGTTCCATTGGACAGACATTGATCAACGATCCCCTAGTTTTAAAAAGGATTGGTTTGTTATGGACGATTCTATCTACTACATCATTGTAAACGTACTGCATCGAATTCCAGAGGAAGAGTTAACGAATTACCAACATCTTGAACAAAATGTCAACTTAGTGAAAGAGGAAACTTCTGAACGAATTGTAATGTGTAGATTAGTGACTAAACGATTTAAATTCGACACGGAAGTAAAACCATGTTTGTGCAAAGAGTACATTTCTTGTGTCAGACCAAAGAGGATTTAGTATGACCTATTCATGGATACTTTGCTAGAGAACATTCGTGCTTTGCCTGTGGAGTTGAGAGAACGCATTTACCGAGAACTGATCAAAATACAAGTGAAACACAAACGCAAAGTTATTCAACCGTTTTTAAATTATGCTCTGTTCCAAAGTATAAGAAGACTGATTATGAGTGGATATTACATCAGGCACAAAGGTAAACGAGGCTATTGGCCACCACCCAAGGATTCCAAAAACAGTGTATATACTTATGGATACTTTACAAGAGAACATTTTGGGCTTGCCTGAGGAGTTGAGAGAAAGGATTTACCGAGAATTGGTCAAAATACAAGTGAAACGTAAAGAACAATTGCATCCGTTACGTCACCAGATCTTTAACCACTGTTACCTGAATGGTATAAGAGGACAGATTCGTCAGAAATTTTTTCAGTGGTCAGACCTTGTTGAACACTTTCAGTTTGTGAATGATGATGAACTAGACGTTCGTAATTTTGGATACTTCGAGATTCACTTACTGCAACGTATTGAGGAAGACGAGTTAAAGGATTACCAACATTTGTTACATGGAATCTGCTTAGAGAAAGACGAAACATCTGGACAAACTCTGACGTTTCAGTTTCAGTATGTAACATTTAAATTCCCTACTGGAGAACGAACATGTTTAGTTAGAAATTACCTTTATTGCTTCCGAAACAAAGAGACTATAAAATCAAGTTGCCATGCCACGGATTATGTCACATGTTATTGAACAGATTCCGTGGAAGGAACTCAATGACCATATTCAAACCGTGGATCATTACCACCGATTATTACAAGAACTGTATCCATTCAATTTGGGACGACAAGTGGTGTGTGTCTTAGTGACTTGTTTTCTAGGATTTCGTTTACCAGCCGATTCTTTGTGGACTCTTTACGATCAGTACTTACCACCTCAATGGCCTTAAATGGTCACGAAAAACTCCTTTTGCTCAAAGCCTTGCGTTTTCATCTGGATACTTCTCGACCTCAACAGGAAAAAAAGATTCGTCAACTTTTAGCTACCTAAGACGTGTATGACGATGTGTGTGTAGCTTGTGACTTACATCCCCATTGGACAGATGTCCGTGCCTGGAAAGAATGGGATTTTGAGGCTTGGACCCAAGAAGTGGCCCAGTATGCACGAGAGTTGTTCAAGGAAAAAAGTTACTTTTCAACCCGTGTTAGTGACGGTGCCAGAAGAACCCGTCACCCAGGACGGGACTGTCGTGGACAGGCCTGAAAGACCCTTTCGGGAGGACACTTGTGTGACCTTACCCATTACTATAGAACTGGTTAGAACATTACCCAAAACATGTTGTACAGACACTTGTTTTTATTCCACGTTAATGGTTATCATGTGCCTTTTATCCTTGTACTTAAGCCTTTGGCTTTTATGTATTTTTGTCTTTCGTATTCATGTTTGAAAACATTCAATAAACGTGTTCTGAAAAAAAGTATATAAACTCTTGTCTTGTTAGTTTTCGTGTCACAAGTGACATTTCTCACACTATGGCTACCTCTGCTGTCTCTGCTCCCTCTTCCTCTACTGTCAAAGTCATCGACGAACACTTAGATCGTGCCAGTTGGGAGGCTTTGTATCTTCGCCAACCCTTTAACATGCTCATTGCTGGACCTAGCGGTTCAGGCAAAACCGAATTCGTCAAACGTTTGATCGAACATAAACATCATTTGATCGATCGGCCACCTCAGCGGATCGTGTGGTGTTACAAAGAGTGGCAATCGGCGTACAGCCTCTTGCGAGAAAGTCAAGGCGATTCCATCGTGTTTGTGGAAGGCATTCCTAAGAAGACGACGGCATCGTCTCTGACTCCCGTCAAACCCATTTGGTCATTTTCGACGACATGTTAGGAGAAGACGAAGAAGAAATTAAGCTGTGGTTCACGCGCAAAGGGCATCACCGTAATGCCAGTGTCATTTACATCACCCAAAATTTGTTTCAACAAAGTAAAGCCCATCGCACCATCAGTCTCAATGCGCATTACGTGGTCTTGTTTAAAAGCCCTCGAGATAAATCGCAAGTGCAAGTCTTAGCCAAACAGTTAGGAACGCCTTGGCTGACTCAGGCGTACGACGATGCCACTCAAACTCCACACGCCCATTTACTCGTCGATTTGAAACCTACGACCCCCGAGGATTTGCGATTTCGTGCCCACTTGTTTCACCACTGGTGCCAAGACGGAGGGCCTGTCTTGTACACGTCTCCGTCCTCGACTTAATTTCACTCCACAAAAAAATCTATAAAAACCTCAGACCCTTTTTCGTCTGTCTCACACAACGTCAACATGACGTCCCTTCAGTCGCATCTTCCCGTCAAATTGATTCGTGCCTTGTATGGCATCAGTCGAGAAAAAAATCCACAAATACGAGCTCGTGTCTTAGAAGCTAGTTTCAAAGAAGTCTTACGATGGTTCACGGTGACTGCACGTCAATTACTCCAAGGAATCATTCAGATTCCTCATCAAACCAAACGCTTTTTCGATCGAAACAAAGTCGCTTTGGTCCAACTGGCCGATTCCCGCATCGACACTCAAACCAAAAAACAAATCATTTTGAAAGCTGGAGGGAGCGGTACTCTAGGAGGGGTCATCATTCGCTCTCTCTTAAGATGGGATCCTAATGCCCCCAAAGTTATCCCCAAGAAAAAAGTCCAACGAAGCCCCAAGAAGAAAAAGAAAAAGACCAGGTCCCCAAGGAGAACTTCTCCAGTGGCAGGACCCTCCTCTTACCAGACACCACCCCGGAAAAAGAAAAGAAGCCCCCAGAAAAAGAAACATAGAAAAAGTCCCCAGAAAAAGAAAAGTCCACAGAAGAAAACTAGTCGCAAGAGAGGCACTTCGGCCAGGACGCAACTTTACACTCGCAAACCACGACCTGCCACGGCAGTGACTGCGTCTCCGGCATCCTCACGTTCATCCACTTCTCCGTTGATGACACCAAGAACTGAAGAGTACTTGGAGACGTTGATCACACCAAGAACTTCTCCGTTGATGACCCCAAAAAGAACTTCCCCAGTGGCAGGACCCTCCAATTTAGCGGCAGTGGCTGCTGCTCACAAAGTACCTTCTCCCAAAATCAAAGTTCAAGAAAGATCGGGCATGTTACAAAGTTTACTGGATTTGTCCAAGCAAAAACTGGCTCGATTTAGTCCGTTACGTACCCCTGCACGACGTGTCATGCCTGTCCTCAAACTGATACGACGTAAAGACAATCAGTGGCGACGCGTTCCAGTATAAAGAAGGCCTGTGACCAAGTCGGGGTATCAGTGTTTTTTGGTGCTCCTGAAGACTCAAAGATGTCACCCTCCAGAAAACCCCAAGGAAAGAAAAGGAAAGGACTACCACCACGTTTAGTCAAACATGGGGACATGTTATCTATCCTGTCCAAAGCTTCTCCACCTCTACAAAAAAAACTCATTCAATCGGCCTGCAAAGAGGTCATCAATACCGTGTGCGAATGTTGTTTGAACGTCTTGAAAGGCACTATCCCTTTGTCCAAACAGCAGAAACAATGCTTAAGCAAACATCGTCACGTTCTTCGCCAAATGGTTCAAAAGAAAATTCCCATTCGTCAAAAGAAGAAGATGTTGGTCCAACGTGGAGGCATTTTACCCCTCTTCTTAGGCCCCATACTGAAAGGAGTCTTGGGAACCATGTTGGGAGGACTGGTGGGAGCAAGATAAAAAGGCCTTCGGAAGTCCCAAGATCTCAGAATCGACCCCTGACAGCCCCATGGAAGAACGAAAACTAGCTTTAGTACCTTACAAACGATGGATGGAATACCATTGGTGGCAAGAACAACGTACCCCGCATTTACCTCCCAATCCCAATTTGAGCGAGATGTCCCAGTTACAACACGAATTGCAGTCCTTGATGGATCGCCAAGATTTGTCCGAAACAGAAAAATCGCAAAAGTACGGTCAACTTTTGCAACGACTGCAACTCTTTCACCAGAAAGCTTTAGACGAAACAGCTCTACCCACTCTGAAAGATTTTAAGACCTTGATGAAAAGTCCAGCACCATCACCAGTACCAGTACCAGTCCCACCACAACCAGTGACCAAGACAGAAAAAGGAAAAGAAGAAGAAGAAGAAGAAGGGTTTCAAACTCCACCAGAAAAAGTACGCAAGTTAACAACACCACCTACCTCCAGAATTGGATGGATTAAAAAGATGATGGCCACCCCTTCTTCATCACAAGAGAAAAAGAAAGTGAAGACAGAAGTGAAGACAGAAGTGAAACAAGAACTGATATCCCCCGCTCAGACATCCTCCTCTTCGACACCTATTGCCGGTCGCACACGCAAAGCATTGCAATCCAAGAAAATACCCCAAGAGAAAAAGAGTAGCATCCTCCAAGAGTGGGTGTCTTATTAACACACCAATCAACACAAAAAAATAAAAAATGGAAAAAGTCTTAGCCAGCATTTACTACGATCCCTCGCATCCTGCAGGTTACGCAGGAGTTCAAAAATTGTATCGTGCTGCCAAAACGCGACTGAAAAGTCTCCGTTTACCTCAAGTGCAACGATGGTTACAAGAACAAGCTACCTACACTTTACACAAACCCATTCGACGCAGGTTTGCCAGAAGTCGCACCCGAGTGGAAGGCATCGATCATCAATGGCAAGCCGATTTCGCCGATGTCTGTCATTTGGCCAGCTATAATCGTGGCTACAAATATTTGTTTTGTGTCATCGACGTCTTTTCCAAATTTGCCTGGGTCGTGCCCTTGACTTCCAAATCGAGCAGCGAGTTAGTGCGAGCCCTGCAACGGGTGTTGAAACAAAGTGGTCGTCACCCTCTTCGATGGCAAACGGACAAAGGCACCGAATTTCTGAACCAAGCTTTCCAAAAAGAATTAAAGAAACGTGACATTCATTTTTTACCACCGAGAATCCCGAAACCAAAGCCAGCATCGTGGAAAGTTTTCAACGCACTTTGAAAGAACGCATGTGGAAATATTTTACGCATCACCACACTCTGAAGTACATCGACATCTTACCGCACCTGGTGCAAGCGTACAACCAATCTTACCATCGAAGCATCGGACGTGCCCCGCAAGACGTGACTCCCGACAACGAAGTGTTGGTGTTTGAGCGCCTGTTTGGCACGTCCCCGACGAGAGCTGTCCCCAAGAAAAGTGGAGAGTTGGCCGTAGGAGATTGGGTGCGCATTGGCAAAACCAAACGCACTCTTGACAAAGGTTACTTACCTAACTGGACGACCGAATTGTTTCGCGTCACTGGACGAGTGCATGGCCGTCATCCTGCCGTCTATAAATTGGAAGACATGAACGGAGAAGTGTTCAAAGGAACGTTTTATTTGCCCGACTTACAACGTGTCACCAAAAAAGAAGACGTGTACGACATCGAAAGCATTCTCGAACGCAGAACCCGTAAGGTGGGCAAACGACGTGTCAAAGAAGTCAAAGTACGTTGGAAAGGATATCCACCCAGTTTTGATTCTTGGATCGACGCTTGGCAAGTCATCGACTATAAAAAGAAGTGACCATCATGCCCTTTCACACAGACGCAGCTACGTCGACCACTCCTCCTTCACCTAGTTCTTCTGTGCAAGATTTACAAAAACAACCCTTGTGGGTGTGGTGTGGAGAACGTGTGCCTAAAACGCAAATCGTCTTTTTCTGCCAAATCTTCGTGGTGTATTGTGTCATCGGGGCAGCCATTGCCAATTTGAGTTTGCAACAAGGAGACAAACAATTGTGGACCATTTTATTGAGCAGTTGCATCGGTTACCTGCTTCCTAATCCCTCCCTGAAATTCTCTTCCAACGGGAACCACGGGAACCTTGTGTCCAGTGCCAGTGCCAGTCACCACTCCAACCACAACCAGAACCCCATTTTGAGCGGAGACACGCCTCTGACGTCCAGTAACCCCTCGGACAGCCACAGAACTCTGGAATTATGAGTCACCAAAACCAATTTTACTTAACCTTACCCAGTGACAGTTCCATGGAGGTGTTTCCCAAGAACACGTTGTGCTGTTACACGGCCAAATTACCTCAGGCCATCCCCTTAGATCACGAAGCCCATTGGGAAGTGGCTTTAGTGGAAATGATTCACCCAACACAAATCAAAAACATCACTGAAACTCAAAACACTTTTTACGTCGAAAGTTTGGACCCAACAATGCAGCAACACATGACGGGCAGTCCTCAACATAACTCACAAAGGACCTATTACCCCGCAGCAGTGACTCTTCTCCTCCTCTTTTCGTTTATCACTTTAAAATTAATTCAGGCCATTATTTTAGTGGTCAACATCTGGTGGAAGCCATCGCTGACAAATTCTATGCAACCTTTGACAAAGTTCTGACCAAAGTAGATAAACGTGTCACCATTGAGTACTACAAACAGTCTCATCGTCTACTCATCAAATTTCAAAGTGAGGAAAGAAGTATACGTATTAAATTTTGCCCTGGATTGTATGACATTTTGGGTGGAGACCTCAATATGGTCACGGATAGGGAGACCAAAAAAATTAAAATGGCAGAGATTGACAACGACATGCATTTTGCAAGGTATTTTCGTTTCCCGGTAGAACTGAACCAAGGACTGAATTTGATGTTCGTGTACTCCGATGTGGTGGAATACAACGTGGTGGGACACACCCCCGTACCATTACTGCGTGTCATTCCTTTCAAAGTAAATTCTGCCACGGCCACTGACGAGGAAGGTGGAAACACTTACCACGTTCACCGCGAATTTGTCCATCCTCACTATTTGCCTGTCAGCAAGTCTTATTTTGACACGGTCAACATTGCTATAAAAGGAGATTTGGGACAAAATATTCCATTCACCAAAGGAAAAGTCACGGTGAAACTCCATTTTCGAAAACGGTTTTCTCACGACTCGTAAGTCAAGTATCCAGTGTACCGAGGGGTTGCACGACAGCGACGACACGGTTTAGGAGATTTGTTAAAATCGGCCTTTCGTTCGGTGGCTCCGGTTTTGAAACCGATGGTGACACGCGGATTGCACGCTTTGAAAGATGCGGCACTGACACAAGGCAAAGAATTTCTCCAAAATGTCATCATCGACAAACAAAACCCTAAAGAAGCTTTCATGAGGGCAGGCAAAAATGTCTTGCTGCAAACGGGTAAAGACCTTTTGGGCCGACGAGACACACCTATAAATGCCCTGCACGCTACCGAGTCAGGCATTCAGCAAGGACAAGGCAGAAAGAGACGACGAAGAAAACACCCTTTCACCAGACTTCACACGTCTAAAGCGAGAAAGATCAAGAAAGGAAGAACCGTTCGAGACTGAGACGTTTTCGATTATTGAGAAAGAACAGAACAAAATGATGCACCGAGAGTCTTTCGCTTGTTCCAAGTCGGAACTGGACCTGTTTGCCATGCCCCCCACCATGATGACCATGCAAGAATCCCAATGGGTGGAATTTCATCCCGTCTCCTCACTGACCGATTCCACTCCCATTGAGTTTGAAATCAAAGGACAGCCCGAAGATTACATCGATCTGAATAGCAGTTACTTGTACTTGAAAGTCAAAGTTCTAGATAAGGATGATGGTGGAGTAGAAGACACTGAGAATATAGCTCCCGTCAACAATTTCATGCATTCCTTGTTCAGCTCAGTGGACTTGTACTTGAATAACAAACTAGTCAGCAGTAGCATGGATACTTACCCTTACCGTGCCTACCTGGAAAATCTTTTGACGTACGGAATAGAAGCCAAGAATACTCATCTCAATGCTTGTGTGCTGTGGGAACCTGACGAAGCGATGGCGTTTGACGAAGTAGATAAAGACAATGACGGCTTTGTGGAAAGACGAAGCAAAATCACATGTGAAAAGAGTTTAGAACTGATGGATCGTTTGCATTTGGACATGTGGTTGCAAGAGAAATATTTGCTGAACGGTGTCAATGTTCGCCTGAGACTGAATCGTAGCAGTGCCGCTTTCCATTTGTTGGCTGATACTGCTGCTGGCAATCATAAAAGCAAAATCGAGGAGGCCAAACTCTACGTACGACGCGTGGAAGTGTTACCTAAAGTGGGAAACGACATCAGTCAGACGTTGAGCAGAACGACTGCCAAGTATCCCATACGACGCGTGGAAGTGAAAACGTTCACCATTCCTACTGGACAGCATTCCATGATTGAAGATCATCTGTTTCAAGGACAGTTACCCAAGCGTTTAATCCTTGGTATGGTCCTGAATTCAGCCTTCAACGGAGCCTTCAAAGAAAATCCTTTCAACTTTCAACACTTTAAGGTGAAGAAAATCGAAGTCAGTCGCGATGGCAAGACCTTGTGTACCCGACCTTTCGAACCTGACTTTGAGAAGATGAATTACTTGAGATCGTACTTGTCGCTGTACGAAGCCACGGGACAGTTAGGGACCAACACCAGTCACGGCATTACGTACGAGGATTATGCAGGAGGCTATGCTTTGTGGGCTTTCGATTTCACTCCAGACCAAGGCAGCGACGAGGGACATTTCCACCCTATAAAATCCGGCCAGATTCGTGTGGAACTTCAGTTTAAAGATGCACTTCCAGCGACAGTGAACGTCATCCTGTATGCAGAATTCGATAATACCATAGAAATCAACAGTTTGAGAGAAGTCATTCTAGATTATTAGAAGCCATGGAAGACTGTTATCCTTCTTTACAAAGTGGAGAAACGTTGGAGATGGAATGTGAGGAGACCGTGGAAGGAGAAGAATCTCAAGACAAAGACGAAGAAGTTGTCATGATGAAGTCGAGATGGCCAGAACAAGAAGCCCATTTAGTCTGCTGTTTTGCCAAACACTTGGCCGAAAAAATGACGGAATTGTTCAAAAAAGAGTGTTATGGATGTCAAAACGATCATCCCAGTCAAATTCAACACGATAAATGCCTGATGTTGAGTCAAAAAGAAAAATTGGACGAGTATCTGGACGAAGCTTGGAGTCTCATATCGGACGAAGACGTGTTGCATCAGTGGTATAAAGACTTGCGTGAACATTCTTGTCCACCATTAACCACTCAAGAGATCCATCGTATCGAAGCTCTCCTGAATCAGAGTGAGGAGACGAAACGAAGAAACGGTTATTTGTCAGACATTTTCAAGCAAAAATTCAGGATCGAATTGATGACTTATTATTACCTGTGAAGAAGAAGAAAAAACACATACACACAAATCAATGGATACCTGGGAACTGTATTACCTTTTGAACCACAGTTCGTATACGGCTTCTTGGAATCCTGTCGTCTGTGCTAAAGATGAACTCCCTCATCGCAAACCTCAAGACCATCAAGCTTACGTGATCAACACGGACGACAGTCATCTCCCAGGAACCCACTGGGTAGCCGTCTACTTTCCTCAAGAAGGATGTGTGGAATATTTCGATTCGTACGGATTGCCCCCTTTGGAAGACGATATCATCGCCTTTATGAGAAGAAATGCTCAGACCACCCGATTCAATAATGTGAAATTACAAGGCACAGATTCCTTGGTGTGTGGACAATATTGTGTGTATTTTCTGCATCATCGCAGCCTGGGTTATTCCTTAGAACATTTAGTGCCTCATTTTGATCCTCGTTCTTCTTCTAGAAACGATGTGAAAGTAGATCGATGGTTTTGTGACCATTATGCTTATCTTTTTTCTCAAGCTAGGAAACGTAGTGTCCATCAATGGCCTAATGACTTCCAACAGTGGAAATCACAATTTCATTCACAACGTTGTCAGCCCTGTTTAAAGTACAGTGTGAATTGAAGAAAAATGTTTGTGATTTGAAAAAAATGTTTGATGTTATATGGTTGGATTATTGTTAAAAAATGTTAGAGTTGTTGTTGGTTAGTGTTAAGTGATTTTTGAATAAAAAATGTTGTGTTTTGAAAAAATGCCTTTGTCTTTTGTTTGCCTATAAGAATGTTTGATTCATGCTCTTTCATTTCTTACTATCCCTCTCATGACACTCACTGAACGTTGCGGCTCGAAAACCGTGTGGGGATGTTTTCCTTCATGTCCGCGCTTTGACTTTAAAAACCGGGGAAGTTTCCAGTATAACCATCCATTGTCGACTCATCGTCCTACGAAGATGTGCTCCAAACTAGCTAAGCTCAACGAAGCCTACGTGAATTTGCATAGGGTCAGACACAGTCTGATACCAAAGCCAGAAGAGATAGAGAATGTGAGAATGCTAAAAGTCACTGAAGACCTGATAGAAGAGCTCTTCAGAGAAGAAGTGAACAGGGAGAAAGAAGAATGGACAGAGAAGTACAGACTTCAGAGACAGCAGCAGCAACAGCAACAACAACAACAACAACAACAGCAGCAGCAACCTGAAGCTGACAGAGGCTTTGTCGATTGCCGTATCGACACCAAAGAGTTCTTCTTCTCTTTCCGAAGAAGCAGACCTATTGTCAGAAAGTCTATCCTCAGAGGACATCGCATTCTTAGAAACTAAAAAAGATTGCCATAGCAAACAAAAAAACCAAAAAAAAAAAACCAGCCCTTTTCAGGGCTACCCAATACTCTAGAAAAGAAATAACCATCAATTTGCCAATGTGTGTAGGTAGAGTAGTGTGAATATAAACACTAACTCTTTTTTTAATAGTGTGAGGGTATGTGTTTGTGTATATGATTGTGTGTTTGTAAGTGCTCACGTACGTTGGTGTGGATAGTAGATTAAGATGGTGTTTGTTTGTTTTTTTTTGGTGTTTGAGGTGTGGGGAGAGTAGATTTGGGGGTTTGATTGGATTGCTTTGCGTATGTGGATAGTCTATTGAAGTGATTAATGAAAAAAATTTTTAGAATAGGAATGGGTAGCATAAAAAAGTGAGTGAGTGTTTTTTTTAGGTCCGCGCGTTGTTTGGTCATGATCTAGGTAAGATCAATTTTATGTTTTTAGGGGGATATTTTCCTTCACGTCCGCGCTTTCAGTATAAATTGAAACTCGCTCGGCAGTCTAGCTACCCTTGTTGATTGATCAACACCACCAGAAAAATGAACACGAGAATTGTGAAACTGCTAGAACTCCAGATGCACCTGGAATATGCCAGGCGCATAGTAAATGAACTATCCGCGGAAGCCATAGTAGAAGAGGCAAGAATAAAGAAGGAAGAGGAGGAGAGAAGAGAGAGGGAAGAGGAGGAAAAGAAAATAGGAGAGAGGATGACTTACAAGATACCAGAGACAGAGGATTGGGGTGCTGAAGCCAATCATCCCGCCTCTGCACTTTCAAGAAGAAAGGTGAAAGGAGACTGGGGAAGAAGATGCGTGTGTGGCGCCAGGCCAGGAAGGTGCCATCATTAGATAGGTGCATCTGGAGTTCAAAAAAAACCAACAGCCCTTTTCAGGGCTACCCAATACTCTAGAAAAGAAATAACTATAGATTTGCCAATGTGTGTAGGTAGAGTAGTGTGAATATAAACACTGACTCTTCTTTTCATAGTGTGAGGATATGTGTTTGTGTGTTAGTGTTTGTAAGAGCTCAGGTATGTTTGTGTGAATAGTAGATTATGGGTTTCTTAGCGTATGTGGAGAGTATAGTTTGGGTTTTATTATATGAAATAAGAAAGTATAGTTTGGGTTTTATTATATGAAATGAAATGAAAAAGTAGGGGGATGTTTTCCTTCACGTCCGCGCGTTGTTTGGTCATGATCTAGGTAAGATCCTTTTTTATGTCTTAGGGGGATGTTTTCCATCACGTCCGCGCTTTTCGTATAAGCACCCACAGTATTCGTTGTTCAAACCATTCTACAGAGAAGATGGCTTCAAACCACCTCGATAAATTGCAAACATTGCAAGACGTCCTTGACAATTTGGGCATGATGGAACAAATGCTAGTGAGACTAAATGAAGACCACTATTCTTATAGTCCGCATAGAGTAAAAATGGAGATTAACAACTTAAGAAAAGTAAAGGACATGATAAGTGGTGTGATGAAAGAAATAAAGGAGGAGAAGGAGGATGAAGAGGAAAGGATAAGGATAAGAGCATGGAACGAAAAAATTGAAAAAGAAGAAGAAAATGAGAAGAGGAAGAAAGAAGAGGTGGAGAAGAAAGAAGAGGAGGAGAAAAAAGAAGAGAAAGAGTGTAGGAGAGAAAATAAGAAGTTGGTGGAGAAAAAGAAGAAATTAGAAGCAGAAGAAGAAAAACCAAAGGCCCTTTTCAGGGCCACCCATATTTCTCGAAAAGAGAATGACTTTTCAATTGCCTACCCCTTTTTTAAAAAATTTAAAAAAAAAAAAAATCCCATGTTCAATTCCCCCTTTGTCCCTAAATAGACCCACACTTTATTCCCCCATGTTCAATTCCCCTTGAGGCTAAAGTGACCCAAGACTTTTTCCCATGTTCAATTCCCCTTGAGGCTAAAGTGACCCAAGACTATTTCCCATGTTAAATTCCCCTTGAGGCTAAAGTGACCCACGATTTTTCTCCATGTTAAATTTCCATTGAGGCTAAAACGACCCAAGGGGGGGTCTGTAATGCTAATTCCCATTGAGGCTAAAGTGACCCACTATACTACTCTCGTGCATATTGATATCAGTTTAAATTATTTATTTGCACTATTGAATAGCACCTTCATTATAACGTAGTTGTAAAATGCGTGCCATTGTTAGCTCTTTAACATCTTTCAATTAAAGAAGGGGTCATAGGTTCGATTCTCTTGAAATAGAGTTTAAAAACAATCTGTACATGCTACATGCCGATGCATAATTGAGACGTTCGGTTGATTTAATATCGTGATAAAAACGTGTTGAATTTTCACTTTTGTAATCACCGGATTGCATGTTTAAGACTGTATCAAACTTTCTTATATGCACGTATACCGGATAAAGTGTCAGTGAAAACGCGTTATATGAGAAACAGATACGGCTTTTGTAAGGCCTAGAAAGAGTTATGTCACTACGTTCTTTTTGTTTTTTGTAATTGTTTTGTCGTATCGTTTGAATATTATTTTGTAGTTGAAATATCATGCTTAAACATCAAGGCTATCGATTCTTCAGAAACTTTTTACTGATTGTTAATGCTTATATTTAATGAATATTTATGTAACCTGCCATTTAATTCAACACAATCCTAAATTTACCCGATTTACCCACAGCAACAATAGATCTAGTCTTTCATTATTATGCATCTTTAATCCGACAGTAGATGGATTATTCTTTATTCACGGGTTCTTAGTTACTGTTACATGGATAGTTATCATCAAGGGCGTAACTATGATATGACTGCTGAATAAGCTGCCGCAGTGTCATGTTGAGCGGCAAAGCCGCGAATGTCAGAGGGGTGGTGGTTGTACGGGGTAAGATTATTAAAATCTAGAGGATCTGAGAGAGAGAGAGAGAGAGAGAGAGAGAGATATCTACAGTGATTGCCATAGAAAAAGGAAATAAGAACGTACTTATTTTCCTTCATAGACTTCAGTTTTCACCACCTCTGAGATACCAAGCGATTCCTTTCAGGAAATGAAATCCAAGTCAAGTATTGTACCAGTCATCAAGGAATGCTCTTTCTTCGACTATTTGTTTGAATGTACCTGAATTGTTAGTTTTTTTTATAAAAGTTCCTGTCAGTTCTAGAGCCGTAGTTTAGCGTATGAATTCTTGTTGAGGGTGTCATCTACGTAGCTATTTATAGAACAGTGGATTCTCCATCTGCAACGTAATAGCCACGTCAACATATTTCTTTTTTTTTACCAATGGTAGGCAATCTAAGGCTTTGAACATTACACAGCATGGTCTTAATCTTTTATCTAGATTGGTATATGTGATCTGAGTAGCAGTTCAATATTCAAAGCAAAGGATGTGTTCTTTTGTTTGACGTACGAATGTATCATGTATCTTGGATTTGATGTTGTCACGTGTTCATTGTGACTTGGCCGAATCGTTATTGTCCAGACACGTGAGTAACCAATTTTCATTTCTTTAAATCTATTTTCAGGTTCACTAACAGTTTAGGCTACCTACAGAGGTTACTTACAAATGGAATTAAGAATATTAGTAAATGGTTATAGTGATGGGGTCCAATAGTAAAACAGTGCAATACATTCACCATGACAGTTACGATGGGGTGAGTAGCGGAATTTTTCCACCCCTCCCCACATCGAACTATCAATGTAGTTATTTGAACCCCCCCCTCCCAATCCCTATATGCATTTACCTGTGGTTTTAAATTCATTTATAACGAGCAGCAAGTGCTGTAAAACATAACCCCAATGTTCTTCTATGCAGATTTTGAGTTTCAGTGCTTTTTTCCAAACCTAATCAAAGAAAGAATTATTTATCTTCAGAAAAGTTAAAAAGATTTGTTATTTGATTCTGTCAAATCAATTTATTAAATTTTCGAAATAAAATATAAACCCACATTTTTATTTCCTTTTAAGGGCATGCAGTGTGTATGCCTTCCGATTCAGTTTTTCCATGAATCATAAAGTAGTTCCCCGTACAGTTTTTAGAGAAATAAACGCAACGTGGTCTGATTACATGGTTATGTTCTTACCAATCGAAATCTCCCCTACATTTATCAAATGATGCAACTGCAATTATGTAGAGAAGAACGGATTGGGTGTGGGCGGGGTTGGATCCCGTATTAATTGCTAGGTTACGAAAGCAAGATATCAAACTTATCAGGGAATGATCATGTAGCCTTCGTTAGTGGTCCCGTTTTTTCTGGGTGGATCTACCCTGTTTGACAAAATAGGGAAATATGCAATTGTCTTCGAGAAACTTTAGCGTAAAACTTCACATTTTTTAGCCAAACCCTGTAATATATGCAATCATCTAGATCCATTTTTGGAAGTGGAGAACTGTTTAGCATACATTTATGTTTTCAAATTTTCGACAGATAACGTATTCTTAAAATTACAAACAAATTCATGGCAACTGACCGGTACTATGGTGAGTAAGGAATTATGCTTATTTTATCGGGTTCCTCTAGACCCACTGGGTGTATGCGTCACGTTAACTTTCATGTCTGGCCAACTAACCTTTCTTTCATGGTAAGAAAGGGGAAACAGACTTGTATAATATGAAAGATCTTTCCTAGCTAAAACTTTGAAAAAGATTAAGATAATATCTTGCGTGCCTCATTTTGGAGAAATATCCTCTTGTACGTACGCACTTTAAAATGTTCGCCCCGGGCAATCGATACAATGAAAACGGTTGAAGGTTGAAACCTATTACTGAGGAAAATTAACGCATACATGGGTTTCGTTTTGAAACATTTTATTTATTTCTGTCATTAATCAATTTTAGTCAGTCAGCGACCTTAATTTTTTTAAATATTGTATTTTGTTATAGAGCACCATATATTGCTGTTTTAGCTCATACAGTTAGTAGTTGTCTGTGGTGCATAAGTCTGAGATTAATTTATGCTGCACATCAAAAAATTCCTAACGGTCAAGTCAAATTCAAACTGATCTAGCGAGTAATACCTTAAACGACATATAAAAGCTGAACAAGGTTTGGTCCGTCTAAATGAAATATTATCTATTATTGCATGATAGGCCATGCATTACTGGATTTCCAAGTGAAATAATTGTGCTAATTCAATGGAGTGAAATAAGATAAATATTTTCACTGCCGCGTCGATAACATTATAAACAAGAAATCTGAGTCACTTTATGAGTTCAGTAATAAGTATCGCCGTCTAGCATACATGTGAACCAAAATAAAATCTAATAACATGCATATCTGTTTTTTTCTTTCAAATATTTTTATAACGTTGTGTGTTACCTTGAATTAGAAAGGAGAATTATGTAACCATTGATATTTTCTGTGCGAACATACACAAGACACAAGAGAGCATAAACGGTAAACCGCAGACATTATCAAAAGGGATGCAGTAAGAAATATGCTATCAGTCTCTTATACAAAGATTATATCTATTTTGATCTAGTAGATAGTAGTAGATACGAGTGACAATGCCAAATGTTTCCACTGCAAAAGTGAAATATTCCGTCTACGTACTCAAAAACGTAGATTTTCTTTTCATTGAAGGTTTTATAAAAGGCAAAAGTCGTCGATTTGCATGCGTTTTCTTCATTCTGTGCCAATGCGATTAACGGCTGTATTATGAGATTTATAAAAAAGAAGTTCCTAAAGTTTACAATAAATTGCGGAAAACCACGTTTTTCAAAATTTAACTGTACATATTACGTTTCATGTTGGGGATTTTCGTTAACATAATGACTGTATTCGTACGAAAATAAGGACATTTTTAATTTTGTTAACAAATTTCTTGCGTAGACTGATACTGTTGGGGTGGGGTAAATAGAAACATAAAAGAGCCGTTCTGTCTGACAGATTAGAGAGCGTACAATCTTTAAAGAAAGATTTTAATGATTGTGAGTTTAACTTTAAAGAATTTGTGTTCTTCATATTTTTCATTTATGCATTCAAAAGTAAATATTTGCGTGGCTTTGACAAGCTTGCAGTCTGACTTGGTAGCCGAAACTGTATCCAATATTCAATTGCCATTTAAGTTCGGTTGGCAAAAAACATTAATCTACACCCTATTTATCCGTCATTTTCAAACCCAAATTAAAAACACTACTTAAAATTGTATTATTATATTTAATCACTAGGATTTTTGTTTCTCTTCTAAGAAAAGAGTACCGTTTGTAGTAGAGTATTTCAGGTATACAGTAATGTATTGATGACACATAACAACAGGTCATTTAAGTTCAGTGACTGACAGTTTCGATAATTCATGTAGAACACCAATGAACAGAGTTAATACTTGAAGCACACTCCTCACTGTTTGGAGTTTGTATTTGGCATTTCTTGGTGGCACCTCATTGATTGTATAAATGTACAATACATGGTCTACAAACACACTTTAAGATCTGTACATCCTGATGGAGAGAGAGAGAGAGAGAGAGAGAGAGAGAGGCCTAAATATGTAAAGAATACACTCAAAATGGCAGGTATACTACCTATATGGAAAAAGAAAGTAGCTCCAAAAGTGATATTGCCCGTATGGTAACAAAAGTGTATCAACTCTGTGACTGTATCATTTTTCTTCCACTGATATATTTCAAAATCTCATTAGTGAAATATATAATAAATATTGCCAGCAAATAGATGTTAAAATAAAGTATACAAAATTGTGCTTGCTCTGAGTGTATAACATATATAATTCAACGCGTGGGTGAAAAACTCAAGTGTTTCACACGTAATTTCGTCTCTCGTGAAAATTCTGTGTTTTCCACCCACTTGATGAAAAATAAACGTTATTCATTCGGGTCAAGCAAAAATCCTCTATTCAGTTCTACCTTTCGTATTTAATTGTTACGATGATTGGGGCTACTCACAACTGTCATCCAATGAAGAGAAGAAATATTAATTATATGATTGGAGTTTTATTATATACACTATTAACAGTTACTGACCAGCTACCGATAACCATTATATACACTACTGGTAATTCTTGAATTCACAGTCTTCTATCGTAACACAATGTAGGGTTACGCAACAACTCTCATGCAAGATATCTACGTTCCAGATAAAACTATCCCCCCCCCCGTCCACGCAAGACACTCAAAGGGGTACGTGCACTACAAACACAAAAATATAACCACCGAAAGCGCCGCATCTCGCAGTCACGTGTCTTATTATATTACCACTTTAAAGGCTATTGCTTGTATGTCTTAATTCGATCTAATTCTATAAATATCTGCAATTAAATGTAATTATATATTCTGGTCATTTGCATTTCAATCAGTACTTATATGAAGCATATATTCTAGCTACGATGTCGTAGCCTCAACTTGATTTGTTGTGGTTGAGGATACGAACTAATCCCATATCTTGTAATGGAGCAAAAACTGTCATCACTAAAGTCAGAAAAACAAACAGTGTAGAAATCTATTACATAAGCATAATCATGTTGTGAAAGAAGGTTGGCTGATTTTGAATTTATTAAGCCCTTGCGCGATAAAATAAATTGGCATGGTTACACTAACCTCACCGTGTCCACCATGACAGATAACGCGAGACTCTCGCCGTGACCCCTTTTTCTACATAACTCTTGCCAAACCATATTTGGAATTCTACGCTATGTTATTATCAAAGTGGCGAATAATGGCTTTTTGGTGGAATTTCAAAGTTGCCGATAAACCGTATTTACTTTCAATGCGCAGAATTTCTCACTCAAACCGTGCTCATTATTACTACGAATTGTTTACGTTTCCAAATAAGGCCTCACTGTCCTTATATGGCACACAAACAAACGAGGCTGAGAACGAAAGTAATAATTATTTAAACTAATATGGCGGAGGATCTAAACGAAAATATTGGATAAAAAAGGTAAACGAGATTATGCAACTATTTCTACAATGATTTTCGATACTTACGGTATTAAATAAGAGGACCACTCAATTTATTGGATTATATGCAAGGAATATGTTCAAATTGTTGATATTAGGCTTAAAGAGCGCCGGGTGTGATCCATTACCACGTATATGCTGATGTTAGTACCCTGTCCACGAGGTAGGTTGTTGTTGTTGTTGTTGTAGGGGTTAACGCCATTTTTCAGCACACGATAGGCTATAAATGGCGGCCAGTATTAATGGTGGAGGAAGAACCCGGGAAAACCCCGGAAAGAACCACTGACCCACGAGAAGCTACTGGCAAGCTTTCTCACATACCCACATTAGCCGAATCCGAGATTCGAACCCACGCAGACAGAGATCTCAGTGATCCGTAACGGAGAGTGCTTTAGACCACTCGGCCACTCGGTGCCCCCCACGAGGTAGGAGTAAGGGTACTAATATTAGTACTAGCATATATACATGTATACATTTTGTGGTACATCGAAAGTTTTGGTTGTTTCTAAGTCTCCGATTAATATTACATGTGTTCCTTTCATGAGATAAAGCATGGTGCTTACCACGTGTGTGCGTGTTCGTATGTGTATGATTGGATTTTTAATGTAGCTTTGAACAATTTGTCAGTCGTATCGCTACAACGTCTGCAGAGTGGCCGTTCATGGTGATGAACAGCACTGGGGCATCATGCGGCAGACATGTAGCATGGTGTCGCACCCATACTGACACCAGACTGACCAGTCCTAGCACTAACCTCTCAACGCTGAGCGCCAAGCGAGGCAACTGTTAGTACCAATTTTATAAGTCTTTGGTATGACTCGACGAACCCGGGATTCCATCATCCTAGGCGGACGCTCTAAACGCTAGGCCACAGGAGCGGTATTATACAAGAAACGTGTTTCTATTACAAATTGAATCTCACTAATGCAAAATTGAATGTTCCATTTTACTTGACGAGAAATTTCTCTTTTATTTTGTGCTTCCATTTTACGATGTAATTTTATATCATGCACTTTCCTGAATTTGATAAACCTGATGCAACCTCAGCTTAAGAGGGGAAAAAAGTCAGTCACCAAATTAAGTCTTACACACATGCATACACACAAGCTAATGTATATTTCACAAAGACGAACGATGAAGACAGGCAAGATTAACCGTACAAACCTGTAGCATCCAAAATATAATTTAGAAACAACATAAACTGTTAAGTACCTGTACTATTAATAATTAATTTGCTTTGTATATTTTTTCCATCATTGTTTTATACACTGTTTGCCGGTACAGAGATAAATGTACCGGAGGTTGAAACGACGATTCCAGACCTTAATATTATGGGTTTTTTTATTTTTTAAAGTATTCCTTGTACTTGGATTAACTGTTTACGTTAAACAAGGATATGAGCCAATAAAATGAAGTTGCTTGTTTGAATACAGTGAGCTGTATTGAAAAAGATCGTTTCTTAAAAAACACACATACCTTCTTAACAATGTTCATAAAAATATTACGTTTTTGTATATCTTACATTACGTGTTTAGGCTCGAATAAACAATAACACAAGAAAGAGTGAAAACAACAAGTTTGAAAAATATAGTAATTTATTTCCTTGGAAAAATTCTGTCAAAATGAAAAAATATGAACTTAGAGTTTTAAAAATCAAATACAAAAGTAATCCAAGAATAATCCACGATTAAAAGTTTAGGAGTCCTAATAATAAAATGTTCTAATGATTTCAAGCTCAAGTCCCGGCGAAGAATTTAAGATTGAAGACGATGACGTATGCTGTAACCCGTAGTGTTGAAGTCTACAGTTCCTCGTAGAAACAAGAAATATCACTCCGGTTTTGAAAATCTCAATACATTTTGATCAAAGCTGTCTTTGTTCAACAATTTCATATGAGCACACGTATTTTCCAGGGAAAACGAATTAATCCTTTTGAATCCAAGTAATTTGAAATAACTCCAAACGACACAACACCTTCCAGTTTAAAGGAAAAAGCGCAACTACTGAGAATATCTCACCAAAACAAAAGTTATAGCGTATTCTAAAACCCAAAATAGGGTCACGTGATCATATTCCAGAACCTCGTCGAAATTATTTACTTGTTAAAGATCACGTACAATTAGTGTGGCCCTGACGAAAACCAATCATTTTACTCTAAGAAATAAGATAAAAACGTTGCTTACATCTTAAATCAGTAGTTCCATCATGACATCGACAACAACCAATCATTTTAAAACAAAAATAGAAGTTATTTACGTGGTTGCTGCTAATTTTGAATCAAGGTCAGGATCTAGGTCAACACTTGATGTTTACTAAAGCAAACAGTCATGGTCAAACTATTTTCTAGAAAAAGTATCATCTCCAGTGAATAAATTTACTTACAATATGATGTAATGAAAAATAAAATAATTAAAACTTACAAAAAAACAATTAAATTGAAATATATATATATATATATTAGAGAAGATATAATAAAATCAGATATACATAACATTATGTGACTCTAATTGTCTATTTAAAATAATCTGACAATTCATTACCGATCAGAAGACGTTTCTACATCGAAAGTAAATATCAGCATTACTTTATAGAAAGTTGAAAGTAAAATTATTACAATTCTTAATACCATCTTATAACCTAAATGTTTCGATCAAAGCTTTTAAATCTCTCTGTTAGGTGTAACTAGCTTCAGTGTTATTCTCGTGTTTGGAAGCCTGTCTGATTTAAACAAACCAGTTGTAAATATTGACGAACTGTGGTTATTTTGTAAAAGGAGCTCTACTCTGACACACTGGGTTTGGGTACATTTTGTACTCAAAATAAGTATTTATAGCTCTTACACAGGTTTATTTTTCTCGTGATCTTCACTCGATAGCAATGTTTGAGCAAGTAAGCAATACACAGTCGACATTTAGTTTTTAAAAATGAATTTATGTAAACATTATCGAGAACTTTGCCAGGCGTTGCATTTTCTTGCAGCGATTATCAGCTACAATTATTGATCTTGACAAATATATCAAACAATAACAGATGCAAATTATGAATGATAAAGTAAATCTGTTTGGAGGTAATAGTTACAGCATCCCAGTGTATGTTTCTCTCTGTCGACGTTAATTGTTTTTTCCTTCTTCCTTCCCTCTGTCTGTCTGTTTCTCTCGCTATCTGTCTGTCTGTCTGTCTCTGTGTATTTGTAGCATTACAATACCTAAGTGAAATATAGGAAAGTAATACTGCTTTCAATGTTGTTTCAGTGGTTTACGTTTGTCCGATTTCTAATGACTGTACAATGGCAAGAAATGGTCAAGAAACTGCATTTGTTATCGACACATAGAAAGAAATAATAAACGGTGATAATACTAATTATTATGATACATTCAGGAAGCGGCTTAGCAACGAAACAGGAAAAAACAAAAAGTCAGTAAATGGAGAAAAGAAACAATCGAAGTAGAATTTAGAATAAATAACACAGCGGTTATTAAAGCCATATTTTTGCAATGAAATCACAGGAAAGAGATCTAAAATATACTTGAGTTCATTAACGACAACATAATATTGTTTATGTGTGTCAAACAAAACTTGCTGACGGAACAGCTGATCATATGAGCTGAACCGATTAACCATCAACAAAGAGATGATATCATCCAATTCGTTTAAATGTTAACACTGACAGGGTCTGAATAGTTAACTAGTTTACACATCAACAGTGTGAGGTCTTATTGTATGATTAATTTACACATCATCAGTGTGAGGTCTTATTGTATTATCAGTTTACACACTGTCGGTTATGAGGTCTTATCGTATGTCTTGCTTAAACATCATCGGTGTTAGGTCTTATTGTATGACTTGTTTACACATCATCGGGTTGAGGTCTTATCGTATGACTTGTTTACATATCATCAATGTGAGATCTTATTGTCTGACTTGTTTCCACATCATCGGTGTGAGGTCTTATCGTATGACTTGTTTGCACATCATCAGTGTGAGGTCTTATTGTCTAACTTGTTTCCACATCATCGGTGTGAGGTCTTATCGTATGACTTGTTTGCACATCACCGGTGTGAAGTGTTATTTTCTGACTTGTTTGCACATCGTCGCTATGAGGTCTTATTGTATCTCAACTCTGTCTGCGCAGGGTCGAGTCTCAGATTCAGCCAATGTGGGTATGTGAGAAAGCTTGCCAGTAGCTTCTCGTGGGTCGGTGGTTCTTTCTGAGGTTTTCCCGGGTTCTTCTTCCACCATTAATACTGGCCGCCATGTATGGCCTATCGTGTGCTGAAAAATGGCATTAAACCCCACAACAACAACAACAAGGTCTTATTGTATGATTGTTTTACACGTCGTCGGTGTGAGTTCTTATCGTCTTACTTGTTTACACGTCATCAGTGTGAGGTCTTATCGTATGACTTGTTTACACATTATCGGTGTGAAGTGTTATTATCTGACTTGTTTACACATCATCAGTGTGAGGTCTTATCGTATGACTTGTTTACACATTATCGGTGTGAAGTGTTATTATCTGACTTGTTTACACATCATCAGTGTGAGGTCTTATCGTATGACTTGTTTACACATTATCGGTGTGAAGTGTTATTATCTGACTTGTTTACACATCATCATTGTGAGGTCTTATTGTATGATTAGTTTACACATCATCAGTATGAGGTCTTATTGTCTGACTTGTTTCCATATCATCAGTATGAGGTCTTATTGTATGACTTGTTTGCACATCATCACTGTGAGGTCTTATTGTCTGACTTGTTTCCACATCATCGGTGTGAGGTCTTATCGTATGACTTGTTTACACATCACCGGTGTGAAGTGTTATTTTCTGACTTGTTTACACATCGTCGGTGTGAGGTCTTATTGTATGATTATTTTACACGTCGTCGGTGTGAGTTCTTATCGTCTTACTTGTTTACACATCATCAGTGTGATGTCTTATCGTTAGACTTGTTTACACATCATCAGTGTGAGATCTTATCGTATGACTGGTTTACACATCAACAGTGTGAGGTCTTATTGTATGATTGGTTTACACATCATCAGTGTGATGTCTTTTTGTCTGACTTGTTTACAAATCATCGATGTGAGGTCTTATCGTATTACTTGTTTACACATTATCGGTGTGAAGTGTTATTATCTGACTTGTTTACACATCATCAGTGTGAGGTCTTATTGTATGATTAGTTTACACATCATCAGTATGAGGTCTTATTGTCTGACTTGTTTACACATCGTCAGTGTGAGGTCTTATCGTATGACTTGTTGACACATCAACAGTGTGAGGTCTTATTGTATGATTACTTTACACATCATCAGTGTGAGTTCTTATTGTCTGACTTGTTTACACATCATCAGTGTGAGGTTTTATAGTATGACTTGCTGTCTTATCGTATGACTTGTTTACACATCAACATTTTGAGGTCTTATCATGTGACTTGTTTACGCATCAACAGTGTGGGGTCTTTTCATATGTCTTGTTTACATAACAGCGTTCAGAGGATTACATAACAGGAGTATATTCATTCATTCATTTATCAGTGAATTAGCTTAAATCTTAGAGAAAAAGCTGCATACATTTTTGCTGTTAGGGATATCTTTCAATACTTGTTTTAGTTACAAGCCGAGTGTGTAATAGTGCGCTGATATTTTTTATACACCACTGACTGTCAATTATGTAACAACTCATCCGATAAGTTTGAGAGTTTTTATCTCGGGATTCTTGGTAAAGTACATTTGAGCTGCTAAACGTACAGATTGTGCAGTTTATGTTATAATAAAATGATACATCCAGAATCTCATACTGCAAGAACAGCTCGAGAACGATTAGAAGCAATTAAAAAATTTCTTCCTGTCAAAGACTCATTTAGAAAAAATCTACAAGCGCAGCAAGAAGCAAAAGTTGAGTATGAAGAAGACACTAAAAAACTGTTTAAACCCGTCACTGCAGCTACTGAGAAAGTTGCAACTGTCATCAAAGAAGATCTTCTTCCGGTATCAGAAAAAATAGCAAGAAGAACTAAACAGGCAAAGAAGATTTTACGAGACCTTCCAACTGACATAGCTGCAGCTCAACCTCCACCTGTTGGTGAGGAAATACTTGAAGGTATTGGAGAACTTCGTACTGAAGTCGCCGATGTGAGAAAAAAACTTGCATCTAAATCCAAATGAGCAGGAGAGAGCTTAAAATTAATTGCAAGATTTAACGAAGGAGTTGTTGAGGAAATTAGAAATATTGAAAGAGAGATTTACCTGAGATGATATCAAAAAATATATCTAATAAATCTAATTTTTTAAAACCCTTTTATGGAAAAACAAATGATGATGATTTCATTAAATGGATATATCGCGTATATTACAACAAAAACAAGCTAGAGGTCAAGAATTTAAAAGACTTAATGAAGAAGTAAATAGACTTTACAGAGAGAGACTGGAACAACCAAAACAAGGAGAGTCCTCCCAGTATCAGCTTCCTCCACCTCTGCAACAAATAGAACAACAGCAATCTTCTTCGCCGCAGCAAAGGTTGAAGTCGGAAATTAAAAAGGCTAAAGAGTCACTTAAATCACCCCCCTCGAAGAAAATTCCTTCATCTTTACGTAAAATTTCTGCACCGAAAATGACATTTACACCGACAGATTCACCACCTGGATCACCCCCGGCCACCACTGAAGTACTTACTCCGGTAATGCAACCACCACCTCAAGATGAACCTAAAACAGGATCTGGTTTATGTCCTGATAATATCATCAATGACGTGTCACGGTTAGAAGTTCTCATAGGAGGAAAACGTGCCGGAAATAATTCACCAGAAATAACCAATGAAGCAGCTGATATTTGTCGGCGACTATTTCAAGGTGGTATCATGGATATTGGCGTTTACCGAGAACTTATTGATGAGCTCGTTGATGACTAGTTGTTAGATAAATGGTAAATAAAATAAGATGATTGTGCATGATAATCATCGTAAACCCACACAGGTTAGAGCGGTAAACTCACGATTACCAATCTATAGTGTTATTTACGGAAATGGACTTGGTGATGTTATTCAGGGATTATTTACAAGGATAGCTCCAAAAGTAGCACCTGTTGCAAAACAATTATCGATGAAGGCTATTGATATTGTTCGTGATAAAGCTCCTGGTGCAATTGTCAATGTTGCTGGTAAGGCGTTCTCGGCGATCAAGGAAAGACTAGCACGATTATTGCGACGAAAACAACAACCACCGGTGAAACTGGCAAGTACTGAGGTGATGCCCGCAGACGTAAGTAAAATAATAAATCAGGCTGCAAATCAAAAACTAGCGGCGATATCTGAAGAAGCAGAAAAAAATATAACAGCAAATTTAATAGCAGGAAGCGGTCTTCGTCGACGATGATCATCATTTGGAAAAATGGTAACTATAATAAAAATGTTCAGGCGCGAATCAGACCCAGCATTTGATATGGAGGCACCTGTCCTTAAGTATGAATCTATACGTGATTATCAATTTTATTCTTATGACGCAAGACTACCAAATCAGCGAGGGAGAATCGAATTACAGGTTCATGATACAAGTAGATATTTCTTGCCCGCTGAGGCGTTTATTGAAGTAGAAGGTAGACTTGTAACGGATGTTGTAGCTAATACGGCATATGCTGCTAATTTACGTGTTGGTTTTGTCAACAACGGGATTATGGCATTATTTAGTGGCGCCACATACATGATTGATGGAAAAAATATTGAATCAATTCAGAATGATGTCGACATTGCTACAACAATAATTGGTCTGGCGAGATATTCTGACGACTTTACAAGATCAGCTGGTCCAACAATGATGTTTGCCAAGGATATTACTGACAACGCTGATCATGTTCAGTATACCAAAGTACGGACACCACAAGATACTGCATCTGATCTACAACCGGTTGCTGATGGTCCTGAATACGCAGCCAGACCAGCTGCTGCTTTTGATATTATAAAAAGTGTTAGTGCGACTTACAACCTAGGATTTGCAACACGCCGAGCAGCTCTGTCGGGAGGTGATAGAAATTTTTCGTGTGCAATTCCATTATCTCACATCTTTGGATTTTGCAGAAATGTTAGAAAAGTCATCTTTGGAGCTAAACACACAATTGTGCTCGTAAGAAAAGGTGATGAGAATGATGCAATCTGGCGAGGTGCTGGTGTTGTTGCTGCTGGTAAAGTAAATATATCAAAACTTTCATTGTGGATGCCAGTAATAACTCCATCTATTACTGAGGAACAAAAATTACTATCTTTTATGGATCAAGGCGGTAAATCATTGCTATCATGGTTAACAGTAACCACAGATGCTGTTCAAAGCAATATTAATGGTTTATTTACATGGCATATAGCATCACAACAGGGTGTTTCTGCACCACGACATATTTTTATTGCATTGCAAAATATTAACCGGATAAATGATCAACAACTTTCACATATGATATTTGATAACCTTGGAGTTAATGAAGTTTCCTTACAGATAAATGGACATCAAGAACCAGCCGAGGATATACAACTAAATTTTGATCAAAATCATGTAGCGCGCGCATATTATCGTTTAATGTCATTCATGGGACGTGATCAAAATATAGATACCGGTTTGCAAATATCACAATTAGATTTTACAGGTCTATATCCGATTTATTATTTTTCGCTAGAACATCTTGATTTATCCAAACAATCTGTTGTTGATATACACTTTCGAGCTCATGTTACTAACCCACCACCTGGTGGTGCCTTCTACAGAGCGATCGCGGTCATACTTAGCGACAAAGCCATGTTATTTGAAGGTGGCAGTGGTCGAATGAGAGTTGTTGATGCACCGGTGGAAAATCTTTAATCGTGTTATTTAGAAAAATATATTTTATATAAAAATGTCGTATGGTCATGTTAATGTTACTCTGACCCCCGGTCAGGTAAAAAAGCTTCAATCAAAAACCGCCAACAAATGCGGAACTAAAATATCACTAAAACGAGATCAGATTAGTGGTGGTCCAAACAAATTATCGTTGACAAATAATCAGATTAAACATTTCAATAAAGCCCTAGAATCAAAAACTGGAGTTCAATTCCATCTCTCCCCGAGCGCCATCAAAGACATGGTTAAAACAGGTGGTATATTCCCATTTCTCGCTGCCATTCCGGCATTAATAGCTGCAGCTGCTCCAGCCGTAGCAAAAGCGGCCGCGTTAGGTGTTGTTGGAGCGGCGGGTAAAAAAATTTTCGAAAAAGTTACTGGTGGACGATATAACAAAAAAAAGGGACGCGGTCTAAGATTGCCAGGATCTCGTTGGGGGAGAGGACTAAGGCTTCCAGGGTCACTTCGTTAGACGTTCCAGCATCAAATTTTGATTTACTTAATGCTGCTAAAAAATTAAAAATATCCGCCTTTAGAGGTGTTTTTATGCGAGATCAATTACCGAAACAACCAAACAAACTAGAAACAGGTATTATTAATCTCGATGAACGTTCCGGACCCGGTACTCATTGGGTATCATACGCGGTTGATCCACGTGGAATTGTTTATTTTGATTCGTACGGGTTAGCTCCACCTGTTGAATTTATCAAGTATGTCGCACCACTCCACGCAACAACCAGAGGTTCCAAAGTTTGGTATTCAACGCTACCCACACAAACAATGACAGATCTGCCAATATGCGGCCGTGAAGTAATTAATGTACTCGACGCTATATCAAAATCATCCAGGCCGCCACATAAAGTCGTGCACGATTATACAAGCAACCGATTTGTTGCGCGTAAGGCGTTTTAAACAACGGGTCTTATTATAATGGTTGATATTTACGGAAGATCTTCTACTAGTAAGAAAATAAAATCCGACGTTGATCTGTCGAAGTATGCGACTAAAGATGACCTTGCTGATATCATGAACCTGGCTGGAGTTGACCCAGATGAAGTTGTTATTTTTCAAGATCGATATGGTAAACTAAAAACCAGCAATATCAAATGGAATGATATAGTCCGGCGAGTACTTGGTGCAGTTACGGATAATATTCCCGTGTTTACTGACGGTGGTAGAATCAGAGATTCAAGTATGTCACTTAAAACCATCAGAGATGAAATTGCAAAAAGTGTTGCTAATCGCGTGAGAAACACCGGTGACACAATGACAGGTGAACTTAGCATGAACGGGAACAAAATAGTAGCTGTAACAGCTCCAAAATCTGACAACGACGTCGCAAACAAACTGTACGTCGACGACGTGGATGGAAAACTATCCACGCTGCGGGCCGAATATGATGTTCACGTAACCGGTTTTACAAGACTTCGAAGAAATTTTCAAAAAATCGATGATGCCATAAATAAGTTCTTTGGAACTCCTCCCGTCATTGACATGAAACTCGTTGATATCAAAAGTAACCTAGACACGATCAAACGAACACAGCTAGACATCGTAGCGGGAATTCCTGAGATTATCAATAAAACCAATTTGATTAAAATTCCAGCTGAAATAACTCCCGGGCATATCACAAACATCGTATGCACGGTATCATCGGGATTTGCAACATGGTCAAAACAAAATAATACTATCAAATATACTGCAACAGCCACTGGCGTGTACAGGCTGTCTGTGTTTAGTGCTGCAAAATTTGAAATATTTACAACGTTTCCATGGCGTCATTCCACCGACAGGTTTTCCGGGGTTGTATCTGTTATATTAAATATCGGAACCGAAGAAATATTTATTCTGGAAGCAGATGATAGGACATTAACCGCAACATCTTACTGGTGGTGTTTGGAATTTGTAGCTGAAGCACATCAATTGGTTACTGCATAAAAATATATATGGACGGTGCACAATACAGATACAATCAAGCGCGTGAATGGCAGGCGGCGCTAAAAGATCAAGTCGATCAATATACAGTAAATTGGTTATCGTTGATGTGATTGTTTATTCAGTATCCGCTGTTGTTGCTGGAACCGGTGTAATATTATCAGCGTTGACAACGATGGCACCAGTAGCTGTAACTATTTGTATTTCAGCAGCAACAACTATTGCAGGTGTGCTTAATATCATCACAAAAAAAATATGTACTTGCACGAACGAAAAATTATCCGATTACAAAATAAAATTACATACAGCGACGGTAGCATACTCGAAATTATCCTCGTTGTTATCAGCAAGTCTCAGTGATGGAATTATATCTGATTTCGAATTTTCAATGATAACCAAAATATACGACGAAGGTATCGGTATTAAAGATACAAGTATCAATAATGACAGAATTACTTCAGCAGATCGTGACCAACACAACTCCTCCAAAGATAACGATGATCTCGGTAAGTTCAATTAATCCTGAATTTAGTGTTAATTTTCCCACTGCAATTCCAGTATAAGAAATAGCACTAGCACAATTACGAGTATATTACAGCTGGCCAAATATCAGATCAAAATCATTTAATGGTACACCAGCAAATAATTCGCTTGTATTTGCTAACAAGAACAAACCCGATGGAACACCTGACTGGGTTGTTGTTGGAATACCAACTGGCAGTTATGAGATTGAAGAGATAGTGAGGAATTTGCGCGTAGAATAAAATCAATAACAGGAAAGGAATCAAAAATATCAATTAATGTTCATGAACCCACCCTGTCCTCGACGATTGAAATAAACTCGCCTGATTACGTAGTTGATATTTATAAATCTTCAATCAGATCCGTGCTAGGATGGCCTGAAATTCCCAGGGTGTATGAGGGACCACCAGAACCAACGAGGGGTGATTTTACGTCAAAGACCAGTCTTCGTCATGATATTAAAATGAATTCAGAATGGTCAGATTACATAGAAGTAAAACCAGGATGGAGGGGGAGGGCACCTGTATATGATACTAGAGCTCTTTTTTATAATCTTAATGAACGTGTTATTGCTTTGAATATTGATTCTATATTTGCTTCAATAAACTTCGACCATGAAATACAAGTAAATAATTTACGTGATAGTTTTCAAGAGTATTTATTTGATTCAACATCTGCGCGCGATAATATTATTAGGTACATAGAAGTTTTAAATTATATAGTTAATTCTTCTGAAGTTATCTATAATAGAATTAGAGATATGGTTCTTAAGTCATCAGGCGATTAAAAAAATCCTTCGCAGCCAAGTACAAAATACCCGAAGCTGACATTGTAACGTTTAAGTTTCCTGATTATAATCCGGATAAATTAAGAAAATCTGTCAATGATGTCATTGATGAGTTTTTCCCTAAAATACATGATGCATGGAGAAAACTAGCACCATATCCAACCGTTCTTAGATATGATAATGATCCACACGGCGGCGGAAGACACGTATCTCCGGGAATCGTTAATATAACACCGACGGTCGCGGTCAATCTGGTTTGTGACGTAATCGATGGCAGCTATCAAATAGATCTCGGAAGATCAAATCAAGCTCAACAAGGATACATCCTGTACACGTTCACACCACAAGTTCCCCCTGGAAGTTTAATCGTGCAAGAACCAACTAATCCTGTGTATCTGCGGTGTCACAATAATATGTTAACGCGAATCAATTTTAAGCTCACAGACCACCTTAATCGCTTAATTGACATACGTGAAGAAGAGCTTGTAATAAATCTGTATGTAAAGTCGTAAGACTTTTGTCGTAAGACTTTATCGTAGATCTTCATGTAATGGAGGGTTTTTACACGCGAGGATTTCTTAACAGTTAGAAGAACATTTGTAACAGAGATCAGACTCAAATTCGATCAACTTAAAAAAAATAAATAAAAAAATATTTTATTATTACTGGCACAAATTTGTGTTTGGTACAAATTAATCGGCCTAGGCAACTAAAAAAGCTGGTCGATGAAAGTAAAAATTAAAATTTCTATCACAAAAAAAATAAGATTTATTAATTTTCCTGATTTTTATTATTTTTTTACTGAAATTGTACGAATTACTTGATTTTGACTACCAACTACCCCCTCAGAAACATAAAAATGTACGAATTACTTGATTTTGACTACCAACTACCCCGTCAGAAATAAGAAATTCTAACCTTGTCAAATTGTTCCTAATAAATTTTATTTATTATAAATTAATTTTATTTATTAATAATATTATTTTTACTGAGATTTTTATTTTTTTTTACTAAAATACAACGAAATTGCTCAATTTTCCTGATTTTGACTACCAACTACCCCGTCAGAAATCAAGTAATTCGTGCATTTTTCTTTGATTTTGACTACCAACTACCCCGTCAGAATCAAGTAATTCGTGCATTTTTCTTGATTTTAGTAATAAAAAAAAATCCTCAGTAAAAATAATATTATTAATAAATAAAATTAATTTATAATAAATAAAATTTATTAGGAACAATTTGACAAGGTTAGAATTTTCTTGATTTTGACTACCAATACACATGGTCAGCGTTGACATGGACCCCAGTTACCAAAACTTTCATTTTCATTATCACCAGTAACGAAGTTACTCTGGATCGTTTCACCAGTAACGAAGTTACTCTGGATCGTTTCACCAGTAACGAAGTTACTTTCTAACATAATTTTTCTTAATAGTCTTATGCGAGTACTAATCGTTTTCTTTGCCTCATACTCGTGGGATAATAACGATTTAATTCTTTCTACCGCGGCAGAGAGAGGAACGAACTCCTTCACATGATCATCTTCTACGGTAGCTAGCGACTGAAACATTGCCGCCTGAATCCGTTTCATGAGCCTGTATTCAGATGATAGTGTGTGTGTCCCCTGGGTTTTACGTTCTTGTAAAATCTCAAAGTCAGAAACTATTTTTTCAGGATTAAGTTCATCAGATATATTAATTCCATCTTTTTCAATTTTTTAATAGCAACAATTACATCATTGATATTTTCATGGTTCATTATATAATATATAAATCTTTAAAATAAAAAAAGTATCCCTAGAACACCTATCGAGTGTATTAGCGAGTTCGTCGGGATGTTTCAGGGACAGCACAACCAAGAACTCGTAGCTTGCCACCGCAATCTACCAAGTTCATTAGGCAAATATTCCCTCTACGAGAGCCCCTAACCCGCCAAACAACGGTCTAGAAGCCCAAGAGGGAGAACGGCACAGTCCTCATTAAACTCGTAGCTTGCCACCGCAATCTACCAAGTTTAGAGGATATACACATAACATATAACTAACTAAGGACGGCACAAGGACAGCACAATCCTCATTAAACTCGTAGCTTGCCACCGCAATCTACCAAGTTTAGAGGATATACACATAACATATATACAATGAAATGGTTATATACAATGAATGAAGAGCCCCTATCGAGTGTATTAGCGAGCTCAGATTATGCATTGGACGGCACAAACATATAACTAACTAAGGACAGTACAAACATACACGCTCAGCAAAAACCCACCCACAATAATTAATCCAGTGGGTGATACGAAAATATGTATCACCCACAAGTCAATATTGTGGGTGGGAATTTTGCTGAGGGGGGGGGGGTTGCGGTTCCCCCCACTATTATAAAAATCGCAATTATGCGTACACCACCGACAAATTGTCAGCCATGGGGGTTTGATCCTGGACCGCGAGCGTCACAGTCCAATACCATACTGATTGAGCTATCAAACCTTGTTACGAACATATGTTTTGGAAGTTAATATATAGTTAAGCTATATAGCTAAGGAACCAATATTTACACTAAACAGCGGTTTCTGAATAATAACAGTTTCTGTATTTATAACAGTTTCTGAATAATAACAGTTTCTGTATTTATAACAACAGTTTCTGAATAACAACAGTTTCTGAATAATAACAGTTTCTGTATTTATAACAGCATTTTTCCTAAGCAGACTGCGAATCAATAATAACAGTGGCATGAACACACCTGCAGATCGATTACCATGACAACGGTTTCTGTTCTACACACAGCTTCCTGCGGATCAATAACATTGTCATGATCTCTCGTAATGTTGTATAATGGGAAATATTTAAAAAACATAAATAATACTTCTACGAGTAATTAATTACGATGTAATTAATTACGATGTAATTAGTTAAACTGACTAATTACGATCATAAAAAATCAAAATCTACGAAGAAAACTATATATTACAAAGTAATCTCCCTTTTATATAATCAAAATTCAGTAGTGTATGGAGGACCTACTGTGACATAAATTAAAAAAAATAATTCAATGTGGTGATGATAGTTAATAATGTGGTGATGATAGTTATTGATACTGAAATGTAATTTTCTGTTTATATTTTTTCGAGAAGGTGGTTTTATATATATTTTCTGCCGCTCTTTGTACTGATTGCGAGTGAATATCAAAATATTTCGCAGCCGCGTTCATAGACAGAAATATAATTTCTTTGCCAGTTTCTATGTTTGTGGAAATTACTACCCTCTTTCCGATTGTCTTACATCTTCCTGTATTTCCACGTGTATTATTCTCGCTGTGAGAGATAGCTTGTAAATTGGATAAATTATTGTTTTGAGTATCCCCGTCAATATGATCAATAACAAGACCGTCATTGATCATCCCATTATGACATTCATACGTAAATCTATGACATAGATAATGTTTCTTTCCCCCCTTGCATGTGAACATTAGATAACCAAAATTATTAATATAACCAACTTGTCTCTTCAACTTGCAGTGTCTGATGATACCATTAATATTTGATTCATAGTTTGTTATGACAGGATGTGGGACAAATATATTTTGCTCCATTATAATAATATTATACGTTTAAATCATTGTTTGTCTGAAATCTTGATATATAATCCCTCACGGATTTTATAGCGTTTTCACCGCTATTATTTTTTTGTCATAATATCTTTTAAGTTCTCTGAACCGTTTTCCGCCGCACTTTCCACATAATTCTGTTTTTCTTCGCACTCCAATACCACACCTCAGACATGGTATTGGTCCTAGACTTCCTCGTCGTATGTTTTGTGAGTGTATCCAACAAAATTCCTTTCTACAGGATTTGTTGCATCGATTTACTGAGCCGATCATCAACCATCTTCATTGAGACATTGTATATATATATATAATTTTCTTTATTTAAATATTTGTTTTAATTATATGAACGAGTTTGAGAGATTATCCCAAACTAGGCCTGTTAAATATAAATTCAACCTTGACAGATTATCTTCTGACTTGCCAGTACGAGATTTGGTTGATCCGAAAAATAAAAGTTTGATCTCGAAAATTCACGACGCCAAGAAAGAATTTTACACGGATGGTGCATCTCATACATGGTCAACGTTCAAGATTATACGCAACACTGACAAAGTCACGGACGCCACAATGAACGACAAGCGAGCGGCAACTATCATTAACTACATCGCTGAATACGAGGGCAATCAAAAATATTTCTTCAGAGTAAAATTTATTGTATTAACAGAAACAGGTAGTTGGATTATCCGTGACAAATATGATCCTGTCCTTGGTAATAATAAAACTATCATATTAAGTAAAAATTCCACACCGGGTCTACTGACTGGTATTGACAAACCGTATTATGAGCGAGCGTATCCTGTAACAGCGGTTATTTATGGAATCTATGAGATAAATAAAAAACCCAACGTCGATAAACTAGCGCCGATGAAATTTTCAAGGTTAAATTGTGTAGCCGAGCGAGTAATAGAACACTTTACAAACTCGATGCGTGGAAATGGATTAACTGATTTAAGGCGTGAAAAAATAAACTCGTGGGCTGATTCAGTTAAGGATACCTGTGCTACAATAAAAGATGTTGCTGAGTTAGGAAAAATATTAAAATTTCCAATAACTGTGGCGACAATAACGGGAGAAGTACTGTACCAATCGAAATATAAATCGAAGGGAGCTCCAATAAATATTATCGATCATAACGCGCACGCATGGACTAACGCAGTAACAATATTTCCACGTGATCGAACTGTTAGATTTTACTCCCCAGATAATTCTGGGGCAGATAATTCTGGGGCAGATAGTATGTTTGATTTTATCAACGAAATAAGTAAAACCGATCTTGTATCGGTATGGTTATTTAAAAGTAATGAGGAGGGTGAATTTGATCAGTTTGTCAAACCGAACGGTGAAATATATCGCACAGAATCCCTCCATGACGAGACGAAAAATCTTGCGACGTTTTTACAGTGCAAGCACGCGGAAAATACTGACAAATTACTAACTAATTGTTTTACCGTTCCATCTGTTACGGCTCATTTCGCCAGAGAACGAAATTCATGGAAACCAACACGATTTGATTTACTCGAGGACGTACGCGCAAGTTGCGTCGAATATGGACATGGCGGATTATGGAATACCAAATATAATTACAATGATGTTATTTCGGTTGATATGGTTGCATGTTATCCAGGAAGTTTTCTGGGATACGGAGATTGTTCTACGTACTTTGAAAGATTTGGTCACCCTACAAACGAGATGACGCGAGTGGCAATTAATGGACCATTACCTGATTTTGATCTGACTGGATTCGCCTGTATTGAATCATTCGAGTTTAACGAAAATCTTCACAAGATTTGTTATGTCTGGTTTGGTAGACATTTTTGTGAAAAACGTTGGGCACCTATAGTTTTGTTACGATATATGCTAGATTGTATGATACTGACATCGTTGGTGGTCAGTGAGGCAATTATATCATATCATGCACAGACCAAAGTTTGGTTGCCCATGTCAGATTCTGAAGTTATTAGCGAGTTTAAGGATGTTTCCGAAGATGATATTCCTAATAAACTCAAAACCGCAAAAGATCTCGGTAGAAAAATTATAGGTAAATTTACTCAAGGTGGTGCATATGATTATAAAAGACATCACGCACGATTAATTCTAGATGATGCTGAGTACGATTTTATAATCGCTGATACAACGGCGAAAAATATATTTGTAAATCGAGAATGTGTTTATTTATCCGACGGAACAAAATTGGGTACGATCGTTAGTTACATAAATGACGTCTCCCCGCAATATACTCATTTTGTTTCTATAAATTTATTATCGATGATTAATAGATTTCCTGAGACCGCAGTCAGAGTCGCAACGGATTCGTTTTATATTTCAAGTAAATATTTAGAACCTGTTATGAAATTTACAAGTAATGATGAACGATGGGGTTCGTGGAGAATAAAAAAGGAACTATTACACAATTATGTAGAATCAGCAGATGTTCCAATGAGAGATTTTTATCGAGGGAGTAATAAAATATCAGAAATGTCGAAGGCACCATCGTTGAGTGATCCAATAACTAGATATAAGACAGTATATCTCAATGGACCTGGTGGATGCGGCAAAACAACTCGAACGATTAATGTTTTTAGAAATTCAGATATAATCGTGCTGACACCCACACATAGACTTGCACGTGAGATGAAACAGCGGCAAGTACAATCGTGTACGTATCATAGTTTCCTTCGGTGGCGCGGAGATACATGGACTCCTGAACGGATGGGAGAAAAATATATACCTAAAATAATTATTTGGGACGAGATATGTACGGTGTCATTGGATACATTAAAAACGTTTCTTGATTGGTTGTTGACGAAAAATACCGCCATAATAATGTGTGGCGATCATGGTCAACCGCCGCCCTTTGTTGGACCATCTCCACATGATTGGTTAAAAAATTTCGTTGATTATTACGAAGAAATAGATGATGATCATAGAGCTCTTGATGCAAATTTAAAGGAGTTTAAAAAATTAATCAGATTACAATCAAACAAAATTCAGTGTGAAATAATACGTGGAGTGATCTCAGAGACATCAATGAGTGATTTTTTGAAATTATGGAGACCCACCGATTTGATCGTAGCAAGTAGAAAAATAATCAGAGACGCTTTACAACAGCAGTTATTTCAACTACATAAAGAAAAATATTCAGAATTACCCGTACCGTTGTGTTATAGACCATCAGATACACGAAAACAGAATATTAATGTTGATATTCCAGGACAGACTGAGAATCAAAATCTCGTATTAAATGATATTGTCGCCGTTGATATCAGTGTGGTTGAAGATGCAATACACGCTGACAAATCTCCATGGGTGTTGGGATACGCCATGACAATCCACTCGTCTCAGGGATTAACTATTTCTGATACACGAGTTTGGATTGTAGACGATCGCATCGAGTGGTCAAATTTAGTTTATTTGGCGGTATCGAGGGTCAGAAATATATCTCAATTACGTAGAATTATAATTCCTGAAATCGTTGATAAATTTAACATCATCGATGATGATATAATAAGAAAAAAATTAATCGGATACAAACAATCTGATAAAAAAAATAAACGTGACTTTGATCTTGATGTTGAATTTATTATTGAGTTAAAACAGCAGCAGAACAATCATTGCACCAGTTGTAATTGTATAATGTTATGGCGATATTCGAGTAATGATTCAAGACAATTCACCGTAGATAGAAAAGATAATAGTCGCGGTCATACACGAGAAAATACCATGTTAACCTGTCTTGAGTGTAATCGACGTAGAGGCGCCGGCGCCCTTAGCGCTAGTGCTAGTTAAGTGATCGAAATCACTGAAGTGATCGCGGTGGTAGTTGTGTATCCGCGGGAATTATTTGTAGTTGTTCACGTGTAAATCCACGTTGAGGAGCGGCCGAATCTAATCTGTAGATTGCAGGTCTGGAAACGCCAACGTTTCTCCCGGTGGATCTTGTCACGGTAGATATTTTGTGTGTGGTAACACTCCAAATAGGATCAGTTGCTCTCGCTTTACCACCTTCAAGTTCACCAGGCTCATATAAATATCTGACTGTGACATCACCTAATATTTTTTGTTTTCCAACATCTTTTCGTTGTGTTGGTATATTTTTTTTTGTGACCGCGCTAATGGGTTTCATGTTGGTTGTTCGTGTGATCTCATTATTTAATGCAGCTATCACGCCTGGTAATCTTGCCACCCATTCGCGAGATCTTTTATCCTGAATAAATTCCCTCGCGTATTGATATCCAAATAACCGTTCAGCAAGTGTTCGATTAAATCGCTCAACAATTGCTTGATCACGGTGAATTGCAGTATGACCTCGTCGTATTTTGGTATTATGTTGTTTCATCAGCGATGATACTGGACCAAGAAATTCCTTACCAGGATCAACCTGTAGTAGCTGTGGCCATCGCAGACCACCTCGTGGTCCACCACCTCGTTGATAAATTCGTTCAAACGCATCGGCTACTTCAGATGATGTTTTCGCTGATAGCGGCTCTGCTTCTTTATATCTACTTGCAACATCAACTACGGTTAACGCGTATTTGTACGTTTTTCCACGCACAGTATCATGCGGTAAAAACAGAATATCAGCTTGATGAACTTCATTAGGAACACTGACATCGAAATACGCGTACTGAATTTGTTTAGGACGTGGTAGATAAATTTGCCATATTGCCTGTTTGGATAACCACGCTTTAGCAGTAGAATGTTTAACCGCCGCTGCATCAGCGAGTTTACCAATTGCTGCTTTGCCTCTCCAGTATCCTCTCGGTGAATAATAAATTGATTCCATTATTAATTACCAGCCCCAATCGCTAATTTACCTTTCATCGAGGATCTTACTAACCAATTAGCTAATGATTCTCTAATATTTTTATTTTTTATAGAATTTAATGAATGAATTAATTTTACATCTGCAATATGCCTATCTTGTAGATTTTGACTTTTATAAGCTACATCATGAGCATGACAAGCTCGATCAATAGCGTTTACTGGTTCCTCGCCTGGTTTTGGTTGATCTTGATCATCGAGCCTGATATCGAGTCGAGTACCAGGACGCAATAATTATATCCTGGTAGATGTTTTTCTCCGCTGTATTTAGCCCATGGAGCACCTGGAAACTTTGACATCAAATTAGCAATATCACCACCGCGCTTATTAGGTAAAAACGAAAATTTCTTTCTACCGCATATAGAACATTTTCCACCGTACGCTATTTTTTTATTTTTTGTTATAACCGTAGCTAAATCAGCGGTTGGAGTTTTAACTCTACAGCGTAAACAATATAAATTCATGTTATAATATATGTGGATATAATTGATTTCTCAGCAACTCGGCAACGAGAGCCAGTTAAACACCATCCTGCGCTACCGAACTCCATCAGAATGATTATCATAGGACCATCTGGATCGGGTAAGACGCAATTATTACTTAATCTGATAATGAGATGGTTGAAATGGGATAAGTTGTATTTAGTAGCACCATCCGTTGATGATCAGCGATGTTATGATGTACTTAAAGATTTCAATGAAAACGCGCGATTACTGGATGAGGATAATGATGTTATAGAGTTTATATCCGATATTGATGAAGCACCATCCGTAGATTCCATAGACGGATTTATTAATAATTTAGTTGTATACGACGATGTCATGCTAGATAAACAATCAAATCCAGCCAGAATATTTTCCCGAGGTAGACACAAAAATACAGACGTGATCTATGTTACTCAACGATATACACAAATTCCGAAGGTGATCAGAGACAACTGCAACATTTTAGTTGTGTTTAATGGCTTAGACACACACACGTTGCGAAATATTCATCAAACTTGGTGTGGTGGTGACATGGATATAATTAAATTCAAAAATTTCTTCTCACGAGCGCAAGCTACCCCACATGGATTTATAACAATAAATTTACATGATCCAAGAACAAGATATCGTGTGGGTCTTGATAAAATATTTGGGTAACAGGGGTGATGATAAAATTAAATTTAATTAAACAGATATCATTAATATAATGAACAACTGTGCGTGGCTGCGTCAAGGAACAACAGATAAATGCAACAAAAGGTGCCGTGGAGAATATTGCAAGAAACATAATTATCTTATAAAGAAAAACCTTCATGCTGGTCCACGAAGTTGTGTTGGTTGTAACAACGGTGTTAGAGGATTATATCAGATTTGTAAAAATTGCGGTGGAGATCGATACAGAAGTTTGATGAACTATTACAGAAAAAGAAAGAACATAAATCCAAAAATAGAAAAACCACCATCAGAACTTGAATATTACTTGAAACATAGAACAAATTCCGAAGATTCAGATGAAGATGAAACAGATGAGGAAAAACGACAGCGAGAACGCGTTGAAAAATATTCATCAAACTTGGTATGGTGGTAAATTAATAGCAGCAGAGAGGGTGCCTACCAACGTTGGTCGTCAAAAAAATAAACAAGAAATAAATAAACACGTAGAGTACTTTATTTTTTCAGATACTATTTCGAACTGGGGTTTCATTAGTACAATCGGTCATTACAGAAATAAAACATCTCAAGGAAAAGTTCATTTGTAAAATCTTGACCTTTCTACGAGATGATTTTATTTGTTTGTTTTATTTGTTTTGTCGGAATTTTATGGTCTGTTCACCCTCTCTGCTGCTAGGCTGTTTATAAATTTATAGATATATTAAGGGGATATTAAAATCTGAGTTCATATGTAATGTGTTTATTGAGATATCAAATTTAGAATTGACAATTTCACTTAATCTTGCAGGAAAATTCATGTCAGAACAAAAACTGTCGCAGATGAAAGTTACTTCCGTTTTTTTTTAACTCTTTGGATTTGAAAGAAAAAAAAAACAACATGCTTATGGACAGTGCAGAGCACGGAAACACCACCCTGCTAAGAAGAACGGGAATAGTGTCTTGTGCAGAGCCAAACTCCTATGTCTTAAATATGACTCATAACGTGCTTGAATGATTGATGCATGCGTGTGTGATTGTGTTTTTTATTTACCATTATCTGATGATTTTCTTTGTACTTATAATTATCAATTCTTAGAAATATATGCACATGCAGCTGCTATTTTTGTATGCATTGTTCTTACACAAAGGAATCACGGGAATGGTCTTTTTATTTGCATAGTTAAATATCACATAGTTCATAACTGACAAGTCCTATATCTTATATCTAAGCTAGAACACTGTAAGGCAACTCAACTATCGACTTAGATAAGTGGTAAATAGTTGTCGATTTATTCGATAATTGCAAATTCTTAGATAAATACAACATCAACGCAATATGCCCCAGTGCTTGACATCACTATAAACTGCCACACTGCAGACTGTAAAATTGTTAAAGCTACGTTAAAAATCTAAATCACACACACACACACACACACACACAGAGAGAGAGACACAGACACACACATCCTCCTCAGTTCTGAAAAAGCCTTTGTAAATTGATAGTCGAGTGAAACAGATACAGTTATAATGCTGATCAAATGTTGAGCCTGGATACAAAAGTCCCAATGAATCCTAGATACTTTGATATTTAATGTAAACCAGTCTAGTTATAATGCAGAAATTGTAAATTACTCTAGTTATAATGCACGAATTGTAAACCAGTCTAGTTATAATGCACACATTGTAAATCACTCTAGTTATAATGCACAAATTGTAAACCAGTCTAGTGTGGATTTTGCAATATATGTAAAATGCTTTAAATTATTGTTGCACAGTTACATAAAAGTCTACATACTTTTACTTACACAGTGCTATTTATAATTACATTTTTTTTACGTTCCTGCCAGAGCATCCCTATATGTACAAACACAATTATTCTAGTAATCTTTGATGACCAAGCATATATATATATATATATATATATATATATATATATATATATATATATATATATATATATATATATATATATATATATATATATATATATATATATATATATATATATATATATATATATATATATATATATATATAATCAACTTAACAAAACTTAAGTTACCTTATATCCTTTATTACCACTCTGAATTCACTTTAGCCTTGATCCGTCGAAAGATTTAATGTAAACGATATATTGAAGTCGTGTCACAACATTACAGTTAAGTAAATTTGCTATGACCTTTCCAAAGTCATGACAAGAATACAAATTGCGCTTCTCTATAAGCACTTACCATACACACCAGGTCAACGAGCACCTGATTCTTTATTACCCCATGCCGATTCCTCAGTTGGTAGTTTGAAGCCACACCGTAATCTGATGCAAAATATCATGAATCGGGGTACAATTGTGACAATATATAGGAGCAACAAGGTTTCGTAAAGCATACATATATGTACAGTTTGCATCTATGTCATGGATCTGATGGGTACAGCAAAATCGCCATTACATTATTTCCATTTTAAACTGTACATACTTCCAACAAAAAAATAATCACGTTCTCGGCAACCTAAAGCCTTTCATTGCCTTTCAACTCTCCTGATGTAAAGGTATAAATACCTGACTGACTTGATGAGAGACTCTTCAACGCCTATAGAGGGAGTTTGTCCATATGTCAGCTTCATTTATTAAATGTCCATCGAGGAGAAAATGACCAGCAAAAGTTACATAGTTACCGCTAGGACTACGCAGACTTTCTACAATACACTACCGGACCTAATTCGCACACATAAAGAAAATTTTCCCGACAGTGAGGCGTTTGTATTTTTTACATCTGAGATGGAAAGAATTAGTATGACTTGGAAAGAACTGTATGTTGGCTCAGAAAACTTCGCAAGAAGTCTCATTGGACTTGGAGTAAAACCAAAAGATAAAGTAGCTATCAGTGGACCAAATTGTCCATCTTGGCTTTTTGCAGCATTCGGTTCTATGATGGTTGAAGCAATACCGGCCAATGTTAACTTTGGCTATTCAGATGGAAGTGACGTCATCGCTCTTTTACAGAAGATGGGTAATTTTTCTACGTTTATTTTGCATCCAGGCTTCCGTGATAAAAAGTGGAAAATTTTTAAGGCGTTCCTCACTGAATTCGACAGTCATGGAAATATAAAATGTGAGCAGGTGCCCTCGCTAAAACACCTTGTCTTTATGGCAAAACCGGAAGAGGAAACGGATGTGTTACTAGTGGAGGATCTGGCTAAAATATATTTGTCAACCGACAGTCCGTTACCAAACGTGGACTCGGACAATATTGCATTTCTCTTTCAGACATCCGGTAGCACTGGGTTGTCAAAGTTCGTTGCTCACACCCATTGTTCTTTATCGTACTTCCTCAGTAATGTTTATGGCGAAGGCATGATGGATCGCTACAATGACCGGAGTTTTGGCTGTATTGCTGGCTTTCCTTTTGAAGTAGTTACTGGGATTAAGAGAGTTACTGGATGGTTCACCAAAGAAGACTTCGATCCGTTTGAAGTCATGATTAAAGCTGTGCAGAAGGAGGGATGCTCCGTGATCTATATGTTACCACCAACTGTTCAAAGACTACTGGACTCAAAGGTAATATCAACAAACAACATATAGAGATGTGGAATTTCCTTCTGCTTTAAATTCCAATGCTTAAAATTATCTCACTCCTTTCTCTCTGTCTCTCTGTCTGTCTCTCTGTCTGTCTCTCTGTCTCTCTCTCTCTCTCTCTCTCTCTCTCTCACCCCATTGATCCATCTATAAAGGAATAACTAAGCTAATCTTAAGTTACCACACTATCATTACGAACTGATTCATGTGGCTGAAAATCACGAGGAGTTACTTAAAATGGGTTTAAATTCAACTTAAAATTTGAGAGACAACCTTTCCTCTGATACTGTATGTAAAGTTTTTGTTTTTAAATGCACATTGAAATCAGAAATTGTTGCAAGATGGTAATCAATGAGAAACGTGTGACCCATCAACGGTTTTCATTGTCAAAACGTCACATTTTGAATAAAAAACATATCTAGGTTGCACTAATTTGAACTAGTACTTGTGCATGCGCACAATATCTCGCAATATGTTCGATACACATTATATTTTTAAATTTGTACTATATTTGAGAAGGACATAAAAGTCATGTATTTAACAGTTTCATATCAGAAACGTATATATTTCTGCGGATTGAATTCTTCTATCGCAGCGTTGATATTAATATTCAACAGGGTGTATTTGGTTCGAACACATTTATTTCGAACACATTTGATTCGAACAAACCTGGATGGCTCAATTCAAAATAATTATATCGAACTTTGTTCTTACAAACAAAGGATCATTCTAAGTTTTAGATCCCTTTTGTGTCCTAGCTTCTGAGATTCTGCTGTATCAGTCTTGCTATTATACACAAATAGTTATGCACGAAGTTTGATTTATATTCATGTAATTGAAAACAACATATATGATGCTATTCCAGAAAAGCCTTCCAGCTGATTGGCCAGTAAAGACAATCGCGTGTAGCGGACAACCAATATCCTCCTACTTTGCTTCAGTAATTGGTTTAGTAAGTGAAACCTTTCTGGCTGTCTATGGTGCTACAGAAAGCTTCCAATGTTGTCGTAAAGTCGTAAAATGTCCAAACGAATTCAAGGATTTTAACTGCGGCAAACCTACCAAAGGGGTGGAGATAAAAATCGTCGACGATGAAGGTAATATTGCCCCAATCAACACTCGTGGAGAGATTTATGTCCGAAGTCAGCATAATTTTAAATGCTATGTCAACGATCCAGAAAGAACAAGCAGGGTGAAAACTGTGAGTGGATGGTACAAAACAGATGACATTGGTTACATTGACGAATATGGGGAGGTTTTTGCTGAAGGACGAAAGAGCGATGTCATTATATCAGGTGGAATTAATGTTATCCCAACAATACTGGAAGCAGTTCTCTCCTCCTTGCAAGGAGTCAAAGATGCTATAGTCGTTCCAATTCATCATCCAGTCATGTACCAGGTAATTTGTGCATGCATTATTCCTGAGCCCGGTTCTGAACTGACGGAGGAAAAACTACGCTGTCTGTGCGAGGAGAAGTACATGGACAAGTTTCGGTCATTTACAGCAGTTCCTACCCATTACATCTTGTATGATAAATTCCCTGAAAGTCGCTCTGGAAAAACGGATAGGAAAAAACTTATGATTGAAGCGCATGAAAGATTCCAATAAAAATATTATATCAGGACCAGCAAAGTCTGATGAGGAATGTCTACATGGACCTTATATTGTTACAACTCTATAGTCTTAAACTCAGTAAGAAAAAGAGTGAAAACCGAGAAAAAAATTGTAAAATTGAACAAATCAAGTATTTTCGTAAAATAGAAAAATTAAAAATAACGTTCAGTATGGTGAAAGAAATCCTAAGTAGTCCTAAACATTGCATCACACGTCAAAATGTAACGAGTATTCCGAATGATTTCCAGAGGTATTTAGAATGAGGTTCAGTCTATTGTACTGAGTCAATAATCTTGATGTATCACATCAATACAATCAAAAATGTTTTTAAATGAATCCGCAGTAATTTCAAAGCAGCTGCTAAATTCTAATGGCTGCAAACTTTGTAATTCTAATGAATGATTGAAATAAATAAATTAAATCCACACATCTGAATTGAATATAACTATTTTACTCCTCTAGGATAATAATTACAAGGAAATCATCACTGACATAAAATAAAACTAAGAAGTAATTTCAGAAGAAAATTAAATGTTGAATTATTATTTTGAAATCGTATTAACTTTGTCAACGTCGTTTGAAGTGCTTCAGTAGCTATTTAATCAGCAATTAGGTGAGTTTAGATTTTCAAGAAAATCCAAGACCTGAACTCATATCTCATGAGTATGTTTACTTCTATCCTGAAAATATGTAATGTGTTTAACAAAATCATCTCAAACAGAGTACAAGCCCGGATATAAAGAAAATTGATATTTAATATGTCATTTACTAAATGACTACTCCCCGCCCAATTCAAGATAGAATTTGTATAATTACTTATTCATCGTGAAAGACATCATGCAAAAAGTAAAAACAAATCCACCATCCAGCCCGATTTTTTTTAAAGCAAACAAGTACGTGGAAAAATACAAAGTGCAAATTAAGTATCTACTATTTACATACAAATTTACATTCCATCAAATAAGTCGTTTAATTAAAGATTAACAGAGACATGGAAAATATATGCGTGAATGTGACACCTAGGAAGAGTACAATGATTCTTTAAATGAAGATTGTTTTTACTTTACTCTAAAATTAAAGTGTTTCCTTATATTTTCATCTTCGTTTTATGAACGTCTCATTCATTTTCTTATTTATGATTTACTACTCCAATTCCACCTGGTACTTCAAATTAATATTAAATTGATATTTCGAAACTTTTTCAATATTCTTTATGCTGGAAATATCGAACTTAATTTGGTAACATCATGTAAACACCGTATTTACGTTATTACAATCATAAAAACACAGGTATTTATGTTGGTAAAATCATCGAAATGATCATGCATTTGTAAGCCTTTGAGACATTTAGAATATTTCAATGTAGGAAACAAACTATCCTACTGCAAACCATCACATGTCGTAATATGGTAATGCACTTATGCAAATACAGGAGAATTCGAAGTCGAGGTCGAAGTTTTCCTCTCAAAAATTCTTTCACGTCTAAACTTTATCTCACAACTGCTAGAAATTACAGGTTAATGATTTCTGAGATGAAAACAGGTCATAGCCTGTCCAGGTCCATCCTATCAAGTGTAAACGCATTTAAGGTGTGATTCGAACACTTTGATTATGAGCAAAAGGGTTTTAGACGGGCGTTAATGGCTATAAATGTAATGATGGACTATGAGTCCTTCTGTGGACATGTATGTATTAGGATGGCAGTACCTTTGGTTTTCTAAGGGTGGCGGGGGTGGTATTTTATTAGCATGTGGATATATGTAAACAAAGCTTTCTTCTATATACGCTGCTGAACGTCCGTCAAAGGTACGTTTTACCTTTTTTCTCCTTAAGCTTTTTAATGAGTATAAGGACTGTAGCCCATGGGACACTAGTCACTCCGGTCAAAACAAAGTAGTTACCTGTTTTAAATACGTTGTAGATTTTACAATTATTTAGACACAGTGTAACTTGGCGTGAAAGAACTTCTCTTAGACGCTATGCTTAATGAGACTTTTCAATAATGTACATCAATATCTGACTGTCACAACAAGTGATATATATCAGAAAAGTATAAAAAGTTTTCTCTCTCGCAGTTTTTGATATACTTCATTGCCATTCAAGAATGATATTTTAAAGTTTTCGAGCACGTGATATATAATACCCTATACTGGCTAAGCAATAGATAAACGACGATTTCTGGATTTTTAAAAACGTGTTATCAAATTCAATGTCCCATCATAATACATTATAAGACAACTAGCAGCAGAGAGTCTGAACAGAACTTTTGCTGAAACGTTATTTTGAAAACTTAAACCTTATACGAAAGAAATGAAAATATAAGGTCACTAACGCCAAGACGAAGCCTCTAACTTACCGAGAATTTCTCTAAATGCGTTAGTTGATTTTTTTACCTTATTTTTGTCGTTAAAGTTTTTCTAAATTTGCATGTGTGTTTTGTTTTCCCACCGGACGGTTTACTGAGGTCGCACCTTCTCTACGGCTATAATTAAATATTAAATAATTATTATATAAATAATGGAACCAGCTATGGAGTCTTATACTGCTAGATTAGATAGAGAAAGATCAGAGCAATTAAAAAATTTCTTCCCGTCCGTGATTCCTTCAGACGAAAACTACAAGAACGTAAAGAATCTCAAGTTTAATTTGCAGAAGATTCAGAATAATTATTTCAACCAGTTGTTGAACCAACCAAGAAAATTGTTACAGCAACTAAAGCAACACAAAAGGCTCTTGAAATATTGCCTTTTGATATTGCTGGACGTCTTCAAGCAGCTCAACCACCACCTCATCAGCCTTCTCAACCACAACCCGAATTTCAAACACAACCTCTGCCAAGAGTCAGAACCCACATAATAAATAAATTTATGTCTGAAGGTATTGCCGATATCGAAAACCCAGACAAAGTAATTGATATTGCCGCGTTTGGATATCGTGAAAGAGAAAAATATGTAAAACCCGAATATATTAATACTTTGAAAGCTACCGATTGGATTAAGGATGTATATCGTGTCGCTACTAATACTCCGCTAATCCACCTAATGAAGATATTTATAATTTTGAGGTCTTTGAGAATAAAGTAGATGAGTATATTAAAGAACAAAAACAAGATGGAAGACAAAAGGAAAAAGAAATGAAGCAGCAACTTAAAAAAGTAGAACTAGAAGGATCACATTTAAGATAATGGAAGCAAAAAGCGGATGAAACAATAAGTGAAGAAGAAGGAACAACCGGAAATGTTTTTTCCAATCAAAAAAGTGGTTGTATTACTTGTTTTGACCGTATTCTTGCCGATGTTGAACGACTAGAAATTCTGAGAAAAAAGCGCAGGAAATATTTCTCCAGAAATTATTAATGAAATATCTGATATTTGTCGAAGATTATTTACAGGCGGTGTTATGGATCGCAAAATTTATCATTCTTTTATTAATGAAATCACTGATAATTATTACAGCGACTGAAACAATTAATTAATTAGCATGTAATTAAAAATGATTATACACACTGCCCAACGTGGGCCTGTAATAGTTAGGGTAGTAAATTCACAAACTTTCAAAGCGATTTACGGCGATAGACTCGGTGATGTTGTTATGGGTTTATCTAGAAGGATGGTTCCAAAATCAATACACATTGCATAACAATTGGGGATGAAGGTTATTGAGATTGTTCGTAATAAAGGTATTAGTGCTATTGGTAATGTGGCCGGTAAAGCATTTTCATCGATTAAAGAAAGATTAGCTCGATTAGGACGAAGAAAACCAAACCAGTAAAATTACCCAGCACTGAAGTTATGCCTGCAAATATCAGTAAAATAATAAATCAAGCTACAAATAAATAACTAGCAGAGTTGCCTGATATAAGCAATAATATAACGGCAAGTTTAATAGCGGGAAGTGGTCTTCGAGTTAGACGATGACAAGTATAAAATGTTCAAACGTATATGCTATCCAGTATTTGACTTGGATGCGCCAGCTCTGAGAGATGAATCCATACGCGATTATCAGTATTATTGTTATGACGCACGACAACCAGATCAGCGTGGTCAAATTAATTTACATGTTCAAGATGCAAGCAGATATTTCTTACCTGCTGAAGCGTTTACTGAAGTACAAGGGGAACTTTTGAAAGCTGATAATAGAGAATATAATGCCAATAGAATTAATTTCGTTAAGTATGGCATCATAGTGTTGTTTGACAGTACCACATACATGATTGATGGCAAAAATATTGAAAATAGTCAAAAAGTCGTCGATGTTGCTACAACAATAATATGCATTGCAAGATATTCTGATGATTATACAAGATCAGTTGGCCCGTCAATGATGTTTACTAGAGACACTTCTGACTTTCCTGACCACAGACCGTATATTACAGGACAACCATGAAACGCTGCCAACACCGGTGATGTTGATTCACAGCATGTAATGACTAACGTTAATGCAAGCATCAACTTAATTAGGTTTTAAAACACGTCGATCGATGTTAAGAGGTAGCAGAAGATCTACATGCGCGATTCCACTGTCTCACATAGAAACGTTAGAAAGATTATTTTTGGGGCCAAGCATACAGTTGTATTTATAAGAGGGGCTACTGACGATGATGCTGTTTGGCGAGAAGGTGTTGGCGTTATTGCTAGTGAAGTATTACTAACAAAACTTTCGTTGTGGATGCCGGAAATGACTCCAACAATTGCCGAAGAACAAAAATTACTCTCTTTTATATATTTTTCGCTCTCTGTATTTTTTACCACAACATTGCAAACACAAATGCGTATTTCCTCCAATACAAACACCACTCCTCAAACATGGTTTGGGTCCTAAACTCCCTCTCCGTACACTTTTTAAATGATATCTGCAGAATTCGCTTACATAAGCTTTTCACAAGGAGTTGTAGAGCCTATCATAACCCACATGCATTTGTTCTATTTTTGAATCATTTTATATATAATATCAATTTAAATATATATTTGTCTTTATTATAATATGAACGAATTGACGGAGATTAAAATTGAGCCTTCTAAAAATAAATTTAATCTTTACAGAATATCCCCCGACTCACAGATGCGAGCTCCGGCAGATCCGACTAATTAAAGTTTGATTAATACTATTCATGACGCCTAAAAAGGATTTAGCAAGAATGGTGCATCTCACGTGCGTCGACAAAGTTGTTGATGCTATAATGAACGACAAACGAGCTTCAATGATTATTAATTATCTCGATGATCAAAGATATTTTTCAGAGTAAAGTTCATCGTATTAGCAGAAACAAACATTACTTGGATTATCAGTGACAAATCAGTGACAATCAGTGACAAACGTGACCCTCTCCTTCATAATGAAAAAAATTATCGTATTAAGTAAAAATTCCAAACCAGGAATGTTGACTGGTAATGATAAACCGTATTATGAAAGAGCTTATCCTGTAACCGTTTTTATGTATAGAATTTATCCGATAAATAATAAACTCAGCGTCAGTGATCTAAAACCGATAAAATTTCGAAAATAAATTGTGTAATCGAACGAGTAACGGAACATTTTACAAACGCGATACGTGGAAATGGTTTAACAGGCAAAAGACATAAAATAATAAACGAGTTCGGAGAAATAGTTACGGATACATGATCATCTGTCAGAGACGTAACTGAATTAGGAAAGAAATAAAATTGGTAAGAACAGAGATTGTATACGGATTTTAGTATAAATCGAAATAAGCTTTGTATGAAGTTATTGATCATAATGCGCATGCGCAGACTAATGCAGTAACAATATTTCCACGAAATAGAACTGTTAAATTTTACCAAGGAGATGTATTTGATTTTGTTAACGAAATAAGTAAGAATGATACTGTATCAGTGTGGTTATTTCAAAGTTTCAAAGATAATGTAAATTATGTTCAGTTCTTACGACCTAATTGCGTTATTTATCGTACAAAATCTCCCCAAAATACTGAATACGATTTTAGAGATTTTATTTCCGTTGATATGGCTGCATGTTATCCGGGAACCTTTCTTGGTATGGGAGAGTGTTCTAAGTATTTTGAGCGATTTGGATATCTCACACACGAAATGACCAGAGTATCGCTAAAAAGACCATTACCGGATTCTGATTTGACTAGATTGGCTTTTATCGAATCATTTAAGTTTGCCGAAAATCTTCATCCGATTTGTTATGTCTGGTTTGACAAACATTTTACAAAACAAATATGGGCACCAACAGTATTATTACGGTATATATACTATTACCTTAAACATACTATTATTGTTAACAGTAAGTGAAGCAATTATATCATATCGTCCACAGACAAAAGTTTGGTTACCACAACAAAAACATTATTATGATGATGAAAATCCTGATATAACTGATTTTGAGAATAAAATCGCAAAAGACCTTGGCAGAAAAATAATCGGTAAATTCACCCAAGGAGGATCATATTAACATAAACGACATTGTACAAGATTGATTATAGATGATGCTATCAGATAGAACTAAATTAGGTACAATTGTGAGTTATATTGATGCGAGTCAGAGAAGCATACTCATTTAAGATCGTCAATGCTCGCCTACGTTTCGATAAATCTATTATCAATTATAAATAGAGTTTCTGAATTTCCTGTCAGAGTCGCTAATGATTAATTTTATATCCATAAAAAATACAGGATTGCTAGAAGAACTACATATAGGCACTAATGCATCAATTGGTGAATGGAGAATAAAACAAGAAAATATACTTAATTATTATAAGTCCACCGACGTTGCAATTAAGTTTGTTTATTGCCAAAATGATCAAATATCAAAATTATCATCTACACCGTCGGTATATGATCCTGAAGATTGACACAGAACAGTTTATCTCAATGGGCCTGTGTGTTGTGGTAAAACAACTTGTGTGATCGAATTATTCTTGAACAGTTGTTCAGAAATAGTCGTATTAACACCTACACACGGACTAAATGAAATATTAAATCATGCACTTATCATAAATTATTTCAATGGAAGGGAGATCAATGAACTCCTGAACGAATGGGCGATAAATATATTCCAAGAATTATTGTTTGGGATGAATTATATACAGTGTCGCTAGAAACGCTAAAAATATTTCTTCATTGGTTATTGACAAAGCATACTGCTGTGATAATGTGTGGCGATCATGGTCAACCACCGCCTTTTGTCGGATTGTCTCCACATGGATGGCTGAGGAATTTTGTAGATTATTATGAGAGAAAAAAACTGACGACCATAGAGCACTTGATCCAGAATTAAAATAGTTTAAGAAATTCATCAGACTACAACAGCATAAAATTCAATGTGAAATAATGCGTGAAATAATTTCAGAAACTCCTATTAATAATTTTTGGAATTTATGGAGACTAAATGATTTGATAGTTGCAAGTAGAAAGATACTTCGTGATACACTTCAAGAACAAATATTTTTATCTCATAAAGAATAAGTTTCAAATCTACCCGTACCATTGTTTTATCGACCGGTTGGTAAGCGACGACAGAATATCGACGTTGATATACCATAATCATCAGAAAAAAAAGATCTTGTATTAAATGATATTGTCTTAGTTTCCGTCAATGTTGTTGATTCCGCGTTGACTATGGACATAACTCCATTGACGCTAGGACGCAATGACAATTCATTCATCACAAGGATTAACCATCTCTGATACAAATGTTTGGATCGTCAATGATCGTATCGAATGGTCCAACTTAGTTTATCTTGCAGTGTGTCGAGTCAGAAAAAAAATATCTCAGCTGCGGAGAATTGTCATAGACTTAAAAAAGTACTGGTAATAGCAATGTTATTGACAATGATATAGTAAGAAAAAAAAATAGTTATAAAAAGTGTGACAAAAAAGCGCACATTGATTTCGATGCTGAATTTATCATGACATTGAAACAACAGCAAAATAATCATTGTGCGGTCTGTAATACAGTAATGTTGTGGCAGCATTCAAATAATAATCTAAGACAATTTTCCGTAGAAAGAATTTATATTAATTTTGGTCATTCACGCGAAAATGTGATGCTGACCTGTACTGAATGTAATCGAGGTCGGGGTGCGAGTTTACAAAAGTGAATGCCGTGGTAATTGTGTGTCTACAGGAATTACATGTAGTTGCTCGCGTACAAATCCACGTTGAGGAGCAGTTAAATTTAGTCTGTAGATTGCAGGTCTACCCGTGGATTTTACCACGTTAAAAATTGTATATGTCGTAATACTCAAAATGGAATCAGTTACTCTTTTTTACCGCCTTCAATTTCACCGGGTTAATATAAACATTTTACAGTAAAATTACCTAATAATGGTTCTTTTGAGAGTTCATATCGTTGCATTGGTATATGTTTTTTTTTTGTAATCGAATTTAGGGGTTTCATGGCAGTTGTTCGATTAATTTCATGATTCAATGCATTTATCACACTTGGTAATCTTGCTACCCATTCGCGAGATCTCATATCTTTCTGAAATATTTCCTTTGCATATTGATATCCAAATAACCGCTCAGCAAGTGTTCGATTAAATCGTCTATCAATTGACTGATCACGATGAATTGCAGTATGTCCTCGTCTAATTTTGACATTATGATTTTTCATCAAAGATGATACTGCACCAAGAAATTCTTTGCCAGGATAAACTTTTAATAGCTGTGGCCAGCGTAAAGGTCGTCGTTGATAAATTCCCTCTAAAGCGGAATAACCTTCAGTTGCTGTTTTAGTTGATAAGGGCTCTGCTTCCTTATACCAACGACAGCTAACTCGTATTTGTATGTTAGTTGACACCTTCCAATTTTAATAGTATGATGTGGTAAAATAAAATATCTACTTGATGAACTTCATTAGTAATGCTGACATCATAATGTGCATGCTGAATTTATTTAAGTGGTGGTAAATAAATTTCCCATATTGCCTTTCGTTCCAACCACTTTGCAGCAATAGAACTTGTAACATTTGCTGCATCAGCGAGTTTACTAATCTACCCCTCCAATATCCTCTTGGACTATAATAAATCGATTCCATTATTTCAATAACCGGTTAATTAATTACCGGCTCCGAATAATAATTTACCTTTCATCGCAGATCTTACCAACAAATTAGCTGATGATCCTCTGAAAGATTTAATTTTTATAGAATGTAATGCATGAATCAACTTTACATCTACAATATGTCGTTGTTGCAGATCTTTACTTTATAAGCTACATCATAAGCGTGATATGCTCGATCAATATCATTGATATGATACTTTCCAGGTCTTGGTAATTATATCTAGGAAGATGTTTTACTCCTAGGTATTTAGCCCATGGAGTTCCTGGTAATTTTCCTAATGAAGCAGCGATATCACCACCAATTTTATTATTACAAAATATACGTATATTTATTTATACCACATTTTGCACACTTACATGCACGCTTTTATTTTTGTTGTTGTTATTGTTGTTAATCCACTTGTGGGGGTGGATGCTCTACATCGAACACAAAATATAGATTCATAGTATTTATTATATTTCTACAACATGGATGTCATTGATTTCTCAGCGACACGAAAACAAGAGCCAGTAAAACATATTTCAGCATTACCAAATTCCATCAAAATGATAATAACAGTTCCATCTGGATCGGGTAAAACAAAATTGCTGCTTAATTTGATAATGAGATGGCTCAAATTGGATAAGTTGAATTTAGTAGCTCCGTCAGGTATTGACCAGCGGTGTTAGGATATACTTAAATGTTTTAATGACAATGCACAATTGTCAAATGAAGACGGTGATGACATTATTAATTTTATAACTGATATTGATGAAGCACCATCGGTAGACGACCTTGATGGATTAATGCATAATTTAGTTGTGTATGATGATGTTATGCTTGATAAACAAAGAAATCCAGCAAGAATATTTTCACATGGAAAGTATAAAAATACTTGTGTGATTTATGTTACTCAGCGATATGTACAAATACCTAAAGTGATCAGAGATAACTACTATTTTAGTTGTGCTTAATGGAGTTAATACACATACTCTGCGAAATATTCACTAGACTTGGTGTAGTGGGGATATGGACATGATTAAGTTCAAAACTTTTTTTCAAAAGTAGTCTGCTCCGCACGGATTTGTAACCATTAAATTTACACGAACCCAGAACAAGATATCGTGTAGATCTTGATAAAATATTTGGCTGATATAATACTGATTTAATTATAGTAGCAGAGAGGGTGCGACCTCAGTGAAACGACGGTGGGTAAACAAAACATACATACAAATTTAGAAAAACACTAACGACAAAAATAAAGTAACAAAATAAACTAACCCAATTAGAGAAACTCTCGGTAAGTTAGAGGCTTTGGCTTGTCGTTAGTGACCTTACATTTTCATTTTGTTTCGTATCAGGTTTTAGTTTTCAAACTGACGTTTCAGCAAAAGGTCTGTTCACCCTCTCTGATGCTAAACTACATCATCAATCTAGACCTCTTTAGCTGATATTTAGCAATACAAGTGCTAAAATTACTCTGCCTACCTTTGTGGGAGTCAGGTAAGAGCGATCTCCTTTAGAGGAAATGGCTTTAAATCCACCCCGTTCTTCAGTTACTGCTTCTGCTCGTGCTATTAAACCCAATCATTGCGAGACCTGGGAAAGGTTTTTCAACTTGAGCTGTTTCGACGCTTGAACCGATTCTAAAGTGTTTTCTGACACGAGGAAATGTATTCCAGATGTATTACAGTATTGCCGCAGATGCCTCCTCAGTCAACAAAGTGTTACTGTCAGAATCCTTGAAGGCGTAACGTTCACCGGTCCAGAAAAAGTTTGTTAGGTCGCATCGTCATGGCGTTACAAACAGCTCCAGCCGTTCCATCGCCTCCATCATCGCAATACATTTTCTTATACGATACTTATAGACCAGGTTTAGATTGGTACGGTGGCCAATCTAGACTATCGAGGATATCACAGGCAGCAGCAGAAAGTTCCGTATTTGTAATCCAGCTGAGACAATTGATACAAATTAACAAACTTCCAACAAGGCCTCGTTGTTGTAATCCGGCCTTAAATATGTTGAGGTTTTTAATACCGAATGTCAATCCAAGCCTTGTATGTAAGCCTGACTGAAGCAACATAATAATTTCGCTCCCCCCCCCAAAAAAAAAAGAAAGAAACCCTACAACAAAAGCAGCAAAAGGAGATCGCCATGCCCAGGTGATTGATGTTGAATAACTTTTTCACGGGTAATTTTCGCTTTCTTTTTTTTTCATTGAGCGTGAATAAACCTCATTGTGAATCCTCAGTGCAAAACTAAATTTTAGAACGAGATTTTAGACATTCAGACTCCGTCCAGGCTAAATTTTAATGTTAATTTGTAATTAAGCATACATTCTCTAAGTGAACCGCGGTGCATTAAAACGAACAACGTTACTGGGTTCTGGAAGGGGGCTGGGTCAGGTGGGTGTACCTGGGTCAAGTTTTACAAGTTTCACAATTACCAGCTCAATGATATTTCATCTATTTTGTGTTGGTCGTGTCCGAACACACTTCGCCAAATTATAATAATATTGTTACCAGCGCCGAAAAATATTGTCTGTCGGGTACTCCTGGGATCAAACTTGAAATGAGTTACCACAGGTCGATCGAAAGATTGTCTTTCCGTCGATGTTAGCCACATCACTATCGGCTGTGTTAAGAACATATAACGGAACTAGATTCCATCGCGATACCAGTGTTGCTTTTCACAACAGATCACAGATAATTGTATCATATATTCTCACTTACAAACAGAGAATTTATAATTTATCCGAGCATTTCAAACCACACAAGATATCTGTTCTGTTATGTATGTATGTATGTATGTATGTATGTATGTATGTATGTATGTATGTATGTATGTATGTATGTATGTATGTATAAATTAAGGAATATAAGGGACCCCGACTGGCCGAGTGGTCTAAGGCGCTCTCCGTTACGGATCAATGCCATCTCACCTCTGTTTGCGTGGGTTCGAGTCTTGGATTCGTCTAATGTGGGTATGTGAGAACGTTTGCCAGTAGCTTCTCGTGGGTCGGTGGTTCTTTCCGGTGTTTTCCAGGGTTCTTCCTCCACCATTAATACTGGCCGCCATGTATAGCCTATCGTGTGGTGAAAAATGGCGTTAAACCCAACAACAACATAGTCTGACGTATGCTACCCTTGCGGAACAAAACATATTTTAATATATTGCTGAATTTAAATCAAGCAAATAATCACATGAGGTATACCGCACGAAATACTAATAGATTGACCGATTGATTTTAACAGTGAAATATTCATATGTCTTTACCACACCATGTAGATAACTTGTGCGTGTAATAAACCTGCTTTGTAAAACTCAGTCACCATAATAGACAACAACTGGTTCAAGCCATTCATTGATATTGAATGTTGATGTTATGAAACTGTGGTTTCTTGATATTCACGTAAAAACACTAATCGCTAAAATTCGTATAATCACAACCATAAGAATATATCAAAGTATGAGTAAAGACAGTCCGACAACGGAGATGAAGTTGAAATGTCCAAGACACACAAGATACATACATGTATAAGAATATACGATCCAACAACGGATATGACGTTGAAGAATCGCGTCATTCATATTAACATGCATGAAATTACGACAATGTGAAATTATCGTTATCTAAGAGATGATCGACTACGGTGTTATTGCCGGGATCGAGTAATTAATAATATAAAATATGAAATTATTTGATGGAATAACAGACAACTAAGCAATTTCTCTTAGATATTGAGTTACAAAATTATGTGAAATCAATTTGCCAATCTGTAACTGATAGAAATTTTTTATCATATGATCGAGTGAAAGATCGAACTCAGACTGCTGGTGTACTATTCAGATTGGACTGCTTGAATTCTGCCCCTTACGGTTCATTTTTCAACAGCTGTGATCAAACTCTTCACTTTAAAAACTGACCTTTTTTGTGAACTGTCTTGTTAAACAACGACCCTCTTCAAGTCAAATTATGATACTGCGTCAAAACTATTTGCGATCACAACTCAACGTTGATGTTTGACCCTCTTTTAAAATGAAGGCAACATATCGCTCCGACACCTATGTGTTCTTCTTAAATATTTTTCTTTGAAGGAAATGATTACCCGAAATAGAATGACATTGTTCATCTGTCACTACCGTAATTCTCTACCTTCCAGATTTTCTAACAAATGACATAAAATGCAGAATATTTTCAATACGACTGTTGAATGACTACACAGAATTTTGCCGATTTTTAAAAAAAGTAATTATATTTCAGGAGAAGAATATATATATCATGATTTCATCGATTTCTCGGACAGGTGATCTACTAGCTATTTTATGAAGAACAATAGAAATACACTTTTTTCCAATTATCAATGCAAAGCGTGTCTCGTAAGCGCTTGTTTGACTCCGATATTGTTATTTTTGTTATCGGGACATGGGAACTCGATGTTTTCTTTTTATTTTTACGGTATTAAAAAGTACACATTTTCACTAAGTTTCAGCAAGATATTTAGGATTCTGAAATGCATGAAATGTTATCTCAGATCCTCTAGATTTTAATAAACTTACTCCGTACCACCCCCACCCCTCAAACGTTCGCGGCATTGCCGCTCAACATGACACTTCGGCTGTTTATTCACCAGTCATATTCATAGTTACGCCCTTGATGATAACTATCCAGGTAACAGTAACTAAGAACCCGTGAATAACGAGAAAACCATCTACTGATGGTTTAAAGATGCATAATAATGAAAGACTAGGTATATTTATTGCTGTGGGCAAATCGGGTATATTTAGGAGTTTGTTGAATTAAATGAAATGTTATTATTTACATAAACCATATGTATCATATTTAACATTTCAATTGCAAAATAATATTATATTGATACTCTTTCTGGGACTCAAAAACCGTATCTCTTTCTGAGGTAACATGTCTTCACTGGCGCCTGTATCCGGTATATGGGCATATAAGAAACTTTGATACAATCTTAAACATGCAATCCGGTACTCGCAAAAGCAAAATTGCAACACGTTTTGTTGTGATATTAAATCAAACGAACGTCTCAATTATGCATCGGCAAGTAGTATGTATTATTTATTTTTAAATTCTATTTCAGGAGAATCGAACTAATGACCCCTGCTTTTATTGAAAGATGTTAAAGAGCTGACAATGACATGCATTTTACCACTGCGCTATAATGAAGGTGCTATTCAATAGTGCAAATAAATAGTTTAAACTGATATCAATATGTATGAGTATCCCTGATAACGGTTATCATTTAACTACCGGCAGACTGTACAGAGAAACCATGATCAAATGGAAATGTTTATGTTGTGACCAAACGTAAACTATATATAATAGATATAAACTATGTCCATGATTTTAATTATTATAATATATGTCCAATTAGCAGTGTGGTCCAAGGTGCAGTTACTGTTATACAATACGTAACGTGGAATGTTAGTCCTGGGTTAGAACCAGGTTGAAATTTTAAAAATACATTTCTTAATTTTATTTCAAGAAAAATCGTAAAATCCGAGGACCTCAAAATATTACTTTGACCTTGAACCTACGTGACTGAAAGTTGCACTCTGCAAATCGTCTCCGCATGGCGAACATTTCAAGCCACAAACAGTAGATCTCCCTAATGTTTTGTGGAGATATTATTCGTTAGTATGAACCACAATTTATTTTCAATGAAAACACACGACAATTGTATTTACATGAAAGTTAACATACATTGCTGTTATAAAGCTTTTTAAAGACCTATCCACGTTTGATGAATTTGCAAGGGAAGGCAGAGGGAAGTATGTGTGGAAGATATACAGTTAAAGATGTTAATGTTCATCTAGCATCGCAAAAAATAAATTTATAACAATCGTTTAACAACTGTGTCGCAAAATCAATGAGATATATCTATTTGCTCTGTTTGTATGTATAAAGTTTTGATTTTTTTCTTTAATTTACTGGCACATAATCGTTGTACACAAAGGTTCGGATTTATAAAGGTTGGCTAACATTTGCTTAGAATATATTTCGTGTCGGTCAAAAAGGTATTGTTATGGAAACGGCACAATGATCTCTACGTAATAGTGGTATGGGCCGTTTGTCAATGTTAAACTTGAACTTGTTTCTTTTGGCACATATTAGATAGCAATCACTAAAAGAGTAGGTTAGTAGTAATTGGGGGGGGGGGGGCACCGTTCGGACAAGGGGGACTTCCATGTTAAAAGTGGAGATGTACTTAGGGGACATAGGGAGATTATCATGGGCGTGTCTAGGGTCTGTATATGGACAAAGGGAATTTAACATTGGAAATGGGTCTATTTAGGGACAAATGAAAATGTATTGGGCCAGTGTAGGGACAAGGGGACTTGATCAGAACAGGGGTGGGATTGTCTAGGAAAAGACAATAAAGACGAAAACATACATAGACACAAACAAACACCCATACAATATAACGACAAAAGGTTTGATCAAGAGAGTATACATCTTTTGAGGAAATGGAGCGGGCCTTTGTGATCTTGTTCACTTTCTCCAGTTATGTCACCATCTCTTCACCTTCTCTCGTATTCCTTTCTTCTTCTTTTCATCCTTTTGGATCCAGTCAGCATGTCCCATGTCTCTGAACCCTTCCTGAACCTTGATCCAATTTTTATTGAGTCTGTCAAAGGCCACTTTTTTCTATTTTCTTTCTCCTTCCTCTCCTTGGCCCAATAAGCTTTTATCTTGTTTAGTTCCTCCTCCATGACCCTTCTAACCATCTTTCGTTACAGACAAAAAGACACACATACACGCAATACCAACAAACACAAATATTTTTGGCAATTTTTTGATGACTCTGTCTTTTAAAGAGACCTGGTTAGCCTTGGAAAGGGCTGTTTTTGTGAGCTCCATATGTATCTTCTCAATGCCTGCACCTCATAGGTCTAGCACCACACACACAGCGTCTACTCAAATTATTCTCCCAATCTACCTTTATAGTTGGGAGCGCAGCTGCGGGATGGGTAGTCTCATTTTCCCAATCCACAGTTTGTGGGATAGTGAAGTTTCTCTCCTTTACTACTCTGCGACCAGCGTGTGGATGCTGTGGTCTCCGTACTGGTCGCTGACGCTGAGGCTCCCACTCTTGCCGATGTCTGTTCAACTCCTCCCAGTTCTCAATCTAGGGTACAGTGGCTGTCGCTGGTGGAAGCGGTTGTGGTACTTGGTGTTGTGATGGTGCCCTTACCACAATCGTGACCTCACGGCTCTGCCTCAGGATGAGGTGAGGTAGGATAGTTTCTTTCTTTTTCTCCTCTTCGTTTTCTTTTTCTCCTCCTCTTCTTCTTCAATATTGGCTTTTTGTTCTATTGCCTCCATGGCTAGCTTGTCCAGGAAGCGACGAGTATAATCCATGTGAATTTAGAGCTCAATCAGTTTTTGCATTCTGCTCATTTGATTTTGTTCACGAGTCAAAGATGGGTAGCCTGACCGTTCGTTCGTTCTTTTAAGTTACGTTTCTTTCGCCCACTCGATATGTGATGCGTGTTAATGTCCGCACCGCGGGCTCATTAGTTTCACGTGAGAGGGAATAAGAAGCCACATCTCTCCCGTATGAATGCACAAACCGTGTTCTAATTTGGAACGGTGATTAAATGATCTTGTTTGTTTAGTGAAATATTATTTTTTCCATCTGACAGTTGATTCAATTATACTCGGACAGATGATATCTCCGAGAGATAGGTGCTCATATTCTGGCGGTGATTGGAATTTTGGTGTTTCCATGTTGTAAACCTTGATCGGTGCGCTGGATATTAATGTTAATAATGGAATTTTAGTCAAGGAGAAATCATCTTAAATTATTTTGAGCCTTAGGGCAGCATTCAAAAATTTACTCTCACGAGACAAGATACATTTCCCTTGACATCCTGACGTTTGATAAGTATCCATCTCCCATCTTAGATTTTCTATGTAATTTAGTGCATCATTTTGATTAGCCATCATGAATACAGTTCCAGATATACAGCTGACCACGCCTGCTCTTTGGCTGGCAGTGAGTCGAGTTTTACGTTTTTGTTGTTGGCTTGTTTGTGATTGTTGTGGAATTTCTGAATAAATAGGATAAAGTTTAGGCCATTTCTCCAGTTATTGCTAAATAGTCTCACTTCACAAATTAGCAAGAGTGTTGTTCATCTTCCTTGTTTTCACCGTAAGGCTTCGTCCTGTGGCGATATTGAGGCCTAACCATAACATCGCACTCAGGCTTGTTCAGGAATGAATACTTCCATGTCTAACTCAAGTAATATTTGTTGCACTGTTCGCTGCTCTCCTGGTCGATAAATTATCCAGACATGTGCCTCTAGTATGTTTCAGCACCACTGGATATTAAGTTACTCGTACGGGAGGGAATTAGTGCCTCACTCTTGTTTACTAATAATAACTGATATGGTGCCTGTTACCACTGACATTGCTAAATCGAGTAAGTACATTCTCAGCATGGTCCAGGGGGACAGTTCCGTCTGTTTCGATCATTATAGAGTTCGCCGTATATGCACGGGCATAACACCACCTCCTAAGCGGCTGGTCTCCAGTTTTTCACATAAGTATTGATTCATTTGCCCTGCCTCTTCCCTCCAAGGCCCTGAGCTGCATTTTTAATTTAGCCCTAATCTATTAGATTCTATCTTATTGCTTGATATTGTTGATAAGACCACCAATCGTCGCATATTTAAACTCCAAAGGATTGGCAGGTCACTATTTGAGGGCTTCACTGCTGTCGATACCAATGATTAAACGTTTGGGTAACTGTCCTTGAACAGATGATCGTCGATCTTGGATCGGAGTACAGCGGCAATGGTGAAGATTTTCACTTCCACTCATCGTATCTGATACCTGGCGGCCATTCTGCTCAAAGTGTGGCTTATGTCGTTTCCCACTTTAGGTAAGACTTCCACGCGACGCACGTAGAGTCTGCCACCTTGAATGATGGTTTTGTACCCGTTGGCATTGGCCATCAAATAGGAAACGGTACTGCTTCGATTCAGTTCCAGTCGGACATACACTGCTTTCAGCAAAGAATTCTCATGCAACCACATTCAAAATGCAAGGACCTATCAATTCTAACCTACGTCCTTGTAGGCTTTTCTTTCGACGGTCGTTAAAGCCCACATTGTGAGGATTGTAAGGTTCTGTCACGGATGTGTATTTGAACTTGTTACTCGCCCGGCATGTCAGGTTTCAATTCTGCGCAAGCATGCATATGAGCGTTCTTGGCGTCTTTCCGTTCGGCAAGAGATATTCTAGGTACACTCAGTATGGGTATGTATCCATGCTGCTACTACTCTGGCATCGGATCCATGAGCGGTGTCGTCCGTTTTGAGAACTTTTACATTTAGGTACAGATAATTGTTTTTTAGATCGATGTAGTCTTTGTGCTGTCTTTTGATTTCCAATTTGATGGGGCTGAGGTCGTCACAAAGAAGACGGAATGAAATTCATCCCAATGGAATTCTCGCATCGTCATTATGGTGGGTGGCATGGCAAATATATTGAGTTCTGAATTGGAACATTCGCAATACTCTCGGTATATCATGTATTTTTCTGTTTAATAACACTGGACTACATCCAGAATACTTCCGAAATAAATGTAGTCAAACTTTGCTCATTCTGGGTCGCTGAGAACGAAAGTTATGATTAGACTTATTTATTGGCTTTAGTACTATTATACTGGGTCAGTATATACGACCCTTGAGTTGGGAATGGCTGAGGATAAGTGAAATATAAAGGAAAGGGATCTCAATTTAATCCAGAAATGACTCAAATACGTATTTTACTGGATCTATGAATAAATCTATAACTGGGTTTGGACAGTACTTGCTCTTGAGGCAAAACAATGAATGATGCAATCTGAAGCTTGTATTGTGTCATTCATGATATGAATTACATCATGATGTACCTAGAAGTCATGGATGATGCAATCATAACTAAGTTTGCATCACTCTGCTCCACAAATTGCCCTATATCATCTATAGAAATCATAGTGTCTTACTTTCTTATTTGTCAGTGTTTGATTTGACACAGGGAAAGGTTTATGTTAACTAAAGTAAGCAGATATGCCTGGTACTTGTTTGAACAATGCAAATAATATCTGCTATGCTTGTGGTAAAGTGACGTTTTCATTAAAAAAGCGCAGTATAACCACTGTGGTTAAGAAAGCCTATCACCTTTATTTTGGCTGCAAAATTGGAGATCATGATAAGAGGAACCCCCACCAATATGCTAAACACTTGTGCAACAAATCTTCGCCAGAGATTGAACAGGAAAAGGAAACCTACTCAAGGCATACAAAAGCTTTGGTTGCAATATGTCACTAAAGATGCATTTTCCCTTCTCGTCTATATTTTTTGTCCACCGAACTGGGGACCAGTGAGCGACGAGCACGGCGAGCGATTTCACCGGGACATTACAACAATGGAGAAACGCTATCAGAGCAAATGGAGCCCATCAATGCTTGCATGCGATTGCTGGACAGTGACAAGAGAGGCCCATTTTAATGAATTCAAGAGACAAGCCAATAAGTGCCGTGTAGACACTGAATAAGGTCTAAGCTATGTAATTATATATATATAATAGTGTTTCGCCTTTGGTGTAGTGATACATTTTATTTATATAACGCTTTTTAAAAATGTTACATTAACAAGACAGGTGAAATACTATCATGAAAAACAACCATAAACACATGAAAAGGCCTGGGTTTACAATTTATGATTAAAACGTTACTATCTGCACAAGACATAGTTGTAAAATGTAAAACTTTATACATCTTAGAACCAGTAGCCAATCAGTTGTTTTAATCTTCATATATGAATTGAGAACGTCAAAAGCCATAATAACTAGCACATGTTATCTCTGAAGCAGACGACTTCTAAAAAATTGGAGACCAGCATAATCAAAGGCATCTAATTCTCTGACGGTTTGTGTTTTCTTTATTTTATCTTTCTGATAACCTGTGTGTAAAGTCCTCTGGATGGGATGTCTTCGTCGTCTTTTTCTGCCTTCGATGTTGCACTCCTCGTCTTCATTTTTTGTAACAAGGGTAAGTGGAAAGTTCCTTTTAACACTTCACCGTTCATGTCTTCCAATTTATAGACGGGGGCATGACTGCCATGCACTCGTCATGTGACATGAAACAATTCTGCAATCCAGTGGTTAAGTAATCTCTGTAGAAGGGATGCTTGGTTTTGCCTATGCGCACCAAATCATCGCTGTCAACACTCTGCCTTGCTTGGGACACAGCTGTAGTCGTGGACGCGCCAAACAGGCACTCAAATACGGTTACTTGATTGTCGGTAGACACTTCTTCTGGTGCGTATCCGATGCCTCGATGGTAAGATTGGTTGTACGCTTTGACCAGTCTCTGTAAGACATCGATGTGCTTGAGAGTGTGTTGATGTGTAAAATATTTCCACATGTGTTATTTCAAGGTGCGTTGAAAACGTTCCATGATGCTGGCCTTGTTTTCGGGATTCTGGTTGGTGATGAAAAGGAAGTCTCTTTTCTTCAATTCGTTTTGGATCGTTTGGTTAAGACATTCGGTGCCTTTGACAACCGCTTTTTGTCAACACCAGTTTTAATGAGCTCACTATGTCAGAGCTCGCTTTGGACGTCAAGGGCACGAGCTATGCATATTGGGAAAAGACATCGATGTCTTAAAACAAATATTTGCAGCCGCGATTGAAGGTGACCAAATGAAAGACATAGGCTAAGTCATCTGGCCATTGATGATTGATGGCCTCCACTCGGGTGCGACTCCTGGAAACTTTCTGTCGAATGGGTTTTTGCAAGGTGTACGTGGAATGTTTTTGTAATCATCGATGCACTTGAGATAAGCGGACACTTTTCTGTCGGGTTTGGCAGCACGATATATTTTTTGAACTCCTCCATAACCGGCAGAATGGGCTGGATCGTAGTAAATACTGTCTAACTGATTCCCCATCAAGACTATTTCTATCTTCAATAAGTCGCCCACTGTTCACTGATTGCTTTGGTGGGGTGATTTGGAAATGGATTGGTGTGTCCGACGTACCACAGGAGTAGAAGTCGGTGGTGGTGGCAATGCGATGGCTTTTTACTTGATTTATTTTTTAACTTATGGTTTCCTTTCCTTCTTTTTAACTTCTGTCGAAGGAGGAGTGGGCAACATCTTTTTAACCCAAGCTTTCGGTTCTTCTTATTGGGATGTGGGGAAGAGTTCAGCAAGGACGCTGCGTTGTTACTAGGGATGGGAGCTGCTGATGGTGTTTGAAAGACTTCTCATTGGGCCCCTAGTGGCTGAGTGGTCTAATGCGCTCACCGTTACGGATCACTGGGATTTCACCTCTGTCTGCGTGGAGCTGAGTCTCTGATTCTGCCAGTGTGGGCATTTGAGAAAGCTTCGAGTAACTTTTCGTGGTTGTTTCAGACGTTTTCCCGGGTTCTTCCTCTAGCATGTATACTGGATGTCATGTATAGCCTATCTTGTGCTGGAAAATGGCGTTAAACCGTACAACAACAACAACAACAACATCAACAAAAAGGACTACCTGTGCGTCTTCTTCTCTGGCATTGGTGTGGTTGCGTCTGTCTTGGGCCCTGGAGGTGGTAGTGTTGGTTGTAACGGTGGACTTTACGTCAGGGTCTTGAAATATTTTAGAGTCGGTATAGCTGTTTCGTCTAAAGTTTTCTAGTGAATGAGTTGAAGTAGTTTCCGTTTCTGACCAATCGCTGAGACCCATGAACGATTGAATTTCGTGTTGTTTTTTAGACGTCTCGATCAGATGAGGATTGGGAGGTTAATGAGGGGTCCGTTGTTCTTACCAGAGATTTATCTCTATCCATCGTTTGTAAGGTACTAAAGTCAGCTTTCGTCATTCCATGAGATTCTAAAGTACACGTATCAGGTCTTTTCACAAAAGAAGTTCCTCCCAGGACTCCTATTAGCATTATTCCGCCAAGCCCTTTGATCAAAGGTTCTATATGGGCACACAATAAAGTCACCGCGTTGCTCCAACATCTTTTTGTTTTGAACTATTTTCGAAGAACGTGTCGATGTTTTGCTAAGTGTTCGTTTGGATGATTGGACAAAGGAACTGTTCCTTTCAAGACATTCAAACTACATTCGATGATGCCTTTCGATGATGTCTCAATTAGATTATTTTCGCATGGCTGGAGGAGATTTGGACAGGACGGACAAGATATACATATATATAGCTTAACAAGATCGTGGTCCTTTCATTTTCTTTAAATTGTTTACAGAAGAGGAATGGCTTCTTGCGTGTGACATCTGTTTTCGTTCCAGAGCGAAAAATGCACTGAAATCAATGGCCCAACACGCACCCTTATATCTTAATTTTTATTTCTCCTATTAAATCAAAATCTTGAAGTAGGGGGTCCCATTAAGAAAGAGGAATGAATGTTTTATCTCCTTTGCAGTGACCTTTTTTTTGTTTGTCGGAGAGTATTTTCTTGTGCAGACGATGTTTGGCTAAGCGTTTCTTTTTGGATGTTGAACCAAACGACGAGACTGTCCTTTCGTTTTCTTTTTCTGACAAGATAGCGTCGATGGTGGTGTGCATGTTTCAGGAGTGACATTTTCTTTCGTTTAGGAATACAAGACCTCTGATGCCCACCGTCTGGCACGGGTCTTTTTATACAGGAATACGTCGCCACTGATTGACGGTACGTCGTATCATTTTCATGGAGGGCATCACTCGAGGGGTTAGCAAAGGATTAAATCGTGTCAGTTCTTGCTTGGATACATCCAGCAATCTTTCCCGATTTCTTTGGGCTTTGAATTTGGGGGAGGGTACTTTTTAGTGGCTGCCCTTAGGCTAAAGAGGTGGAAGATTTCGTCGGCGACGGAGGAGAAGCTGCTTGAGGCACGGGTTTCCATTTATTCATCAAACTTGGTAAGATGGGCGTGAAATCGAGTTAGGGTGACATTACTAGCAACAGTGAAGTGGAAGAAGCTGCTACTACTGCTGCTGGAGACAAGGTCACTGCAGGTCGTGGTTTGGGGAAGTAAGATTTCATCTGGGTAGCAGTGCCTCTTTTGTAGTTAGAAGCTGTTTTCTTGGGACTTTTCTGGGACTTTTCTTTTTATGGGATCTTGCCCTGGTCTTGACGACACTGCTCTTCTCTTCCTGAAAAAACGGTTTTGTTGGGGATAGGCTTTACTCTTGTTGTTTGCTGTAGGGACCTTATGACCCCATTTTATTTGCTTTTTTATTGGAGTATCGATTGGGAGATCTGATAGTTCTATCAAGGCTACTTTGTGTTTATTAAGAAAGGGTTTGGTTTGATTTGAGTGATGCCTTGAAGTAATTGACGTGCTGTCACCGTAAACCATGGATGGACGTCTTTGCGACTGGCTATATTCTAAAACACGTGCAGGTTTTTGTAAACAATTTTGCGAATGATGCAGTACAATGCACGAATCAATTTGACTGGAAGATGAGACTGAAAGGATGTCATTTTGAGGATGTGTAAGACAGACCAGAAGTGTCGGAAGTTTTTGTGTTTCTTATTCGCACCGACAGGCCCTCCGTCTTGGCACCAGTTGTAAAACAGATGGGTTTGTAATCGCAAATAATCGGGGGGAGGGGTTGCATCGTCGTGCTCATTGGTTAGCCAAGGAGTTCCTAGCTGTTTGGCTAACACTTGCACTTGCTATTTATCTCTGGGACGTTTAAACAGGAACAAGCCGTGAACACTGAGACTAATGGTGCGATGGGATTGATACTGTTGAAAAAAATTTTTGTTAATGCAAATGACACTGGTATTACGATGATACCCTTTCCACGACAGCCAAAGTTTAATTTCTTCTTCGTCTTTACTTAACATGTCGTCGAAGACGACCAGATGTTCTTGACTGGAGTCAGACAAGATCCCGTCATTTTCGCGAGGATTGCCTTTCACAGAAACGATGGAATCTTCTAGACTTGATCGCTACTCTTTGTACCACCACACGTTGTGTTAAGGTGGTCGATCGATTATATGACTTTTGTGTTCGATCAAACGTTTAACAAAATATTCAGTTTTGCATGAACCGCTAGGTCAAGCAGTTAACATGTTAAAGGAATGGCGAAGATACAGTGCCTCCCAACTGGAACGTTCTAACGGTTCGTAAATGACTTAGAAAGTTGAGGAAGAGGTAGAAAAGAACAATGCAGCCATACTGAAGGCGTTTGCAATTTTGAAATGAACGCAGACAAGACAATAGTTTTTATACTTTTCAGGACAAGTTTATTCCAGCTTAAAATTCGAGACGAAATACAAAAGTACATAAGAGCCAAACGCTATTTATATATATAAAATACACAACAAAACGATCGAAGTGGAATACAAACAGGTTAATTTACACCATTTGTGACAAAGGTGTTTTGTTCTAGGAACACTTTGTTAATGTTCTTGGAGTCTCTGCAATTTGCACAATCTCACATGTGTCTTCCCGGAATGGCTTTCTCGGGTGGTGTCGATGTCGACGACTGTAATTGGTGGAATTGCAAAGTTGCCGATACACCTTATTTACTTTTAATAAGCACAATTTCCGACTCAAATCGCGCCATATTTTTACTCCGATTTGTTTGCGTTTCCAAATAAGGCCTCAATGTCCTTATATGGCACACAAACAAACTAGGCTGGGACTGGAAGTAATCATTATTTGAACTAATGTACCGGATGAAAAGGTAAACAAGATTTTACAACTATTTCTATAACGATTTTCGATACTTCCAGTATTAAATAAGAGGACTACTCAATTTATTGGATTATATGCAAGGAACATGTTACACTGACACGTATATGTTCGTGTTAGTACGAGGTAGGAGTAAGGGTACTAATATTAATACTAAATGCTGTCGGGCATTTCTGTGCACCTAAGGTTTCCGTATCCAATACTGAAGCAAAATGCATACTGAATTCAACCGATTGACGAAAATAAAGTACTGCAATGCTTACCATTTGAATAGAGGCAACTGTCACCACAATATTCGTTCAAAATAATATTGATTTTGGACACACCGGATACCGCCACCGTGTTTTCATGACTCGCGATATGTCGGCCAATTCCTCCCGCATGTTTGAAAATATATAATGTTTATCCATCTGGCTATAGAAACGAAATACATTACTTTTGACTGTTTCTGTCACCAGTTCAGTCGAGTAATTTGATCAGGTTTATAGCTTGTTTTACAAAATTCAACGTAACAATGACAGTAAATGGCAAGTGATATTAGGCCAAGTAAACCGATCTTGTAAAGAAATTAGTAAAATTCAGTATTTTATAATAATAAAAAAGTAAGCTGTTATGTGGAAGAGAAACAACAACGAATAGGGTGCAATGTATTTGGAACGTCTTGTTTATGGGGAAGAATAATAAAAAATTTAAAAACAGACTATAGGCAGGGAAATTCTGCGAGAATCCTGATCTAGCGGCAAGCTGACATGTTTGGTAGCAGACGATTTTGTACGTGTGGGACGACTTCTTGAAAAATTAGAAACTTTGATTAAGATGCATAATTTTTTTAGGTATACATTTCCATCTTTTATAAAATGTATTTATTTGTATGATTCTAACAGATACATAGTAAATAGGATTTTCTGGGTTACAGGTTCAAGAAGGTCATGGAGTGGGTCTTCATATTAACATTTAGAAATCACATTTTCATATGCATTTCGAGTCGAAATGTGGGACGTTTGTTTTACACTTTATGGATATCACGTTTCTTGATTAAATTAAGATCTTTGTTACTTGATACAAAATGAATTTATTGCAACATATAACACGTGATCCAATGTTTACAGAATTACGTATCGTTGCGCAAAATTACCCGACGCACAGAACTGGTCGACATGGTGGTAATACAAGGGAGCACAGTATCTCATTTCAGCTCTGAGATTCAACAATTTGTATTAAAAATTTTGCTAAAAAAAGATTAGCAGTACGTTTTTTAATCCGAGTTTACTTCGAATATTCCCACCCCAATTTTCATATTTGGACATTTAGGTTGGGGTGTGGGTCATTGCAACTGCATATCTAATTTTTGGGGGAATTTGACGCCACCGTGCGTTAGCGACATATAGTAATCGCTTACTTGCAGGCCTAGAAAATGTAAACTTTTGTTATATCGACTCATGCCTGCACGAAATCGATCGGAAAATTATTTATTTTCTCAGAAATGGCAAATATTATAATCGTTATGTCGTTAATCCTCAGACAAACAAAACGAAACTACGGCGTAGATGAAACGCGATCCAGTACTCGCCATTTGCATTACTAGTCACATGACTTCACAAATCTCACTGGGGTTACCGGAAGTACAATAGTCACGTGATATCAACAACAAACTCCTTTATAATGTTGCTGTGCAGGAATTCAATTATATTAAAGGAAAGTTAGACTTATCAAGCAGAGATCACATATCAACGTGGTAGTCACGTGATATAACAATACTTCAAAAGTTGTTCCCGGAATATATAAATATGGAGAATTTTGTGTTCTTTCGTTTTTGTATTCTTATTACAGCGAATATACGACTTTCATTTAATATTTTTTTAAATTTTTCCTGTACAGCATTTTCAAAGGTGGGTTGTTAGATTTGTGTACAGTACTCATGCGACAAACAATGCAAATCGCGAGCACCTTGTCAACGACGTGGTTTTATTTTCTCTTTCAGCAGATTAAAGACATAACGATTTTAGTACTTACTATTTCTGGGAAAATAAATATTTTCAGATGGACTTCATGCATGCATCACTCGATCTAGAAACTTTGAAAGTTTGCTAGACTATCCAGTAAGACGATACGCTTTGTCACTACCATGCTGGCCTCTTTTGATGCTATATTGGTTTTCCTAGCTTCCATGTAAGGAAATATACGGAAAACGAGCTGACTTTGAAAATGAAAGTCTACTAAGCGAATCTACTCCACTGGTCGATCGGACTGACTCAGCATATATATGTTTACTACTTGCAACCAAACAATCCATTCTGCACCCTCCGAATATTCTGGTTAGAACTCGATATATTTAACTCACGATCAGTTTAGTTACGAATCAATTACGTGATTGCTTCGGTCGTTTAATTGTTAACAGCTCTAGCAACATATCAACTCGAAAATGGAATAATGTACCTTTACCTAACTATGGTTTAGATATACTGGAACAATTAGTTTTGACATAAGATGAACTCTGTTATAGATTGTGAGATATAGTCATCACCAATTGTTGTTTAACAATCTTGAAAGTACAGATGTTAGCTTTAACAGTGTTTTCTTTATTTCCATGTGAAAGCTTGTAGTATGTAATAAATTTATTTCTGATGGTGCTATAATGTTCTGAAATATAATTATTTTGAAACAACAAAAGGTCCAAACAATCTAGTTTGATCAATTTAAATAACATGTTATAATCATGTAATTTCAAATTATAGATGTTACTAGGTGGATATCCTTTATACATGAGTTCGTCTTCCAATACAGATTATCACGGTTTCTTGCAATTAGTTGTTTCTGGTAATCACCATGAAAGGAATTTACAGTAGTTTTGGTTTTATGACCACATCTGGGTTTTTTTTAAAGCATTGCACGTTAATTTATTTCAAGAGCTAAACTCCAGGGGCAAGACATTTAATATATTCACAAAATTCTGCTGTTATGTAAATTTAATTTTCAATGCTTGTTAGTTTTTTGTTTAATTTTGTATTTCATTGCATGCTATTGTAATGTAACATTGTATGTTGGACTTGACCATGTCCTAAATTGAGTTTATCTTCTGCTTGACCCGAACTGATATTCTTTAAATTTTATTTTGTAAACAAATTATATATAGCTAAAATATTCTCTTTGTGTATAGACTTAATATCAGGATCATTATTAACAGAAGAAGTAAATATGTTTGTTTTTGTCTGCGTCTAGGTTTTGAAATTCCCCTGGTTTATTTCACATAGCCCAGATTCTGCTTTCTAATAATACCTAACATTTTTATTTGTTAGCATCAGGATCATTCTAGAAGGTTATTATCAAATAGGTATTAGGTTTTGCTTTAGAAAATGCTATCAGTAACCTGAGGTCAAGTAGAGTGCAATGTAATCTTGTAATTGAGAGGATTTTTCAGTCACGCTTTAAGATCTAGGTCTTTCAAGATGAATTATAAGTTGTGTTCAGACTGCAATCTATTTCTTCAAATTATTGAATTCAAGTGATTATTTTCTCTGGAAATACAAAAGTGCTCTGATAAAAATGTTGGAAAGAGACAGTCACTGGAATAAATAGTGAATTCAAACCTGGAATTATAATAATGTGATTCAACAAAAGACTGTTGGAACGTGAACACTCTACAAGCTACTACAGACACAGCAACAACTTCAGTTTTGGATTTAACTTATTCAGGCCTTTGAATGTTTAGGACTTGTGTCGGTAATTCAAGGATTATGTGGGATTAAATTCATAATAACATCAGTTCCTTTTAATTACATTTTCACTTTGCATTCTAGGGAAGTAAATTATTTGTTGAATTTTACAAGGCTTAATGCTTTTCACTCTTTTCTGTTACTTATCTTAAAGTATATATCTCGTATCTTGCTATGATCTGGCCTTTAAAACTGGGACCTATCAAAAATGTGAAAACGGTGAGCCATAATGTATATTTGCATATAGTTTCATCATCATATTTCAAGAAGCTAACAAAGTACGTATCGGATATGTAAAAGACATCAGACAAAAAATGTTTCCTTGCGCATGACACACTGTATATTTATGATACATATCTGTGGTAAATGTCAGCAAAAGGACATACGAATGGATAAAACAAAACTGCAGAAAAATCAGACAGACTTTTGATAGCACAATGACAACATCATCCTTCCAGCTATTTTTAATGATAATGAGAAATATTATATTGCAATGGGAAGAAAAAGTTGTCAATATGTAAAATGAGGTCATTAAAACAAAAGTGTTTATAGTTAAACCGATCAACTGGAATGCCATTTATTCAAGCTAAATGTCATTTATACCTAAAATGTGTGCTTTACATCATTTCATTTTTTATAGGACCATTTATCAAGCCCAATGTTGGTATCTTCCAAGGAGTCAGGATAATCAGTATTTGGTTGCACCAAAAACACATTCACGTATTTACTATGCAACAGACGTTAGAAGCATTATAAGAAGCTGCTACTAGGGTACCAGTCAGTCATACCATGTATGGCATCACACCTGATACATACTGGTGGATGGTCCATGTACTGCCTGAACATTCACTGATCTATATCATAACCTATCAGCAGTCAATAACAAGGACAAGTTTTCAAGAATCTCTCACACAGTCCATATCGATAAAAGTGCTCAGATTTGATTCTGTGTTAATCATACAAAATGTACACTGACGCCTTTTTCCTTACAGAAGTATATACAGATAAAATCAGGTATTTTTTTCTTCAAAATGTGTTGACCATCATTTCAGTAGATTGAAGAAATATGGAAGAAGATATATGCCTAATATGTGTGAACTAAGCATAAATTTTCTTTTAATAAAGTGGTTAATAACTCTTGGTGGTCCAAACATTTAAAAGAAACTAAATTACCTGGTGGTCCAAAATTTTAAAAACAATAAACTACTTGATTCTATCTGGTTATACTTCCAGAAGTAAAAAGTCATAATGATAATTTCAATATGACCAAAGCAGTTAGACAACGGTACATGTATGCAGCAGATATTATTTAGGAAATGTGTGTGATTTGAATTTTTAATGTAGCTTTAAAATATTTTTAGTCATATCGCAATGATGTCTGCAGTGAGAAAGTTTATAATAATGTACAGCAATAGGCATTATGCTACATACATGTAGCATCTTGTCCCATTCAATCCCATGTGGGGCCCGATTCGGATCATTTTGGTGGGGCCCCCTGGATTTAAGCACGCGACCCCTTGTGATTATTTAAAAATAATCTTTAAAACAAGTTGTATATGATGTTGAACTTACCTTTTGTTCTGATATTGAACTTAAAGTCGGTCCCATGAGACTAAGACCGACCATGCAGTTACATTATCCTGACACCTGGCCAACCAGTTCTTACACTAAGCTCTTAATGCTGAGTACTAAGCGAGGCAGCTGCTAGTTGCATTTTCATAAGTGTTTCGTATGACCCGGTCGGGATGAGAACCCACAATCTCCCTCATCCAAGGCAGACACTATTAAGCCACCGGCACGGTTTGTTCAGGAAGTAAGACAAGTACCAGCCCTAATCCCGCTGTACTTATGAGGGGCGAAAGCTTACACAGTAAGACTAGGGTAACACTGTAATGTTGCTCAGCTAGCAACCTTAATGCAATAGTAGTCTATGATTCAATCATTAATTGTTTAATTTTGGAAACAGTAAGGCAGCTAATGCTTTTAAAATTTAATTCTTTACTGACCACTTAATGGGGCCTTCAATGGGACAACTACTTAATTCATAAACACCATTTAAGATTCAAATAAAGCTAATCATAAAAACATTAAATACTGCATATGTATTAAAAACTATGCACTATTAGGTTGCTTCTGTAAGAAATCACTGGAACTTTAATATGATTGCCAACTGTGCTTGTTTCATAGAATGTATGCCACAATTCTGATAGTGCATCGCGTTAAATACCAACCCTGTCCTCCCCAACATTTTTATGACCATTGGGTAATATCATTTCTACTTCAATGTTTGTGCCCCTTAAATGCAAACTACTTTTATCATTAAGAACTCAAAACAATTCTTTGAAAACAGGTCCATTATGGAGCTGAATTACTTTCACACATGTCCCAATGGTATCATTTAGGTCAGAAATTTCAGATGTTGGATTTAAGAAGGAGAACATAACCTCACTGCTATTATCTAGAGAGTGACCATAAGTTGCCATATGGAGGGATATATCTGTCCATCGCACGTTGTTGTAGGCAAGATAGCAGAAAACTATTGGGGTTTCCTCCAGGCGATTTCTTATGATGTAGTGTTGGTTCTAAATAAAGTATTGATTGTCCTAAATGGAATTGGTGCCAATCTCATTCCGACATTGAATATATCCACCACAGCAGCTAATTGGAAAATATTGTTATTGGGGAATAAAGGTTATGAGACTCAGTAGATCAGCAATAGAGCATAATTCACATTCAATGACTCTTGTTTGGACTTTGACGTTTTTGGTATGCAGTGTTTTATAATTTTTAATATCTTGTTTTTTCAACATTTGGGTTTCTTTTGTGGAGTGAGGTCCACGATTTCTCCCTCCTGGTCCATTGTTTTGACAAATGTAAAACTTAGCTTCATTTCTGAAAAGCTTTTTTTTTTTTTTTTTTTGCATGCTCACTAAACTATTGTATATCATGAGAGGAAGATTAAAAAGAGACCGAAAAATCTCCAAGTTTCCTTTTCAAATTTTATTTTTATTTTTATTTTTACACCGTCCTATATTTTTCCATCTCTCTATGAAGTACCAGCATCACATACTAATATCAACTATTGTGATCTTTAGGGGCAACATTGATATTTATATTTTAAACAAAACAACCCATTCTTCTTCTATTTATCATCATTCTTGTCATTATTCCAACATTATAGGTTGACGAGTCTGTCATTCCTCTGGTGACAGATGAGGATTTAAAGGAATATGTTCCTAAGCATGGTGACAAAATAGCAGTGCTTGCCTTTCCTAGACGCATTGTAGCTTCAGAATTGGTGAAGAAAGGAAGTTCAAGCGAGGATAGAAAGCGTAATCTTTTGATGCGGTTGAAACATCGACTCAGTTCAAAGAAATGTAATGTTGATAGTGAAGACAATAATCAGTCTCATGGAAGGTATCTTTCGTTAACTGGAAATCGAAATGCGAAGAACGTACAGTAAAGGTTATAAGTTAGATGGTTGGATTTTGATCTAGTAACAGAGTCAAAACAGTTAATGGTGTTGGTACAAGACAACTTAAACTTGACTTGCACATTACAATGACAGCATTACTGGAATGAGCAAACATAATATTCTTTCCTAATGGAGAGTCAATGCGACGCAAGCTGGATCAGTTTACATTTGATATCAGTGACTTTAGCATAAGTTCCATTCCTCAAGAAATAACTTTATAGGGATTCCTTTGTCCCATGATATGGCAACTTATGGTCACTCCCAGTGAGGTTATGTTCTCCTTCTTAAATCCAACATCTGAAATGTCTGACCTAAATGATACCATAGGAACATGTGTGAAAGTAATTCAGCTCCTTAGAGGACATGCTTTCAAAGAATTTATTGAATTCTTCTTGAGAATAGTAGTTTGGATTTAAGAGGCACAGAATTGAAGTAGAAATTATATTACCCAGTGGTCAAAAAGAGGCTGGGGAGGACAGTGGTGGTATTATACGCGATGCACTATCATACTTTTGGCATACATTCTATGAAACAAGGACAGTTGGCAATCATTTTAAAGTTCCAATGATTTCTCACAGCATGACTGACAAACAATGGAAAGATTGTGCCAGAATAATTGTTCTTGGGTACAAACAAGAGAGATATTTCCCTATTCAGCTTGCTGTACCTTTTCTGTCAAGTGCAATGGATGGTCCAGGCAATAGTCATATATACAGTGACTGTCTTGTCAGTACATTTATGGAGTATGTTTCTGACATGGAAAGGGATGTATTAATGAAAGCATCAACTGACTTTGAATCTGTAAACCTCGACGATATACTTGAAGCTTGTGAATCTCATGATGTACGTCACAGACCAACCAAAGATAGCATTAGTACAATACTGAAACAGGTCGCCCACAACGAGCTCATCCAGGCACCTGCCTTTGGTGCTGAATGTTGGCATGATATTTTCTGTTTGGATCTTCAACCATTGCTACCAGGAGATCATAGTAAATTATTTTTCATGTCTGGCTCCTACAACAGCACAAACATGTTGCAGATACTTGATGTTCCAGATGACTTGTCCGGTGCTCAGAGTGAAAATGTTCAGTACCTGAAGAAGTATATTAAAGTTCTTTCTGAAGATATGTTGAGGAACTTCTTGAGATTTGTCACAGGTAAGCATGCAAAGTACAAGAAACTCATAGTATATGAATAATTAGTTAAGCTCATCAAGTAGTAGTCCCCAAGGATGTAGTAAGATTAATAACTGGAGAAAACAATTGATGATGAAGAATAGGCCATTTCAGTATTTTTCTCACATGACTAATTTTGGCAATGTGTAGGTTTCAAATATTGGATACTTAATTAGATATGCAGGCAGTTTGATGAGAGTTTACATAGGACAGTGGGCATTGTCTAAGGATGAAAGTAAATATATCCATGGCAGAAATAATACTTGTGTAGATGATTGATTGGTATGCAGAGGATTTATGGGGACATTGTGAACTAGATATTTGAAGTCAAGAACTTTTCATAATGTTTTCTACAACTAATCAACTGCATTGCATTGCATTTCAGTTGATTAGCCACCAAAATACATAATTCTATAACAAATCTGTTAATTTTGGATGGAAAAAGGGTGAACTATTAAGGCCGGTATCATTTTTTATACCACATCTTCACCACTGTTTTCAGATATATTGCAAGAAAAGTAAAACAGAACCATATTGGGTACGAAAAGGTTACGTTTATTGTTACCCAAGTAATAAGCATTTTGTAACCATGTTCATCCTTAGCTTTTAACACCCATTACTACTACACAGCAGCTAATGGATTGCACCAGCTTGAGAATTTAACAAACATTATGATGACCGTCTGAGGAAGATATGTTTTGATTTTCACTTTTGTGCTGTGCTCTCATTTTTGTGTAGTTATAGTTGTCAGTGTGGTCTTTATATGCCCGTGCTGTTCATCCCAAGGGACATAGTGGTACCTCTGTGTTTTCATAAGTACATACTTGCACCCCACATTGATTCCACCAAGCATTTGAAAGACTAAGTGTATTTAAGCTGAAGTTGGTACATTACAATGTTCATCTGGAATATCTTACACCAAGTAACATTTTTAACAAAATCTGATTTTATATATTTGCTTCAAGTTTATCTCCGTTTATCAACTTATAATTGTTATGTCCATTCATTTACTTTGGACATATGGTATTAAAAACTTTATACAAAAGATGATGCAAAACTGCCTTGATTAACTGGGATTATAACTGAAATGACTTCATGTTTGATGGAGTTATGGCTCTTTACTTAAAAACTATAACTGCTTCTAAATAACTTTTGAAATGTTGAATATGTTCAATTAAATTGTGCACAAAGTTTGATCTCAAGAACATCTATACTTTTAAACTAGTAACCATCACCATGCTTCCTTAAATGTGGGGACCACATGGTTACATATATGATGGATTGAAGCAGGTAGTGGCTGTGTGTACACACATTGCCACAAACTGTTTCAGTCCATCATGACAGCACCTTGTGGTTTGTCAAATGTTGCACAATCAGTGTACCTAGTGCAAATGCATCAAGCCATACGAACTGATGATAAGGTTATGCCATAGGTTCTACTGGAAATACCACTGAACTGTTCATACCTGGTATTCATACAGTATTCATACACCGATGGAAATAATACATCTAGCTGACATGTATATAAGATATCTAAATAAGTGTAATATAACTTGCCTGCAAAAATGAAATGAAGCAGTTTATAAGATTATGTAACATAAGATGTCACAAGAGATTTATGTGATGAGGCAGTATGGTGCTGTTTCTAGTCAAGAGGATGGCCCCGTCATCACATTAGGCCTCAACGCAGTAAATCAAGTAAACGTACCAGACATTATTTTGTGGTGTTGAAATGATTTGATCGAAACATGGCTCAAAGCAGAGTGTGACTAATTTATGTAACAAAACTTCATTTTTTTATACATTGCAATTTACAGTTTTTTACTTGGCTGAACTGTAAGTGTCGATGATCTATGCCTCCTTCATATCTTATATTGCTGATTTAAAAATCATTTTCAAAGTAATATTTGAGTACATGCATTTCATAAATTTTGGTCATCAAATAATATGACTAGAAGAACGAGTTGGGCACTAAATATGATTACGTCATTACATGTATTATGTCTATGAGATATTTTGATCTGATAAAAGGATCCATGTCCGCCCCCCCCCACCAACACTCCACTTGTCATCATTTTCGTAATCATATGCTTAAGTATCAATAAAAATAAACAATACTGCATGAAAATATACTTGCGGCTAATCAAATTGATTAATGTCGACATAGAACAGTGATATGTATATCGATATTGTGTGCAAAAGCTTTTCCATGATTGAGGGTTGCTCCAATCTGACGTTTGTCATATTTCTAAGAAGTAAACAAGATGTTTACTTGAATCTGAGTTTATCACTTGACCTTGTGTATGAGTTAGTGGGAACTGATGGAATTACAAAGTGCTTATTAACTTTTAGGACTAAAACACTACTTTGGGATTATTGACAGTTCATTCCAAGACATTCTGGATTACATAATTGTTCATCAGGACATTCAAGACTGTTCGAATTCATTCAGAACACTCTATACTTTTGGACCTGAGACAGGACATCTTGAATTATTTGGGAATTTATTCACAATACTGGAAGAGTTTCTTAGAATTTCTTGTAGTATTCAAGCGAAACGAACTTCCTTTTTGTTCTATATTGCATGATTTGGAGTCATATGATAAAGAAGATTAAATGCAACAAGCATAAAGGTAACTTAAAAAGAAAACTCAAATTGATTGAAATAATGCATATACCACATCCGTGATAAAAATATCAAGTAAAAAGTGAAGGTTTTGTCAGATTATTAAATGGTTCTGTGCTTGTATTTACCACAGAGATAATTACCTCAAACAAGAGAAGTGTTTTAGCCTCTATAACAAAACATGGTGGATTTTGTATTTAATAAATCAATGTAAGTTAGGGATTTGTATATTCAAATTTACACATTCCTGGTTACATTAACAAGTGGGAATAATTAAGAGCATGCAACATAATAGTATTCCGCATTACCTGGCATGGCATGTAAGAGATCTCCAATTAATAATGCTTAATAGTTCCAAGGATGTTTATTCATTTACAAGATAATCACTGTGCTTAATGTAGCTTGTGAAATAAAACAAACACATAACCTGAGAAAGTAAAAGAATATATGCAGGAAAATTCTATAAAATATCAAGTTAACTTACATACAATTGCTTTTTAACGTTCTGAATATTTGGATATAACTTTTTAGTTTCTTTGAACCTGTCAATCAATTTCATGACAATCAATAGACAAAGTAACATGCTATGAAATGTTTGTGCATCATGCTAGACACCAGCAGAAGTATGTAGCAAACATGTAGGTAAATGATGATGACTTAAACAATGCCAAAAGAAGAAGAAACAATTCTACAAGAAATGTCCCACATTTGTTGACAAAATCAAAAGTTAGTCCGGTTGAAATTGCCACATATCTATTCACCTAAAATGAACAGGGTGTTCACAAACATTTTAATGAAATTGTCACGTGTGACAAAACATGTATTTACTTTTGTTTAACCTAGCAATAGAGAAAGATTATAAAGTTTGGATTGGAGTAAACAAGCAAAGATCACAAATTGTTTGACATAGTTGTATTGTCAAGATAGTTTTAGATGCATTTTGTTTATGCAAATGGCTCGTTCAAACATATACTGATGCCTGATTCAACTAGTATCACTGGACATTTGTTTCCTTCAAAGTGTTGCCAGTGGTCGTTGACCGGTACTCACGATGTAACTTACTATATGACATTGCATCCGCACATAAATCTGCAATCTTGACAGACTCCTTGAAGGATAATATCATCCAAACTTTGCCACATCCTCCAAACAGCCTTGATTTACAATGCAGCTCAAGCTGATTTTTGCCTGAATTTCACCATGCAGCTGGAAATGTTGTTTTCGAGTATATGAACAAACATTCCAAAGAATGAGAACAAAACGGCATTTAACAACTGATATTTAGACTCTAAAATTATTCAGAACTGCATAGAGAGAACTTTGAAGACATACACTGTTCACTAATACAGACCTTTGATGTATAGCTAACGAATGTTTAGACACTTCCCCAAACCTTAAATAATTATGCTTCAGATCTGTCCCCATAAATCCATATTTTTAGAATTTTGTGTTAATCTTTCAGGCACATCTAAAGGTCATACCGTTGAATAACATTATATTGATTTATTGCAGGTGCTGATCAATTGACTGTACAAAGGATATGTGTTCGGTTAGTGTGTTGTGACTCTGATTTCACAAGGAGACCAATCGCACACACCTGTGGCTGTGTTCTTGAATTACCATCATATTAAGAGAGCTTTGTCGAATTCCGCAGATAATTCAATGTTATATTGGAATCACGGATCTGGATCAAGGATATAATATAACTATGAAGTAACTTTATGCAGTACAGTCATTTATTTTTTTCACAGAAAATGTTATGAAATGATGTTAAGGATAGTGTGTTATATATTCAGAATCAAGTGTATTCTTGCTTTCAATATGCTTTTGCATAACTGTTCTTGAATATATTTTCATAGTAGTTGTTTGCACCTTTAGTTTCAGCGTATTAGTTCACCTGAATTTGTTCATATTTTTCCATTTTGTACATATTCCTAAATTCATTTCCTCTGTATGTGCATGTGTGTATGTTTGGCTATATAGTACCATACTGTATTTAATATAGAAATGTGTTACAAAACTGCGTGCCGTTCATCCATTTGGTTAAAATGCATTATTGGTGATGGATGTCTTTGAACATGTGTAGTTTGCTGATGATACAAACAAGTTGTGTTAAAATTTGGTTCATTTTGAACTATCATTGATTTCAAAAAGCATGAGCAACGTACAGATTGTCGTTTTGAGGATAGACAACTATTCATTTTTTTATAAATATATTTAGATATAGGCTGACGCCTGACTTGTAAGCTAATCTGTCTTAATATGCTATGGACCTGTATTTGTCATGCGTCATATTTAGCTGTTTTCCACGTCTATTTCAAATCTTTTCTGCATTTAAACAAATTTAAGTGACAACATCCTGAGGACAGTATCTCAGATTTGTTTGAGCTTCTTTCCAGTATTAGTACTACATGTAAAACCCGTTATAACGCGATGGTCGGGGTGCAAAAATTAACCTACTGGTAAAAGTGGGATTGTGTTAACAAATGTTTTGAAAAACTTCCCCCATATAAATGCATTGAATCTTCAAAGTAATTAGTTGTATCTAACCTCTTGATCATATAATCTGCTAGGGATACGAATAAATCTCTTTTCAGAGAACATGTATTTAGGATGTTATAAAGAGAGGTCACCTTCAATTAAAAAATGGGAGCCATGCTGCCATCGCATTATAAGCAGAATCACATTATAACGAATCTTGTTATAATGGGTTTTACTTGTATTACTAAAAGTTGAAACAAAACTTAGAAAGACTACCCTTAAACCAGGTGACATAATTTGACCAAAGTCCATGTTTTGATAAATGATACAAATCCATTGATAAAATCTATGGATAATAAAGAGGTATTATGGGCTCATGTTGGCTTTTTGATTTACCAGGTAAAATTCTGGTGAAGTATGTGAAGCTAGCATGATGAATTTTATTGCCAGTGAAATAAGAATATAACAATGAAGTGATCTGTGCTTTTTTATTTCTGTTTTAGATGTTTTCAAAACAGATTTTGATGACAGTTGGTATATGTCAGACTTTATGGTCTTTAGAAATTTAGAATACCAGCATACTCTGTGCATATTGTTTATCTACCTTTACTGTCACACATCACAAGTTGTGTCAAAACTAATTCCCATTTTGAATGCTGGTTATTAGTAAACTTTGTTAGAATGCATGTAATTGCATTACACTAATTTATTTTGTATATTAAGAATTATAGAAATACACTGACCAAAAATGTGACATAGCAACTTTTTCAGACACAATTTGAATTAAATGTATACTCAAGATGAAAAGTTCCATACACGTGGGATTGGATCTTCAGTGGTTTCCCTTTACCCTCATGTGTGCTTCAGAAATCCCAAAATGTTTAATTTTACAAACAGTTCTTACACCAAGAGGATATTTCTTTTTTACTCCAGTTCTAACATAAAGGTGACTTATTACTCTCAGTCTTACACCTCTAGGGAAAAACTGGATTTTGTCTCCAACTGGTTGACATTGTGAATATACTAGAGGTGTTATTTTTAAAGAAACTGATTAATCTTGCTATTCTGAATTTGTTAATAAAATCTTGTTAGAATGTGCTACTTACAAAACAAATACCAATAAACGACTTACTCTTGTCTTAGATTAGTTGTTACTTGCTACCATCGCAGAAACTTTATAACGGGTACAAAATATTGATGACATTTAATGTTTTGGATCAAGCTGAGATGTTGGTCAAACTTCATTCTTATACTTTTAATGGGGTATGTATCAAGGCCAGTACACGGTTAGCAGTATCAGGTCCACTTGGACCACTTGGTAGCACTTATAACCTTTTGAGGAAATTTGAACATACTTGTTGATTGCATGTTTTTTTTAATCCATTTATTAGTATTGTCTGAAATAAGTATAGTGTGACACAACATAGTATGATCTCCATAAGGTTGATACTTCTCAATACTAAACCTAATTTTTACAATTCACCAAACATAATTAGATCAACTATATACAGCTATGTTAACAAAAGCTCACTCCAATGAACATTTTCCTTATACCAAAATCCATAATAGCAATATATATGGCACTTATCAAGGTTAAATAAATATTTTGGTACTTGAAAACATTTGTTAGGTTGTAAACCAAACACAGAGCATTAACTATATATGTAGTAAATAGTATCTGATTACCTGTCCCTCAAGGGACTTTTCCGTTTAACCATAGATAGCGTGAAGCAATGCTAAAACTGTTTTAAATAAAACATAGGGACACATGTTTGCAAGAAATCGTTTGATATGTTACTATATTAAAAATCGGGTATAGAGATATCACAATGAACATTATCAACACATCCTACCGGAACCTTTAAATTTTAAAACAAAATTTGTGATTATTTTCATTTTTTTAAAAATTATTTTCCTTCATAGCATAAGAAAATGCATTTTGTAAACGATACATTAATACATTTTTGTGCATTCATAATCTTTTATCTTTTATGTTTAATTTTTGGTAAACTTTCTAATACACTTGATTTGTTCAAAAAATTATTTTAGTCTTTCTGCCTACATCTACTTAACTAGGTCAGCATGTGCACACGTGTAAAGCACTGTCCCAGCTGGAAGTTTCCAAAAGCCTGTAACTCTTTTAAAGGGACACTGACTGGAATTCACAATCATTACTAGCTTTTTTCTGTTTATGCATTTCAGTTTATCAGCTGAGGTGGAAAATGTTCGATTGACAATTTTCCTTTTCCCCAATGGAGTTTTCCATGCATTTGCTTTTCTTGTACGATATATCACAAGGATTATAGTTGACATTATTAGACAATCAGAACAATGGAGTTGTGTAAAATTACTTGCAGTCAGGTAAACCCTAAGCAATTTGACAAATCAAAGTCAACAGCGGCCATAGTTTGTAAAAAATTTGCCATGTGTAGGATTTCCTTCATCACTGTTTAGAAACAGTAGACCAGATCCATCTATTTATTGATTTATTCATGCATCCATGACTAAATAAAAAATGGGATCGTCATAAAATAGGATTTATATATTATAATGTACAATTTGATTACTTCGCGATATTTTCTCAAAGTAGTCGTTGAAATATGCACTGATTTTTATTTTCTTAAAACTGTATGCGGGACCTTTTGGATAAGGAAAACAAAGACATTATTAGATATTACCCTAATTTTTCATGCTATTGAACACAGCCTATAAAATTGTACAATAAACCACACATTTATGGAACTAAAAGAATATTTCCATTTCTTTAAATATTGTTTGATAGAGCTGATAAATTATAATTCATAATCAAAGACAAACATCTCTGATATACAGCCTTTGTTACGCTAATGATTAATAAGCAACTAAATAAGATTTCACGGTAGATTTTCAAGATCCTGCCTGATACTGTTCGTTAGAAAAAGGTACAAATCTAGGCCTGCATATGGGTCAGTAGGGAATGCTAGTCTCTCTTATTACAAGATGAATGCACATAAGTAAAATATTTCATTGTCACAAGGATATGTTTCTCTAAAAAGTCTATCAGCTCTGCAAGTGTCAGTGTCTTCCATTGGGACAAATGACTGATAATTGTGAGTCCCATATAGTTTAGGAATTTGGTACAAAACTGCAGGGCGTCCACTTGGCATAGCCAAGTTTCTTGGCCTAAAGATATGCATGTTCCACACTTTCACAACTTCATCCAACTCATCGTGCGATATTATTAGAACTATGTTGCAAACCCATATTAAAAAGCCTACACATATTATTAGAACTATGTTGCAAACCCATATTAAAAAGCCTACACATATTATTAGAACTATGTTGCAAACCCATATTAAAAAGCCTACACATATTATTAGAACTATGTTGCAAACCCATATTAAAAAGCCTACACATATTATTAGAACTATGTTGCAAACCCATATTAAAAAGCCTACACATATTATTTGTAAGACAAAAATGATATTCGTGTAATCTGATATGGAATAAGTACAATTTTACAGTGAATATTTAAGATTATTTCTTGGATATACATCATCATCATAATTCTAAAAATGCATTGAAACATTTATTTTGTGAATGTAATAAATCGTGAAGACTTTGCTGCCATGCATTAAGAAAAATTGCCCACATTTCAAATTTTGTAATTTGCCTGAACGATCATTTAAGAAACAATTATTTTTGCAGAATAAATAAATAGTCTTACTTCAAGCAAAAAATGTTACATATTATCTTCCAAACTTTAAAAAGGGATATATTTTAAGATTGTTTATGTCAATAATACATAATAAATGGGATACAACTGGAGAGGATCATCTTCCATACATGTGACATACATAATTCCAAAATGTGGTCTGTCACACATTTATAAAAATATGGCGAAATTCAGAGGTCATAGATTCTTAACAACTGACATATATTCAAGTTTCTTTGAAGGCAATGATACAAAAGCAGTAGGGACTAAGTGATAAAACTATATCAAGTCTTTCATTTTCTCTCGTCATTTACCATCTCATTTCTATACCTATGAGGATAAACTAAAGGGAACACTAAAATAAAATATCAAGAAATTATAATCATCATCACCGCCACAGGTTCACATCATCAACAGCAAAAATATTATTTTTGCTTGTATTTTTTTCAGAGGTTTAAAGTCTTTCAACATTTGTATACGTACAACAAAAAATTGGTATATATCAAAAGTATAATACCCTGCACAAAGTACAAGAAAAAACAAATGAACATGCACATGCCAATATGTGCTAAATATCCATGTGAAATAAGGTCAGTATATACTCATAGCCTCGTCTTGTAGCAATAACAATGCAATTTGCTTCAGTCTATCCAGTTTTCAATACAATTTTTTTAATATATATGTATCATTAAACAATGAATCATGTGTTGTTTTTGGTAATACTACTCTCATAAACCATTCAGCCATACCCAAAATTACAATACCTATGGTACAACATGATACATTTCTGCAATAGCTGACCGAAGCATTTTTTCCTAAGTTCTCAATTTCTCATCTTTTTCGTTATTCATCTTTACCTTGGAGAGTTAAAAATGATGACATTCAAGATTTGTTTGTAAAGTATTTTTACATACATACATTTTGCACCTATGCATATGTACCTGTATTTGTGCGCCATATAACTAGTTGATATATATATAATAACCTGTCTCATATCACTTACTAATGTATAACAAAAATATTTAAATTTAAATACATCGTATACTACTAACATTAATTATATGATGCACCTCATACGTATGTTCAAATTATTCGACGTTTTTAAAAAAATTATCTTGTTTTGAACATAACACACATTTTGGGTATATCATGCTGTCTATGAAATTAATGACACTGTGGAACTATATATATATATATATATATTACATGTTTAGTCGACTGTGTATCAATTAATGTGACAATAAGGTTCCTGGTACAATTATGTAATAATGAGAACAACTAAATGGAATCTCTTTTCAAGCAGAAGTAAAGGAAAATCATAGATACATACATACATACATACATACATACATGCATATATGCATTAATGGTTCAAGCATTGAATTTCTTTCGGTTTCTTCTTGGTGCAAATTTTCATTTTCAGCTGATTCCCAATCGTTCCTTAGCTCTGATTGATAAGGCTTTTCTGTCAATCTTTCCAGTGCTTGCTTGCGGAAAGGAATCAACGAAGACGTAGTATTTAGGAAGCACATCGAACAAATGAGCCGCAGAAAACTTTCTAAGGGATTCCTCTAGCTCATCCTTATTGGCGGAAGTGATAGGAATCACGCATGCGCACACTACTTGGAACATAACGAAATCAGGAATCGGTACGACACAGACATCCATCACACCTGGATGGGTTTTCAACACTTTTTCAATCACAGAGGGCATCACATTCAACCCACCTGAGATCATCATGTCTGACTTCCGGCCAAGTATAATGATCTCACTTGCTTCATTTATAAAGCCTACATCGTCAGTTTTGTACCAACCATCTTGATGTTTTACACTGTTCGTTTTCTCTTCATCATTGTAGTATTTCAGAAATACACTTGATGAGCGAACGTAAACTTCACCCTGAATCCCTATCGGTACTATTTCGTCTGAATCGTTAACTACTTTTATTTCAACCCCTTCCTGAGGTCTTCCGCTCGAATACGGGTCGTCGATATTGGTTTCGTCGATGACTTTGGCAGATACCAAAAGGGTTTCCGTCCCTGCATAGAAGAGTATGAGTCGCCGACATAAAGACCCTACAACAGTTGAGGCATGCCCAGATAATGGTTGTCCTGTCGTGATGATTCTCTCTATTATGAGCTCATCCTGTCCCTGAAGGGAAGACATAGCATTTTCTCAGAAAAACGATCAAAATTGATTATATTTATAGACTGTTTAATGTAGCTTTGCCTCCAGTAACACTGAACACATTTGAAACGTACTGGGCACATCTAAACTTTTCAACAAGTTCAATCGAGTTTGACCATATTGTTAAACTCGGCAAAATGTTTATTTTGTATTGTTTATATTTCAGATTTAAAAATTGTGCTACCATTATTTGTAGGTTCATCTAATACAACTGTTTGTCAATAAGATGGAAATAACTAATAACAGGGATTTGTCAGTCTAATAATAGTATGCACGTGCTTTCTATGGGTCGGTCAACTGGTGCAATAGCTTTAGGAAGCATTACAGTTTCATGCACGTCATTAAAAGTTATCATAGTGTGTTCGCTAATTAATGGGTTGTCCTATGGCTGTTTAATGTACTGAAGAGCACATGTGTGGCAATTCTTGTTCGGTTCTTGTGAACAGGCTTTCAACATCTGGAGAATGCTGAATTCTATCGCCAGTCAACGAACTGGAAATGGTCAAGAGAAAGCACTGCTGATCCAGTGCATTCCAGACATGGAAAAGCGAAAGTTTTTTTTTGGTCAGATTTGGACTTGAGCCACGTATATGCAAGAATTCACCCTTGTAACAGTCTTAAGTTCATCTTAACAGAATTAAGTAACAAATAATCATAAAAACATCGATATCAAAACAATAGGCAATAACAACTTTTGCAAAAAATGACTTCACATGTATAAGCAGTACAGACTCGGCTTTTATGACTTCCCCTCCCTTTTCAGAACGATCTCATATTTGTCACACACACACACACATACACACACACGCACACACACACGCACATGTATATATATATATATATATATATATATATATATATATATATATATATATATATATATATATATATATATATATATATGGTCACCATACGGACCAGTGACGATCGGTTCATTAGATAGCGCGCCATTAAAGAGTGTCACACCACCAGGTAACCTCTTGAAATTATTGATGAAAGGGGAGCAAAAGTCATAAAGAGAAAGATGACGTAAGATAAAGAATTCTAAGATGAGAGTAGATTATTTCTAATGGTACCTAAATCATGACATCAACCTAAAAATGCGAATATATAAGACATAAAATAATGTATTTATTTAATTACATTTGAGTGCTTCATACAGGAACAAATGCAGTTGGAACTTAACAATGTGCATGAAGGCCTTTTCTGTGACCACATGGATAAGGTAACTGATGTATACAGAGCATAAAATGGCAGGAAAGTGATGGAATGACTTGTATTTCGCACATTTTGATAAGGTAACTCATATATATATATATATATATATATATATATATATATATATATATATATATATATATATATATATATATATATATATATATATATATAACGATTTGCTACCAATTGTGTATACATTTCAGTCAAACAATCAAATATAAGGGAAGATAAGTGGTGTGTATGATGTTTATGTGTCCTTGATAGACAAACATATTGTCTACATATTGTCTACATTCTATAAATAAAAGATTGGATACCTTTTTCGAAAGCATTGAATGAAGGAGAGGTGGGAGAGCTGTCAAAATAGTACACTTCTCTCGACGAAAAACTTCCAGAATAAACTCCGCCGCATCTACTTTATCCGCCATGTTGGATCTCGTCAATCTCGTTTCTCCCGTTATGAAAATGTTATACGGGAATCCGCCGGACCAGCCAAAGCCTCTATCACAGTAAAATTTGTCCTTGTGAGTAATAAATGAAGCCCCGTGCAAACCACCGGACATAAGAGAGCGATGTGTGTGCGCAACGGCCTTTGGCACTCCTGTAGTCCCTGAAGTGTGAAGGAGAAAGGCAATGTGTTCTGGCTCTATCTTAGGGAAATCAATTTTTGAAACCTCCTTGTTAAGAAAGTCATCCAAAAGCAGAATTTTGTCGTTGCTGTCAGGTTGTGATAGAAGCAGCAAGCGTTGCAAAGACGGTATCTTCGTTGACTTCACAGATCCATCTGGGGAAAATGAATCAATGAAGGTTTTCAAAATATCCCAATTTCTAATGTCGGGACTCGGATCCAGTATAAAGGTCGAACATTTCTCCAGCTTTGTTAATAACGCCAAAACATCACTTCCATCAGCAAATGAAAAGTTTATAGATATTGGAATAGCTCCGGCTATCACCGATCCAAACGCCGAGTACAACCATTCCGGACGATTTGGAATACTGAGTGCGATTATATCTCCACTTCTGACACCAAATTGTATCAATCTCTTTCCAAAATCCCACGATCTCTCGTTTAACTCTTTCCATGTTACACTTTGTTTCTTAAAATCTGTTGAAAGAAAAATGAAAGCCTCTGCATTTGGTGCTTCCTCAGCCCATTGTTGTAAAGAATCGGGAATTGTTTTGTATGGTACAGATGTCTGTATTAAGGTGGTAATGTAGCTTTTCGATAACATTTTCTTGTACACCAGACTGACAATTTTAGTAACTGTATGCGTACCAATAATCCAAAATTTGTAAAGCTTGTTCAAGTTTCAACTGTCATTCTAGTAAGATCCGGTTATATCCAGAATAAACAAAGTCATGTGTGAAGGCAGAAATATATGCATGCTTAATTTGTTGACAGAGAGATTCGGCCATAAATTAGTATACTTGAAGTGGGGAAAAAGAGGGGATAACGTAAACTAAATCAAAACCTAAGTGCAGCAATCTACTAACGAAGTAACAAAATAACTAAAGCTCTAAATGATCAGCATATAACATGAATAAAATATCTGTATTGCTGTTTGTTCTTTAGTTTGATGTATGGGTTTCAGTTCCTTAAGAAAGAGATAAGCTATACGTGCCCTCCCCATGTGGAGAATTAATTATGCAATTTTTGTTCCATAATAAAGCCCCTCATACTCCTTCTACTATTATTTCTACTAATACTACTACTTCAACCAATACTACTACTACTACTACTACTACTACTACTAATAATAATAATAATGATAATAATAATGTTTATAATATTCAGGAATTGATTTTCTGAGGATAATATATTTAGTTTTGAATAAGTTCAATGGACGCGCCGGTGGCCTAAGAGACCGAAGTGATTCGAGCGTCCCCTTCGGCCGACTCGTATCAAAGACTTATAAAAACGGTATTAGCACACTGCAAACATCGTACCGATATGACTACTATTGTTAAATCTACATTAAAAATCTAAATCACACACGCGGACACGCATGCACATAAACACACACAGCGTCAACCGATTTGAGATGTAGTCAACATACATAGAATTAACACACAAAAAATGCAACGTGAACTTAATGACTACAGTCTGACACGGACTCATCTGGAATCGACATATTATTGATATTATCCAAAACCATGAAGAAACTACCTGGAGAGCAAATATGGAACTGAGGGATGATTTAATTCACTTCAGAAACATTCATTTGGACTTAAAACCAAGTAATATATGGTTTCTTGGGCGTAAATTTCCATCCATGTTATGGCCTCTCTCTGAAGTAATGAAACTATATATCATGCCTGTTGGTAAAGTTATGGTATACAAACTCTGTGGAAAAGAGACTGACGACAGAGCCAAACATCTTATTTTAGGCTGCGAAATGCTGCTTGAGGAACGAAACGTTTTCTTTGAGAGAGTGATTGACTCTTTAGAAGTGAGAGACGGGGTTAACTTATTCAATCAAGAAGACGATATATATTGTTGGAGACACTTCTTGGAAGCACGGTTGACTGCATGTCGCCTATTGACGATGACGTATCAGATACGCTCATGTTGGTGACCGCAAACAGCATAGCTTCATTCTACAATAAAATGTGTGCCCTACTATCAACTAACATGCCCTAACATGATATTAAAAGTAAGTAGTAAATTAACATTAAATATAAACAATTAAAGGCCAAAGTCTTCTTGTCAAATAAGCAAATTTTGTTGTATGACAGCTGTTTGTGTGTGTGTTTATGTATTTGTTTATGTATTTGTTTATGTTTATTTCCAAGAGATTTCTATATGGTTTTCTGTATTTATATATCTCATTTTGTAAAAACATTAGTTGACGATGTATATATCATGCTTGCGTTCTCGTCTATGATGTGTCTCATAATCCTATGATATGTATAATATGTATCTTAGCAACCTGATATACTCTTTGTTGTAGAGGTAACTAAGTCATTTAGACAGTCAGTCATAGATAAATGCATGCACGCACGCATACGCGCAAACAAGTATATATATGCATAAATACATGCGTCATATAAAGAAAAAAAACTACATATAGAATTACACTGTTAAAAGTTTTTCATTTCATTTTCGTTACTATCTCGAACTTAATGTTAAGCACATAACACTATAGACGTATTAACTTTTCGAAATATTATCATCATCAAGCAACTGTTAAAAGATTAGTGCCTTGCTCCGCCAAATGACTGCAGATTTGCATAATTGCAGGCAGTGAGATATTTCGTTTTGTCAATACGGTAGCTGACACAGTATTACTATTGTATTTTTGTCAATTTTCTGTTTTATTTTATGATCTTGTATTATCATGAATTTGTTTATTCTGATGTAATCTCTTTTTAAAGAGGAAATAAAGTCAGTCAGTCAGTCAGTCAGTCATACATACATGCATGCATGCATACATACATACATGCATGCAAGGATGCATACATACGTAAGTAAATACATACGTAAATACACAAACAAACACATACACATATTTATAAACATACATACATACATAGATACATACATACATACGTACATACATACATACATGCATGCAAGGATGCATACATACGTAAGTAAATACATACGTAAATACACAAACAAACACATACACATATTTATAAACATACATACATACAAAGATACATACATACATACATGCATGCATGTGTGCATACATACATACATACATACATACATACATACATACATACATGCATGCATGCATGCATGCATACATTCATATATAAGCCATAAAGCAAACATTTGAAAAATAGTAATAAAATAACCGTGCTTGTGTTTGTGTAATATAATTTAGAAATATGTTCAACACAAGAATAGTGCAGAATATGTAACATATGTATTGTGCAAAGTCGTTTGGAATTTAGACTAATGAAAATTAGTGCAAAAAATCGACTGCACTTTGCGTAAATGTGTATTAGAAGGTGGAGCTACATATGTCTTTTATTTCATTATTTATTTTCGATGCTATTTAATTTAGCACTTTGTAATATACTGCTACCATCTCATTTCTTTATTCTTTGCCTCACTATAATTGTCATACAATGTTTTCTGTGTTTATTTGCATTTTGATGGTTTCGCACGATAGTATGACAGTATCAACGTTCTTCTGTTAAGTCAATTAATGAGAAAGGATACAACCTGTCATGGCATGCAGGCATCAGTCATGGCATGCCAGCCATCAGTCATTCCATGTCAGCCATCAGTCAAGGCATGTCAGTCATCAGTCAAGGCATGTAAACCATCAGTCATTCCATGTAGAGTTCTGTCATCCGCAATGTATAAAGATTAAAGAAAAGAAAAGATATATCAATATTTATTGTATTAATGACAGGCAATGTAAACGGAATTTTATTTTGAAAATATGTAATCTCGCTAAAATGATACAGTCCACTTTCAGAGTCATTGACAAGTCGTTGATATTAATTGATCATGCTTATCTTACGGCTCCTAAATTCGAGGCGTTCGTTCCAAGTCAAGTAGTAATGGGAGCAAATGTTGGGACTTCATATTAAAAGTGAAGATGTACTTGGGAATTTAACATGGGTCTTTGGAAGATGCACTTGGGGGACAATGGGAATTTAATAGGAGCCTGTCTAGGGTATGTACAGGGACAAGGGAATTTAACATGGGAAATGGGTCTATTGAGGGACAAACGAAAATGTATTGGGTCAGTATAGGGACAAAGGAAATTGAAATAGAACAGGGGTGTAATTGTCTTGGGAAAAGGGTTGTAAAGGGACAAAGAAAACAGAGACTTAGACATACATAGACGAAGAACAAACACCAATACAATAGAAAGACCACAAAATGGGGCAAGAAAGTAGACATCTTTTCAAGTTAATGGATGGGTCCAAATAAGAGCCTTTGGGATTTTGTTAACAACACTGAGTAAACATAGGGGACATCGCTCAGGTCTTCTTATCTTCCTCAAACTTCGTCTGACATCCGGACCGTAGATTAAGACTCACTTCTGACAGAATTGCCTCTTCACATAAACCCTTCGTTTCCAAATGGCCATATCTGTGATATTTGTGTCAGCCTATGATGATTTCACATGCATGAGACAGTCCGGTCGAACAGTATCGTCGATATAAGAGTAGACGACCCTACTTTAGTTCACGTCTTGTCGTGAGAACAGGTGAATGGAATGAGATGAGTCGCGGATATTTATGTTTTAAGAGCGGATCGAAACGGATTGCCCTCTTTCACAAATTCAGTCACGCGTTACAAAATTCAGTCACTTCGCATTCTCTCTTCCAATCAGAAGAGAGCTACCCGTGACGTCACATACACTATATAGGCACGTTAGCGGTTGTGGGCAATGAATCGATGCGACAGAGTTGGAACATGACGGAAACTAAGAAATGTTAAGGTAGTGTCGAAAAGTTCTACACCATTGCCAAGAGTGTTCCTTAGTGTACCGCAAACTATTCATGACCGATAACACTCTGGCTGACATCCATCCTCAAATGAGCAACTTTGTCAAACGCGGTTACTCGGTCAAAGCTCTAAGCTGTCTTCTGCATTACATGTGGGACAAGGAGCACAAATGGATTCAACATGCTATGAAACGGAGGAGGCGAAAAGAACATCGAAATGTATTTGATGGATGGCTGAGACTTAGAAAACCCAAGGATCGTCTATGAGTTTAAAGGTTGCTTATATAAAGGCTGTTTATTTCACTGATGTCCGACCTGCTACCCTCAACGTAACACCAAAAAGCAGTTTTTACAACCAAGGACCAAGGAAGTCTTGAACAATGACTCTTGTCAAAGCTGCTTGAAGTTAGAACAGCAAGGACACCAAATCGTGGAAATGTGTGACCACGAGTACGATCACTGTTTGAAACTTGATTCCGACTTTAAACTGTGTTCGCTGTATCCTTACGTGTGCAAATATTGTAACTTTTTCCGCAGGACATCCACAATTGCTGACGGTACACATTCACGTGGAAAACACTTGACAACACCAAAGATTGATTAAATGGAACGTTGTGACTCCTACGGACTAGTACCATCCCGTTTTAATTCCCTTGTGTCGCACTTGTGCCGGAACTTGTAACCAAAGTTAACCTTGTCATCACACTCAGTAATAACGCGCACTGACGGAACGTGGGTCAGCTTATAATTGTTAAAACACTAGAACTAGGATACAGACTGTTAGAAGAGCATGATATTATGTTTTTTTTTTCACAAGATATAATATTACCAAAATGTGACGAAACTCAGAAAGGCATTTTCGTGGATAATGTGGATGCTTTTTTGAAACTGAAACAAGAAGCCATCGGCTACCCTTCCTGATGTCAATCTCGTCAACACCAAAATAAATATTCAAAGAGAAATACTTTGACCAGGAAGGCATCACTTTAGATCACTTCAAACAAACGAAGGAAGGCGTTCGTAATGATGAGTACCTGACAGATCCTTCCCGTTACTTCCAGAAGATTCCCGACAAAACCAAATACATGAAACACGTGGACGTCGTTCGTGAAGGAGTGATCTTAGTCAATTACAAAGAACTTGAGTCTGTACCGGCTGAGGAATGTTGTAAATGTCATCATTGCGCCCTACGTGACAGCCCATGCTTTTTTAAAATTGTACGAAACCTTACATCAATTATGAGATCGTGTACTGTCTTTTGTCACGGACAGTTGCATCTACAGTAATCGCCTTGGTCACAATCATCAAAAACTCGAAAGAGACCGTTTAAGAGCCTGGACGGACGAGCACTCCGAAGACAAGATTCTAAGTTTTGCTAGCTGAGGACCTAAACATTACGGTCATGAATAGAGACAAACGAGAAGTGCACACGTAGTGAAAAGTGAAAAGATTGACAAAAAATTATCAAACGAGTCAGGTGGTGATCTCTGGCGTGCTGAAAGAAGCGCTGAAAACTGGGAGGATCAACATTTTAAAGTACCCACCTACGAATCGCACAATATTGCACGATTCGCCACAAACCACATTATCAGCCGGTCTTTGGGAAAATATGTCTTAAATCGTGTACCAGGAGCGAACACGAATTCCCAACCATTTCACTTAGCCGTACGGACACGCCGATAGTAGTAATGATGTAAGAGGAAAACGTCCAAGACAGATACTTCATTATGACTAAAAGGCCGAGCTACAAAGATGAATTCTTTCAGACAGACACAAGTCAACAAGAGGTGATGATGAAGTCGAGTGCGATGCTGTGCCTGGCGATGGCAGAGATGGCAAAAATAACAGTCCAACGTTTAACAACACCATTAACTCATGGGAGTCAAATGTTTAAACCCAATTTTAAAGTAATATTTAACGTTTACCAAGCGAACTGAAAGAGCAGATCTACAAGGAAGTTTGGCTGAGACTTGTCACAGTAAAATCTCAATTTGTGACTGTAGAACATTTGTGTCGAGAAATTCACAAGAGGAAAGTGAAAGATGTAAACAAATTCATCAGATTCATCTGCGTTCTACAGGGTATTCTACTTTATACCATTTACATTAGACTATTTTATTGACATTCTTGACCATTTTCCGGACTGACAGTGGTCAGAACTTACTCTCTACACCCATCCCTTTAACTCTGGGAGAAGATTTTGAATACAATTAAGGGCATTCAGAAGTTGCCCAACGTAGGCATAACAAGTTGCTATCATGTCACGACCTTTTTCAGTAGTGATACAACACATTCCATGGAAGGAAGTCAATGACACTGTCCAGACTTCGGAGGATTACCAAAACGTTTTGCAAGATATGTTTCCTTTGAATTGTTGACTACATGTGGTCTGCGTGTTAATGACTTCCTTTCTGGGATTTCGTTTACCGTCAGATTCCTTTTTACCAACTATACCTACAACAAAATACATTATTATGGTTCCTTTAAATGTACACGAGAGACTTATTCTGTTGAAAGCTTTGCGCTTCATATCGATACTTCTCTACCTCTACGGGTAAGAAAGATTCGTAAACTTTTAGCTACTGACGATGCGTACGAAGATGCGTGTTTAGCTTGTGACCGACACCTAACTGGCAAGATGTACATGACTGGAAAAGTCGTAGTTTCAATCCTTGGACGAAAGAGGTGGCTCTGTACAGCAAAGATTTGTGTTAGTGAATTCAAAGTCCAGTTGAACATGTGACCTTTGACTCTGTATTAGCCTCAGTGCCAGAAGAAGAACCCGACACCGGAGAAAACCAAACCATTCAAGACAGTACCGTCGTCGACATCGACACCACCCAGAAAGACATTCCGGGAGGACACATGTGACATTGTTTAAAGTGCAGAGACACCAAGAACATTACAAAGTCTCATTAGAACACCACACCTTTGTCACAAATGGTGTACAGTAACTTGTTTGAATTCCACTTTGATCGTATTGTTGTGTATTTTATATATCTACATAACCATTTGGCCCTTATGTATGTTCGTATTTCGTCTCGATTTTTAACTTGGAATAAACTTGTCCTGAAAAGTGTAAAAACTCTTGTCTTGTCTGTGTTCGTTTCAAATTTACAAACGTCTTCACTATGGCTAAATCTTCCTCTTCTATCTCTTCCTCGACTTTCAAAGTTATCGACGAAACGTTAGATCGTTCCAGTTGGGAGGCACTGTATCTTCGCCATCCCTTTAACGTATTAATTGCTTGACCAAGCGGTTCATGCAAAACCGAATATTTTGTGAAACGTTTGATCGAACACAAAAGTCATATATTCGATCGTAAACCCCAACATAACGTGTGGTGTTACAAAGAATAGCAGTCGACGTACAGTCATGTCTAGAAGATTCCATCGTTTCTGTGAAAGGCATTCCTCGCGAAGATGATGGGATCTTGTCTGACTTCAGTCAAGCACATCTGGTCATCTTGGACGACATGTTATGTAAAGACGAAGAAGAAATTAAACTCTAGTTGTCGCAGAAAGAGCATCATCGTAATACCAGTGTCATTTACATTAACCAAAATTTGTTTCAACAGCATTAAGCCCCTCGCACCGTCAGACTCAATGATCACGACCTGCTCCTGTTTAAAGGTCCCAGAGATAAATCTCAAGTGCAAGTGTTAGCCAAACAGTTAGGAACTCCTTGGCTAACTCATAAGCCTGACGATGCCACCCCCCTTATTTGCGATTTCATACGCATCTGTTTTACAACTGGTGCCAAGATGGAGGGCCTATCGTGTACACGTTCCCATCGGTGTGAATAAAAAAACATAAAAACCTCGACACTTCCGGTCTGTCATACACATCGTCAAAATGACATTCCTTTGGTCTCATCTTCCAGTCAAATTGATTCGTACCTTGTACTGCATCATTCGCAAAACGTTTTACAAATACGTTTACGTGTCTTAGAATATAGCCTGCCGGAAAGAAGTCCTTCCATGGCTTACGGTGACAGCACGTCAATTACTTCAAGGCATCACTCACATCCCTCATCAAACAAAACCATTTTTTGATAAACACTAAGCAGCCTTGAAACAACAGTCAGATCTCCGTATCGAAACTCCAATGAAAAAGCAAATAAAATGGGATCCTAAGGTTCCTACAGCAAACCGTAAGTAAAAAGCATATCCACAGCAAAACCGTGCAAAGGAAAAGAAAAGCAGTGGTGTCAATATCAGGGCACAGCCACATAAAAAAAATTCCCAGGAAAAGTCCCAAGAAAACAGCTTCTACCTACAAAAGAGGCACTGCTGTCCAGATGAAACCTTACTTCCCCAAACGACTACCTGCGGTGACCTTGTCTCCAGCATCAGCAGATGTAGTAATGCCAGCCAAACACGATTTGACGCTCCTTTTACCAAATTTGATGAATAAATGGAAACCCGTGTCTCAAGAAACTTCTCCTCCATCGGCGACGAACTTCTCCACCTGTTTAGCCTCAGGGCAGCCACTAAAAGAATTCACTCCCCCAAATTCAAAGTCCAAGAGAGATCGGAAAGGTTTACTGGATGTATCCAAGCAAGAACTGACACGATTTATTTTGTCCGTTGCGAACCCATCGAGTGATGCCCTCCATGAGGGAGCAATGCTACTAGGACTCCTGGGAGGTGTTTTACCCTCCGGTAGATTAGAAGAAAAAGAAAAAAGGAACTTCTTTTGTGAAAAGACCTGTACGCTAAACTTATTAGAACACGTAGTGTGCATTAATGCTGGACAGGTGTGGCTCCTTAAACCCTCTCACGAGAAACTAATGAGCTCGCGGTGCGGACATTAACACGCATCACATAATCGAGTTAGCGAAAGAGACGTAAATTAAAACGAACGAACGGTCAGGCCATCCATCGTTGACTCGTCAACCAAAACAAATGAGCAGAATGCAAAAGCGATTGAGTTCCAAATGCACCTGGATAATACTCGTCGCCTCGTGAACGAGCTAGCTATAGAGGCAATATAAGAAAAAGCCAAGATCGAAGAAGAAGAGGAAGAGAAAAAGAAAACGAAGAGGACAAAAAGAAATAAACTATCCTACCTCACCTCATACTGAGGCAGAGCCGTGAGATCACGCTTGTGGTAAGGACACCACCACACCGCCAAGCACCACTACCGCTTCCACCACCGAGAGCCGATGTACACCAGATTGAGAAATGGGAGGAGTTGGAAAGACATCGGCAAGAGTTGGAGCCTCAGCGACAGCGACAAGTACGGATATCACAGCATCCACGGGCAGCTACCTGGGCGAAGGAGAGGAAGGAGAAAGAAAATAGAAAAAGTGACCTTTGACAGACTCAATGAAAATTATATCAAGGTTCAGGAAGGGTTCAGAGACATGGGACATGCTGACTGGATCCAAAAGGACGAAAAGAAGAAGAGGAAAGGAATACTAGAGAAAGTGAAGAGATAGTTGAAGAAGAACTGGAAAAAAATAGAAAAAGAACCCAACGGCCCGCCCCATTGCCTCAAAAAATGTATACTCTCTTGGCCAAAACTTCTTTGTCTTTATATTGTATCGGTGTTTGTTTGTTCGTGTCTATGTATTACTAAGTCTCTATTGTCTTTGTACCTATACAATCTTTGTTCCTAGACAATCTCACCCCTATTCTGCTCAAGTCCCCTTGTCCCTATACTGGCCCAACACATTTTCATTTGTTCCTCAATATACCGCTTTCCCATGTTAAATTCCTTTGTCCATATACAGACTCTAGACACGCCCATGTTAAACTCCAATTGTCCTCCAAGAACATCTTCACTTTTGACATGGAAGCCCCTCCCCCTTTGTCCCTACCGTGCTCCTCAAATAATGCTAACATACTCTGTTAGTGATTGCTATCCAGTCTGTGCCACAAGAAAAAAGTTCAAGTTTAACATTAACTAACGGTCCATACCACTATTACGTAGAGATCATGTAGCCGTTTCCATGACATTACCTTTTTGGCCGACACGGAATATATTCTAAGCAAATGTTAACCATCCTTTATAAATCCGAACCCACTCCCAACATTCCACTTTATGACCACACGGCTAATCGGACATTTATAATAATAAGTAAAATCAGGGACATATAAAGAGTTTATACATATTATAGATTGTTTCCATTTGGTCCAAACCTAAACATTGCCAATTGATCATGGTTTCTATTTACAGTCGGCCGTTAGTTAAATGATAACCGTTATAAACATTATTCGTATTTAAGGAGATCATGGATACTCATGCATATTGATATAAGTTTAAATTATGTATTTGCAGTATTGAATATCAGCTTCATTATAGCGCAGTGGTACAATGCGTGCCATTGTCAGCTCTTTAACATCTTTCAATTAAAGAAAGGGTCATATGTTCGATTCTCCTGAAATATAATTTAAAATGAATAATACATACTACTTGCCGATGCATAATTGAGTCGTTCGTTTGATTTAATATCATGACAAAACGTGTCGCATTTTCGCTTTTGCGATTACCGGGTTGCATGTTTAAGATTGTATCAAGTTTCTAATATGCACGTACGCCGGATACAGCGCCAGTGAAGACGCGTTACCTCATAAAGAGATACGGTTTGTGAGGCCTAGAAAAAGTAATATAATATTTTGCAATTGAAATGTTAAATATGATACACATGGTCTATATAAATTATACGCTTAAACATTTAGGCCATTGATACTTCACAAACTTTCTACGGAATGTTAATGATTATATTTAATGAGTATATTACCTGCCATTTAATTCAACAAAATCCTAAATTTACCCCATTTACCTACAGTAACAATTACATCTAGTCTTTCATTATTGTGCATCTTTAAACCGACATTAGATAGTTTATTCGTTATTCACGGGTTCTAAGTTACTGTTACATGGTAAGCTATCATCAAGGGCTTAACTATGATATGACTGGTGAATAAGCTGCCGAAGTGTCATGTTGAGCGGCAAAGACGTGAACATCTGAGGTGTGGGGCGGTTCAGGGTAAGTTTATTAAAATATAGAGGATCTGAGATAACTTTTAATGCATTTCAGAATCCTAAATATCTTGCTTAAACTTAGTGAAAATTTGATCTGATTTAATACCGTAAAAATATTTTAAAAAAAGACATCAAGTTCCCAAGAACACTCTCGATAAAATCGAGTCTGCTACTGTCTTGGTTGTGTTTTGCTTCCAAGGACTCCTTTTTTCCGTGTATACTGTATTATAAAACTCATTTCAGTCTCGTGAGAGAGACTAAAACCATTTAATAAAATGGTTCTGACGGAGAGCATCCTGGGAAGTAATGTGGGACAGGACTGGAGGAGGGGTAAGGGGTTGGGGCTTAGTAGAATTAACCATAATAGAGCTTTTACCATCTCTTATTCTCTGGGCTGTCTTCTGACTCTTTTCCGTGGTGAATTAATAACATATGATTTTATTTCTGAATTGTTTTTGTACACATTGATCGGAGTCAAAGAAGCGCTTACGAGACAAGCTTTGCATTGATAATTGGAAAAAATGTATCTTTATTGTACTTCATAAAATAGCTAGTAGATCACCTGTCCAAAAAATCGATAAAATCATGATTGAAAATATGGCTTATTTTTTTCGTTTAAAATCAATTACCCTGACTCTCTCTCTCTCTCTCTCTCTCTCTCTCTCTCTCTCTCTCTCTCTCTCTCTCTCTCTATATATATATATATATATATATATATATATATATATATATATATATATATATATATATATATATATATATATATATATATATATATATATGGTCATTTTGAAAATATTCTGCTTTTTATGTCATTTGTTAGAAAATCTGGAACGGAGAGAATTACGGTAGTGTCAGATGAACAATGTCATTCTATTTCACGTAATCATTTTCTTCAAAGAAACATATTTAAGAAAGACACGTAGCTGTCGGAGTGATATGTTGCCTTCATTTTAGAAGAGGGTCAAACATCAACGTTGCATTTTGTTGCAGTATGATAATGTGACTTGAAGAGGTCGTTATTTACCATGATATTTTACAAAAAAGGTCAGTTTTTAAAGTGAAGAGTTTGATCACAGCTGTTGAAAAATGACCCGGAAGGGGCATAATTTAACGAGAGTCCAAATTGAATACTACACCAGCAGTCTGAGTTTGATCTGTGAATCGATCTTATGATAAAAAAAATTTATCAGTTACAGAACGGCAAATTTATTTCCAATAATTTTGTATCTCAATATCCGAGAGAAATTGAATCAGTCATGTCGGAGACTTGCATTATTCTACTCGATATCTCTGCTCAGTTTTCTGTTATTCCATTCATTAATTTCATATTTTATATTATTAATTACTCGATTCCGGCAATAACACTGTAGTGGATCATCTCCTAGATAACGATAAGTTCACAGTGTCGTAATTTCATATCTGTTGATATGAATGACGCGATTCGTCAACGTCATATCCGTTGTTGGATATTATATTCTCATACATTTATGCATCGTGTGTGTCTTGGACATTTCAACTTCATATCCGTTGTCGGACTGTATATACTCTTGTTTTTATACATTTTTATGGTTGTGATTCTACGAATTTTATCGATTAGTGCTTTTACGTGAATATCAAGGAACCACAGTTTCATAACATCAACATACAATATCAGTGAATGGCTTGAACCAGTTGTTATCTATTATGGTAACTGAGTTTTACAAAGCAGGTTTATTACAAGCACAAGTTAACTACATAGTGGACTGGATAACGTGTGGTAAAGATATATGAATATTTCAGTGTTAAAATCAATCTGTGAAACAGTTATTCAACATAAATCATCTTTGCATGGCAATCTCCTTTTGCTATTTTTTGGTAAGTGTGTGGTGTTTTTTTATGTCGCTTCAGTCATGCTTACATGCAAGGCTTGGATTGCCATCGGTATTAAAAAGCTCTGTATATTTTTAGTCCGGATTACAGCATTGAGGCCTTATTGGCTGGTGGTAATTTGTATCATTTTTGTCGTGGACTATCGTCAATTATTTTCAGGCTGTATTACAAAAATAGAACCTTCTGCTGCTGCCTGTGATATCCTCGATATTCTAGATTGGCCACCGTACGAATCTAAACCTGGTCTGTAAGTATCGTGTAAGAAAATTTATTGCGATGATGGAGGCGATGGAATGGCTGGAGCTGTATGTAACGCCATGACGATGCGACCCAACAAATTTTTTCTCGACCGGTGAACTTTCCGCCTTAAAAGATTCTGACAGTAACACTTTGTTGACTGAGGAGGCATCTGCTTCATTACTGAAATACATCTGGAATATATTTCCTCGTGTGAGAAACACCTTAGAATCGCTCCAAACGTCGCAAGAGCTCAAGTTGTAAAACCTTTGCCAGGTCTCCCCATGAGTAGGTTTAATAACACGAGCGGAAGCAGTAACTAAAAACGGAGGGGATTTAAATCCATTTCCTCTAAAGGAGATCGCCCTTGCCTTACTCCCACCAAGGTAGACAGTGTAATTTTAGCACTTGTATTGCTAAGTATCAGCTAGAGAGGGCTAGATTAGATTAGTGAGGTAGTTGAGCAGCAGAGAGGGTGAACAGACCTTTTGCTGAAACGTCAGTTTGAAAACTAAAACCTCATATGAAAACAAAATGCAAATAAAAGGTCACTAACGCCAAACCAAAGCCAGTAACTCACCGAGAGTGTCTCTAATTTTGTTAGTTCGTTTTGTTACTTTATTTTTGTCGTTAGTGTTTTTCTAAATTTGTAAGTGTGTTTTGATTATCCACCGGTCGTTTTGTTGAGGTCGCACCCTCTCTGCTGCTATAATTAAATCAGTATTATATCAACCAAATATTTTATCAAGATCTACACGATATCTTGTTCTGGGATCATGTAAATTTATTGTTATAAATCCGTGCGGAGCAGATTGTGCTTTTGAAAAAAATAAATTTGAACTTAATCATGTCCATATCCCCACAACACCAAGTCTGGTGAATATTTCGCAGAGTATGTGTATCAACTACATTAAGCACAACTAAAATAGTACAGTTATCTCTGATCACTTTAGGTATTTGTACATATCGCTGAGTAACATAAATCACATCAGTATTGTTATGCCTTCCACGGGAAAATATTCTTGCTGGATTTGTTTGTTTGTGAAGCATAACATCAACATAAACAACTAAATTATTCATAAATCCATGAAGGTCATCTACGGATGGTACTTTATCAATATCAGTTATAAAATAAATAATGTCGTCACCACCTTCATTTAACAATTTTGCATTTTCATTAAGATCTTTAAGTACATCATAACACCGCTGATCAATACCTGACGGAGCTACTAAATACAAATTATCCCATTTAAGCCATCTCATTATCAAATTAAGCAGTAATTGTGTTTTACCCGATCCGGATGGAACTATTATTATCATTCTGAATGAATTTGGTAATGCTGAAATATGTTTTACTGGCTCTTGTTTTCGTGTTTCTGAGAAATCAATGACATCCATGTTGTAGAAATATAATAAATAATATGAATCTATATTTTGTTTGATGTAGAGCATCCACCCCCACAAGTGGATCAACAACAATGATAACAAAAATAAAAAGTGTGCACTTACAGGTAAATGCGTAAAATGTGGTACAAATAAATATAATTTTATTTCTAATAATAAAATTTGTGGTGATATCGCTGCCTCATTAGGACAATTACCAGGAACTCCATGGGCTAAATACCCAGGAGTAAAACATCTTCCTGGATATATTTATTGTGGTACTGGTAACCGAATTGATAAACAAGGTCAACCAAGACCTGGAGAGTATTATATAAATGATATTGATCGAGCATGTCACGCTCATGATGTAGCTTATAAAAGAAAAGATCTGCAGCAACGACATATTGCAGATGTGAAGTTAATTCATGCATTAAATTCTATAAAAAATAAATCTTTCAGGGAATCATTACCTAATTTGTTGGTAAGATCTGCGATGAAAGGTAAATTATTGCTCGGAGCCGGTAATTAATTAACCGATTATTGAAATAATGGAATCGATTTATTATAGCCCAAGAGGATATTGGAGGGTTAGATTAGTAAACCCGCTGATGCAGCAAATGTTACATGTTCCGTTGCTTCAAAATGGTTGGTACGACAGGCAATATGACAAATTTAACTACCACCAACTAAATAAATTCAGTATGCACATTTTGATGTCAGCATTCCTAATGAAGTTCATCAAGGAGATATTTTATTTTTACCACATCATACTATTAAAATTGGAAGACGTCAGTTAACAAACAAATACGCGTTAATTGTCGTTGACGTTCCAAGTAGATATAAGGAAGCAGAGCCCTTATCAACTAAAACAGCAACTGAAGTTTATTCTGCTTGTGAGGGAATTTATCAACGACGACCTTTACGATGGCCACAACTATTACAAGTTGATCCTGCCAAAGGATTTCTTCGTGCAGTATCATCTCTGATGAAAAAACATAATGTCAAAATTAGACGAGGACATACTGCAATTCATCGCGATCAGGCAATTGTTGAACGATTTAATCGAACACTTGCTGAGCGGTTACTTGGATATCGAGATGCAAAGGAAATACTTCAGAAAGGTATGAGATCTCGCTAATGATTTTCAAGATTACCAAGTGTGATAAACGCATTGAATAATGAAATTACTCGAACAACTGCCATGAAACCCCTCAATGCGATTGCAAATAAACAAACATAAACCAATACAACGATATGAATTTTCAAAAGAACCATTGTTAGGTAATGTTACTGTAAGATATTTATATGAACCCGGTGAACATGAAGGCGGTAAAAAAGAAAGAGCGACTGATCCCATTTGGAGTATTACGACATATAAAATTTCTAGCGTGGTAAAATCCACGGGTAGACCTGCAATCTACAGACTAAATTTTCAACTGCTCCTCAACGTGGATTTGTACGCGAGCAACTACAAGTAATTCATGAAGACACAATTACCACCGCATTCACTTTTGTAAACGAGCACCTCGACTCCGATTACATTCAAGACATGTCAGCATCACACTTTCGCGTGTCTGACCAAAATTAATATTAATTTTTTCTACGGAAAATTGTATTGGATTATTATTTGAATACTGCCACAACATTACTGTATTACAGACCGCACAATGATTATTTTGCTGTTGTTTCAATGTCATGATAAATTCAGCATCGTCATCAATGTCGCTCTTATTTATTTTTTTTCTCAAAATGTTTATAACTAATTATTTTCTTACTATATTATTGTTAATAACATTGCTATTACCAGTAATTTCTGTGAAGTCTATGGCAATTCTCCGCAGCTGAGATATTTTTCTGACTCGAGATACTGTGAGATAAATTAATTTCACTATTCGATACGATCATCGACGATCCAAACATTTGTATCAGAGATGGTTAATCCTTGTGATGAATGAAGTGTCAGTGCGTATCCTAGCTTCCATTGAATTTTTCCATGGTTAACGCCCTCAGCAACATTGACGGGAACAAAGACAATATCATTTAATACAAGATTTTTGTTTTTCTGATGATTCTGGTATATCAACGTCGATATTTCGTCGCGTATCAACCGGTCGATAACACAATCGTACGGGTAGATTTGAAACTTGTTCTTTGTGTGATATAAATAGTTGTTCTTGAAGTGTATCACGAACTATCTTTCTACTTGCAACTATCAAATCATTCGGTCTCCATAAATTCCAAAAATTATTAATAGGAGTTTCTGAAATTATTACACGCATTATTTCACTTTATACGGTTGTAGTCTGATGAATTTCTTAAACTATTTTAATTCTGGATCAAGTGCTCTTTGTTCATCGGTTATTTCTTCATAATAATCTACAAAACTCCTCAGCCATCCATATGGAGACAATCCGACAAAAGGCGGTGGTTGACCATGATCGCCACATATTATCACAGCAGTATTTTTTGTCAATAACCAATGAAGAAATATTTTTAGTGTTTTTGCGACACTGTATATATTTCATCCCAAACAATAATCCTTGGAATATATTTATCGCCCATTCGTTCAGGAGTTCATTGATCTCCCTTCCATTGAAATAAGTGCATTATTTAATATTTCATTTAGTCCGTGTGTAGGTGTTAATACGACTATTTCTGAACAACTGTTCAAGAATAATTCGATCACCCGAGTTGTTTTACCTCAACATCCATTGAGATAAACTGTTATATGTCAAGCTATAGGATAATTTACCAATGGTGCAGATGATAATTTTGATATTTGATCTTTTTGGCAATAAACACCTTTAATTTCAACGTCGGTGGTCTCAGAATAATTGAATATATGTTCTTGTTTTATTTTCCATTCACCCCATGATGCATACGTGCCGATATGTAGTTCTTCTATCAATCCTATATTTTGTATTGATTTAAAATGAATCATTAGCGACTCTGACAGCAAACTCAGAAACTTTATTTATCATTGATAATAGATTTATCGAAACGTACGCGAGCACTGAAGATCTTAAATGAATAAATTTCGGTGACTCGCCATCAATATAACTCACAAGTGTACCTTTTTTTTTGGCTCTGTCTGATAAATTAGCATTACTTCGACTTATAAACGTATTTCTATTCATTTTATCAGCAATTATAAAATCTAGTTCAGAATCATCTAGTATCAATCTTGTACAATGTCATTTATGATCATGAGATTTTATTCTCAAAATCAGTTATATCAGGATTTTCATCATCAGAATAGTTCTTTTGTTGTGGTAACCAAACTTCAGTCTGTGGACGATATGATATAATTGCTTTACTTACTGTTAACAATACTAGTATGTTTACATCGAATATATACGGTAATAATACTGTTGGTGCTCATATTTGTTCTGAAAAATGTTTGCCAAGCCTGACATAACAAACGGGATGAAGATTTTTGGCAAACTTAAATGACTCGATACAAGCCAATCCAGTCAAATCAAAATCCGGTAATGGTCCATTTATCGATATTCTGGTCATTTCATGTTTGGGATGTCCAAATCGCTCAAAATACTCAGAACACTCTCCTATACCATGAAAAGGTCCCAGATAACATGCAATCATATCAACTGAAATAAAATTTCTATAATCGTATTCAGTATTCCATAATCCACCGTGGCCATATTCGACACAGCTGCGTTGTATTTCTTGAAGAAAATCCTGCCGTGTTGGTTTCCGCGACTTTTTCTCTCTAGCAAAATGATCAGCAGCTGAAGGAACAGTTAAACAATTACTCAGTAATTGTTCAGACCTGATATCGTCAGGGTCATGGGTATATTTAAACGCATGAGTTTTCATTTCTTCATGGAGAGATTTTGAACGATAATTAACGCAATTAGGTTGTAAGAACAGAGCATAACTTCCATTATCTGAACTTTGAAATAACCACACTGATACAGGATCATTCTTACTTATTTCGTTAATAAAATCAAATATATCTCCTTGGTAAAATTTAGCAGTTTGATTTCGTGGAAATATTGTTACTGCATTAGTCTACCCATGCGCATTATGATCAATAATTTCAATCAAAGCTCCATTCGATTTATGCTTTGATTCGTATAAAATCTCTGCTTTTCTTGTTTTTACCAATTTTATTTCTTTCCTAATTCAGCGACGTCTCTGACAGATGGGTTTATCATTTATCAGATAAATTCCATACATAACCGCGGCTATATGATACGCTCTTTCATAATACAGTTTGCGAATACCGGTTAACATGCCTGGTTTGGAATGTTTACTTAATGCGACAATTTTTTCATTATGAAGGACACGGTCACGTTTGTCTCTGATAATCCAAGTATTGTTTGTTTCTGTTAATACAATAAAATTTACTCTGAATAATATCTTTGACCGTCGAGATAATTGCAATCGTTGCCGCTTGTTTGACGTTCATTGTCTCATCGACATGAGATGCACCATCCTTGCTAAATCCTTTTTAGGCGTCATTAATCGTATCAAGCGTCATTAATCGCATTGGTAAGTCGAGTGATATTCTGTAAAGAGTAAATTTATTTTTAGAAGGCTTAATTTTAATCTCCGTCAATTCGTTCATATTATAATTAAGACAAATATATATTCAAAAAGATATTATATATACAATGATTCAAACAAAGAACAAATGCTTGTGGGTTATGATTGGCTCTACAACTCCCTGTGACAAACCTTGTGTAAGCGAATTCTGCAGATATCATTTACAAAGTGTACGGAGAGGGAGTTTATGACCAACACCATGTTTGAAGAGTGGTGCTGACTTAGAGGAAACACGCATTTGTGTGTGCAAGATGGCCTTAAAAATACAGACAGCTCAACATATATTTTTTTAAATTACTGTAAATTTGGAAATTCTGGCCATAATAGTAAGATCGCCAGAGCAGCTGTATCTACAAATGTAGAGACAGGTGAAGAAATAATATTTCAATGAATGAATGCAGGTCGCAAACAGTTTGATATGTGCAGACCTTCGGTTCAGAGCGTCGCAGATAATATTACCAGATGTGCTTTTTCAAAAAATGAAAACAAACTTAACTTTTCATTATTGTTGAAGGGAGGTAAAGCTGTCAAGCTAAGATATCTCCAGTAGAGTAATTAAGTAGTTACCTTGGGTGTTACTACTAATATTATATTACTATTTATTTATTTACTTTTTTTGTCATTATACTCATTGTTAAAATAATCATTGATAGAACAATTGTTTATTCATTCTGAGATTTCTATTCATTGTTGGTGAAAGTACCAGAATTACATATATTAGTGCACTTTGTCAGTCATGAAACATGTAAGGTATTTTTTATGTCAAGTAAACTAATCATGATAGAACGGTTATTTCATCAATTTGAGGTATTTTTTTTTTAAACGTCGGTATATATAATATTTTGCACTCTCCATGGGTTGATTATTGGGCAGTGCACAAATTTGTTGAACGTAGAGACGGCTCCCGTTTATGTATTGTGCCGTCCTTATAATTCAGGTGATATGTATTTTGCCGTCCCTAGAATAAAGATTATATGCCATGACACTACGTGGTATTCCTGACTGAACCACTGTCATGACTGAACCATTGTTATGACACTATGTGGTATCCCTGACTAAACCATTGTCATGACTGAACCATATCTGGTTAAGGTTAGGGTTTTATTTATATAAGGGAGTACAGGGTAAGTACCTCTGTGTCTTCTATGAAAACTCTCACATGTTTGGTACACTTTATAATATCTCTTGATTAAATAATTAATTGTAAAACACTGTGCATGATCAAAAAACAAACGTTAAGATCGTACGTATACATTTATATTCAGATTTTAATTTCTTAAATCAATTAAGTTTCCGGATTGGTCAGTAAGTTTTAAATGTATTCTTGATAATAACCAATTATGATATCGTAGATAAAATGGATTAATAGGCTCTTGTACATTCAAATATCCAGGAGGTACCTGCGGTGTAAAAGTATATAAAATATATCCTTATTGAATTTGATTTTATTGTTCAAACTCTATTTGATAACTGCCATCAATTGCATTGCAAACAAGATTAACTGCAATGATTAATGTTATATTTACAATTCCTGGTGAAATATGTCTGTCGCCATCTCTGCCAGTGGATCTATTTTTCTCCATGACTCAAATATTTTAGGAAAGTTAATATCGTTAAATTATTTATTTTTGTTCGTCGTCGTTAAATCCTGGTAATACAAATGTTGGTAATTGTTCTTCATTTATTTTGTAATGATCGAGAAATACATGGTTTTGCATGTGTCATTTTTCCTCTAGTACTAAGACTCGCGTTAAGTGCATATTGAATAGCTTTTAAATTTGTAATATCAAGCTCTGATACAACCTGATTTAAATGTTGCATTGTTTCAATTATTTGTTGTTTACTTCGTCATTTGGATACACTTGAATATATTTTTCAAATCACTGACGTAGAGTCATGAATACATTCTGATGTTCACCTTTAATTGTATCACTTATTAATTTAATCATATTTTCATCAACATAGATTTTTCATATTTTAAATATACAAGGGATCTATGTAAATCACGATTACTGTTCCACGGATATTCATTCTCATATTGTGTAGTTCTTATAAAAAAAATTCTCATTTGTAAGAAATTCATTTATTTTTTGTTCTGGTGGTTCTTGATATCCTGGCGGAATTTCATTCCAACTTAAAATAGATCTAATTGATGATTGATAAATATCTACAACGTAATCTGGAGAATATATTTCAATCGCAGATGATAACGTTGGCCAATGAACTGTATTAGCTATTTTGGATTCTGTTTCAGTAATATATTTTATTCTTCGCTGGAATTCATCATTGATTTGTTCGATTTGATAACTGCCTGTTGGAATACTGACAACATTCCAGTCTGGTGTTCCATCATCAATATCATCTTTTTTCCTCGTCTCTGATAGAAGAAGGTCTTCCGTAAATATCAATCAGTATACTGTACTTTAAGATCTGTTTTAAACTATTAACGGCTATTTGTAAGACATGCACGACTTTAAGAGGTGGTAATATTGATTTTGATATAGCGTTGAGTACATTAATTACTTCACTACCACATATTCTCGGACCAGTTAGTGTTTGTTTTGGCAATAATGAATACCAAAATGCAATGTTTTTGGCGTATTTTAAACATTCTACTGGTGGATGAAGCCCATGTGAATCAAAATAAATAGAACTTCGCGGATAAAAGGCGTATGTAACCCAATGAGTAACAGGCCCAGGACTATTATCAAGATTAATAATTCCCGTTTCAACATTGTTTGGATGCTTTGGTAATTGATCACTCATAAAAATATTTTTTCAGTTTGTTGGCAGCATCAATTAAATCATAATTTGACATTGGACGGATTAACGAATTGTTCCTGGAAGTCTCAGAACTTTTCCGTATCGATAGGGGGTCCCTGGTAATCTTATACCCCTTCCCCTTTTTTATTCTCCCTCCTGTTATGTTTTCAGTTATCTTTTTACCAGCATGTCCAGCAATACCACTTAAAACACCAAGTGCAGCTTTTTATGCAATGGTTGGAGCTGTAGCGGCTATTAACACCGGTAAAGCTGAAAAAAGTGGAAATATATCACCTGTTTTAATTGCATTTTTAACCGCACCAGCGGAAATATAGTTAAGAGCCTGTTTTTGATTGCTTGGCGCTATTGAAATGTCTGAGTTGACGTTCTGACAAGGATAGTTTATTCTGACCACCTGTGATTTGATCTTTTTTAAGTGATATTTTTATTCCGCAGCTTTTTGCTGAACTTGATTGACGCTTTTGATCTGACTATTAGTCAGACTGACACTAACATGTTATGATATTTATAAATATCCTGAGTGATTTAATTACATGTTTTCTACTACAGTATCAACAACTCTCATTCGTCCACCAACACCTTCCAGTAACATTGATTTTGTCGCTGGGTATTGCAGCATCTCCTCTGTAATTAGGAACAGCTATTTATTCGAGTTCGACTGATTGTCTAGATAAATCAAGATGTTCTAGCGTAAAATAATAACTCTGATACAGATTTGTAAAAATTAGTTGTGATATTTGCAAACCAGTATTTATATTTTGATCAGGTCCCATAAATGTTATTAACCGATAATATGCACGTGCTACATGATTTAATTCAAAATGTAATAATATATCTTCAGCTTGTTCTTGATGTATATTTATCCTCAGTTGAACTTCAGAAACTCCAAGTTTGTCAAATATCATTTGACTTTCCTCTTGCGAGTTTACTTGTTCAGTATTTTGATAAACAGTGCAAATATGCATTGAAGCAGAAAGACCTTGCTGAGATCTATATGCCACGTGGAGAAACCATTAACGGTACTTTGAACACTGCCTGTAGTTGTTGTTAACCATGATAATAATGATTCCATAAAAGAGAGCAATTTTTGTTCTTTGGTAATTGTTGGAGTCATTACCAGCATACACAAGGAAAGTTTTGTTAGTAATACTTTACCAGCATTAACGCAAGCACCATCTCGCCAAATAGCATCATCGTCAGTAGTCTTTCTTACAAATACAATTGTATGTTTGGCACCGAAAAACCTTTTTAACGTTTCAAAACCAACAATTGTGAGACAGTGGAATCGAGCATCAAGATCTTCTACTACCTCTTAACATCGATCGACGTGTTTTAAAACCTAATTAAGTTGATGCTTGCATTAACGTTAGTCATTACCTGCTGTGAATCAACATCACAGGTGTTGGCAGAGTTTCTTTGTTGTTCTATATAATACTGTCTGCTGTCAGGAAAGTCAGAAGTGTCTTTAGTAAACATCATTGACGGGCCAGCTGATCTTGTATAATCATCAGATTGTCTTGTTATACCTATTGATGTTGTAGCAGCATCGGCGTCTTTTTTATACTATTTTCAATAGTTTTGCCATCAATCATGTATGTGGCATTGTCAAACAACGCCATTATGCCGTAATTAACGAAATTAATTATATTGGCATTATATTCAGTATTATCAGCTTTCAAAAGTTCCCTTCTACTTCAGTAAACGCATCAGCAGGTAAGAAATACTTGTTTGTATCTTGAACTTGTAACTGAATTCGATCTGGTTGTCGTGCGCCATAATAATAATAATACTGATACTCGCGTATGGATTAATCTCTGAGAACTGGCGCATACATGTCAAATGCTGGATCGGATATACGTTTAAACATTTTATACATGTCATCGTCTAACACGAAGACCACTTCCCGCTTATAAACTTGTTGTCATATTATTTCTTATATCAGCCAACGCTGATACTTTTTCATGTGCAGCTTGATTTATTATTTTACTGACATTTGCAGGCATAACTTCAGTACTGGGTAATACTACTGGTTGTATTTTTCTTCGAACTAATCGAGCTACTATTTCTTTGATCGATGAAAATGCTTTATTGCCTATATTACCAATAGCACTAATACCTTCATCACGAACAGTCTCAATAATCATCAGTGATTTCATTAATAAAGGAATGATAAATGTTGCGATCCGTAACACCGCCTATAAATAATCTTCGCCAAATATCAGATATTTCATTAAAATTTCTGGGAAATTATTTCCTGCGCGTTTTCGTCAGAATTCTAGTCGATCAACATCTGCAAGAATAATGTCAGGACAAGTAATACGATCACTTATTTGAGTTAAAAAGCCACTTCCGGTTGCTCCTTCTTCCTCACTTATTGTTTCATCTGCTTTTTCTTTCCATAATCTTAAAGGTGATCCTTTTACTTCTGCTTTTTTAAGTTGCTGCTCCATTTGATTTTTATTTGTCTTCTATCTTGTTTTTATTCTTTAATATACTCATCTAATTCATTCTCAAAGACCTCAAAAATTATTTAAAAAATCTTCGTTAGGTTGGATTAGCGGAGTATAGCGACACTATAGACTTCCTTAATCCAATCGGTAGCTCTTAAAGCATTAATGTATTCGGGTTTTACATATTTTTCCCTTTCACGATATCCAAACGCGGCACTATCAATTACTTTGTCTGGGTTTTCGATATCGGCAATACCTTCAGGCTTAAATGTATCTATTATCTTGGTTCTGACTCTTGGCAGAGGTTGTGGTTGAACTTCGGGTTGTCGTTGAGGAGGTTGCGGAGGCGGTGGTTGATCCGCTTGAAGACGGCCAGCAATATAATAAAATGGCGTTTGAGCAAAAGGTCTGTTCACCCTCTCTGCTGTTAGTTGTCTTATAATGTATTATGATGGGATAATGAATGCGATAAGACCGTTTTTTAAAATCCAGAAATCATCGTTCATTTATAGTCTAGCCAGTAAAAGGTATTACATAGCACGTGCTCGAAAACTGTAAAATTTCGTTCTTGAATGGCAATAAAGTATATCAGAAACTACGAGAGAAAAAACTTTTATACTTTTCTGACATATATCTCTTGTTGTGACAGTCGTATATTGATGTACATTAATTGAAAAGTCTCATTAAGCATAGCGTCTAAGAGAAGTTCTTTCAAGCCAAGTTACACTGTGTCTAAATAATTGTAAAATCTACAACGTCTTTAAAACAGGTAACTACTTTGTTTTGACGGAGTGACAAGTGTCCCATGGGCTACAATGCTTATACACAGTATAAAGCTTAAGGAGAAAAAAGGTAAAACGTACCTTTGATGGACATTCAGCAGCATTTTTGAATTGCTTTCCGCGTTCAAATTGCGCGTTATCAGACGGAAGTCATTTAATCCATCAGGTATTCGTCTATTCATGTTGATAAAGGATAAAAACCGCGCTGACACCGCAGCTGAATGAGATGTCACTTTAAAATACCCGGATGTAGAAACTGCTCCATATCAAAAGTCAGAAAAGAGATATCTTTATATCCCTTTAACTTTAATTGGCATTTTGTAAATAGGTCGATAACAGATGAATTTGCATGTTAAAGACTGGTTGTTTTCCATATACACAAGAAAGCTTTGTTTACATATATCCACATGCTAATAATATACCATCCCCGCCACCCCTACAAAACCACAGGTACTGCTATCCTAATACACACGTGTTCACAAAAGGACTCATAGTCCATCATTACATTTATAGCCATTAACATCCGTCTAAAACCCTTTTGCTCATAATCAAAGGGTTCGAATCACACCTTAAATGCGTTTATACTTGTTAGGATGGAAGTGGACATGCTATGACCTATGTTTTCATCTCAGAAATCATTAATCTGTAATGTGTAGCAGTTGTGAGATAAAATTTAGATTATAAAGAATTTCTGAGAGTGAAACTTCAATTTCGACTTCGAATTCTCCTGCATTTGCACAAGGGCATTACCATATTACGAAACGTGATGGTTTGCTGTAGGATAGTTTGTTTCCTACATTGAACTATTCTAAATTTCTCAAAGGCTTACAAATGCACGATTATTTCCATCATTTTACCAACATAAATACCGTATTTCTATGATTTTGATAATGTAAATAATGTAAATATGGTATTTACATGATCTTACCAAAATATATCTGATATTTCCAGCCTATACAATATTGAAAAAGTTTAAAAATATCAGTCTAATGTTAGTCTGAAGTAGGAGGTGGAATATGGTTAGTAAATCATAAATAAGAGAATGAATGAGACGTTCATGAGACGAAGATGAAAATATAAGGAAGCACTTCAGTTTTAGAGTGAAGTAAGAACAATCTTCATGAAAGAATCGTTACACACTACCTATGGATCACAGTCACATATATATGAACCATGTCTCTGTTAATATTAAATTAAAAGACTTATTTGATGGAATGTATAATTGTATGTACATAGTAGATAATAAATTTACACCTTGTGTATTTTCCACGTACTTGTTTGCTTTAATTATATCTTTTTGAGGGTGGACTGGTTTTTATTAATATTTATATACTTTTTGCAATATATCTTTCACGAAGGATATATAATTATACAAATTCAATCTTGAATTGGGGCGTGGAATAGTCATTTAGTAAATAGCATATTAAATACCAATTTTCTTTATATCTGGGCTTGTACTTTATTTGAGGTCATTTTAGTAAACACATGACATATTTTCAGGATAGAAGTAAACATACAGATGAGATATGAATTCAGGTCATGGCTCTTTTTGAAAATCTAAAACTAACCTAATTGTTGATAGGCTAGCTACTGAAGTACATCAAACCGCGTTGACAAAGTTAATACGATTTCAAAATGATAATTCAACATTTATGCTTGTTCTGAAATTTATTCTTAGTTTTATTTTATGTAAGGGATGATTTACTTCGAATTAAATATCTCTGGAATAGATATCAGTTCTAGAGGAGTGAAATAGTTATGTTCAATTCGGATGTGTAGATTTAATTTATTTATTTCAATTATTCATTGGAATTACTAAGTTAGAAGACATTAGAATGTATCAGATGCTTTGGAATTACTGTTCATTCATTTAAAAACATTTTCAATTATATTAAGGTAAAACATCAGGGCTATTGAAACATTAGTAGATTAGACTGAAACTTTCTAAATACCTCTGGAAATCATTTCGAATACTCGAAACATTTGGACTTGTGATACAATTTTTAGGACTACTTATGATATATTTCACTCTTTTCCTTACTGAGTTTAAGACTATAGAGTCGTAACAATATAAGGTCCATGTAGACACTCCTCACCAGACTTTGCTGGTCCTGATATAATATTTTTATTTGAATCTGTCATGCGCTTCAATTATATGTTTCTTCCTATCCGTTTCTCCAGAACGACTTTCAGGGAATTTCTCATACAAGATGGAGTGGGTAGGAACTGCTGTAAATGACCGAAACTTGTCCGTGTACTTCTCGCACAGATCGCGTAGTTTTTCCTCTGTCAGTTCAGAACCGGGCTCAGGAATAACGCATGCACAAATCACCTGGTACATGACTGGATGATGAATTGGAACGACTATAGCATCATTGACTCCTTGTAAGGAGGAGAGAACTGCTTCCAGTATTGTTGGGATGACATTAATTCCACCTGATATAATGACATCGCTCTTTCGTCCTTCAGCAAAAGCTTCCCCATTTTCGTCAATGTAACCAATGTCATCTGTTTTGTACCATCCACTCACAGTTTTCACCCTGCTTGTTCTTTTTGGATCGTTGACATAACATTTAAAATTATGCTGACTTCGGACATATATCTATCCACGAGTGTTGATTAAGGCAATATTACCTTCATCGTCGACGATTTTTATCTCCATCCCTTTAGCAGGTAAGCCGCAGTTAAAATCCTTGAATTCGTTAGGAATTTTTACGACTTTACGACAACATTGGAATCTCTCTGTAGCGCCATAGACAGCCAGATAGGTTTCACTTACTGAACCAATTACTGAAGCAAAGTAGAAAGATATTGGTTGTCTGCTACACGCGATTGTCTTTACGGGTCAATCAGCAGGAAGGCTTTTCTGGAATAGCATCATATATGTTGTTTTCAATTACATAAATATAAATCAAACTTCGTGCATAACTATTTGTGTATAATAGCAAGACTGATACAGCAGAATCTCATAAGCTAGGACACAAAAAGGATCCAAAACTTAGAGTGATCATTTGTTTGTAAGAACAAGGTTCGATATAATTACTTTCGATAAAATTTTAAAGTTGAGATTGAGCCATCCACGTTTGTTCGAATCAAATGTGTTCGAAATAAATGTGTTCGAACCAAATAAACCCTGCTGAATATTAATATCAACGCTGCGATAGAAAAATTCAATCCGCAGAAATGTAATACGTTTCTGTTATGAAACTGTTAAATACATGACTTTTAAGTCCTTTTCAATTATAATACAAACTTAAGAATATAATGTGTATCGGACATAATTCGAGATATTGTGCGCATGCACACGTACTAGTCCAAATTAATGCGACCTCCATTTTTTAAAACTCAGAATGTGACGTTTTGACAATGAAAACCATTGTTGGGTCACACGTTTCGCATTGATTACTATGTCGCAACAATTTCTGATTTCAATGTGCATTTAAAAACAAAATGTTTACATACAGTATCAGAGGAAGAGTTGTCCTTCAAATTTTAAGTTGAATCTAAAACCATTTTACGTAACGCCTCGTGATTTTCAGCCACATGAATCAGTTTGTAATGATAGTGTGGTAACTTAAGGTTAGCTTAGTTATTCGTTTATAGATGGATGAATGGGCTGAGAGAGAGAGAGAGAGAGAGAGAGAGAGAGGGAGAGAGAGGGAGAGAGAGAATTTAAGGATTGGACTTTAAAGCAGAAGGAAACTATACATTTATATATGTTTATTGTTGATATTACCTTTGAGTTAAGTAGTCTTTGAACAGTTGGTGGTAACATATAGATCACGGAGCATTCCTCCTTCTGCATGGCTTTAATCATGACTTCAAACGGATCGAGGTCTTCTTTGGTGAACCATCCAGTAACTCTCTTAATCCCAGTAACTACTTCAAAAGGAAAGCCAGCAATACAGCCAAACCTTCGGTCATTGTAGAGATCCATGATGCCTTCGCCATAAACATTACTGAGGAAGTACGATAAGGAGCGATGGGTGTGAGCAACGAACTTTGACAGCCCAGTGCTACCGGATGTCTGAAAGAGAAATGCGACATTGTCCGAGTCCACGTTTGGTAACGGATTGTCGGTTGACAAATATATTTTAGCCAGATCCTCCACTAGTAACACGTCTGTTTCCTCTTCCGGTTTTGCCATAAAGATAAGGTGTTTCAGTGAGGGCACCTGCTCACATTTTATATTTTCATGACTGTCGAATTCAGTGAGGAACGCTTTAAAAAATTTCTACTTTTTATCATGGAAGCCTGGATGCAAAATAAACGTAGCAAAATTATCCACCTTCTGTAGAAGAGCGATGACGTCACTTCCATCTGAATAGCCAAAGTTAACATTGGCCGGTATTGCTTCACCTATCATAGCACCGAATGGTGCAAAAAGCCAAGATGGACAATTTGGTCCACTGATAGCTACTTTATCTTTTGGTTTTACTCCAAGTCCAATGAGACTTCTTGCAAAGTTTCCTGAACCAACATACAGTTCTTTCCAAGTCATACTAATTCTTTCCATCTCAGATGCAAAAGATACAAACGCCTCACTGTCGGGAAAATTGTATGTATGTGCGTGAGTTAGGTCCGGTAGTGTCTTGGATAAAGTCTGCGTAGTCCTAGCGGTAACCATATAACTTTTGCTGGTCATTTTCCCCTCGATGGACATTTAATAAATGAAGCTGATAAATAGACAAACCCACTCTTTTAGCTTTGAAGAGTCTCTCATCAAGTTAGTCAGGTGTTTGTATCTTTACATCAGAAGAGGTGAAAGGCGATGAGAGGTTTTTGGTTGCCAAGAAATAGATTATTTTCTGTTGGAAGTATGTACAGTTTAAAATGGAAATAATGTAATGACGATTTTGCTGTACCCATCAGATCCATGACATAGATGCAAACTGTACATGTATGTATGCTTTACGAAACCTTGTTGCTCCTATATATTGTCACAATTGTACCCCGATTCATGATATTTTGCATCAGATTACGGTGTGGCTTCAAACTACCAACTGAGGAATCGGCATGGGGTAATAAAGAATCAGGTGCTCATTGACCTGGTGTGTATGGTAAGTACTTATAGAGAAGCGCAATTTGTATTCTTGTTATGACTTTGGAAATGTGATAGCAAATTTACTTAAATGTAATGTTGTGACACGACTTCAATATATCGTTTACATTAAATCTTTCGACGGATCAAGACTAAGGTGAATTCATAGTAGTAATAAAGGATATAAGGAAACTTACCCAATAATTTTTTGTTTTTGTTTAGTTGTCACGGGAGGTGGACACTTTTCCATCTTCTGCTTTTTTCATAGGAGTACAAGTCCATTAAAAGTTGCAAATGAAAAATATACCAGAGCAGGTCAACAGTCGGCCGAGCTACATCTGCTGTAGACGCTTTCCCTTTTTTTCTTCTTTATTTTCCCCGCAAAACTAGAATACGAAAGATTTAGGTTACTAGAATAATTGTGTTTGTGCATATAGGGTTGCTCTTGCGGGAACTTTAAAAATCGAAATTATAAATATCACTGTGTCAGTAAAAGTATATAGACTTTTATCTAACTGCGGAGCAATAATTGAAATTCTTCTACATATAATACAAAATGCATGTGGTTGTGTGCTCTGCACTATCTAATGCAAAATCCACACCGATTTAACACTAATTGGCAATGTATGCACTATAACTAGACTGGTTTACAATCTGTGAATTATAACTAGACTGGTTTACAATGTGTGCATGATAACTAGAGTAATTTACAATGTGTGCATTATAACTAGACTAGACTGGTTTAAATTAAATATCAAAGTATCTAGGATTCATAGGTACTTTTGTATTCAGGCTCAACATTTGATCAGCATTATAGCTGTATCTGTTTCACTCGACTATCAATTTGCAAAGGCTTTTTCAGAACTGAGGAGGAATGTTTGAGTCCCATTTTGTAGACAGAAGAAAAAGAACGTTTCTGTCATTTATTTGCCAGTTAAAAAGGATCGTATATTACTCTGTTTTAGTAATATTACTCTGTTTTAGTTTCCACGATTTCTTAGCGTTTGTGTTGAGTTAACATAATTCAAACAAACATATTGCGCCGATGTTGTATTTATCTAGGAATTTGCAATTATCGAATAAATCGACAACTATTTACCACTTATCTAAGGGGTTCGTTGAGTTGCCTTACAGTGTTCTAGATTAGATATAAGATATAGGACTTGTCAGTTATGAACTATGTGATATTTAACTATACAAATAAAAGTCCCCATTCCCATGATTCCTTTGTGCAAGAACAATGCATACAAAAATACCAGCAGCATTCAAGTACGTTACGAGTGATATTTAAGACATAGGAGTTTGTCTCTGCACAAGACACTATTCCCGTTCTTCTTAGGAGGGTGGTGTTTCCGTGCTCTGCACTGTCCATAAACATGTTAAATAAAACGGAAGTAATTTTCGTCTGTGACACTTTTTGTTCTGACACGAATTTTCCTACAAGATTAAGTGAAATTGTCAATTCTAAATTTGATATCTCAATAAACACATCACAAATGAACTCAGATTTTAATGTCCCCATAATATATATATATATATATATATATATATATATATATATATATATATATATATATATATATATATATATATATATATGAATTTATAAACAGCCGAATTACAATTTTATAATAACTTCATTTACTAATAAAACCAGTAATGAACCAGTGACCTAGTAATACAATTACTGAACGATTTATACCACTGTCATACAAAGAGATGTATTGTGCCTTCTTGGTATAAATTTTCGCTTATTTTAACGTACAAAATTCTTGCAAGCATTAATTCGCGTTTAAACATTGTAAAAATCAGTTCACAAACTGCACAGTCTGTACGTTTAGCAGCTAAAATGTACTTTACTAAGAATCCCGAAATAAAAAATCTCAAACTTATCGGATGAGTTGTTACATAATTGGCAGCCAGCGGTGTATAAAAATATCAGCGCACTATTACACACTCAGCTTGTAACTAAAGCAAGTATTGAAAGATATCCCAAACAGCAAAAATGTATGCAGTTTTTTTTCTTCTCTAAGATTTAAGCTAATTGATTGATAAATGAATGAATATATTCCTGTTATGCAATCCTCTGAACGTTGTCATGTAAACGAATCAGATATCATCTCTTTGTTGATGGTTAATCGGTTCAGCTCATATGATCAGCTGTTCCGTCAGCAAGTTTTGTTTGACACACATAAACAATATTATGTTGTCCTTAATGAACTCAAGTATATTTTAGATCTCTTTCCTGTGATTTCATTGCAAAAATATGGCTTTAATAACCATTGTTATTTATTCTAAATTCTACTTCGATTGTTCCTTATCTCCATTTACTGACATTTTTGTTGGTCCTGTTTCGTTGGTAAACCGCCTCCTGAATGTATCATTATACGAAATATTATCACCGCTTATTATTTATTTCTATGTGTCGATAGTAAATACAGTTTAATGACCATTTCCTGCCATAATACTGTCATTAGAAATCAGACAACTAAAAACCATTGAAACAACATTGAAAGCAGTATTACTTTCCTATATTGCACTTAGGTTATGTAATGCTACCAATACAGAGAGAGAGAGAGAGAGACGGAGGGAGGGAAGGAGGGAGAAAAAAAATAACGTCGACAGAGAGAAGCATACACTGGGGTGCTGTAACTATTACCTCCAAACAGATTTTACTTTATCATTCATAATTTGCATCTGTTATTTTTCGGCATATTTATCCAGATCAAGAATTGTAGCTTATAATTGCTGCAATAAAATACAACGGCTGGCAAAGTTCTCGATAAATTTTACATAAATTCGTTTATCAAAAATAAATGTCGACTGTATGTTGCTTACTTGCTCAAACATTTATATCAAGTGTAGCTCACAGAAAAATAAACCTCTTATTTTGAGCACAAAATGAACATAAACCCTGTGTGTCAGAGTATAGCTCCATTTACAAAATAACCACAGTTCGTCAATATTTCCAACTGGTGTGTTTGAATCAGACCGACTTCCAAACACGAGAATAATATTGCAGCTAGTTAAACCTAACAGAGAGATTTAAAAGCTTTGAACGGAAAATTTAGGTTAAAAGATGGTATTAAGAATTATAATAATTTTACTTTCAACTTTATGTAAAGTAATGCTGTCATTTACTTTCGATGTAGAAAGGTCTTCTGATCGGTAATAAATTGGCAAATTATTTCCAATAGACAATTAGAGTCATATATTGTTATGTATATTTGATTTAATTATATCTGATCTAATATATTTATTTCAATTTAATTGTTTGTTTGACAGTTTTTTATTTATTTTTTTATTTTCAATACATGATATTGTAAAGTAAACTTATTCACTGCAGATGATACTTATTCCAGAAACTAGTTTGACCTTAACTGCTTGCTTTAGTAAAAGCCTGGGGTTGGCCTAGATCCCGACCTTGATTCAAAATTAGCAGCAACCACGTAAATAAGTTCTATTTTTGTTTTAAATGATTGGTTGTTCTCGAGGTCATGATGGGACTACTGATTTAAGATGTAAGCAATTGTTTTATTTCTTAGAATAAAATGTTTTCTTTTTGTCAGGGCCAGACTGAGTGTAAGTGATCTTTAACAAGTAAATAATTTCGACGAGGTTCTGGAATATGACCACGCGACCCCTTTTGCGTTTTAGAATACGATATAACTTTGTTTTGGTGAGATATTCTCAGTAGTTGGGCTTTTCCCTTTAAACTAGAAGGTGTTGTGTAGTTTGAAGTTATTTCAAATTACTTGGATTCAAAAGGATTAATTCTTTCTCCCCGGAAAATATGTGTGCTCATATGAAATTGTTGAACAAGGACAGATTTTATAAAAGTTTATTCAGATTTCGAAAACCGGAGTGATAGTTCTTGTTTCTACAATTAACTGTAGACTTCAACACTACGGGTTACAGCATACGTCATCGTCTTCCATCTTAAATTCTTCTCCGGGACTTGAACTTGAAATCATTAGAACATTTTATTATTAGGAATCCTAAAATTTTATTCGTGGCTTATTCTTGGATTACTTTTGGCCTTCATTTTTAAACCGTAAGTTCATATTTTTTCATTTTGACAGAATTTTTCCAGGAAAATAAATTATTATATTTTTCAAAGATTGTTGTTTTCACTCTTTCTTGTGTTACTGTTTATTCGAGCCTGAACACGTAACATAAGATATATAAAATCGTAATATATTTTTTATGAACATTGTTAAGAAGGTATGTGTGTTTTAAAGAAATGAGCTTTATTAATACAGCTCACTGTATACAAAAAAGCAGCTTACGTTTTTTTAGCTCATATCTCTTTTTAACATAAACAGTTAATCCAAGTACAAGGAATACTTTATAAAATGAAACAAAACATAAAATTAAGGTCTGGAATCTTCATTTCAACCTTTGGTACATTTATCTCTGTAGCGGCAAACAGTGTATAAAACAATGATGGAAAAAAGTTACAAAGCAAATTAATTATTAATGATATTGGTACTTAACAGTTGTATCTTCTTCTGGGAGGTCTGAAAATATTTAGCAATTTAGATGTTGTTTCTAAAGTATATTTTGGATGCTACAGGTTTGTACGGTTAATCATGCCTGTCTTCATCATTCGTCTTTGTGAAATATAGATTAGCTAGTGTGTAAGACTTAATTGGCTGACTGACTTTATTTCCTCTTAAGCTGAGGTTGCATCAGGTTTGTCAAATTCAGGAAAATGCTTGATATTAAATTACATCGCAAAATGGAAGCACAAAATAAAAGAGAAATTTCTCGTCAAGTAAAATGGAACATTCAAATTCGTATTAGTGAGATTCAACTTGTAATAAAAATACTTTTCTTGAATAATACCGCTCCTGTGGCCTAGCGTTTAGAGCATCCGCCTCGGATGATGGAATCCCGGGTTCGAACCCCGGTCAAGTCATACCAAAGACTTATAAAATTGGTACTAACAGTTGCCTCGCTTGGCGCTCAGCGTTAAGAGGCTAGTGTTAGGACTGGTCGGTCTTGTGTCAGTATAGGTGCGACATCATGCTACATGTCTGCCGCATGATGACCCAGCGCTGTTCATCACTATGAACGGCCACTCTGCAGACATTGTAGCGATTCGACTGACAAATTGTTAAAAGCTACGTTAAAAATCCAATCACACACATACGAACTCGCACACACGTGGTAAGCAACATGAAATGAACACCTGTAATATTAAACGGAGACTTGGAAACAACCAAAACTTTCGATGTACCACAAAATATATACATGTATATATGCCTGATATAAGTACTGATGCAAATGACCAGAATATATAATTACATTTAATTGCAGATATTTATAGAATTAGATCGAATTAAGACATACAAGCAATAGCCTTTAAAGTGGTAATATAATAAGACACGTGACTGCGAGATGCGGCGCTTTCGGTGGTTATATTCTTGTGTTTGTAGTGCACGTACCCCTTTGAGTGTCTTGCGTGGAGGGGGGGGATAGTTTTATCTGGAACGTAGATATCTTGCATGAGAGTTGTTGCGTAGCCCTACATTGTGTTACGATAGAAGACTGTGAATTCAAGAATTACCTGTAGAGTATATAATGGTTATCGGTAGCTGGACAGTAACTGTTAATAGTGTGTGTAATACAACTCTCATCATATAATTAGTATTTCTTCTCTTGATTGGATGACAGTTGTGAATAACCCCAATCATAGCAACAATTATATACGAAAAGTAGAACTGAATAAAGAGATGATTTTTGCTTGACGCGAATGAATAACGTATATTTTTTATCGAGTGGGTGCAAAACACAGAATTTTCATGAGACGAAATTACGTGTGAAACACTTGAGTTTTTCACCCACGCGATGAATTATATACGTTATACACTCAGAGCAAGCACAATTTTGTATACTTTATTTTAACATCTATTTGCTGACATTATTTATTATATTTTTCACTAATGAGATTTTGAAATATATCAGTGGAAGAAAAATGATACAGTCACAGAGGTGATACACTTTTGTTACCATATGGGCAATATCACTTTTGGAGCTACTTTCTTTTTCCATATAGGTAGTATATCTCCCATTCTGTGTGTATTCTTTACATATTTAGGCCTCTCTCTCTCTCTCTCTCTCTCTCTCTCTCTCTCAGTACAGATCTTAAAGTGTGTATGTCGACCCTGTAGTGTACATTTATACAATCAATGAGGTGCCACCAAGAAATGCCAAATACAAACTCCAAACAGTACGGAGTATGCTTCAAGTATTAACTCTGTTCATTAGTTTTCTACATGAATTATCGAAACTGTCAGTCACTGACCTTAAATGACCTGTTGGTATGTGTCATCAATACATTACTGTATACCTGAAATACTCTACGACAAACGGTACTCTTTTCTTAGAAGAGAAACAAAATCCTAGTGATTAAATATAATAATACAATTTTTAAGTAGTATTGATAATTTGCATTACATCTGTGTTTGAAAATGATGGATATATCGGGTGTAGATTATTGCTTTTTGCAAACCGAAATTAAATGGCAAATGAACATTCGATACAGTTTCGGTTACCTAGTAAAATTGCAAGCTTGCCAAAGCCACGCAAATATTTACTTTTGAATGCAAAAATGAACAATATGAAGAAAACATTTTATTAAAAATTAAAGTTAAACTCACAATCATTAAAATATTTCTTTAAAGATTGTATGCTCTTTGATCTGACAGACAGAACGGCTCTTTTATGTTTCTGGTTATCCCTCCTCAAAAGTATCAAACTACGCAAGAAATGTGTTAACAAAATTAAAAATGTCCACATTTTCGTATGAATACATTCGTTATGAAACGTAATATGTACAAGTTAAATCTGAAAAACGTGGTTGTCCGCAAATTATTGTAAAAATTAGGATTTCTTTTATATAAATCTTGTAATACAGTCGTTAATCGCATTGGCACAGAATGAAGAAAACTCATGCAAATCGAATGCTTTTGCCGTTTATAAAATCTACGTTTTAGAGTACGTAGACGGAAATATTTCACTCTTGCAGTGGAAACATTTGGCATTGTCACTCGTATCTAATATTATCTACTAAAACAAAATAGATACCCTCTTTGTATAAGAGACTAATAGCAGATTTCTTACTGCATCCCTTTTGATAATGTCTTGCGGTTTACCGTTTATGCACTGTTGTGTCTTGTGTATGTTCGCACAGAAAATATAAATAGTAACATAACTCTCCTTTTTAATTCAAGGTAACACACAACGTTATAAAAAATATTTGAAAGAAAAGAACAGATATGCATATTATTAGATTTTATTTTGGTTCACATGTATGCTAGACTGCGATACTTATTACTGAACTCTAAGTAGCTCAGATTTCTTGTTTATAATGTTATCGACGCGGCAGTGAAAATATTTATCTTATTTCACTCCACTGAATTAGCACAAGTATTTCACTTGGAAATCCAGTAATTCATGACCTATCATGCAATAATAGATAATGTTTCATTTAGACGGACCAAACATTATTCAGCTTTTATATGTCGTTTTAAGGTATTACTGCCTAGAGCAGTTTGAATTTGACTTCACAGTTAGGAATTTTCAGATGTGCAACATAAATTAATTTCAGACCTATACACCACAGACAACTACTGACTGTATGAGCTCAAACAGCAATCTGTGATGCTCTATAACAAAATACAATATTTAAAAAAATTAAGGTCGCTGACTGGCTAAAATTAATTAGTGACAGAGAAAAATAAAATATTTGAAAACGAAACCCATGTATGCGTTAATTTTCCTCAGTAATAGGTTTCAATCTTAAATCATTTTCATCTTATCGATTGCCCGGGGCGAACATTTTAAAGCGAGTACGCACAAGATCATATTTCTCCAAAACCAGGCACGCAACATATTATCTTAATCTTTTTCAAAGTTTTAACTAGGAAAGATCTTTCATAGGATACAAGTCTGTTTCCCATTTCTTACCATGAAATAAAGGTCAGTTGTCCAGACATGAAAGTTAATTTGACGCATACACCCAGTGGGTCTAGAGGAACCCGATAAAATAAGCATAATTCCTTCATTTACCATGAATTTGTTTGTAATTTTAAGAAAACGTTATCTGTCGAAAATTTTGAAAACATAAATATAGGCTAAACATTTCTCCACTTCCAAAAATGGACCTAGATGATTGCATCTATTACAGGGTTTGGTTAAAAAATGTGAAGTTTTAAGCTAATGTTTGTCGAAGATTATTTTGTCAAATAGGGTACATCCACCCAGAAAAAAAACGGGACCACTAACAAAGGATACATGATCATTTCCTGCTAAGTTTGGTATCTTGCTTTCGTAACCTAGCAATTAATACGGGATCCACACCCCGCCCGCACCCACACCCGATCCGTTCTTTTCTACATAATTGCAGTTGCATCAGTTGATACATGTAGGGGAGTTTTCCAGTGGTGAAGAACATAACCATGTAATCAGACCAATTTGCGTTTATTTCTCTAAAAACGGTAGGGAGAACTACGTTATGCTTCATGTAAAAACTGAATCGGAAGGCATACACACTGCATGCCCTTAAAACGAAATAAAACTGTGGGTTTATATTTTATTTCGAAAATTTAATAAATTGATTTCACATAATCAAATAACAATTCTTTTTAACTTTTCTGAAGATAAATAATTCTTTCTTTGATTATGTTTGAAAAAAGCAAGGAAACTCAACATCTGCGAAGAAGAATATTGGGGCTATGTTTTACAGCACTTCTACTGCTGCTCGTTATAAATGAATTTAAAACCACAGGTAAATGCATATAGGGATTGGGAGGAGGGGGTTTCAAATAACTACATTGATAGTTACGATGTGGGGAGGGAAAGAAATCCCGCTACTTACCCCATCATAACTGTCATGGTGAATGTATTGCACTGTTTTACTACTGGACCCCCATCACTGTAACCATTTATTAATATTCTTAATTTCATTTGTAAGTAGCCCCTGTAGGTAGCCTAAACTGTAACTGAACATGAAACTAGATTTAAAGAAATGAAAATTGGTTACTCCCGCGTCTAGACAATAACGATTTCTCCAAGTCACAATGAACTCATTTGAGCATCAAATCCAAGAGTCATTTGTATGTCAAACAAAACAACACATTCTTTACTTTGTATGTTGAACTTCTACTCAGATCACATATGCCATTTTAGACAAAATATTAAGACCATGCTGTGGAATGTTCGAAGCCTTAGATTGCCTAGCAATGGTATAATTATTATTTGTTATATTGACGCGGCTATTACGTTGCAGATGGAGAATCCACTGTTCTATAAATAGCTACGTAGCAGACACCCTTAACAAGAATTCATACGCTAAACTACGGCTCTAGAACTGATAGGAACTTTTAAAAAAAGTATAACAAATTTATAAAAGTAAAAAGAATTGCAATTAAGAATTTGATGTTCTGGTTTCAGTTTATGTTCGTATACACTGTCAGTTGCCGACTCATTCAGCTTGCATAACACCATTAGCGCCTTCTTTGCCGCGTGATTCGGCAACTGGCAATTTATACCACGATAAACTCAGAAAAAATTACATTAAACTCTTATATGTTTCACTGATTGTATTACGGCTTGCCTCTTGTTCCAGATCAGGTACATTCAAGCAAATACTAGAAGAAAGAGCATTCCCTGATAACTAGTACAATACTTGACTTGGATTTCATTTCCAGAATCGCTTGGTCTCTCAGAGGTGGTGAAAACTAAAGTCTATGAAGGAAAATGATTACGTTCTTATTTCCCTTTTCTATGGCAATCACTGTAGATCTCTCCCGCCCCCCCCCCCCTCGTCTCTCTCTCTCTCTCATCTCAGATCCTCTAGATTTTAATAATCTTACCCCGTACAACCCCCACCCCTCTGACGTTCGCGGCTTTGCCGCTCAACATGACACTGCGGCAGCTTATTCAGCAGTCATATCATAGTTACGCCCTTGATGATAACTATCCATGTAACAGTAACTAAGAACCCGTGAATAACGAATAAACCATCTAATGTCGGATTAAAGATGCATAATAATGAAAGACTAGATCTATTGTTGCTGTGGGTAAATCGGGTAAATTTAGGATTTTGTTGAATTAAATGGCAGGTTATATAAATATTCATTAAATATAAGCATTATCAATCAGTAACAAGTTTCTGAAGGATCGATAGTCTAGATGTTTAAGCATAATATTTCAATTACAAAATAATATTCAAGCTATACGACAAAACAATTGCAATAAAAAAAAGAACGTAGTGACATAACTCTTTCAAAGCCTCACAAGCTGAATCTGTTTCTCAGGTAAGGCGTTTTCACTGGCGGCTTGTCCTATATACGTGCATAAAAAAAAACTTTGATTCAGTCTTAAAATTGCAATCCACAACTTGCAAAATGCACCACGTTTTTTGTCATGATATTAAATCAAACGAACGTCTCAATTATGCATCGGCAAGTAGTATGTATTATTTATTTTAAATTCATTTTCGAGAGAATCGAACTTATGACCCCTTCTTAATTGAAAGATGTTAAAGAGCTAACAATGGCACGCATTTTACCTCTGCGTTATAATGAAGGTGTTATTCAGTACTGCAAATAATTTAAACTGATATCAATATGCACGAGTATCCATGATCTTAAATACGAATAATGTTTATAACGGTCATCATTTAACTAACGGCGGACTGTAAATAGAAACCATAATCAATTGGCAATGTTTATGTTTGGACCAAACATAAACAATCGATAATAGGTATAAATTCTTTATATGTCACTGATTTTACTTATATGTCCGATTAGCCGTGTGGTGAATGTGCAGTTACTCTAATACAATATATAACGTGGAATCTTGGTCGTGGGGTCAAACCTGGTTGAAAGTCTAAAAATACATTTCTTAATTTTAGTGAAGTATGTATGGAAGATATACAGTTCAAGATGTAAATGTTCATCTAAATTTATAACATTCCTTTTATAATTGGGTCGCGGATTCAATCAGATATATTCATTTTTTTCTATTTGTATGTAGAAATGTTTGAAATTTTTCTTCAGTTTACTGGCATATTATCACTGTGCAGCAAGGTTTGGATTTATAAAATTTGACTGACATTTGCTTAGAATATATTTCTTGTCGGTCAAAAAGGTATAGTCATGGAACCGGCTACATGATCTCTGAGTAATAGTTGCATGGGCCGTTTGTTAATGTTAAACTTGAACTTGTTTCTTGTGGCACAGATTGAATAGCAACCACTAACAGAGTAGGCTAGTACTAATGGGAGGGGGGGTGAGGTAACGGTAGGGACAAGGGGGACTACCATGTTAAAAGTGAGATGTATTTAGGGAACAATGAGAATTTAACATGGGCCTGTCTAGAGTCTCTATAGGGACAAGGGAAATTTAACATGGGAAATGGGTCTATTGAGGGACAAAGGATAATGTATTGGGCAAGTATAGGGACATGGGGACTTAAACAGAACAGGGGTGGGATTGTCTAGGGACAAGGGTTGTACAGGTACAAAGACAGCAGCGACGTTGTCAAACATAGACACAGATAAACAAACACCTATACAAAAGAAAGATGAAAAAGATTGGGTAAGAGAGTATCCATCTTTTCGAGGCAGTGGAGTGGGCCGTTGAGTTCTTCTTCTATTTCCCTCAGTTCTTCACTTTCTGTATTATTCCTTTCTTCTTCAAATCTTCTTTTAATCCTTTGGGATTCAGTCAGGATGTCCCATGGTTCTGAACGTTTCCTGTACCTTTATCCAATTTTCACTGAGTCTGTCAAAGGCCGCTTTTTCCTTTCTATTTTCTTTCTCTTTCCTCTCCTTGGCCCAAGTAACTTTTATCTTGTTCACTTCCTCCTCCATGATTCTTCTAACCATATATTCGTTTTTATTTAAGCTGTCTGTTCCCCACTGCACACTCCTGAGTGACAGGTAAGACCAAGCGGTCCAATCCTCTATGTCTTCTAAAAATACTTTACATTCACCACAACATCAATAGCCTCCTTCAAATTAACCACTTTACAACACTTTATCAATCTTCTCATCTTCTCGACTTCCTCCTCTATCATGTCTTGGATAGACCCCTGGCTGTTTTTAGCGTGGTCATTTGACTTGTCACGAACTCTATGGTGACTGGATATATCCAATGAGCGGCAACCGTTTTTACCACATACTACGTATTCATCATCTTGTAACAAGCATATTTTAAATCATTCACCAAATTCATGTTTTCAAAGTGTCGAATGGTCAACGAGGATAGCCAGACTGACGAACGCACCGCTTTATTTGTCTCAAGCACGGATGTAAAGGAAAACACCCAATTATATAAACTACATATATCACATACTAAAGATTCAAAAATAATGAGAGTGCAGACCCAAAAGAAACTGCGAAAAGTTCAGGGTTTATCTTTCTTTGTTGCCTTTTCTTGGGATTTGTTGATGTAGTTCCTGTGGCTGCTTTTGATGTTACAGGTTAATTTGTGTTGAGGTTAGCACCATCTTTGGTGCCACGATTGTGCCTGATGTTCCTGTTGTTGTTGTTATTTTGGTTGATAGTGGTGATGGTAGTGAAGCGATGTTTGACATAGCTTTCTGCTTCTCTTGTAGATTTTTCCATGCAATAGTAATGATATGGCTAACTTATATTGATGGTGGTGATGTTGATGTAGGAGTGGGTGCAGTTATTGTTGTTGATGGTTCTACAGGAACTACTTATGAAGTTTTTCTGGTTTCTCAGTTTTTGTTGTTTTTTTAAAAAAAAAATAGTTTCTTTTGTATACTCCATATATCTTTTCTTGCATTCGAAAAACTTCCATTGACTCTACCCTTTGTGTTTCCCCTGGTGTTTTAATTTTTACCTCTTTCTCCCTTTGGAGCGCCTATGTATGATTAGTATTCACTGAGACGGTTGTTTTTGTTGTTGGCAAGTTAAGGTGCTCCACCATAGTTGTTTTCCCATTGGAAGATGGAGTTTTTCTTGATGTAATTCCACTAATGATGACGACGTTACTAGCAGGTCGAGTATGCGCATCTCTTGTTTGCTCCCTTTGTTGGGTGCTAATTGGTCTCATTTGCGGCGGATTTCTCTGAGAGGCACTTTTCTAGTTATTGCTAAATGGTCTCCCTTCAAACATTTGCAAGAGTGGTGTTCGCCTTGCTTGTTTTCCCACTTAGGCTCAATCTTTTGGCGATATTTAGGCCTAACCATCGTATCGCACTGTTGTACTGTTTGCTGATCTCTTGGTCGGTAAATTAACCAGACTATTCGTTCGTTCTATTAAATTAGAAAGGCTTTCACCCATTTGGACGTGTGCGTCTAGTTTGTTCCAGCACCGCTTGATATTTAATTACTCATACGGGAGGGAATTAGTGACTCACTGCAGTACGTTGTAATGCATACATCTCTTCTATCAAGTCTTATGCAACCTTAATCATTCTCACAACCATTTTGCCTAAATTCACGTGGGCATCGTTCAGCATTGCTTATTTGGAAGTGATCTTCACTGGTTGACGAGTCAACAAGGGTCGGACTGCACTGCCTAAACAACTATTATGTACCGAGCTGGAAAGGGAGGTCAGGGTTTGAGATAGCCACATTGGCACCAGTCAAAGTGCCCATTTATCCATTGGTAATCATTTCTGCATCCCCTTATCCGAAATATAATTTTTTTCGTCTTCGTGAAATTTTGAATATAGACTATCTGTGCCGATGAACATTAGTATGGCGTAAAATAAAAGGTGCGTCAAAGCGGCATCCTTCAAGGCGTGCAATCCTCGTCTCGCCATCGATTTCAAGACGAGTGTTACCGAACAAAATGCAGATATCAACATATCTCATAAACCATGTCCTCTTTCTCGAGCGACTCAACGGTACACGAGATACATGACTTACGAGTAGCTAGAAAACGGTTTTCGAAAATGGAGTTTCTCCTAACTTTTCCTTTCGAGAATAGAATATTTTGTCCCAGATCTCTTTTTATACCGATGTTGACACTGTCGAAGTACGACTAACTGACCACCGACAATGAGGGTGTACAAATTCGCGGAGTATGTGATAGATATTTCCACCTTCCTCGTAAGTAGCTGCGGAAGATCACTCGCAGTAACGTTGTATCTGTGTTTCCCATCGCGTTGTACTCCACCACATCGGACCAAAGAGAGATCAAATTCAATCCGTCGTTCGACTAAATAGGTAACAAAAATACTTTTAAAATCGGTCGTTTTTGTTGATGTCTCTCGACTTGGGGGACACTTTGAGATCTCCACCCAATGTGTCAAACAAAGTGGGATGAAATGTGATGGACAAGGTTTAATCATCCGAAAATCTCATAGCAGGAAACAAACTATTTTGTGGTACTCGATTTTGACACTTCGTTTTCTTTTCTCCAGGTTTTGCCAAATTGATCGTCGAAATACTGATATCATTTTCACCAGATGTTGAGAGCAAAAGAAGTAGCCTGTCGAAATTTTCATGGCATACATGCTCAATGCTGGATTGGCAGGTGACAATCTTTTGGATACGTAAAACCAGGATCGTTGGTATCCAAGTGTTGTTGCACTTGTTCGTTTAGGACTTCGACGGGAAAGTTCGTTTAATTTCCACTGACAGTTTGGACTTGTACTGGATGAATGATTTCGGGTAAAGTCACTTCCCAATACTCTTCGCGATCCATTTATGTCCTGAGGTAATTTAGCCGTGAAACTGCACCATTTATTGTATGAAAACACAATTGGTAAAGATAGGCTATGCTTTCCGAGGAGACACTAGAGGTCAAAGGAGTTTCCTAAAGAGAGCTGTTGTGATTGTTGGGAGGGTGACTAGAGTTAGTCGCAAGGCTTCCGTTGTGACTTCTGGCAGAGCATTTCAAGGAAGGATTGGGTAGAAGGTAACCGATGCAGCTGCTCAGTAAAATGGTAACAATTGTTTGTCTCCTTGCTGAATTTGGGTTTTAGGCACACGTTCTCCACACCACACGCACTGGGGTTGCTTTTGTAGGTCTTTCAGAGAAGAACTCAGAGAAGGAGTGGTCACTGTTGTTGCTGATGCTGTGTTTAACGGTATGATGTTCACTTCTTTTTGTAGTTGATGACTTGCGAAGCGTCGTTCTCAGAATTGAAACTCGGGAGATATACTTTCTAACACACTTTAGCGGTTTTTCGATCGAGAATGCCTTCTGAATGCTCCACGTCTTCTATGGCAAGTAGAAAGTTCCTTTGAACACTTCACCGTTCATATATTCCAATTTATAGACGGGTGAATGACGACCATGTACTCCACTCAGCCACTGACAAGAAACAATTCGGTCGTCCACTACGTAAGTAACAATGCGCACGAAATCACCATCTGTCAACACTCCACTTTTCGCGGGTAGAGCAGTAGTTGAGGACATACCAAACATGCACTCAAACACTGTCACTTTATTGTCGGGGTCACTTCATCGATGGTGCATCCGATGATCCGATGGTAAGATTGGTTATACGCTTTGACCAGTCGCGGTAAGACATCGATTTACTTGAGAGTGTGCTGATGCGTAAAATATTTCCACATGCAATCTTTCAAGGTGAGTAGAAAACGTTCCACGATGCTGACTTTGGTTTTGGGATTCTCGTGGTGATACAATGGAAGTCTCTTTTCTTCAATTCTTTTTGGAACGCTTGGTTCGGAAATTCGGTGCCTATGTCGGTTTGCTATCGCTGATGATGCCAACCGCTTTGTGTCAACACCAGTTTGAAGGCTCTCACTAACTCAGAGATAGATTTGGATGTCAAAGGCACGACCCAGGCAAATTGGGAAAAGATGTCGATGACTCAAAACAAACATTTGTATCAGCGATTGAAGGTGGCCAAATGAGAGACATCGGCTAAGTCAGCTTGCCATTGATGATCGATGCCCTCTAATCGGGTGCAACTACTGGAATGTTTTTTTTTTTCAATTCCGTTTGCATAAGGTGTACATGGTTTCTTCGTAATTATCGTTGCACTTGAGGTAAACGGACACTTTTCAGTAGGGTTTTGGCAGCACGATATAATTTTTGAACTCCTTCGTAACCCGCAGACGGGCTGGATTGTAGTAAATGTTGGCTAATATATTCCCCATCAAGACTCTTTCTCTCTTTAATAAGTCACACATTGTTCACTGATTGCATTGGTGGGGTGGTGCGGTGGTTTGGAAACAGCTTGGTTTGTCCGAAGTGCGACAGGAGTAGAAGTTGATGGTGGTGGTTGTGTATGTGGTAGTGGCATTGGGATGGCTTTTTTCTTGATTTCTTTTTTCACTTCTGGTTTCCCTTCCTTCTTTATCACTTCTGTCGAAAGCAGAGTGGACATCATCTTTTTAACCCATGCTTTGAGTTCTTTTGGGGTGTGGGGGAAGGAGTCAAGAAAAGACGTTGAATTCATACTAGGGTTGGGAGCTGCTGACGCTGTTTGAAAGACTTATCGTGGGGCCCCGAGTAGCCGAGTGGTCTAAAGCGCTCACCGTTACGGATCACTGCCATCTCACCTCTGTCTGCGTAAGGTCAAGTCTCAGATTCGGTCAATGTGGGTATCTGAGAAAGCTTGCTAGTACTTTCTCTTGGGTCGATGGTTCTTTTCGGGTTTTCAATGTTCCTCGTCATTTATTTATACTGACCGCCATGTATAGCCTATCTTGGGCTGAAAATGATGTTAAATACTACAACAACAGCAACAAAAAAAATACTTCTCGTGCGTCTCCTTCCTCTTGCTTACGTGTGGTTGCATCTCTCTTGGGCACTGGAGGCGGTAGTGTTGGTGGTAACGGTGGACTTTACATCATGGTCTTGAAATCTTTTAAAATTGGTTGAGCTGTTTCGTCTAAAGCTTTTTGGTGAAAGAGTTTAAACGTTGCAAAACTTGGCCGTACAGTTGCGATTTTTCCATTTCTGTCAAATCTCTGAGATAAATCAACGATTTCAATTCGTGTTGTAACTGAGACATATGGATCTGATGTCGACTTGGAGATAAATGAAGGGTCCGTTGTTCTTGCCAAAGATGGAACTCCATCCATCCTTTGTAAGCTACTAAAGTCAGCTTTCGTTCTTCCATGAGATTGCAAAGTACATGTATCAGATCTTTTCCTTTTATATTTTCCTTCTTCTGTACCGGTGGGTAAAACAGCTCTGAGGACTCCTCCCAGGATTGCTTCTGTCAGTACTTTGACCAAGGTCCCATCACTATGGGCACACAACAAATCAACCGCGTTGCACCAAGATCTTTTTATTTTGAAACATTTGGCGAACATCATGTCGATGTTTGGCTATGCGTTCGTTCTGATGCTTGGGTAAAGGTATCATTCTTTTCATGACATTGAAGCAGCATTCACACACGTTATTGATGATGTCTTTCGAAGGTGTTTCAATGAGGGTTTTTATCGCACTGAAGTGAATGGCCCAACACGCGTCCTTTTATCATATATTTTAGTTCTCTTAGTAAACAAAAATCTTTCAGTAGGGGTCCGGTGAAAAAGAGGAAAGAATATTTCCTCCCCATTGAAATAACCATTTTCACTTTTGTCGGGAGGGTATTTTCTTGTGTAGACGATGCTTCGCTAAGCGTTTTTCCGGATGTCGAACCAAACGACGAAATTGTCCTTTTCGTTTTCCTTTTCTGATAAGAGAGCTTCGATGGTGGTGTGCACGTTTCGGGAGTGACATTTTTTGTTCAGGAGCACAAGAGCATTAATGCCCACCGTCTGACACGGGTCTTGTTTATACTGGAATACGTCGTCGCCACTGATTGATGGTACGTCCTATCATTTTCATGGAGGGCATCACTCGAGGGGTTCGTAACGAACTAAATCATGTCAGTTCTTGCTTGGATACATCCAGTAAATTCTGTAACATTCCCGATCTCTCTTGGACTTTGAATCTGGGGGAGGATACTTTTTAGCGGCTGCCGATGCGGCTCAAGAAGAGGATGAGATCGGAGAAGTTCGTTGACAACGGGTTTCCATTTTTTCATCAATATGGGAAAGAGTGGTGTCAAACGGTCATCGTCAGATCGTGGTTTGAGAAAGCAAGGTTTCATCCGGGCAGCAGTGCCTCTTTTATAGGTAGAAGATGTTTTCATGGGACCTTTCTTAGGACTTTTCTTTTTATGGGGTTGTGCCCTGGTCTTGACACTATTGCTCGTTTTCTTTTTCGTACGGATTGGTTGGAGAGAGCGTTTTTTCTTGGGGGTAGCTGTCGGTACGTCAGGATCTCATTTTAAGATTAAGCGAATGATGACACTTATAGAACCGCTACGTCCACGCTTCAAAATTATTTGCTTTTTAGTGTGAGTGTCGATTCAGGGATCTGCCAGTAGCGTTAAGTCTACTTTGTGTTTGTCAAAAATCGTTTTGTTTGATGACGGACGTGAATGATGCCTTGAAGTAATTGACGTGCTAGCACTTTAAGCCATCGTAGGACTTCTCAACTTGCTTTTAGGACACGAGCACGTATTTGTGGATTTTTTCGCCACTGATGAAGTACAAGGCACGAATCAGTTTCACTGGAAAATGAGACTGAAGGAATGTCATGTTGACGATGTGTAAGACAGACCACAAGTGTCGGAGGTTTTTATGGGTTTTATGCACACCGACGGGGACGTGTACACGAAAAGCCCTCCGTCCTGGCACCAGTTGTGAAACAGATGGGTACGAAATCGCAAATAATTCGGGGTTGTGGGTTTTAAATCGACGAGTAAATAGGCGTGTGGTGTTTGAATGGAATAATCGTATGAGACATGAGACAGCAAAGGAGTTCCTAACTCTTTGGCTAAACTTAAACTTGCGATTTATCTCTGTGACTTTTATACAAGAGCAGGTAATGAGAACTGATGCTGCAATGGGCTTCTCTTTGTTTAAACAAATTTTTGGTAATGTAAATTATACTGTCATTACGATGATGCCCTTTGCACGTAAACCATTTTAGTTTCTTCTTCATCTTCACCTAACATGTCGTCTAAGATGACCAGATAAGTTTCATTTGTGTCAGACATGATTCCGTGGTCTTCGCGAGGAATGCCTTCCACAAAAACGATGGAATGTTCTTGAATTTCTCGGAGACTGTACGCTCATTGCTACTCTTTGTAACCCCATACGTTGCGTTGAGCTGAACGGTCGATTAAATGAATTATGTGTTCCGTCAAACGTTTGACAAAATATTCGGTTTTGCATGAACCGCAGTTATCATGTTCAAAGGATAGCGAAGATACAGTGCCTAACAACTTCAACGATCTAACGTTTCGACGATGACTTTGAAAGTCATGGAAGAGGTGGAAGAGAAAGATGTAGCTCTAGTGAAGACGTTTATAATTTTGAAACGAACACAGACAAGACAAGAGTTTTTATAATTTTCAGGGCAAGTTTATTCCATCTTAAAATTAGAGACGCAGTACAAACATACATAAGAGCCAGATGGTAATATACATCGATAAAATACACAATAAAATGATCAAAGTTGAATCAAACAAGTTAATGTACACCATTTGTGAAGAAGATGTGGTGCCCTAGAGACACTTTGAAACGTTCTTGGAGTCTCTACACTTTGCACAGTCTCACATGTGTCGTCCGGGCATGGCTTTTGTGGGTGGTGTCGATATTGACGACGGTACTGTCCTGAATGTGGTGGTTTTGATCGGTGTCGGTGTCTTCTTCTGTCACTCTTTCTAACACGGATGTAAAGGTCATATTCCACTGGACGTTTGAATTCATTCACACAAACCTTTGTCATAGTGAGCCACTTCTTTCGTCCAAGGATCGAAACCAAGACTTTTCCTGTCACGTATATATTCCCAGTGAGGGTGTAGGTCACACGCCATACACACATCTTCGTACGCATCCTCACTGGCTAAAATTTTACTAATCTTTCTTACCGGTAGAAGATATGAAAGCGAAACTCTTTCAACATAAATAAGTCTTTGTTGAACATTTAAATGAACCACTATAATGTCTTTCTTTGTAGGTATAGTTTGTAAATAGGAATCTGACGGTAAACTAAATCTCAGAAAGGAAATCACTAACATCCACACCACAAGTCGTCACCAATTCAAAGAAAACAGTTCTAGAAAACGTTTTGGTAATCCTCCAAGTCTGGACGGTGTCATTGACTTGCTTCCACGGAATCTGTTGTATCACTACTGAAAAAGGTCGTGGCATGGTATCATGTTTTTATGACTACGTAGGACAACTTCTTAATGCCCTTAGTTTTATTTAAAATCTTCTCCAAGAGTGAAAGGGATGGATGTAGAAAGTAATTTCAGACCACTGCCATTCCGGAAAACGTTAAAGAATGTCAATAAAATTTTCAAATATAAATGGTCTAAAGTAGAATACTCTGTAGAACGCAGATATGATCCAGAGAAATCTGGCGAGTTTGTTTACATTTGTCACTTACCTCTTGCGAATTTCTCGCCGCAAATGTTCTACAGACAATAATTGAGATGTTACTGTGGCAAGTCCCAGCAAAATTTCCTTGTTGATTTCACTTGCAGTTCGCTTGGTAATCGTTAAATATTGCTTTTCAAATGGGGTTTCAATACTTGAGTCACATGAGTCAGTGGTGTTGTCAAACGTTTGATTGCTTTTTTAAACAACATTGTATGAAACTTGGTGTATACTCTGGAATTTCTAAAGGTAGGTTGTGACAGTGCCCATGATCCAGATAAGCTGAATCTTTACGTTCCCACTGGTGAAGTGACACACCGCAACTGAAGCACCTGACCTTATCTCCTTCACCCAAGTAGACAAATCCATTTCTGGTTTATACTTTGGGGGTAGGTTCTCTCATATATTTGGGCCACTTTCATCTGAACTTTTGGAATCGACTTTCAAAGTCGCAGTATCCAGATATGGGAACAGGCAACGAGTATTCTTCTCTGGCAACGTCATTTCGATGAGGAAGTGGTGATACATGAAGTAATTTTCCATCAGGTTTGACACGCACATCACCACGTTCCATGGTAGGTGGATTTGTCATAGCGAAGATCTCATGATGCCGTGCTGAACCGATTATGTCGCTGCGTTCGGCATATTTGACATAGCAAGGCACAGCATCGCACTCGACTTGACCATCATCGATCTTGAACCTATTGTTAACTTGTGTCTGTCTGAAAGGATTCGGATTCGTCTTTGTAGCTGGGCCTTTGTAGTCACAATGAAGTATCGGTCTTGTACGTTTTCCCCTTTACATGCTTAGAAATATCGATGTGTCCTTATGATAAAGTGAAGTAGTTGGGAATTTGAACTCGTTTCTGGTACACGATTTGATACATTTTTATCCCAAAGGCCGACAGATGATTTGGTATGTGGCTAAAGGTGCAATCTTGTGCGGTTTGTAGGTGGGCACCTTAAAATGTTGATCCTCTCCAGTTATTTCAGCACGCCAAAACTCACCATCCGACTCGTGCGATGGTTTAAAGTTAATCCTGGCACTTTGCACTCTGTGTGTACTTCTCCTCGTTTGTCCCGTTATTCATACCCGTAACTTTTAGGACCGCCGCTAACAAAACTTAGAATCTTATCTTCAAGGTGCTCGTCCGTCCAGCATCTTTAACGTCCTCCTTCGATTTTAGGGTGACGGTGACTAAGACGATCGATGTAGATGCAACTGTCGGTGTCAAAAGACAGCACAAGATCTCCTAATTGGTCTAAGGTTTCGTACAATTTTAAACGAGCATGGGTTGTCACGTAGGCCGCAATGATTACATTTCAAATATTCCTCGTGAAACATTGGCAAGTAGCAGGAAGGATTTATCAAATACTACTCAATGGGTAAACCCGGTCTTTTTGCCAACATTATATTTGTAAATGCAGGCCTTCCTTCGTTTTTTGGCGTGATTTAAAGTGATGATTTCCTGGTCAGAGTATTTCTTTTTGAATATTTATTTTGGTATTTAGGAGTTTGACCCCACGAAAGGTAACCGCTGCCTTCATATCTCAGTTTCAAAAACAGCAACTACGTAGTCCGCGAAAATACATTACTGAGTTTCGTCACCCTTTGGTAATGTTCTGTCTTGGGAAAACAGTAATTTCATACACTTCTAACAGTCCGTATCCTAGGTCCAGAGATTTAACAATTCTAAGCTGACCCACGTTCCCATCAATGCGCGTTCTTCCTGATTGTGATGACAATGTTGACGTTGGTTACAAGTTTCGGCACAAGTGCGACACAAAGAAGACGTCAGTTTTCCATGGCAGTGGTAAATTAAACGGAATGGTACTAGTCCGTATGAATCAAACCATTCCATTTAATCAATAATTCCTGTTGTCAAGTGTTTTCCACGTCGATGTGTACCGTCAGCAATTGTGGATGTCCTACGGGAAAATGATAATATTAGCAAACGTAAGGATGCAATGAACACACGTTTATGATAGTAATCGGTTTCTAAACGGTGATTGGACTAGTTTTCACACATTTCCACGACTTGGTATCCTTGCTGTTCTAACTTCAAGTGGCGTTGACCAGTGTCCTTGTACAAGTCTTCCTTGGTACGTTGTAAAAAAAATGATGTTTGGTGTCACATTGAGGGTATCAGGTCTGACATCCATGAATTAAGTATCCGTTAAAATCGTAGACGAACTTTGGGTTTTTTAAGTCTCCATCCACCAAATAAATTCCGATGTTCTTTTCGCCCCCTCCTTTTCAGAGCATGTTGAATCCATGTTTCTTTTTATCCCTCAGCTAATACAGAGTGCTTTGAGCTTTGAGCGAGTAACGGCGTTTGGGAAAGTTAATCATTTGATGGCGGGTGATAGCCAGGGTGTCCTTGGTCCTTAATAGTTTGCGGTACACTAACAAACACGCTTTGGCAGTGGAAAAGAACTTTCAATAGGTCAATGTCTAAGTGCTCCATGAATATTCTCGAAATGTCCACAGCAAAGCCTTACAACATCCACGTCGGATCGACAGTACCTTAACATTTCCTCCTGAAAGTCGAAGGGGTCCGAAGCGTGAGTTTGGTACCAAGCGTTGAAATCTTCTCGTTCTTCAGGGCGCATATTGTCGAGTTCGTATTAGTGCGATCCAGGCAAAAGTGTTAGGACGGCGTGTTGAGTGGCTTTGATACTGAATACATGCGGAAAATAGCCTTTGGATATTTATGTCATTCCAAGTGTTTAAATCATTCGACTCAAAGGCATGGCCAAGTAATTCATCGAATCTTTAAACTGTTCTAGTCCCACTTGCATGAAAAAAAATGTCTCCACTCAAAGTGACTTTAAGATGTTCGGTACCTTGCTCCATATAGTAATTCAGAAGAAACTGTCCATCGTACCCAGAGAAATTGTGAGCCATCACCGTGGTATAGCGATGACAATTTCAGTAACGTTCGATGTTATAATGACTCCACATCTCGTCGATAGGGTGCAAAATCCATTGGGCGAGATTGACCAACGAGTTAGGTCCCCGAAAGATTTTTTTTTTATTTCCTCCAGGAATCTTGCTACAGTGAGGGCAACTATTAGAGATATGTTATTATATGCACTTCTCTCCCTCCAGTTTGGAATGGTATTTTTGAATGTAGCCTCCATGTTCAAAGTCCACGATTTGGCGATAAATGCTACACCGTTTCTATACTTGACAAATATGAGACTCGGTACTATTGGTACACATGCTGTTTCCACAAGTAGGGCACAATCTCAGGAGTTGACAAAACCATTTCCGCTGAGAACCTTGCATCTTGAGATGTTGGTAACGGGTTGAAGTGACAAATGTTCGATGAAAAGCTGAGCAATGCATTCATTGTTGCCCTTCGTCAAGACATGGTTTAAGGCTAAGCATCCTGCAATTTGTGATCCCCATTGTTTGTGTTGGTCTCGATTGTTATATCCATAGACACATTTCTCACAGTAATAACTGTATCCGAGGAATGAGGTATACTGGTAATGGTATCGAAATGTTCATCGTGATGACAGACGTGAATGTATTCTCTATCTTTGATATCGTTGCCTCGAAACAAGTTATCCACGCACTTCGTGATGGTTGGTGTTCGTTCAACGTGTAGCGTGTTGCCACGACGTCCTGCAGTTTTTCAATTCAGGAATGCCACAAGGTTTGTCTTTGCATAGACCGGTTTGTTGTAACAGGAGTTATGCTTCACTTCACTGCTTGGCTTTGTTCTCCCAGGCTCCATTCTGCCGTTTTATTCTTGTCTTGAATGTTATTCTTCTCGACATACGTTCGTCCCACGATGATGGCTCGGGCTAAACACACCTTGTCTTGAATGTTGTTAATTTGGACGATGCTGCGCTTGATGCTGAGAAAGTCCTCCACCAATAGCATTTTGTTGCATCCTATCCCTTGGAGGGAGAAGAAAAACATTGGACATGTACAGTGTCCATTTTCTCTCAGTCATGTTTAACTTGTATTTGGATTGCTGCACGTGTTGAACCTTGTCGATGACTTTGGAAGGTGTCAGTTCAGCTGGATTGCTTACGAAGGTTTTCTTCAGAAAAGCTGACGGACTACTCCTCTTCCTGTCGAGATAAAAATCGAGACAATTGCTGTGTCTATCAGATGAAAGGACTTCAGAATGTCCGCAACGAAAAAGGAAGACAGGCTTCACGAGAGACAAAGGTCAAGATACCTTTTATCATTGTCAATGTAAATAACACTAGTCCTCAGACTGCCCTAAGAAAACGAGAACCGATCCATTAGTCATGATCTGTAGAATGAAACGTGTTCCGAATATGAATGATATGTAACCTCCGAAATGGAAGAAGAACCCATACCCGTCCAGAAAGAACAGAACAGAAGACGAAAAGAATGTGAGGAAGAAGAAGAGGAAACACCTGTGGCAGTAAAAAAATTCAAAGGGAGAAAGTGAAAAGAAAAGAAGCCGATTAACTTTTTATCGATGTGATATGATATTTGGTTGTTAATTCTACGAGAATAGACCAGAAAAAAGTATGCGTCTCTTGGTTTTGATTTTTATAGTAATAAGGACCTAAGCTCATGAATTCACACGCGTACATCTTATGGAAACAAAAAGGATTTAAGTCTTAACTGATTTCGCAAACTTGAGTAGTCACACTTTTCTAGAGAGCAGGGTGGCATTGAAAAGGACCGTTGGGTGTTATTTTAAAAAACTCAGAAACGGGAGGTAATGAGCTTTATCTGCCTTATACCTTCACCACGGCCAAGGCCTAATTCCTTGCCTGCTTCATTCGGTGATGTGGCAGTGATCACTGCTGGTGTTATCTCAGTATTAGTGGGAGTGTCGACTTGGATGGACTATTTGGCTTGGGGAGGTGTTTTTCTCTTGAGTCGAGTTAAATAAGTGTGATACATTTGTTTCAGACTCTTTAACTCTACCAAAGTGTCTAAGAGTTCCGTGACCGTTTGACTTTCACTGTCCTAACTTGTATCCTATAGTACAAATCACACGGGTCATGTAGGTATTCAACACATTTCAGTAATGGGTGTCATGTTTTAGAATTTGATTATACATACATTGAAGTGGCAAGTATTCACTTCATTTAGATTCGAATATATCAATCTTTCTTCAGAAGATCATTTTGTAGACGCCCCAAGAGAAAACACACGGCAAAATCAATGCTAAAGTACGTAGACATTTTTGGACGAAATTAACATAAAGGTGTAATCCTGTACAATCCGGATAGGATGTTGCGTACTGTGATGTTACAATGAAAGTAACGCGTATTGATAAAAAAAATCGTACGTCCCTAGATATTAACGATTCCACTCAACGCGATCTTATTTTAACCCAATTTTAGTGCATACTCACCATTCTAAAAGTACATAGAATTGGATAATTTTTGTCTAGAAGTTTTTTGGTGACAATTAAGGTGCAGAGCATTCAATAATCAGGATCAAATAGATTTTGGTTAAATAAAATTAGTGTTAAATGTTAAAAGAAAGATATATTTAATTTGATATGAGTAAATACACATAAGTGACGTGTTTGACTTGTACTATAGAACTTGTTTCTTCTCTGCTTTTTTTTCCTCTCATTTTCTTCTTGCCTCTTCTTCTCGCTGTTGAATGAGCAAGGCTTGTTCTGCTTCTTTCTGTTGTTGCAAAATTTCTCCCATTATTCTTTCTGCCTCTGGTTAAAATCAACAAAGTGATGTAAGGAAGGAAAATGCGGTGAAGTTACTGGTACCCAACCAAATTCTTGTGAAGAGAGAGAGAAATTCCACTAAATCCCTATTGTTTTGTTAGCCGCTGCTATGCCATCAGTACTTGTCTCCACTGCTGGTGCACCCAATTCACCGTGTTCTTTGTTTCTGTCATGTTCCAACTCTGTCGCATCGATTTACTGGCGCAGACGCTAGCGCACCTATATAGTGTATGTGACGTCACAGGTAGCTCTCTTCTGTCTGGAAGAGAGATTGCGCTGTGACTGAATTTTGTAAGGCGTGTCTGGAATGGTGAAATAGGTCAATCCGTTTCGATCCGCTCTTGAACTATAAATAACCGCGAATCACTTCATTCCATTCCCCTGTTCTCGCGACAAGACACAGACTAAAGTAGAGTCGTCTACCCTTTTATGGTTGATGCAGTTCAACCGGGACTGTCCGTTGTATGCGAAATCATGATGGACTATCATAAATATTACATATAGGGCCATTTGGAAACGAAGGATTTATGTGGAGAGGCAAGGCTGTCTGAAGTAAGTCTTAATCTGCGGTCCGGATGTCAGACAAAGTTTGAGGAAGAGAAGAAGACCTGTGCCATATTCCCTATGTTAACTCAGTGTTGTTAACAAAATCAAAAGGCTCTATTCAGGACCACTCCATTACCTCGATAAGATGTCTACTCTCTTGCCCAAGTTTTTTTTTTATTTCTTATGTATTGGTGTTTGTTTGTTTGTGTCTATGTCTGTCTACGTCTCTATTGTCTTTGTCGCTATAAAACTCTTGTCACTAGACAATCCCAAACCTGTTATATTCAAGTCCTCTTGTCCCTATACTGATCCAATATATTTTCATATGTCCCTCAATTGACCGATTTCCCATTTTTAATTCCCCTTATCCCTATTCAGACCCATTGTTAAATTCTCATTGTTCCCCAAGTACATCTTCCAAAGGCCCATGTTAATATGGAAGTATACCTTGTCTCCACGGTGCTCCCCATTACTACTTATGTTGGGACGAACGCTTCGAATTTAGGAGGCGAAGAATAAGTATGACCAATTAATATCATCGACTTCTCGATGACTCTGAGAGGGGTCTGTATCATTTAAGCGAGATTTAGAATATCATTCCGTTTGCATTGGCTGTCATTAATAATGTAAATAATGAGATATCACTTCTTTTCATTAATCTTGATATATTGCGGATGACAGAATTCTACATCGAATGACTGATGACTGACATGCCATGACTGGTTGTATCATTTGTCTTCAACTGAATTAACATAAGGACGTTGATATGTAATACTGTCGTGCGAAACTATCAAAATGCAAATAAACACAGACATAAAATTGTATGACAATTATAGTGAGAATAAAGAAATTAGATGGTAGCAGTATATTTCAGGTTACTAAATTAAAAAGTGTCGAAAAAATAATTAGAAACATACGTGACTCTACCTTCCAATGCACATTTACGCAATCTGCAGTTTATTTCATACCCTCATTTTCATTAGTCTAAATTCAAAACGACTTAGCACAAAACATATGTTACATACTCTGCAATAGTGTTGTGTTGAATATATTTCTTTTATAACAATATTTTTCAAACGTTTGATTTCTGACAACGTAAGATATTTAACTTGGATACCCCACCACCTAATTTTCTTCCAAATCTACATGTATGTATGTATGGATGGATGGATGTATGTATGTTTTATCATTGCACGTGAGTGTCAGACTCTGTAGTCATTATATCCACGTTGCATTTTTATTTTATTAAGTTTATTAATGATGACTACTCTGTGTGTATGTGTGTGTGCGTGTCTGTGTGTGTGATTAAGATTTTTAACGTAGCTTTAACAATTTTAGTCATATCGCAACAATGTCTGCAGCGTGCTAATACCATTTTTATAAGTCTTTGATAGGTCAATTAGGCAACCGGAACGGTCATATAAATGATTCAAAACCAGATATATTATCCTCAGAAAATGAAATGAGGTCATTAGTATTGTTAATCATAGTAGTAGAGTAGTATAGGTAGTAGTAGGGCGTTTATTATGGCACAAAAACTGTATATTTCATTCGCCACACGGAGAACAAAAAGAACTGAAAGCCACACATCAAACTAAAGAACCAACAGAAATATTATTATTATTATTGTTATTTCTTGTAGTAATAGTATTAGTAATAGTAGAAGTAGTAGGAGGAGGAGTATTAGGGCCTTTATTATGGCACAAAAACTGTATATTTCATTCGCCACACGGAGAACAAAAAGAACTGAAAGCCACACATCAAACTAAAGAACCAACAGAAATATTATTATTATTATTATTATTATTATTATTGTTGTTATTTCTTGTAGTAATAGTATTAGTAATAGTAGAAGTAGTAGGAGGAGGAGTATTAGGGCCTTTATTATGGCACAAAAACTGCATAAATTATTCTCCACATGGGGAAGAAACGTATAGCTGTATCTTTTTACTGAAGGAACTGAAAACCGAACACACAACTAAAGAACAAACAGAAATACGGATATACTTACTATTCATGTTATATGTTGGTCATTTAGAGCTTTGGTTATTTTGTTACTTCGGTAGTAGATTGCTGCACTTAGGTGTTGATTTAGTTTACGTTATCCCGTCATTTGTTCCCCTCTTCAAGTATACTAATTTATGGCCGAATCTATCTGTCAACGAATTAAGCATGCAAATGTTTATACCTTCGCACATTAATGTGTTTATTCTGGATATAACCAGATCTTGCTAGAATGACAGTTGTTGAAACTTGGACAAGCTTTAAAGATTTTGGATTATTGGTACACATACAGTTAATAAAATTGTCAGTCTTTTGTACAAGAAAATGTTATCGAAAAGCTACATTACCACCTTAAGACAGACATCTGTACCATACAAAACGATTCCCGATTCTTTACAACAATGGGCTATGGAAGCACCAAATGCACAGGCTTTCATTTTTCTTTAACACATTTTAAGAAACAAAGTGTAACATGGAAACAGTTAAACGAAAGATCGTGGGATTTTGGAAAGAGATTGATACAATTTGGTGTCAGAAGTGGAGATATAATCGCACTCAGTACATGTATTCCAAATCGTCCGGAATGGTTGTACTCGGCGTTTGAATCGGTGATAGCCGGAGCTATTCCGATATCTATAAGGTTTTCATTTGCTGATGGAAGTGACGTCTTAGTGATATTAACTACGCTGAGAAAATGTTCGACCCTTATTCTGGATCCGAGTCCCGACAGTAGAAATTGGGATATTTTGAAAACCTTCATTGATTTGTTTTCTCCAGATGGATCTGTGAAGTCAACGAAGATCCTGTCTTTGCAACGCTTGCTGCTTCTATCCCAACCTGAAAGCAATGACAAAATTCTGTTTTTGGATGACTTTCTTAACAAGGAGGTTTCAAAAATTGATTTCCCTCAGATAGAACCAGAGCACATTGCTTTTCTCATTCAAACTTCAGGGTCTACAAGAGTGCCAAAGGCAGTTGCTCACACACATCGCTCTCTTATGTCCGCTGGTTTGCATTGGGTTTCATTTTTTACTCACAAGGACAAACATTACTGTGATAGAAGTTTTGGCTGGACCGGCGGATTCCCGTATAACATTCTCATAACGGGAAAAACGAGATTGACGACATCCAACATGGCGGATAAATAGATGCTGCGGAGTTTATTATGGATGTTGTTCGTCGAGAGAAGTGTACTATTTTGACAGCTCTCACACCTACCATTCATTCAATGCTTTCCAAAAAGGTATCTAATAATTTATTTATAGAATGTGTGGTTGTCTGTCAAGGACACGCGCACATCATACACACCACTTATCTTCCCTTAAATTTGATTAATGAACGGAATTTTTTAGACATTTTTGTAAAAAAATTGATTTTAATCACACACACACAGATATATATATATATATATATATATATATATATATATATATATATATATATATATATATATATATAAGGGGTCCCGAGAGGTGGCCGAGTGGTCTAAAGCGCTCTTCGTTACGGATCACTGCCATCTCACCTCTGTCTGCGTAAGTTCGAGTCTCGGATTCGGCTAATGTGGGTATGTGAGAGGGCTTGCCAGTAGCTTCTCGTGGGTCGGTGGTTCTTTCTGGGGTTTTTCCGAGTTCTTCCTCCACCATTAATACTGGCCGCCATGTATAGCCTATCGTGTGCTGAAAATTGACGTTAAACCCTACAACAACAACAATATATATATATACTGCTGTATATAACACTCAAATTTAATTAAATCAATACATTATTTTATGTCTTAAATATTCGCATTTTAAGGTTGATTTAATGATTCAGGTACTATTAGAAACAATCCGGCTTGGTGTCTCATCTTAGAATTCTATTTGCTACTTCATCTTTCTCTTTATGATTTTTGCTTCCCTTCCATTATTGACTTCAAGGTTGCGGGATGCTGTGACACTCTTTAAGGGCCATCTAGCTGAAGAACCGATCCTAACCGGTTGCTATGGTGACCAAAAATTTGTTGTGGTTTGATATGTTTTACCAGTTTTTAAATTAGAAACTACCTTCTGATCATTGAACTCCGTCCGTCCCAGCTGTAGTAGCATAATCTGAATTTAGTAGACGTCTTGGATATATATATATATATATATATATATATATATATATATATATATATATATATATATATATATATATATATATATGTATATATATGTATGTATACCGTGGAGAGTGATCACTGGCCCTGGGGTATGAAACACCCGGGACTCACCTAGTTTTGACAAAAGTTTTCTTTTATAACCCCTGTTGCCATCCTCCTCCTGTTGATATTTTATGTTTATTTGGTACTTGTGTCTGTTAAGATGAACTTAGGACTGTAACAGGGGTAAATTCTTGCACATACGTTTGGCTCAAGTCCCCATCTGACAAAAAAGCACTCACTTTTCTATGTCTGAAAGCACTGGATCAGCAGTTCTTTGTCTTGTCCATTTGCTGTTCATTGACTGGCCATAGAATTCAACAGTCTCCAAATCCTAAATGTCTGTTCACAAGAACCGAGAAAGTATTGCCACACATATGCTATTCAGTAGATTGAACAGCTATAAGGACAACCCATTATTAACGAACAGACTATGATAATTTGTAATGACGTACACGAAACTGTAGTGCTGCCAATAGTTATTGCACCAGTTAAACGACCCACAGAAAGCACGTGCATACTTAGACTGTCAAATCCCTGTTATTAGCTATTTCCATCCCATTGACAAACAGTTGTAGTAGATGAACATGAAAATAATGGTAGCACAATTTTCAAATTTGAAATAGAAACATTACAAAATAAACAATTTGCCGAGTTTAACATTATAGTCAAACTTTAATAAACTTGTTGAAAAGTTTACATTTATCCTGTTCGTTTCAAATGTGTTTACCTTTATGGACGGCAAAGGTACATTAAACAGTCTATAAACGATGTCTATTTCGTTCTGATAAAATGTTATGTATTTCCTTCAGGGACAGGATGATCTCCAACTAGAGACAATCGTCACGGCGGGACAACCATTATCTGGGCATGCCTCAGCTGTTATAGGGCTCTTGTGTCGGCGACTGACACTCTTCTATGCAGGGACATAAACCTTTTTGGTGTCTGCCAAAGTCATTGACGAAACCAATATCGACGACCCGTATTCGAGCGGAAGACCTGTGGAAGGGGTTGAAATAAAAGTAGTTAACGATTCAGACGAAATAGTACCGATAGCGATTCAGGGTGAAGTTTACGTTCGCTCATCAAGTGTATTTCTGAAATACTACAATGATGAAGAGAAAACGAACAGTGTAAAACATCAAGATGGTTGGTACAAAACTGACGATGTAGGCTTTATCAATGAAGCAGGTGAGATCATTATACTTGGCCGGAAGTCAGACATGATGATCTCAGGTGGGTTGAATGTGATGCCATCTGTCATTGAAAAAATATTGAAAACCCATCCAGGTGTGCTGGATGTCTGTGTCGTACCAATTCCTGATTTCGTTATGTTCCAAGTAGTGTGCGCATGCGTGATTCCCTTCACTTCCGCCAACAAGGCCGAGCTAGAGGATTCCCTTAGAAAGTTTTCTGCGGTTCATTTCCTCGATGTGATTTCTTTAATACTACGTCTTCGTTGATTCCTTTCCGCAAACAAGCACTGGAAAGATTGACAGAAAAGCATTATCAATCAGAGCTGAGGAACAACTGGGAATCAGGCGAAAGTGAAAATTTGCACCAACGAAGAAACCGAAAGAAAATCAGTGCTTGGACTACATATTTATGTATGTATGTATGTATGTATGTATGTATGTATGTATGTATGTATGATTCCTTCACTTCTCCTTCAAAAGAGATTCCTATCAGTTGTTTTCATTATTACGTAATTCTAACAGGAACATTATAGAGACATTAATTGAATTAATTGATAAACAATACACTAAACATGCAATATATATATATATATATATATATATATATATATATATATATATATATATATATATATATATATATATATATATATATATATATATCTTAAACAAGAAATTTTGACTCTGCTACTGCATTTAGAAAATGGAATATCTAATTAAGTACAACCGTCAACATATATGTCTGCAGAAATATTAGAACTGATAGATGTTTTCGCTTGGCATGTGCGTGAAATTCTTGAAACATTTGTGTGCATGTATGCATTCTAAAACCTTTCTCCAGTATTTGCCTATGCACAAAAGTATATATTGTATCATTTATATAAACAGACAGGAATACAGTACAAACATGACGCTCAATATATTAGAACTAACAAAGTGAAAAACACTTGTTTTATTAATTAGCTGGAATAGTAACACATTAAGCATCATAAACTAGCCAGTTTCATTTTTCTGCCTTAGGTTTTCGTCAGTCTTCAAAGCTTTGATATTTTACAATGAAAACTAGTTAGGGACCGTTTTGTTCAACTGCACAGCTTATCTTTTTTTTTTGTCAGTCCGATGCTTGGTAATTTGTAAATAAACGTGGAATAACACAATCCTACTTCATGTTGCAATTTTGAATTACAAAGTTGGATCAGTTATTCCAGTAATAATGAAACAACACTCAGGCACTACTTTGTTCGTCCGAAGTGGTCATGTGACTCCAGGGTCTTTGGATTGATTATTTGACTCCTTCAAAAAGACTATCTCGTCATAGGCTATTACCACGCTCCATCAAAGCTGAATATTGCAAAACATGACGAATTGATCTTACATTGCAAACCAACTTACTTCAAACACAGTCACTTAATCAATCAATTATGTTGTTGTTGTTGTTGTTGTTGTTCTAGGGTTTAACGCCATTTTTCAGCACATGATAGGCTATACATGGCGGCCAGTATAACTGGTGGAGGAAGAACCCTGGAAAACCCAGAGAAGAACCACCGAACCCCCAGAAACTACTGGCAGGCTTTCCCACGTACCCACGCTAGCTGAGCCTTGGACTCGAACACATGCAGACAGAGGTGAGATGGTAGTGATCCGGAACGGAGAGCGCTTTAGACCACTCGGCCACTCTAAATTACCCCCCCCACACACACACACACACGAACTTAAGTTTTGCGCATCTGTAAGCTGGTATATTATGTCTATATAATCGATAAGTATAGTACAATCTCGTGCGTGCACTACTGGATATATATATGATGTTGCCAATGCGCAGATAAATTTCTCCATTTTGGTTCGACATGTTTTACACATTTTAAAATTAGCAAGAATCTCTGAACTTTTAAGATCTAGTTGGTACCAGCTAAAGTAGGCATCGCGGCGATATATAAAACATCCATTTATTTTCATACATACATTGAAAGAAAAAACAGATCTTAATGCGCTGGATTTTAAAACAAAATAATTTCTTGTGTAAAATAATGACGATATAGTTGATAATTATAAAGTATTTTCACTGATACAGAGGACAAATTCCCATGAAAATCAATGACAGAGGTAGCTTACTAATATATTTTGGTTTCCCTTGTCAACATAGAAATACGAATAACAAACAGGTTGATGCCTCATCATGTATGAACCAATAGCAAACGGAACATATTCACATTCCTATTATTGTCAGATCTATATATTTCTGATTTTATATATATTTCAAAAGGTTATTGTTTTCACCCATTTTACAGAATAGGAATGTGGGTCTTATATGTCTGTTGCGTCTATTGTTTGTTCAAACATAAAAATTCGTTCATCGCGGTTTCTAGAATGTCGGATATGTATTCAAGGGTTTACCGGGTCACCACTAGTCCGCCGTCTTGGTGTTCTCTTGCGAAAGACACTTTGAAAACCATTTCGTCGGCATGATAAAGTCAATAATGTGTCAAATGTACATTAAAACTAATGCAAACATAAAGCAAACAAAATCATACAAGAATCGCAACAAAAAGGGACAATGTATATCTTTGTTATTAATTTCATTCAAATAAGCGTGCAAATCCCTTGTGCAAGAGCCGGATACTAAATTGTTACATATACTTAATATGTATTGCTTTTAAGTTAAGTTTTTTCCTTGATATGCTATTGTAATCTAACATTGTATGTTAGATATAATCTTGTCCAAAATAAGTTATTTTCTACTTGACCAGAGTTACTGATTTTTTTAAATTTTATTCTGTAAACAACTAATACATGGCTCAAATATACTCTATCGATAGATATAGAGCACAATGTAGGGAGGAGAGTCAAGGAGTGGTCATTTAAAACAATTAATGAGGGTCCAACATAGCATAAACGGGTTGGCTAGATGTTATTATTTGGATTTGTGTCTGTAATAACTAATACATGGCTCCAATATTCTCTATTTTTATGGGTTTAATATCAAGATCATTATTAATAGAAGAAAACATGTTTATTTGGGTCTGGGTCTAGGTTATTGGAATCTCCAAATACAATTTACTTAGTGTACCTGACATAGTCCAGGTTATGTATTATAATTTTAGTAACACACTTTCTAATAATAAGGAAATTTTATTTCGCAAACATTAACAACTTTATAGAAAGTTGTTTACCATTAGGTAATTTTTTTTAAATATATTAATTGTGCCATGAGGTCGAGTGGAAGACTATATAATATTTTTTCTGGAAAGATTATTCATTCGTGTTTTAAGATCTAGCAGAAAGAATAAGATTGTATTATTGTTATATCCAGAAGTTCATTTGGGCTGGAATTTATTTCTTCAAATTATTTAATTCAATGAACATTTTGTCTGGAAATACAGAATGCTCATAAAAAAATGTTCTTGGACAAAGACATTCACTAACATTAATAGTGATTTCAAATGTGAAATTATATTACTGTATTTCAAGAAAAGACTGTTGATACAGCAATATACAGACCGCCACAGGGATATCAACAACTTCAGCGTTGGATTTAATTTGGATTTCTACTAAAGTGTATTCAGAACTTTTATTATCAGGACTTGTGTCTGTAATTCTAGGAATATTTTCGGATTTAATTTGTAATACCGCACGTTTTCTTTTCATTTTTGCTTTACAATCAAGGGAAATAAATTGTTTGTTGAATTTTACAAATCTTGTTGCTTTTCATTCTTTTATGTGACTCATTTTAAGACGACAAACTCGTAACAAACTAATGAATCAATTCTCATCATGTGCATTATATATTTGGACAATACAATTCTTGTAAACCAAATTAATTTTAAAAGAGTTCTGTATTTCATTACATTCGTGTCTATATATCATTGATACAACATGAAGTTATCTATCATGGGGCACATTATTGAATAGCCCCAATTGTACAGGTGTAGGCCAGCAAAATTATTAAGAGCAAAAGTTGGATAAATGGGATAGAGAGAGAGGTAACATTATGTTTTGCACATTTTACACAAACATTTTCAACTTAATACATTATAGTTTTAACAAAGATAAGTGGTCAAAGAAGTTAAATACAACAATTTCATTCCCGAATGTACAATGGAAATTAACACTTTTAAAGCTTAACTTCTCCGAAGTAAACAGAGTTTATATTGTGAAGAGCAATTTAAATATGCCAAAGTCATATTCTTTTACTTTTAGTCATATCTCTAGAGCGTCGGGGTTTCTTTCTGTATCAGACATTTTTCACCGATGATTTTTTATAGACTCCACAAGATTGAAACATCTTGATAAAACATATTCATTGCCGTTTTCCTTTTCATTCCGTCATAGAGAACGTAAAGATACCTAAATCATTTACTTGAAATAAAGATCTAGAGTACCGGCTGCGTTTTTTTTTCTTTCTCGCCATCCACGGATCCACACAGTAGATACATAAGGCAAGTCCTAACATATTTAGAAATTTTCCACTTGCTGATGATATCATTTTTGGTAGACAATGAGAATGTAGTATTCCATTCCGCGCATTGAAATTTAACGTATGCGTGACTGATCATGATCATATCAAGCAGTGATGTTCGAAAACCAGCCATATTATTAAGAGGTATGGTAGTAGGTTAGATTTGACGTAGGCTAAAATGTTGAATCTCTGGAGTAAACATCAGTGCAAAATTTATTACGCAGCGCGAATCTTGAAATAACAATTTAAAGTCTTAAACAGGTCACAGGGGGAATAAGAGAAGTGTTTTCTTGTTAGTATTTTACAGCAGTGTTGTGGTTGATGTTTCTCAGTTATATTAAACAAATATCAACACATATTTTGAAACTGCGATTCACAAACATTTTCTTTCTGGTTATGCCAAATCTGATACAAATTGAGAGAATCAACTTGGATACCCCACCACCAAAATCCTATCCTATGTATGTATGTATGTATGTATGTATGTATGTATGCATATATGTATTCTAAAAATCGCTCTTCAATATTGAATTTTTACACGAATAGTAAATCTTGTATCCTTTCTGTAAACTGATATGTATATGGTAGAACAAGGATGTTCAATCTTTAAAAATTAATACATTAAAAATCTCTTGAAATATTATTACTTAACTGGAATATTAAAACATAAAATGTCATAAATGTACCTAATTAACGTATAATGCTCCATGCAGAAAAGACTTCCATCCCCACTCATAAAAAAAAAACAAAACAAACTGGCAACGTTAGTGTTTACCTCTAATGAGAAGTATATGAACAGAACTTTTTATCTGTAGAAAGTAATTTCAATGACTATTAAATCCCAAGTGTACGAAAACAGAATAATCATGTACACTTATCCAATTGAGAAAAAAAAATCATTCTTTGGCAAATTATGTGATACCCTGGCGGTAAGAAATGTAAAATATGTCCTGAAAGAAATGCTAACATTAATCAATTTCTCAACCCAACCCTCAGCCGCACCCCGATCCCAGTCTGTATATCAGCCGTCAGATCTGCATTAGTATGACGGATGGTTTGGAATCTGATCTCACCTGTTTATACAACCCTCCAATTGCAGACAGATTTGTCCACAGCACAAGAGTGCACCTATGGATCATTTCAATACATCTGCCGTTATTTTTCGCGGTTCTTTACTAAAGGCGGAGCCTTTCGACGATATGTAGAGCATATTTCGGTATCATATTTGATGTTTTTCATATTGTAACTCCACGTGAAATGATACAGCCAGATTTACTGCCGCCATTTCAATTACCAGGCAACATTGGCAAGTCACGGATGTTCCACAAGAAATGAAAAACCGTTTAGTTGCGATTTCGTCCCTTCTAAATTGTTGTTTTGCTAATGTGACTCGAATGTCTGTGGATTTATCATACAACTGTCACGTGATGCATATCTCATGAAGTTGTCGTGGTTCAACAACACATCCTATTACAAAACTGACTAATTAACCGATTGTTTGGAATAAGCTGAGTTACAACGAGAACTTGTCCCGTCGAGTTTGTGATAAGACACGTTTGTGGACCGTGATAATAGCCATATGACTTGATAACATTCACGTAACAATCACGTGATAAATCCACAAACCTAGATTCACGTGACCACTTCTAACACGCTAAGTCGCACCTGATTGGTTCTTTATTACTAATGGAACCCGGTAATTTGAAACGGTTATAGGAGGTATGCTTGTGTTATTTCACGTGTATTTACAAATTACCTAGCATTGTTCTGATACGAAAATAGTCTGTATAGTTCGCGTAAGAGCACCCTCAACTGACAGTAATTCAAGATCCGTGAGAAACAGATAAACAGATGCAACCGGAACCCAGACCACCCAATACAGGTTTGAGGTATCACTTATCTGACTACCCCTTCCCCTCCTCCCTCAATGAATCAGATAATAGTATGTTTGATTTATGATTATGCACTCGAGAATTGTAGTGGATACCGTTTGGACAGTTTTTAATTTTGCTAATTGCTAATTAGAAGTTGTCAGGGTTAAAATCATACCCTACATCCCCACCTGACCTGGTGTGGGAAATTAACTTAAATTGTTTTGCACCCTGATCTTTATATTCGCTTAGCAAAACACCACATATAGTTCAGCATGTACACAGAAACACACATTTACATACATTGTTCAGAAAGACACTCTGGCATACAAACCCCAAGATGCTATTGAATTGCCTTTTGCTTCTTTTTAAAATGTAATATTTTTTTACTTGCTTTCTTACCCCACAGCCCCAAAACTCGTGTAAATGTAAAACACCTAAATAAAATCACGTGATCTATATTGACGATAGGGTCCACTTTTTTAAACTCACTGATTTGGTTATTCACCTTGGCTACACATTTTTCCAACATTGTATAAGATATAACACAATGTTAATGATAAGTGAGATTTTTGATTTTTATTGCAAATCGTGATCTGTATGTAACCTATTTTGCAAGTGAAATTAGAAAGTTAAAAAGATCATCAAAGTTGTTATTTCCGGTAAAACTGCAGGTCTACAATTTGGTTCATAGTTTGGATCTAGTCCACAAATGATTTCTGAAAGTATAGAATTACTCGAGAGCCATAGAATAAGTGCTTAATATGTTATATTCCCTCCTTACAAAACGTGCATTTATCTTCATAACTTAAATGAATCTTTTCAAAGGTTGGTTTGTGCATATTTTTTATGAAGACATCTGAAATTAAAAATAATCAGTTTTGTATCTTTTATGCAAAGTTTAGCCAACACAAAAGAGTTGGTCGATTCAACTGCCCCAACTGCACACTCTCTAGAGCTGCCTGGACAAAGTTTTATGTTTACTCATTTATGTTGTATCTGTGCTTCTTCTCAGGTCATTGCAAATAATGTTGTTGTTTTCTCTTACCATAAGGAGTAAAGTTTTGACGAAAACTATATTAAAACTATTTCCACATTCAAACCACGAATCATTTTATGTGTCACCTTCACACATATCTTTGAGATAAGAACAAGTACTATAAGAAATGGATATTTTCTGGGGCTGATTTGTGCTTTATTTCATCAACGCTCAACAGAGACATTTGTGCGTAATGATGTATGGGATAAGCTGCAATACCATTTGTTCTTCATCTGGTGAAACATCTGAAATTATCGACAGTACCTAAATAACAAGTATCTTCAGATAAATATTTCTAAATTGTATATGGTTATTTGTACTGTGTAATAAAATATAAATAAAACCACGCCATCAAATATTTGTAATGGATTTAAAATTTCTTTCTAATTTAGTGTTTCCTGATTTTAATAATTGCGTACCTCCAAATTTGTTAAATATTTATTCAGAAACCAGTTTTTGTGATAAACCATCTTCGTTTAGTAAAAGACGCATAATTCAGGAAAGTTATATGTAACGCACTAACGAGTGCAAGTGTATGATGAAAACAATAACATAATTCTCCTTTCATTATGGCAATAATAATAATGACACAATTTCTAGTCTCAATCATTAAGTTGATTCCCCCAAAAAGTATGATATTTTCATATTCTTTGCTCACATGACTTTCTGTCTATCTATCTATCTATCTATCTATCTATCTATCTATCTATCTGTCTGTCTGTCTGTATGTCTCTCTATCTATCTATCCTGCAATTGGCAATACAATTTTCTATACTTTATTAAGTAAGGACTCTTGAGTTTAAATATCTAACCACTTTATATTGGTATCCTATAAATGGGTTTAAGGCTGACTGTACGAGTTGTAAGAATAGTCTAATATTTTCAATTTATGTAGACCACCAACCACATTAAACTGCCTCGTTGTATCCTGATTTCCTAAGAACCCCCATGTTTTTGCAATTGACTACACTGTACAAGGATAATAACTAATTTACCCAGTGTTCATATGTCATACACAAAACAACGAAAATAAATAATAATTATCAGAAATAAAGACAAATGTCACTAAATCACCACCAATATTTACATAACTAATGATGGAAACAAGTGTCAGTTCTTTCCCTATATGTGGCTTATTCGACACACTGTACCGAGCGCATCTGTACTTTCAATATTAAAAGTTTGATAGCCATAGGATTACATGTATTTGTGTAATATTAATATCAGTCAAAGGACCGTTTTGATTGCAAGAAGACCAATGTGGTAGTCCCGATTACTTGGCATAGAGGTGTTTGCCACGTGCATTGTACACAGGGCCTATTGTATATGACAAAATATAATGCTCGTTGCATCTTAATAAGTCTTCATGCAATAGGATGATTACAGTGCAATAGCTCAATAATCTCCGAATGACATGTTTTATTGCACGTAAAATACGATATCAAATGACCCATTTTAGCTCATATTAATACATTTTTCGAAAAACAAATTGCCGTTGAACATTTAAATGACAGCTTCCTTACTTATTAATTAATAACTTTTCACTTATTACGCACTATATGTTTTATTTGTCTGTACCACACCCACCCACCCTGCTTAGCTTAATCGTATTACCAGTAGGCCTTAAGGTATCCTGCATCAAAGGTATAATAGAGCAAATTCATTCCCACCATTGCACACTATTAGATTAAACATCTTTAAGCCGGCTTGGCCCAACTAAACCAGATACACACCAATAACCTTAAAAGAGCTTAGTGTAACCAAGTCATACATGCTCTGTATTTCTTATGCACGCCAGCATTTTGAAAAGCGGTAACCCCAGATAATGCACTAGGTCAGTGAGGCTAGGTTGTTTACTTGTAATCAGATAAGAACAAAACGGAGAAAATGCTTTATGCAGAACGTGTCTCATGTAAGGAAGTATATATGCCGTTATATGTTCATTACATGATCAAACATGAGACAGGGGCCCCGAGTGGCCGAGTGGTCTAAAGCGCTCTTCGTTACGGATCACTGCCATCTCACCTCTGTCTGCGGCGGTTCGAGTCTAAGATTCAGCCAATGTGGGTATGTGAGAAAGCTTGCCAGTAGCTTCTCGAGGGTCGGTGGTTCTTTCCGGGGTTTTCCCGGGTTCTTCCTCCACCATTAATACTGGCCGCCATGTATAGCCTATCTTGTGCTGAAAAATGGCGTTAAACCCCACAACAACAACAACAACAACATGAGACAATTTGAATTATGTGCAGAATCTGGTGTCTGCAGTGGCGTCTGTTCTGTTTATTATCGCATAAAATGGTCAAAAGTGCTGACGCTGCTAAACTGATTTCTTTGTATTTATAAAGTGAAAACTTTGAAACATCAGAATTATTCAAACTTAAATTAGCTGGCGTATGATAGGCCTACAGCTTTGGAGTGGGATTTAATTTCAGAAATAAAAAGTAAAATTGATATAGTTATTGCATAGGAAAGTCAGACATGAATTGGTCAACTTCAAATGTACGCAACTGGTCTTGGAAATAATTACCACTTATGTGTCGTAATTTGTGCTGTGTTAGTGGTGTCAAACTTTGTTATTTTTGCCGAAAGATGTTGGATAAATAAGAGATTATCTTTTTGCGAGACCGTTTCAACACTCAGCAGTTTCAAAGAAGAAATGGTCTTACCATGAAATTCTTCTCCGTCAGTAGAACGTCGGTCCTTTCAAGGAACTTGTTTGCGTTACCTATCTAGTCAGCAATAATTTGATTTTGTTTATGATGACCAAATTCTGGTAACTCTGAGACCATCAAAACACCTTAGCACGATGTATGTTGTATGAGATGAGTACTTGCTTCATAATTATGGAGTGTGACTTTTGAAATAAAATGGCACCGAATATACTGAATGACAAGTTTAGTCTTCGGCAGTTAATGTTACGCTAGGGGCCGTATGCTTTGAAATAGTTCATTCAAAATGTGTCAAGATTCATCACTTTTTTCAAATATGAGACATGTTGGATCAGCTTCATTGCTGGAGAGCCCACTCCGGTGACCTAGTGTTTAGAGTTTCCGCCTCGGATGCGAGTGATCGTTGGTTCGAATCCCGGCCGAGTCATACCAACGACTTATAAAAATGGTACTAGCAGATGCCTCGTTAGGCGCTCTGCATTAAGAGGTCATTGTAAGGACTGGTCAGCCTGGTGTCAGAATAACTCACTGGTGGACACCATGCTACATGTCTGCGGCAAGATGCCACAGTGCTAGACATCTCTATAAATTGCCACACTGCAGACATCGTAGCGATGTGACTGAAAAATTGTTAAAGCTAAGTTAAAAATCCAAATCACACACTCATACAAATACAGATGTGATCTTGTTTATCTTTATTGCACAGGCTGACGCCGTATGAAACTTGATCTTCTCGCAATGACATAGTGTCAGTCGCCCGACAAAAGAACGGAAATAAAAAAGTGCAAATAACATTTAAATACATTCACACACAAAATGGACAATAGTTAATAAGCCTTGTAGACAAATATAACAACAAATATAAATTCAGCCTGCATAGTTAAGAAAGACGCATTGGCGAAGATCAGGGATAGAGACGTAAAATGATTGGAGGCAAGAAAATTCACTCACATGGTTCTATGCCGGAGATGGAGTGCGGTGGGTGCGAACTTAGAAATCAACGAATTGGCTGAGATATATAGATCTCAATAGACTTCAATAAGCTGGACATTAAACCCAACTGAGCAAATCATCAACATTTAAAAAAATTAAACTACTGTATTTTTGAAGAGATTATTTATATATACCTAGGGAAAAGAGACATAAATGCATCTGGTAATTTTGAAAATGGAGCAATGTCATAGATAACTAGATGTTGAAGTTCAGAAGTATCCTTTAAACAAATCATTTAATTGGACTTTCTCAACCAAACCTGAACAGTGTTCTGTGTCTCTGATGAACACCAAAAGTAGATAACTAGGTCACACCAAGGAGTATACAAATATAGTGATTCAATCCACCAATTTAAGTGCACACGAAAGTGTCGCATATACAAAAACTATGAAAGTTGATACCCGAGAAAAGTTTTTAAATCATAAAACTGAATATATTTGAAATGGACCAATAAAGCTGAATTGTTGAAAAAGCTCACTCAAATTTAAAAGTTAAAATATGATGTTTTCATTATTTCTTTGTGCATCTAATGCAGCTGTTTGTCAGTACGATGGAAATAGCTAATACTAGGGATTTCTCAGTCTAATAATGGACTGTAACAGGGTTTTCCAGGTCAAATGCATGCATGTACTTTATAAGAGTCGGTTGCTACAATTGATATTGCTAATGATGATAGCTTATGTAATGACTTTGCAAAATAATTAGGTAAAGTGGACAAGAGTTACCTCCCTTGTGTGAGCACACGTCAACTTCCCATGCCATCGCTGCAGTTTGTTTTCAGGAAAACAATATGTGCAAATTTTCCTGATTACAAACTTGGCATCATATTATAGATGTTATTGATTTTGAACCGGAAGTTTGTGCAATAGTAGCTATGACAAGGTATCTCCTCTCACGTATGAAAAAACAAAAAGTAGGACACACTGTCTTGGCAATCGGGCTAAGAGTGAACGTCTGATGTAGACGCCAAAATAGTTGGCAGGAAGTTAATAAGGCTATGGGCTAAATAAAATCCTCTCTTGACGGACATTCACACAAGCGACCGAGTGTAGTACGATACAGTTTCGATATTCTTTAGCTGCTGAGGAACGAAAAGATCCAGTACCCGGTAAGAGACAGGGCATTTGTCAAGTTCATTATTATTGTTATGAAAGCCTTCTGATGCCTGCAAAATGTTGACAAGAGATGTCGCGTATATCAGCGCTTACATAAAATGTGCGTTTATGCAACAAAATCTTGGACATAAATCATGGCGTGCAGAGAACATCCCACATACAGTCTTCATGAAGCAACCGAGAATGTTGTTGTTAGGGTTCTTACAAAGAACCCTGACAACATTGGCTACATCTTGATCGCAGTCGCCAGCAGAGGCAAATGTTAGAAAGTACTTAGAACACATCAATTTTTTTGAGTATCATCGAATGATCATGCAAAAAGACGTCATACTGGATCATATGAATACGACAACAAGTTAGGCAACAGGATGGAAAACGTCGAGGCCTCATCAAGACACGATTATTTTGCGTGGCGAATTTGGAAAGCATAAAAGACATCTCTTCCCGTGCATGCAAAAAATATCTGGTAAAAAATAAATTTTCAGTTCTATATTTAGCGCAGAGAAATCGTTAAGGACCAGCAGGCGCTCTATATTGTTATGTTATCGCTTAATCTGAAATAAATCTTAGACGATTAGCGGCTGCATGTATAATTTTTCTTTTGCGGGTGCTGCAAAAAGTTATGTCGCTTGTTGTATGTCATGTTCCTATCTCGTTTGATTTTAATTTTTGCTTTATCATATCCAGAACTAGAGATAAATATTTGTTATATAATGGCAGGCTGGAACAAATGTTTAGCATTTGATAGCTACGAAGCAAAATAAGCTTGGCGAAATAGGAAATATCAGATTAAGGAGCATAATTGCTAATTAAGCAAACAAAATGTGCTACATCAAAGTCCACATTTCAGGAACCGATATATGGTCAAAGGCTATGAAAGCATATAGTTTTGTCAATGAGTGTTTCAGTGGTATCATTCCAGATGTATTGTTCTGGATTACATAGTGGATGGAGTAGATATCGTATTGAAAATCTTGAGGTAGTTTTGCGCAGGAAAATACAGGAAGGGTGGTACAGGAACGAATAATACAACAGCACGACCCTAGAAACCTTTACTATAGAAACTCAAGAGGAAGAAATATTCAGACCACAAATATCCTAAAGCACAAAGAAGGGCACCATATAATGTTTGCTGTATCGGAGTTAGCAAAACTTCTGACTCGAAAATCAATAACGCAACCCAAGCTTTCATTTTTTTCCTTAGCGTCATAGAATTTTCTATATAATATATGGTGCGCATAATATTTAGTGTAGCATTTATATTTTTGCTCATAACAAGTTCAGTTGTTCCACAAAAGTCGGCAGCGATCAGAACGACATCACATTTAGTTTTCGAATGACCATGGCTGCAGACATAGTTTTATAATGACCATGATAGGCATACTCATTGTATGCTAAGTTATAAATACAACTGTGCTCGTTGCCTGAAATATATTTTTCATGGTTTTAGATGGGAACAGACCTAACAAGTCAAAATATTCTGTATCGCTTATCTGGCTTGCTAAGGTGGCCCAATGTGTTTCACAGGCATCAAAATAATTTCCTAAGCTAATGACACAACTCTCATCACGCTTTTTAAATGTGTTGTGGGAGAGGAAGCGTATCTACAGAAAATACACAATAAAATAATTTTATTTCCTTGAGCGTTTTCTGAATGTTAAAATTATTTAGCGGCGTTGTGTACAAGAAAGTGTTAACCCGCGTGGCTTATTTTTTAAACCTACAACGCGGCCAAAAGGTTTTACAATTAACCAAGGCAAAATCAAACCTATACTACCACCAGCAAGTAGTGGCAAGACACCGTCCTGTTATTAATAGCGCCGCTGCAGTCAAAATCATTATGACTCATTTTTCTGTTGAGATTTGTTTTCTTTCCTTGTCTTGTTGTGTTGGCTTTTTGTCAACGTAAGTTTGTCGCCTCTAGATAACAGCTGTTGTGCTGAAAGTATAATATGTAATCGATTTCCTCTAGAGACTGCTAGCGCAATTTTCTTATGTTCAGAGAGAGAGAGAGGGGGGGGGGGAAGGGGGTAATTCGATGATAAATGTTTATGCCATACTCTACGTAAAATATTTTGCCTTCTTATGGGTCTAGGTCCTCTGCAGTAAAATGTGTTTATTTCCGCACCAGAGGTCGCTGCAGATCCTAGCGGTCCAGGTGCAGAAAACATTATTGGACCCCAGGCTGCAACCAAGCGCAAAATTCCTGGGAACATGCATGTAACAGGATGATCCAATTTTGTATAGCCTAACATCGACGACACTAAAAAGACTGTGTGAATGAGATGTTTATTTATAATATGACTGAAAAATATTAAATCTGACACCAAACTCGTTTGCATAAATTCCAACAATCGATATAAGCGTAATGATACTACTCCTTACAGGGAACGACTGGTAACATGTAACGTAAACAAGTAATTTATAAGAATTAAGGAATGGAATAAATATGCTGATCCTGAGCCCCAACCTGAAAAGCCACAAACACAACCTGAACGAAAGCCTGAAGCAGAATGTTGGAACCGCATCCTGAAGAAGATATCCTGAATACTGAGTCACTGCAGCCTTGCGAGGATCCTGGTTACAAAACAGAAAGAAAATAGTCGAAGTGTTCTACAGTATATTTAAGAATCGGCCACTGGAATGCAATGATCCTTTTCTTGTAAGAGAAGTACACTGCGTCACAAGCTGTTTATGGCAAAATTTGATATCAACACTATCTTGGTTTTAGAAATACTTACCGGCTACATCAAAGAACCTGAGCTCACCAAGGAGCTGAAAGCAGATTGTTCAAAGATAACATGCAACTTAATATTTAGATCCATAAAAAGCTCGACTAATTTCCTCAGGACGAACCAGAAGGCAAAGGAGAGATACAACCAGCGGTGGAAAAAGAGATACAACCAGAGTGCTGATAAATAGCCCTCTAAACTGATATATTATAAAAGATGTCATAGATTTTAGTCAAATTAGCAACCACCTTAAGAAAGAAGAAATCGAAGAGCTCATCACATATTTAAAATGCTGACAAAAACTATCTTAATTCTTTAGATAATCTGCGCGATATTACAAATGACTGTTGTGATTGTTGACATCAACTCAACTGGCCATACGTGCAGCAGGTGTCTAAATCATCTGCTTGCTGCATGCGTTAGAATTGCAGCGCAGACTGAATTTAGAAAGGTGGAGCCAGATCTTCAAAACCAAAAGGAACCATATGCAAGTACTCTTACCTCAGGTACTCAAAAATTTTAATTAGCTTGCGTGGCGCAGCATTCAATGTATCAGATTTGGGAAAAGAATAACAATTGTGGACAACATCGTGGTTGAACTCAGCCCTATGTACGTTTGTAAGTATGAAAAACAAACTTATAACAACTTGGTTTTCATGATAAAAGCGTTTGCACTGAAATTAATGGTGGCAACCAAGTTGAGAAATTAAATACTTCTGAAATTAAAATTTGGGCCTGTCGTTAATGGTTCTGACCAACTCATGTAACGACTTCGTGCCACCAAGTCTAATTTTCAGGTTTTTCATGGGGACATGCCTTTGTATAAATTTTCAATAGTTTTCCACAGCGTTTGTTAAAAATTATGCCATATATATATATATATATATATATATATATATATATATATATATATATATATATATATATATATATCACAAATTTGTTTTAGGTAGAATTACCACACAGGTGTTACTCAGCAGATTAAACATCATATGGACAAGCTGTAATTAGCCACCACGCGATGTTAACCTGCAATGTCGTGCATAGGACTGTAGTGCTGGTAATAAATGTTGCACCGATTTACCCATAGAAAGCACTTGCATACTATTATTAGACTGAAAAATACATATAACTAGCTATTTCCATTGTAATGACACACAGTTCAATGAGACATACATAAAAATAATGATAACAAAGACTTGAAATGTAAATTACAAACTATTCAGTTTTCCGAGCTTACTGTTACAGTTAACCTCGAGAAAACGTATTGAGAATAAGCTCAGAATTGTCCGGTACGTTTCATATATGTTCAGTTATATGGGAGGAAACGGGACATTTCAGTTACATGGACAGGTTAGTTACATGAAATAGACTATTAATGTTACTTTTGCATTCAGGGAGAGGGTAAGTTACATTTACTAAAGGACAACCATTATCTGAGCATGCCTCTGCTGCTGTAGGCCTTTTTGTCGGCGATTGATTATCTTATATGCAGGGACGGAAACATGTTGTGATGTCGGCCATAGTCATTGACGAAGCCAATATGGACGACCCGTATTAGAGCGGAAAGGGTTGAAAGAAAGAAGTTAACGATTCGAATAAAATAGTGCCGATAGGGGTCCAGGGCAAAGTTTACATCCGTTTATCATGTTTATTTCTTGAAAAGTACAATGACGAAGAGACAACGAACAGTGTAAAACACCAAAATGGTTGGTACAAAATTGAAGATGTAGGCTTTATGAATGACGCAGGGGAGATCACTATACTCGGCTGGAAGGCAGACATGATAATTACAGGTGGGTTAAGTGTGATGCACTCTATCATTGAGAAAATGTTGAAAACCCATCTAAGCTTGATGGATGTTGTACCGATTCCTGATTTCGTTAATTTCCAAGTAGCATTTACGTGAATTCCTCCATTTCTGCTACTAGGTCGAGCTAGAAGAATCGCTTTGAAATGTGTGAGGCGAAACATTTGGAACAATCACATTTGCTTGATTTTGTCATATATCAATTTGTACACTGAAACATTTAATAACTATTCTACACACTCTACCACCTAATTTTTGTAAGCATTAGGTTGCTCTCATATACCGCCTGCGTTTGTCCCGATATTTCCATATCAAACGAAGGTTCTATTATGTTATGTTTATACGCTTACTACAAGTGCCTGCTCGAAGGCTGTCATATACTTGCCAAAACTATGTATTTCTTGGGGCTGTAGTTTAGAATGACTGAGGTAACAAATGTCACGTGTTATCAGATACCAATAAATAACGCAGGATTCAGCTGAGTGGAAAGCAGTTGAAATGTCAGTAAGCAAAAGTGGCACATAATTTTAGCCCAACTGTGGGCGCGTTAAGAAACAAAGGTTCAGATGTGAAGGGTGAAAAAGGCTCACAAAAGTAATGTTATCAAACAGAGCATGTAAGACTCACAGACTTTAAAATAAGTGAATAATAATGAAGGTCGTTTAATATTTTCATGTCATAATCCTGGACGTTTAGTATCTTACAAAAACTAAAAATCAACTGTGTGAAAAAATAAAACAAACTGAAAAGGAATAAAATGTTCTTATTTGAAGCAATTGTTAAACGAACAAACTACATATACGTAACACAGACAATACAAACATTATTGCCATACACAAACATTTACGTCATCCTCGTAGATAACAATTGAAAATCAGGCTCTATTTCTGTCCTTAACACACACACACACACACACACACACACATCTCTCTCTCTCTCTTCGGGGCGCTTGAACGACTTAGGACTTGAAAAGGTATATAACGAAACTAACGAGGATTTGATTTTATGTTTCTAAGAAATTAGACCACATCTATGGAACTCATTTTATAAATAAAATAATTTAATGATTTCGGCTCAGTAAAAGACCAACTAGGTTGCTCAGTTAGCTTTTGAGTAAATACAAAGATTACGATTTTAAATCGGTACTAAAGAACATTGATTATAAAGATAATACAACAATGAAATGAGCAGTGAAGCAACACGAAAGATGAGATACATAATGTGATCAGGAAGTATGATACACGTTGTGTTTTGTTCGAATTTAAATATATAACATCTAGCATATATATCGAGAGATATCGGCCAATAACATGAGATTCACAAACCAATTTACTACATTTAGTAAATTATAAGAAACTTCTGTCATAATGTTCAAATGAAAGATAATAATAAAGGAATGTTTAACAGTTGTATCTATAATGAAAGCACCAAGAGATCATCCATACAGGCAATCAAAATATAACCTCGACCAAAATAAACACTGGATTCATAAATGAAAAATAAATATAACAGACATAACAATTTTTGAAAGGAATGTAACGTATGTGCTAATCTTCATGCAACTGTAGAAAAAAGTGTACCTCCTGTAAGAATGCCTTAAGGAGAAAAAGACAGCCACATATATATGGCTATGGTAGTCGATAGGGTCACGTCATTATTGTGGAATATTGTGAGAATTATTATAGCCTCAAGAAGAGCAAAAGTTCCAGGTCTGTCAGATATAATTCAAGAGGAATGTTTTTAATTTAAAATATTTATTGGAGTAGCTAGTGCTCATTCACTTTTTTACTAATACACTACTCTGGAATTATGTGGATTGCATTATTGTGTTACATCAGGACATCAGGGCATTCAAGATTATTTAAATTCACTCGCATCATTCTATAATATTTCACTTGTGATTGGACATTTAGGATTATTTGGGATTAAACTGACATCACCGTAAGTGTATCTAGAATTTTTATTTTGTATCGTAGAGAAATAAATTGCTTGTTGATTTTACATAAATAAATCATTGGCTTAACTTCATTCCGTTGCATATTTTAAGACCTATAGTCGTAATATTATGCAATAAAATAAATAACATAACAGATAAAATGCCCGTCTGTGGCGTAATATATATATATATATATATATATATATATATATATATATATATATATATATATATATATATATATATATATATATATAATCACCAACTGAAACGTTCCTTACGTTCTGTAATGTGATATGAAAACTCCGAATACACTATGGACAATAAAAGAGCAAGGCGATTACGTTTGTGCCTTTACATTATGTCATCACACATAGAATATATGTGAACACAAGGACAACTGTGCGAAAACGATCTATGTTGGAGCCTACAGTTTACGGTGGAGCAGACTCCATCAATAACTTTCACGAGTATATGCAAGAAATTGCCCACTATTATGCAAACAGCTTACACAAAAAAATGTTGCTAACATGATATTCTCTAAAACAAATAAGAACATTTTTCGTGCCAAAATATAATTTATGAAATGGAGATTACTGACGGTTAAGTTACCATCGAGGAAAAACACGAAGAAAAAGTTATCAGAGTTAAAAATTGTGGGATCATGATCGATTTACTGAAAATTACATAGCTAGTGTGATTTCAATTACAAACAGGTAATATATATATATATATATATATATATATATATATATATATATATATATATATATATATACACACTATTGATTCATAATGTTTTTGGCTACGATATGTATTCTATTGTCAAAACTTCAGTAGAAGGTTGCTCAGATCAAGAAGTAGCAAAGGCTACAAATTTGAAGAAAATAGCATCTCGTTTAGTATGGAGTTTGCAATCAGATTTCCATATTGTTATCGATTTATAGACCAGTTAATTAACTAACTTGTGAAAAATCTGAAGAAAAAAATTACTGAGTCTAAAAGATGACAAAAATAACAGAAATAATTACTGAGTCAAAAGTGATGCTCTAAATACTGCTAAAAATAAAAAACCTGTAACCTATTGAAAACTTGTAACCTATTGAAAACTTGTGACCTATTGAAAACTTGTAACTATTGAAAACTTGTAACCTATTGAAAACTTGTAACCTATTGAAAAGCTGTAATCTATTGAAAACTTTCAAACAATTCTATGAAGATAAGGAATAACAGATGTAGAATACCGGTGTGTAAGACATGCCATCATTCATTTTAAATATAATTCTCCTGGTAACGAATATGGCTACAAAGAAAAGTAAGAATGTAATGTTATACTTTTAGGTGTTGAGAAACGGATGCACGAATAATAATAATAAACTGGATACAGCACATGATCTCAGTGTCTTGGTTCAAGATGCCAGTCTGAAATCAGCAAGGTATATTTATTTTCCGTAATGATTGAATGATACTAAATATGTACGCTAACTTAAATGATAAGTACATTACGTGCGTAGAGCTGTATTATTTGATCAAGAGCCAGGGTTAAAACTATGCATATACTTGAGAAGAAAAGTAACCAATGGATCTGGAAAGGATTTCTTTAAACTAATGAATAATGCTGTGATTGATGCACAGATGGAAAATTCAAGACAACGAATGTAAAAGTATTTACTGAAGGAAACAAATATTTTATATTTCGAATACATGGGGAACGCTCATTGAAACAAGATATGGTATTAGTTATTTAAAGAATAACTAACTTCAAATAACCAAGTCAACTTATGGTAGCTTTACAGCGCTGGAAATAAATGTTTCTTTTGTATCACTTTTAATGAATAATTTAACTTTCCGCACGTATCCAAATTAGTGTACTTTATAGTTCCAGGAAGGGAGCTCGTGAAAACCTGCATGTCGTAAATGATTCTCTTAGACAAACACATAACAGAACGAAAGTGAATGGTACTGTTTTGATTGGAATCGTCCTTTCTTCTAAGATACGTGCTGTGGAGCCTGTATGTGGTATGCCAATCTTTGTGATGAAACTTCTACGGAGATAATAGTAAGCAATGACGCAGATTATGTTGTAATAAAGACTGGTTCGAGACCCATTCGTAGCAGATCATGTTGTAATAAAGAATGGTTCGAGATACATTCGTGTTACCTTTCATTCATATTCCTGATACAGGGTTGCATTCAGATCGGTTTCTGTTTCTTCTTTGGTTCATCCTACTGTTTGGCCATCAAAACTCTGGTAAGAGAATGTTATCTGCATAAAAAGTATTAAATGTATGATTACTATTTAATCACAGAGCTGCGCAATATGATTTGTTATTCTTTCCTAGTCATTCATATATAACAAATATAATATTTTTGGCAGACATAAGTATATTAGCATGACTTTATATATATATATATATATATATATATATATATATATATATATATATATATATATATATATATATACAGAATATATGTATAGTATGTACGCTGTTTATATGATATACCACGAGATGTATAAATTTTTCATTCAAAGGAAACTAAGCTTGCCGATATAGGTATATCAATGATACAGCGTACACATACTATACATATATTTTATTTATATCACAAACAAAAACACATATATGCACTTTGAATGGAGTTACGATATGCTCCGGGAAACTGTATTGACCGAGTGAATGAACTCCTCACGTACTTGCGATTGTGCCCGCTACAAAATGTAGCTCTACGATTTTTCTTCTAGTTCACAATCACATATGCAAATTGATAAGTTAGTAATATAGTGGGGCACCCTAGTCTAAATGGGAAAATACATTACAGACCACCACCGCCCGGGAAACTCAAGCCTGAAGGCTTTTTAAAGTTCGTGGGCAACTCTAGCATCAAGGGAAATCCCAGTCAAAAAGGTTGTGGGCAATTCTAGCCTAGTGGGAATTGAACATGGTAAATATTGGGCCTGTATAGCGTCAAAGGAAATGGGATTGTTGTATAGGGACAATAGGAATGGAACAGGTGGGGTGAGGTCACGGTGCTGTACATTGGTAACAATGTATCAAAAGACTGACGTGAATACGAACTACTCTAGGGAGAGACAAATACAGGAGAGATATAGACATGAACATCTATAATAAATAAATACATACATACATACATACATACATACATACATACATACATACATAGATTGATGAACATCAATCTATCATACGTTAACTATAAAATTTACTAAGAGAAATATGTAGGCAAGAAAGCAAATCTTTTCCTGGCATATGAGTGGCCCTGAATGATGATTTGACATACATAGGTAAGTCCATACGGAACAGGATCGACGATACGAGAGTAGATGATTCAACGTTAGTCCACATCTTGTGATTAGAACAGGTGAAGGGAATGAATTGAACTGCGGTTATTTATAGTGGAAGAGCGGATCGAAACGGATTGAGTTTTTCACCAATCCTAACAAGCGTTACAAAATTCAGTCACAGCGTGGAGTCTGTCTTTCAGTCTGAATAGATTTGAATGTGACGTCACATTCCCTATATAGATACGCTAGCGTCTATGCGACAAAGTTTTCAAACATGACGGAAACTAAGAAAACGATGAATTGGGGTGCACCGGCCGTGGAGACGAATGGCGATGGTATAGCAGTTGCTATTAAAGTCAACACAGTCCCACTTCCAGAAGAGACCGATTTTAATTGTGATTTAGTGGATTGTCTCTCTTCTTCGCAAGAATTTATTCCAGTACCAGCACCTTCACCGCCTTCTTCTTCTTTACAATGAGTCGAGGATTTTAAACAGAGACAGAAAGAATGATTAGAGCATTTTTTACAGCAGCAGAAAGAAGCAGAACTAGCTTTTCTCCTTCAACAGCAAGAACAAGAAGAAGCAAGAAGGAAACGACAGGACGAAGAAGCAGCAGAGAAGAAACATAGTCTAGAAGAGAAGGAGGACAGTGAAAGTCAACGAGTGACGGTACTCTTAGACATTTTGGCAGGGTTAAGAAGTCTGAAACAAAGGTATCTGACTTCTTTAATACGACCCAAGAGAAAAAGTCCTTCCCGAGCCAAACAGACCAACCCTGTTACTACGCATTTTTTTTTGTTGTTGTTTTTATAATTTCTTCACTTTTACAGGTTTTTCCTCCTCTTCTTCCACACTTTCTCCTCGTCTTCTTTTCTTCTCTTTTTTTCTCTTTCTGGGCGTGTCTGCGTTCTTACTTTTTTGAGGGTTCGTCTTCATCCTGTTTTGATCCCCTCTTTTCCTTTTGCTCCTGTTGTTTTTAGAGCATTCTGAACACCAATGTCCTTTCTCTTGACAATGATAACAGGCATCTTGACTTTTGTCTCTTCAGAACCTGTCTTGCTTTTTTGACGGTCTGGACACTCTATAGCCCAATGCCCTTTCTTCTTTCAGATGTAGACTTTTATATCGAAAGGAGGGTGAGTACTCCGTCGGCTTGTCTGAAGATAACCTTCGTATGACACCTCGCAAAGTGTGGGCTCTTCCATTATTCTGGTCGGTTTACGAGTGAAATGAATACTGGGAGGGAATACACTGACCCTTTATATCGGTAAGACACTGATCTGACATGGATATAGGGACCTATGGCGTTTAAAATGTAGTCATTTGACGTTTTGCAGTCAAGATGAAACGATCGCATCATTTCGTGGACAAAGGAGAAGAAAGTAAGAGTCAGAAACCCAATTTATTTCCTCCCTCAGTAGATGAAGTCTTGGCTCAAATTCATGCCAGCGATTATGAAAATGACATGAATGAGACAGAAATCCAGATCCAGAGAGTCTACCCCCAGCCAAGGTTCACCACCATTAACCCCTGAAAAGTACTACCATATTCGAGAGACGGAAAAGCGCTCCTCTAGAAACTTTGGAACTACGGCTTCAATGTACAAGGTGAAGTTTAAAGATGTCTAGTCCGAAATACCATTGGAGAAAGCAGAAGAGTTCATCACCAAGCTGTGGGACGATTCTGTGTTAACCACACTGAAACGACAGTGTGAAGCCAAAGAAGACAATCTCTTGAGACTTTCCATTCAACACGACACTTTGAAATCTCCCGTTTGGATCGAGTTTAGCAACCCAGCAGAATTGACACCATCCAAAGTCATCAACAAGATTCAACACGTGCAACAATCTAACGACAAGTTAAATATTACTGACGGAAAAGCAATGTTGTTTATGTCCCACGTGTCTCTTCCCCAAGGGACCGGTCTCAAAAAGGTGTTATTGGTAGACGACCTTCGCAGCACCAAAACAAGCCTCGTCCGAATTAACAACCCTCAAGACCAGACGTGTTTAGCCTGTGCCATCGTGGTGGTACTAACGTATGCCGGCAAGAACGACACGGCAGAATGTGAAAGAACCTGGAAAACTATTCGACAATTGGACCAAGCCAAACAACGAAGTGACGCAGAACTCTCGTTACATAAAGCGGGCCTATCCAGCGACATACTCTGCGGCATTCCAGAAATGCAAAAATTGCAAGACGTCTTGGCTCCTTGCATCACCTTGAAAGTGCACCTTCAAGAAGCGCGTGGACCTTTGTTGTTTCGAAGCAAATATTTCAAAGACGGAAAATACATTCACGTCTATCATCACGATGAACATTTCGATGCTATTACCAGTATCACCGCATTTTTGGGATACAGTTATTACTGTGAGAAATGAGACTATGGCTATAACAATCTAAAGCAACACAAGCATTGTGGATCGAAATGCTCAGGATGTTTGGCTTCTCAATCCTGTCTTGACGAAGAACAACCAGATTGCTTATCAGCGCACTTTTTTCAGTCCTACCAGTTGCCAACAACATCTATAGACGCAAGGTTCACAGCAGAAAAGTGCTTGCCAACTCCTGAGATTGTGCCCTACTTGTGGACAAGGCACACGTACCAATAATGCCAAGGCATACGTATGTTCAGGAAAGAAACGGTGTCACATTTTTCACCAAATCGTAGACTTGGAACACGAATGCTACATTCAAAAATACGATTCCAAACATCAAGAGGAAGATTATGAACACAAGAATATAGGCAACTTCATCTTTTTCTATTTCGAATGCATGCAAGAGACTGGCATTCACATTCCTAATTTATGCGTGGCTTATCGAGCGTGCATCCAAGAGCCTGTCTTTAGTCATGGCCCTCACTACAGCAAGATTCCTGGAGGACGTGAACAATCTTTCGGTGACCTAACACATTGGCCGATTTTGCCAGATTGATCTTAGACCTCATCGACGAGACGTGGAGTCAAGAGGACTTCGAACATTATGGATATTGTCATCGCTATCCACGGTGATGACTCACAATTTCTTGGGATACGATGGACAATTCCTTCTCAGATACTTTTTGGAGCAAAGTACCGAACGTCCTAAAGTGACTTTGAACGGAGCCAAAATCATTTCCATGCAAGTGGGACAAGTGCAGTTTAAAGATTCGACGAGTTACTTGGCTATGCCTTTGAGCCGAATGTGCCAAACGTTTGGAATGACCGAAATGACCAAAGGCTATTTTCTGACTTTTTCAATACCGAAGCCAAACAACAAGCCGTTCTACCTCATTTGCCTGAGGATCACTACTACGACCCCGACAACATGCGCACCGAACAACGAGAAGCTTTCACCGCTTGGTACCTCACTCACGCCTGGGAACCCTTCGACTTTCAGGAAGAAATATTAAAGTGTTGTCGTTCCGACGTGGACATTTTACGGCTTTGGCAAATACCGAGAATTATTTATGGAGCACAGATGGATCTGTCCTTCTTAAGAAGCTTGTACCATCGCCAAAACGTGTTCCTTAGTGTACCGCCAACAATTCATGCCCAAAAACACACTGCCTGTCATAAGCCCTCAAACGACGAACTACGTCAAACGTCAATACTCTGTCAACGCCCTACGCTGGTTACATTACTTGTGCGACAAGGAAGACAAATAAATCCAACACGCTCGCAACGGAGGAGGCGAAAAGACCATCGGAAATGTGGTGGAAATATGGGAACACAAGTACGATCACGTTTGAAAACCGATCCTGAGTTTAAACGCATCGTGGAAGTTACAAGTTGATGGACCCAATGAACCCGAGAGACAGTTTGAACAGAGGAAGGACACATGCCACCTGTTTGCTGTACCAAACCGACAAGGAGAAAGGAGAAGAAATCAAATACTTAGACGTGTGTTCGCTGTATCCTTACATATGCAAATTGCTGACGGAACACATCGATTGAGACAACATTCGACAATACGAAGGGTTGATCAACTGCAAAGTCCTGCCTCCCACTGACTTGTACCATCCCGTTTTACCTAACCATTGACGAGGAAAACTGATGTTTTCCTTGCGCCGTACTTGTGCTGAAACGTGCAATAAAGACTGACCTTGTCAGGACACCCAGGAAGAATACTCCTTGACAGAAACGTGATCAGCATGGAATTGTTCAAAACTCTGGACATGTGATACCAACTGTTAGAAGTGTAAGAAAGTTACCACTTCCCCAATACAGAACAATAATATAAGGGCGACGAGACTCAGAAAGGAATTATCGCAGTCTACATGGATGCCTCTTTGAAACTGAAACAAGAAGCCAGCGGCTATCCTTCCTGGTGCCACACTCCCGAAGACCAAATGAAATTCAAAGGGAAATACTGGGAGCAGGAGGGCATCACTTTAGACCACGTAGAGAAAAACGAAGGAAGGCGATCGTTTGCCAAATGATGTGAAATTGCTTGTGGGGCGAAATGGCACAATGACCGTGTTTACCTAAGACAGTGTATTTGACAGAAACGTCCCGTTACTTCCAGATGATTCACGACAAAATCAAATACGTGAAACACGTGGACGTCGTTCGTGAGGATTTGATCTTAGTCAATTACAAAGAAGAACTGGACTTTGTAGAAGCCGACGAATTTGGAAATGTCATCATTGCGGCTTACGTGACAGCCCATGCTCGCTTAAAATTGTAGGAAGCTTTAGAACTGTTAGGTGATCGCGTCCTGTACTTTGACACGGACAGTTGCATCTACATCGATCGCCCGGGTCAATGTCACCATGATATTGAAGGAGATTACTTAGGAGCCTAGAGAGACGAGCACCCCGACGATAAGATTCTAAGTTTCGCTAAGGGACTTTTTATTACTAGGACTTCTATTTTTTAATTCTTGTAATATTTTTGGATTTAATTCGTATAACCGTAAGTTATTTTTCTTATTTTTCACTTTGTATTCTAAGGAAATAAATGATTTGTTAAATTTTACAAAGCTTGTTGTCTACACTCTTTTCTGTTACTTATTTTAAGAGCATAAACTCTTAACAGATGTTGATCAGGAAATTATTCCTTTAGCTGATATGTTTATTGGCCAGGCTTTTGATGAGCTCACTTTTTCTCCTGGTATACATCAATCAAAGGGTGTTGATCACAGTGGTCCACTTTTTTACTACATATTCTCTTTATTCTAGTCAGTATGACACACGACAATCACTCATTGTCGAACAGGAACAAGATGCTGAGATCTCCAGTTTATTTCAGGGGGCTTATAAGAGAAAATGAATTCAAAGTGCCTGTCTTTTTATTAGAAAAACATTCGTTCCTTATGAAAAAATGGAGATCACCTGAGGTACCCACTGATGAAGAGTGGCTCATCTGAAACCTATTCTTGCATTTGACGAACTGTTTAGCAAAATAATAATTTGTCTTGCAAAGCCTCGATGGGAGACAAATAATATAACGCCTTGACCGGGATTATCTTGTCTCGGTTAAAAAATCAACATAAATTCTAATAATTTCACGATGTGATCCTAGGGTGTAGGTATGTGTTGGCACAGCCTAACCCTGTGACCCGTACACCTGTGCACGTGGGATATTTTGAGACGAAGTCTATGAAGCAAAAGCAAAAGTCAGGGTCGATGCCGCTGAGACTCACGACTTCGCCCATAGGGAATTTGCTACCTGACGAGTTGGGAAAACTTCAAGAGGAAGTTTTGACTCTCAACAAGGTACACAGGTACGCAAATGAGGGGTCCATATGGAAATTGCCAGTCGGTGAAGTGAAGTGTGAGTTTAAATGAGGTATCTTGTACCCGTACGCCAGGAAAGGGTCAAATACGTTTAAACAGGTTATTGAGCAGAAAAATAAACGAGCTGAGGTGCTTAGGCTTGCACATGAGGACCTACTTGGAAACACATTGGGGGGGGGGTGAAGACCAGAGATAGGCACGTGAGGGATTTCTATTGGCCAGGTATGTATGGGGATGTGTTGAGGTTTTGATTGTCGTGCGACAAGTGTCAGCGGGTGGCACCTAAGAACTCCCATCGCCCAGCGCCACTAGGAACCACCCCACTGATCGATGTTCCTGAATAAATGCTAACTGATCATGGGAGCATATACGGTATATTAAGGGCAGATTGTTTATGTAGGCTAAGGAAGCTGAGGTGAAGTGTTTACAGGAGAATGTTTAATAACTTATATTCCTAAACTTTTGCACAGTAAAATTCCCAGATTTCACTTTTTAAGAGAGGGCCTAATTAGGTCCAGACAACGATAACCACAGAAAAATTTAAGAGTGGGGAAACTCACCATCACCTTTTGTACAACTTTTAATCTCCGTTGGGATTTTAGTTATTGCTTTTTATGCCATTTTCCAGTTTCTTAAATAAATATTTACATGACTGCTAATAAGGTTTCAGTTAATGAAGAAATAAAACAAGTTAGTGTCTTTGCACGAAGGACAAGACATCTTTCAAAAGTTCATTAATGTTTCTTTAGAAACCTCAAATATACGATTTCGGCAAAATCAAGCAAAGGTTTCTAATTTGTTATTTTATTAATAGGTCCATATGTATAACGCATAAAGACAATATGTAGTGACACAGTTATGAAAGTGCGAATTGCTACAAACCTATAAGGAACATAAACAATTGACATAAACACTTTTTGCTGAGTATAAAGATTCCTCGACATCAGTGGCAAGTTGTGTGCTTAAAACCTGGATGAGAGAATTGACTTAATTAGTTTTGAATATCAACATTTTTCTACATCATAGGCAAGGGGCGGGTGGGGCTTAAAACCTGAACACGATGGCAGAGGGCCTCGACATACCAGACTGGGCGACATTTCCAGGAGGACAACTACACCCCCCCCCCCATAAAACATTTTAATCGCTGTTCTGCCATAAATACGTACCAAACAAAATGATGCAGTTTAAAGTTTTCTGAGTACAGACGCCATCGGATCCAATTAAATCCTTTTCGTGGCAGCACGTTCTACCCATCACCAGGTATAAAACGAGTGAGCTTTCTACTATCTAGTATGGAATAACCATATTAGTGAATTGTTTAATATAATATCTGTCATTTCTCAGGAATAAAGCAAGTATCAGATATTTGGCAGATACTTACAGGAAATAACTCATATTCTGAACTGTCTATTCAATGATACGCAAATAAGAATACACGATGGTTACTTTGGACCAGTCAAAATTGAAATTCTTCTTTGCATACATCGAAGTTTCTATCGATCTGAAAGAATCAGGCATATTAGGGCATGCAAACAAATTTTATTCCTCTGCTAGAAAAATGTGTTTCTTCTGTGCGACTACAGCTGAATAGTTCTGGTAAACACAGACACTGTGCGCAATTCAGCCATTTATTGTGAGGTCCGGATAAAGAATGAATAAAACAACACATCAGGGCATCATTGACTCGGGCAATCCGACACTAAAACAGGGATACGTCCACAATGTAATGTATGAATATTTCAGGCCGTAATGCGAGCTCTGAAAGATAACACATTTAGCGGATTTTGGGGCAGTATTCAACGTCACTCTCATCAGTAGTCCAAAATATGCAATTCTTTTTCAGACCTAATACAAGTTGCAACCTTTTGTATTTACGTAAGAGTCAATCACGTATGATTAAAGAAACTTGTTTCTAATAGTAGTAGATAAAGTAGAGGTACCGGTGAGAATTATGGTATCCCAAACGTGGTATGTATTAATTCTTCATTTTTATTGGATATTTTAAATATCTTCAGACACAATAATGATTTTTACACCAGTTTCTAAGTCGCAGCTTGCGTTCAAGGCAAATCTTGCATCAGCGCTTGTCTACATTACCAGATGTTGCAAATGCCATACCTCTCTTTGTTGGGCAGTGGACTATTCCAGTAAATAGTCAGTCTTACTGACATCATCAGTGTCTAAAGTTCAATAACGAAGCACGTTTTTCATATTGCCACGATACGCAATCCCACTGGTAGACCAGTTGGTCTCTATAATACTGTCTCACCTCATGTGTATTATTTACCTTTTATATATAGTTAATCTTCATACTTGTTATTCTTGCTTTTATGGGGGGGGGGGTTTCTGGCTTGTCTATATGATAGCTCCTTCATGATCATTTGCTCTATTGTTAGGGCTTCTCTAATGGCTCTGGGGCATTCACGGTTGTTTGGCTTGTGGTTGCCATTGCAGTTTGTATAGCTCTGTTTGGCTGTGACGCAGTCATTCCTGTTTGGGTGGCACAAACCACAGCGATTGCACCAGAAAAGCTTCCCGCAGTTTCTAGAAAAAGTTCTGCACAATCTTGAAAAGTAATGCAACACTTTAGGATAATTAAGAAAACCACATAATTTAGGCAATGAGAAAATGGCAACCCAGGAAGACATAGCTATCTGGCAATGGAACTCACCCGGACTAAGCGCCCGACCAGTAAAATAAAACTGATGTTAAAGGCAACATCATGGCAAAATGAGCAAAAAATGTAACTTGCTATTACTAAACAAGGGTACCACATAAGATTAGACGACATAACGGGACAAACATCGGCTATAGACTTGTCCTTCCGCACACCAAGAATAGGAGGAATAGCCGAATGACAAGTCAGCGAGAAGGACAAGCTAGGGAGTGACCACTACACAATCAATATAAAAATCTAACTACATTGCAGTTAGAAAACTTCGTTTGGGTGATCATTGGTGACGTTTTCTCACCAAATATCGCCCTGTTCTAATTAATCTTGTGTGGTCATTGAATGAGTCCAATTTCTCTTCACATACCACACTTTAACTAATATTAATTGTGCGTGGTCATTGAATGAGCTCATTTTCTCTGAGCATCTAACGCTTTTACTAGTATACATTGTGTGATTATTAGATGAAAATCACGCCAATTTTTTGCAGTATATTTTATATATTTATCTTCAGATTTCACACTTTCTTAGACTGAAACTATCGATCTGATGAACTTATATGCGTTCGTCAGTGGAACATAATCCCCCCCCCCACATCCAATTTAGAGTATGTCGGTTAGGATGCTGTCTAAGGGACATAACTCTTTTCTTTGTATGAAACAGTCTTGTGACAAGTTGTCTATCTTGATCTACTGCAGTCCATTAACTCAAGTCAACATTATCTACGAGAATTTTGAGTGATAAAGTCGTTTTCTCCCCAAGATTGTGCATTATATGAATAAAGAGAATCTTCTAAATAATACCCGTACCCCACCCCCATTTATCACAGCCAGCCAGCAAAAATAAACTAAGTAGGAGTCAAGTGACAACAGATACAGAAAGTTGGCGATGTTTTCCCTTGCACATCAGTGACTGCAAGCAATGATAAAAGTCAGCCACACAAGACGGATACCCGAATGTCAGACCTGATGTCAAAGTTCGCATCTGCATCATTGTGACGCGTTTCCGTGAATCTAGGTGATTGTTGAATATTCAGTTTATTGCTGTATAATTTATTTGAATCTTGCATGTTGAATAAATATGTATAGCATGCATGCAATGTCAGACTCATGCTTTTAGCCAAGTTTATTTTATAAGGTGTCTTTAACAAACAAAGTGTAAGTAGTGTCTGGGGTTGTCGTATCAAAAAGTGATAAAGAAATAAAGTCCCTAACGGCCAAAAACCGTTTATATATATATATATATATATATATATATATATATATATATATATATATATATATATATATATATATATATATATATATATATATATATATATATATATGTTGTTACGACTTTTTGTTAGGGTTCTTGCAATCATAATATATTCTGGGTTCGCCTGGTACTGGCTAGTTGTAAAGTGGGGCGATTCAGGGACAATGGGACTTACCATTAAAAACAGGGTCCCGGCACTTTGGGGACTATGTAAATTTAACATGGGGAAAACTGGCCCGGCACTTTGGGGACAATGGGAATTAACATGGGAATCTATTTTGGGTCAGTCTAGAGACAAGGGAAATTTAACATGGGAGAAAAAAGCAATTCTAGGGACGAGGGGAACTGAACATGGGATTTTTTTTTTGTTTTTTTTTTTAAAACTAAAAAAATAAAAAAGGGGTAGGCAATTGAAAGTCGATCTCTTTTCGAGAAATGTGGGTGGCCCTGAAAAGGGCCTTTGGGTTTCTTCTTCTAACTCCTCCACTTCTTCCACCAAGTTCTCACTTTTTTCATTATTCCTTTCTTCTTCTTCTTCTTCTTCTCCTCCTCTGTTATCCAGTCAGGATGGCCTATCTCTCTGAATTTCTGTTGGATCTTCATCCAGTTGTTATTCAATCTTTCAAACTCTAATTTCTTCTTCTTATTCTCTTCTTCCTTTCTCTCTTTGCTCCATTTTTCTTTTATCTTCATCACTTCAACTTTCATTACCTCTCTAATTAGTTCTTCTGCTTTTATCAACTGGTTACAACCCCACTTTACGTACCACCAGTCAATCCAATGAAAGCTATTTTCTAGGAAGCTCCTAACTTCTATGACATGATCCAAGGCTTCCTTTAAAGTACCTACTCTCACGTAAGGTGGGTCAATGAATCCTCTGATTCTTTCTACTTCTTCCTCAATCATTCCCCCTATTAGATCTTTTGCTACTCCAAGACTCTTCACATTGTTCAGGCTACCTTCAAATCTTCCTTCCTTATTCAATCTTTCTACTACATAAGTCCCATCCATGATCCAAAAATAGCTATTTCTCAAATTGCTGAATAATTTTGTCACCTCCATCTTCGTTTTGATTATTCCTTAGAATGGTTGGAACATCAAACTTTGTGGGTTCTTATAGTTAAAGTGCGGACGTGAAGGAAAACATCCCCCTAAGACATAAAATTGATATTACCTAGATCATGACCAAACAACGCGCGGACGTGAAGGAAAATATCCCCTACTTTTCTCATTTCATATGATCTACTATCCACATACGTGAAGGAGCAATAAACTAACCCCAAATCTACTATCCACACACGCAAAGCATTAAAATGAAATCCTAATCTACTATCACACAAACCAACTTAAGCTCTTACATAACCCAATAATCTACTATCCACACAAACCTACGTGATCGCTTACAAACACACACACACACACACACACATACACACACAATTAAAAAAGTGTCAGTGTTTATATTCACACTACTCTACATACACACACATTGGCAAATCGATTACTATTTCTTTTCTAAAGGTTTGGGTAGCCCTGAAAAGGGCTGTTTGTTTTTGAACTCCATGACACCTGGTTAATGATGGCACCTTCCAGGCATGGCACCACACACACATCTTCTTCCCCAGTCTCCTTTCACTCTTTTTGTGGGGAAAGCAGAGGCGGGATAAGTGGCTTCAGAATCCCAATTTTCTGTCTCGGGGGTTCTGAAATTTCCTCTCTCCTTTTCTTCCTCTTCTTTCTTTCTTCTCTCCTCCTCTTTCATTCTTCCCTCTTCTACTATGGCCTCTGCAGCCAGCTCATTCACTATACGCCTGGCATATTCCAGGTGTACATGAAGTTCAAGCAGTTTTGCTAGTCTGGTGTTCATTCTCTTGATCAATCAACAAAGGTAGCTAGACTGCCGAGCCATTTTCAATTTATAGTGAAAGCGCGGACGTGAAGGAAAACATCCCCTAAAACAAAATTGATATTACCTAGATCATGACCAAACAACGCGCGGACCTAAAAGAAACACTCACTCACTTTTTATACTACCCATCACTATTCTAAAAATTTTTATTAAACATTTTTATTAAACAAATAATATACTATCCACATACGCAAAGCAATTGAATCAAACCCCAAATCTACTCACCCCACACGTCAAACAGCAAAAAAAAAAATCATCATATTCTACTATCCACACAAACGTACGTGAGCACTTACAAACACACAATCATATACGCAAACACATACATTCACACTATAAAAAAAGAGTCAGTGTTTATATTCACACTACTCTACCTACACACATTGGCAAATGGATTACTATTTCTTTTCTAGAGTATGGGGTAGCCCTGAAAAGGGCTGTTTTTTTGTTTGCCATGGCAATCTTTTAGTTTCTAAGAATGCGATGTCCTCTGACGATAGACTTTCTGACGATAGGTCTGCTTCTTCGGAAAGAGAAGAAGAACTCTTTGGTGTCGATACGACAATCGACAAAGCCTCTGTCAGGTTCAGGTTGCTGCTGCTGCTGCTGCTGCTGTTGCTACTCTCTCTGCTGTTTCTGAAGTCTGTACTTCTCTGTCCATTCTTCTTTCTCCCTGTTCACTTCTTCTCTGAAGAGCTCTTCTATCAGGTCTTCAGTGACCTTTAACATTCTCACATTCTCTATCTCTTCTGGCTTCGGTATCAGACTGTGTCTGACCCTGTGCAAATTCTCGTAGGCTTCGTTTAGCTTAGCTGGGTTTGGAGCACATCTTCGTAGGAGGATGAGTCGGCAATGGATGGTTAGACTAGAAACTACCCCGGTTTTTAAAGTCAAAGCGAGGACGTGAAGAAAAACATCCCTTCACGGTTTTCGAGCCGGAACGTTCAATGAGTGCCATGAGAGGGATAGTAAGAAGTCAAAGAGCATGAATCAAAATTCTTATAGCCAAACAAAAGACAAAAGCATTTTTTTCAAAATCACTTAACACTAACAAACAACTCTAACATTTTTAACAATAATCCAACAATATAACATCAAACATTTTGTTTCAAATGACAAACATTTTTGTTCCAACTCACACATTATTTTGCACAAGGCTGACAACGTTGTGAATGAAATTGTGATTTCCACTGTTGGAGTCATTAGGCCATTGATGGACACTACGTTTCCTAGCTTGAGACAAAAGATAAGCATAATGGTCACAAAACCATTGATCTACTTACACATCGTTTCTAGAAGAAGAACGAGGATCAAAATGAGTCACTAAATGTTCTAAGGAATAGCCCAGGCTGCGATGATGCAGAAAATACACACAATATTGTCCATTATTGAATCGGGTGGTCTGAGCATTTCTTCTCATAAAGTCAATGATATCGTCTTCCAGAGGGGGCAATCCATACGAATCGAAATATTCCACACATCCTTCTTGAGGAAAGTAGACGGCTACCCAGTGGGTTCCTGGGAGATGACTGTCGGCCGTGTTGATCACATAAGCTAGATGGTCTTGAGGTTTGCGATGAGGGACGACAGGATTCCAAGAAGCCGCGTACGAACTGTGGTTCAAAAGGTAATAAAGTTCCCAGGTATCCATGTTTTGTGTGGTTTTTTTTCTTCTTCACAGGTAATAATAAGTCATCAATTCGATCCTGACTTTTTGCTTGAAAATGTCTGACAAGTAAAAGGCGTTTAGCTTCGTCTCCCCACTCTGATTCAGGAGAGCTTCGATACGATGGATCTCTTGAGTGGTTAATGTGGACAAGAATGTTCACGCAAGTCTTTATACCACTCATGCAACACGACTTCGTCCGAGATGAGACTCCAAGCTTCGTCCAGATACTCGTTCAATTTTTCTTCTTGACTCAGCATTAGGCATTTATCGTGTTGAATTTGACTGGGATGATCGTTTTAACATCCATAGCAATCTTTCTTGATCAATTCCGTCATTTTTTCGACCAAGTGTTTGGCAAAACAGGAGACTAAATGGGCTTCTTGTTCTGGCCATCTTGACTTCATCATGATAACTTCTTCGTCTTTGTCTTGAGATTCTTCTTCCCCGGTCTCTTCACATTCCATCTTCAAAGTTTCTCCACTAGGCAAAGAGGGATAACAGTCGTCCATGGCTTCTAATAGTCTAGAATGACTTCTCTCAAACTGTTGATTTCTATGGTATTGTCAAATTCTGCATACAGGATGACGTTCACTGTGTGATCTGGAGGTGGATTTGCAAACTGAAGTTCCACACGAATCTGACCCGATTTTATAAGGTGGAAATGTCCCTCGTCGCTGCCTTGGTCTGGAGTGAAATCAAAACCCCACAAAGCATAGCCTCCTGCATAATCGTCGTACGAAATACCGTGGCTGGTGCTGGTTCCTAACTGTCCGGTGGCTTCGTACAGGGACAAGTACGATCTCAAATAATTCTTCGCGACACCAAAGTTGGGCTGAAAGGGTCGGGTACACAAGGTCTTGCCGTCGCGACTGACTTCGATCTTGGACACATTGTAATGTTGAAACTCAAAAGGATTTTGATCGTGGGTTCCGTTGAAAGCTGAATTCCCTAACGATACCAACAATCAAACGTTTGGGTAACTGTCCTTGGAACAGATGATCTTCGATCATAGATCGCTGTGTAGCGGGAATGGTGAACGTTTTCACTTCTACGCGTCGTATCGGATACTTGGCGGTCGTTCTGCTCAACGTCTGACTGACGTCGTTTCCCACATTAGGTAACACTTCCACACGACGCACGTAAAGTCGGGCTTCTTGAATGATAGTTTTGTATTCATTGGCATATGCCATCAAATAGAAAGCGGCACAGCTACGATTCAGTCTCAGACGGATATCCACCCCGTTCAGCAAATACTTTTCTTGTAACCACATGTCCAAATGCAAACGATCCATCAGTTCTAAACTTCGCCCTTGCAGAATTTTCTTACGACAGTCGTTAAACCCTACATTGTGAGGATTGTCATCTTCTGTTAGGACTGTGTCGTTAAACGTGGCTACACCTGCCGTGTCAGGTTTCCATACCACGCAAGCATCCAGATGAGTATTCTTGGCTTCTTTTCCGTAAGTCAAGAGATTTTCCAGGTAGGCACGATATGGGTAAGTATCCATGCTGCTGCTGACCAGTTTGTTATTCAAGTACAAGTCCACTTCGCTGAACAAGGAATGCATGAAATTGTTGACAGGAGCTACTCTAGCATCGCCTCCTGGATTGGTGTTGTCCGTTTTGATCACTTTGACTTTCAAGTACAGGTAACTGCTATTCAGATCGATCTAATCTTCGGGCTGTCCTTTGATTTCAAACTCGATGGGAGCGGAATCCGTCAAAGAGGAGACGGGATGAAATTCCACCCACTGGGATTCTTGCATGGTCATCATGGTGGGGGGCATGGCAAACAGATCCAGTTCCGACTTGGAACAAGCACAAGACTCTCGGTGCATCATTTGTTTCTCTTTCTCAATAATCGAAACGTCTAAGTCTCGAACGGTTCTTCTTTTATTGCCTTTCTAGCTTTAGAAGTGTGAAGTCTGGTGAAAGGGTGTTTTCTTCGTCGTCTCTTTCTGCCTTGTCCTTGCTGAATGCCTGACTCGGTAGCGTGCAGGGCATTCATAGGTGTGTTTCGTCGGCCCAAAAGGTCTTTGCCCGTTTGCAGCAAGACATTTTTGCCTGCCCTCATGAAGGTTTCTTTAGGATTTTGTTTGTCGATGATGACATTTTGGAGAAATTCTTTGCCTTGTGTCAGTGCCGCATCTTTCAAGGCGTGCAATCCGCGTGTCACCATCGGTTTCAACACCGAGGCCACCGAACGAAAGGCCGATTTTAACCGTTTTGGAAAATGGAGTTTCACCGTGACTTTTCCTTTGGTGAATGGAATATTTTGTCCCAGATCTCCTTTTATAGCAATGTTGACCGTGTCCAAATACGACTTGCTGACAGGGAAATAGTGAGGATGTACAATTTCGCGGTGAACGTGGTAAGTGTTTCCACCTTCCTCGTCAGTGACCGTGGCAGAATCCACTTTGAATGGAATGACACGCAGTAACGGTACGGAGGTGTGTCCCACCACGTTGTACTCCACCACATCGGAGTACACAAACATCAAATTCAGTCCTTGGTTCAATTCTACCGGGGCACGAAATAACTTGCTAAAAGACTCGTTGTCGTAAATGATTGGTAATTCGTTTTTCTTGAGCATGGCCTTTCTCATGTCCATGTCTCCGCCCAACATGTCAAACAATTCAGGACAAAATAAAATGGACACGATTTTACTCTCGTCAAATTTCATCAAGAAGCGACGAGCTGCTTTGTGGTATTCCATGGTGACACTTTTTTTGGTACTTTCCAAAGCTTTCAGAAACAGGACATTAAACCTGGAGGTTATGGTGCTGACCAAATGTTGACCACTAAAATAATAGCCTGGGGGAACGAACAAGTGATAGGTGGTGTACTTTTGATTTTTTGTGCCAGGGGTTTTCTTGTCATATTTGCCATGGGTATCCAAGTACTGTTGCAATTGTTCGTCATAAACTTCCACATCAAAAAAGTTTTGATTGGGAAGGACATTGAGGACTTGGGTCGGGTGAATCATTTCTACTAAAGCCACTTCCCAATGGGCTTCGTGATCTAATGGGATGGACTGAAGTAATTTGGCCGTGTAACAGCACAACGTGTTCTTGGGAAACACCTCCATGGAACTGTCACTGGGTAAGGTTAAGTAAAATTGGTTTTGGTGACTCATAATTCCAGAGTTCTGTGGCTGTCCGAGGGGTTACTGGACGTCAGAGGCGTGTCTCCGTCCAAAATAGAGTTGTTGTTGTTGTTATTGGAGTGGTGACTAACACTGGCACTGGATACAAGGTTCCCTTGGTTCCCGTTGGAAGAGAATTTCAGGGAGGGATTAGGAAGCAGGTAACCGATGCAACTGCTCAATAAAATGGTCCACAATTGTTTGTCTCCCTGTTGCAAACTCAAATTGGCGATGGCTGCCCCGATGACACAATACACCACGAAGATTTGACAGAAAAAGACGATTTGCGTTTTAGGTACACGTTCTCCACACCACACCCACAAGGGTTGTTTTTGTAAATCTTGCAGAGAAGAACTAGGTGAAGGAGTGGTCGACGTAGCTGCGTCTGTGTGAAAGGGCATGATGGTCACTTCTTTTTATAGTCGATGACTTGCGAAGCGTCGATCCAAGAATCAAAACTGGGTGGATATCCTTTCCAACGTACTTTGACTTCTTTGACACATCGTTTGCCCACCTTACGGGTTCTGCGTTCGAGAATGCTTTCGATGTCGTACACGTCGTCTTCTTTTTTGTCACACATTGTAACTCGGGTAAGTCAAACGTTCCTTTGAGCACTTCTACGTTCATGTCTTCCAATTTATAGACGGCAGGATGACGGCCATGCACTCGTTCAGTGACACGAAACAATTCGGTCGTCCAGTTAGGTAAGTAACCTTTGTCGAAAGTGCGTTTGGTTTTGCCAATGCGTACCCAATCTCCTACGGTCAACACTCCACTTTTCTTGGGGGCAGCCCTCGTCGGGGACGTACCAAACAGGCGCTCAAACATCAACACTTCGTTCTCGGGAGTCACTTCTTGCGGGGCACGTCCGATGCTTCGATGGTAAGATTGGTTGTATGCTTGCACCAGGTGCGGTAAGATGTCGATGTACTTCAGAGTGTGGTGATGCGTAAAATATTTCCACATGCGTTCTTTCAAAGTGCGTTGAAAACGTTCCACGATGCTGGCTTTGGTTTCGGGATTCTCGGTGGTAAATAAATGAATGTCACGTTTCTTTAATTCTTTTTGGAAAGCTTGGTTCAGAAATTCGGTGCCTTTGTCCGTTTGCCATCGAAGAGGGTGACGACCACTTTGTTTCAACACTCGTTGCAGGGCTCGCACTAACTCGGTGCTCGATTTGGAAGTCAAGGGTACGACCCAGGCAAATTTGGAACAGACGTCGATGACACAGAACAAATATTTGTAACCACGATTGTAACTGGCCAAATGAGAGACATCGGCGAATTCGGCTTGCCATTGATGATCGATGCCTTCCACTCGGGTGCGACTTCTGGCAAACTTGCGTCGAATGGGTTTGTGTAAAGTGTAGGTAGCTTGTTCTTGTAACCATTGTTGCACTTGAGGTAAACGGAGACTTTTCAGTCGCGTTTTGGCAGCACGATACAATTTTTGAACTCCTGCGCAACCTGCAGGATGCGAGGGATCGTAGTAAATGCTGGCTAACACTTTTCCATTTTGTGTTTGTGTGTTAATAAGGCACCCACTCTTGCAAGATGCTACTCTTTTTCTCTTTGGGTACTTTCTTGGATTGCAATGCTTTGCGTGTGCGACCAGCAATAGGTGTCGAAGAGGAGGATGTCGGAACAGGGGATATCGGTTCTTGTTTCACTTCTGTCTTCACTTCTGTCTTCACTTTCTGTTTCTCTTGTGATGAAGAAGGGGTGGTCATCATCTTTTTAATCCATCCAATTCTGGAGGTAGGTGGTGTTGTTAACTTGCGTACTTTTTCTGGTGGAGTTTGAAACCCTTCTTCTTCTTCTTTTTCTGTCTTGGTCACTGGTAGTGGTGGTGGTGGTACTGGTGATGGTGCTGGACTTTTCATCAAGGTCTTAAAATCTTTCAGAGTGGGTAGAGCTGTTTCGTCTAAAGCTTTCTGGTGAAAGAGTTGTAGTCGTTGCAAGAGTTGACCGTACTTTTGCGATTTTTCTGTTTCGGACAAATCTTGGCGATCCATCAAGGACTGCAATTCGTGTTGTAACTGGGACATCTCGCTCAAATTGGGATTGGGAGGTAAATGCGGGGTGCGTTGTTCTTGCCACCGATGGTATTCCATCCATCGTTTGTAAGGCACTAAAGCTAGTTTTCGTCCTTCCATGGGGTTGTCAAGGGTCGATTCTGAGATCTTGGGACTTCAGAGCGCCTTTTTATCTTGCTCCCATCAGTCCTCCCAACATGGTTCCCAAGACTCCTTTCAGCAAGGGGCCTAACAAGAGGGGTAAAATGCCTCCACGTTGGACCAACATCTTCTTCTTTTGACTAGGGGGATTTTCTTTTGAACCATTTGGCGAAGAACGTGACGATGTTTGCCTAAGCATTGTTTCTGGTGTTTGGACAAAGGGATCGTGCCTTTCAAGACGTTCAAACAGCATTCGCACACGGTATCGATAACGTCTTTGGAGGCTGATTGAATGAGTTTTTTTTCGTAGAGGTGGAGAAGCTTTGGACAGGACAGATAACATGTCCCCATCTTTGACTAAACGTGGTGGCAGTCCTTTCCTTTTCTTTCCTTGGGGTTGTTTAGAAGAGGGATGTTTTTTGAAAGGTGACATCTTTGAATCTTCAGGAGCACCAAAACACTGATACCCCGACTTGGTCACACACCTTTTTTTATACTGGAACGCGTCGCCACTGATAGTCTTTACGTCGTATCAACTTCAGGACAGGTAAGACACGTAGTGCAGGGGTACGCAACGGACTAAATCTAGCCAGTTCTTGCTTGGACAAATCCAGTAAACTTTGTAATATGCCCGATCTTTCTTGGACTTTGATTTTGGGAGAAGGTACTTTGTGACAGCAGCCACTGCCACTAAATTGGATGGTCCTGCCACTTGGGAAGTTCTTCTTCGGGTCATCAACGGAGAAGTTCTTGGTGTGATCAACGTCTCCAAGTAGTCTTCAGTTCTTAGTGTCATCAACGGAGAAGTGGGTGAACTTGAGGCTGCCGGAGACGCGGTCACCGCCGTGCCAGGTCGTGGTTTGCGAGTGTAAGGTTGCGTCCTGGCCGAAATGCCTCTCTTGCGACTAGTTTTCTTCTGTGGACTTTTCTTTTTCTGGGGACTTTTTCTCTGTTTCTTTTTCTGGGGGCTTCTTTTCTATTTCCGGGGTGGTGTCTGGTAAGAGGAGGGTCTCACCACTGGAGAAGTTCTCCTTGGGGACCTGGTCTTTTTCTTCTTCTTGGAGCTTCGTTTGACTTTTTTCTTGGGGAGAACTTTGGGGGCATTAGGATCCCATCTTAAGAGAGAGCGAATGATGACCCCTCCTAGAGTACGCTCCCTCCAGGTTTCAAAATGATTTGTTTTTTGGTTTGAGTGTCGATGCGGGGATCGGCCAGTTGGATCAAAGCGACTTTGTTTCGATCAAAAAAGCGTTTGGTTTGATGAGGAATCTGAATGATCCCTTGTAGTAATTGACGTACCGTCACCGTGAACCATCGTAAGACTTCTTTGAGACTAGCTTCTAAGACACGAGCTCGTGTTTGTGGATTTTTTTCTCGACTGATGCCATACACGGCACGAATCAATTTGACGGGAAGATGCGACTGAAGGGACGTCATGTTCAAAATGTGTGTGAGACAGACGAAAAGGGTCTGAGGTTTTTATAGATTTTTTGTGGAATGAAGTTAAGTCGAGGACGGAGACGTGTACAGGACAGGCCCTCCGTCTTGGCACCAGTGGTGAAACAAGTGGGTACGAAATCGCAAATCATCGGGGGTCGTAGGTTTCAAATCGACGAGTAAATAGGCGTGTGGAGTTTGAATGGCATCGTCGTACGCCTGAGTCAGCCAAGGTGTCCCTAACTGTTTGGCTAAGACTTGCACTTGAGATTTATCTCGAGGGCTTTTAAACAAGACCACGTAATGTGCATTGAGACTGATGGTGCGATGGGCTTTACTTTGTTGAAACAAATTTTGAGTGATGTAAACGACACTGGCATTACGATGATGCCCTTTGCGCGTGAACCACAGTTTAATTTCTTCTTCGTCTTCTCCTAACATGTCGTCGAAAATGACCAAATGTGTTTGACGGGAGTCAGAGACGATGCCGTCGTCTTCTTTAGGAATGCCTTCCACAAACACGATGGAATCGATTTGACTTTCTCGCAAGAGGCTGTACGCCGATTGCCACTCTTTGTAACACCACACGATGCGTTGAGGTGGACGATCGATCAAATGATGTTTATGGTCGATCAAGCGTTTGACGAATTCGGTTTTGCCTGAACCGCTAGGTCCAGCAATGAGCATGTTAAAGGGATGGCGAAGATACAAAGCCTCCCAACTAGCACGATCTAAGTGTTCGTCGATGACTTTGACAGTGGAGGAAGAGGGAGCAGAGACGGCAGAGGTAGCCATAGTGTGAGGAATGTCACTTGTGACACGAAAACAAACAAGACGAGAGTTTATATACTTTTTTTCAGGACACGTTTATTGAATGTTTTAAACATGAATACGAAAGACAAAAATACATAAAAGCCAAAGGCTTAAGTACAACGATAAAAGGCACATGATAACCATTAACGTGGAATAAACACAAGTGTCTGTACAACATGTTTTGGGTAATGTTCTGACCAGTGCTATAGGGGGTAAGGTCACACAAGTGTCCTCCCGAAAGGGTCTTTCAGGGATGTCCACGACAGTCCTGTCCTGGGTGACGGGTTCTTCTGGCACTGTCAATAACACAGGTTGAAAAGTCGCAAGGCTCACAATCGCATTCCACTTCAGAAGCCCCAAACTTGAATTGTGCCTTTCAAAACTTGTTTTGTGTTTCTCTGAAAGTATTCATCTTGTTCGCTTGGTCTTGGTAGTCACAATGAACTATCGATCTTGCCTAGGGTTCCTTTCTATATACAGACCAATACCGACGTGTCCATAAGGTAACGTGAAATGATTGGGAAGTCGCACTCGCTTCTGGTACACGATTTGATAGACTTTTTCCAAGGGTCGACTGACGATGTGGTGAGTGGGTAAACGTACAATCTTGTTGGGTTGATAGGTGGTCACTTTAAAGTGTTCATCTTCTCCAGATTGCAAGGCTTCTTTCAATACGCCAAAGTTGACCACACGACTGGCACGATAATTCAGAGTCAATCATTTCACTTTACACTCTGTGTGCACTTCTCCTTGTGGGTCCCGGTATTCGTAGCCATAATTTTTAGGACCGCCACTCGCGAAACTTAGAATCTTGTCGTCAGGATGTTCGTCTGTCCAGGCTCCTAAACGGTCTCCTTCGATGTCAGGGTGATGTTGACTCGGGTGATGGATGTAAATGCACCTGTCCGTATCAAAGTACAGAACACGTTCCCCTAACAGTTCTAAAGCTTCGTACAATTTTAAGCGAGCATGAGCTGTCACGTAAGCCGCAATCATGACATTTCCAAAAGGGTCGTCTTGCACAAAGTCCAGATCTTCTTCGTAATTGACCAAGATCGAATCCTCGCGAACGACGTCCACGTGTTTCATGAATTTGGTTTTGTTGTGAATCATCTGAAAGTAGCGGGAAGGTTCTGTTAAATACTCCGTCTTGGGTAAACACGGTCGTTGTGCCATTTTACCCCACAAGCAATTTAATATCAGTTTGGCAAACGATCGCCTGCCTTCGTTTTTCTCGATGTGATCTAAAGTAATGCCTTCTTGTGCCTAGTATTTCTCTTTGAATGTCTTTTGGTCTTCGGGAGTGTGACACCAGTACGGATAGCCACTGGCTTCTTGTTTCAGTTTCAAAAAGGCATCCACGTAGTCTGCGAAAATGCCTTTCTGCGTGGGGTCACCCTTGTGGTATTGTTGTGTTTTGGGAAAGTGGCAAATTTCGTACACTTCTAACAGTTGGTATCCCATGTCCAGAGCTTTGAACAATTCTACACTGACCCACGTCCCCGTCAAGGCCCGTTCTTCCTGGCTGTGATGACAAGGTTGATCTTGGTTGCACGTTTCGGCACAAGTACGGCACAAAGGAAACATCAGTTTGCCTTGACAATGGTGAGCTAAGACGGGATGGTACAAGTCCGTGGGAGGCAAAACCTTGCACTTGATCAAGCCTTCGTATTGTCGAATGTTTTTCAGGTCGATGTGTTCCGTGAACAATTGCGGGTGCCCTACAGGAAAGCGACAATATTTGCACACGTCCAAGTATTTGATTTCTTCTCCTTTCTCTTCGTCGGCTTGGTATAGCAAACAGGTGGCATTGGTCCTTCCTCCGTACAAACTAGCCCTCGGGTTCAGGGGGTCCATGAACTGGTAACTTTCCACGAGGCGTTTAAATTCGGGATCAGTTTTCAAACGGTGATCGTATTCGTGTTCCCACATTTCCACCACTTGGTATCCTTCCTGTTCTAACTTTAGGCGTCGCTGACAAGTGGCCTGGTACAAGTCTTCCATTATTCGTTGTAAAAACTGATTTTTAGTGCCACGGTCAGGGTAACAGACGGGACATCCGTGAAATAAGCAACCGTTAAACTCGTACACGATCTTGGGGTTTTCTAAGTCCCAGCCATCGACCGAATACGTTCCGATGGTCTTTTCGCCTCCTCCGTTGCGGGCATGCTGAATCCATTTGTCTTCCTTGTCGTACAAGTAACGTAACCAGCGTAGGGCTTTGACCGTGTATTGACGTTTGACATAGTTGGTCGTTTGAGGACTGATGACAGCCACGGTGTTTTCAGGCATGAATCGTTGCCGGTACACTAAGGAACACGCTTTGGCAATGGTGCAAGCTTCTTTCAAAGGATCGACCCCTCCGTGTTCCATGAACAGTTCTCAAAATTTTCCACAGCAACGTCGTAAAATGTCCACGTCGGAACGACAATACTTTAACATTTCTTCCTGAAAGTCGAAAGTTTCCGAGGTGTGAGCCTGGTACCAAGCGTAGAAAGCTTCTCGTTGTTCGGTACGCATGTTGTCAGGGTCGTACTAGTGAGCCTCAGGTAAATGGGGTAGAACGGCGTGTTGATTGGCTTCCGTATTGAAACAGTGTGGAAAGTACCCTTTAGCCATTTCTGTCATTCCAAACGTTTTAGGCATTCGGCTCAAAGGCATGGCCAAGTAACTCATCGAATCTTTAAACTGTACTTGTCCCACTTGCATGAAGATGATTTTGGCTCCGTTCAAAGTCACTTTAGGACGCTCGGTGCCTTGTTCCGTATAGTATCTCAAAAGAAACTGTCCATCGTATCCGGAGAAATTGTGAGCCATCACCGTGGCATGACGATGACAATCTCCGTAACGTTCGATGTCCTTTTGGCTCCACGTCTTGTCGATGCGGTCTAAGACCCATTGGGTAAAATCGGCTAGCGTGTTCGGTTCCCGAAAGATTTTTTCCCGTCCTCCAGGAATCTTGCTGCAGTGAGGGCAATGACTGAAGATAGGTTCTTGAACGCACTTCTCGCACGCACGATGAGCCACGCAGAAATTAGGAACGTGAATGCCAGTCTCTTGCATGCATTCGAAATCGAAAAAGATGAAATTGCCTTTCTCCTTGTGTCCATCCTCTTTCTCTGGTGGGGGTTGGTATTTTTGCACGTAGCATTGATGTTCCAAGTCCACGATGTGGTGACAAATGTGACATTTTTTCTTTCCTGAACATACGTGTGCCTTGGCATTATTGGTACGTATGCCTTGTCCACAAGTAGGGTACAATCTCAGGAGTTGACAAGCACATTTCTGCTGTGAACCTTGCGTCTTCAGATGTTGTTGGTAACAGGCAGGGCTGATAAACGTGCGCAGACAAGAAGGACAATGCAATGGTTTTTGCCCTTCGCTCAGACAGGGTGGAGAGGCCAAACATCCTGAGCATTTCGATCCGCAATGTTTGTGTTGCTCTCGATTTTTATAGCCATAGTCACATTTCTCACAGTAATAACTGTATCCCAGGAATGCAGTGATACTGGTAATGATATCGAAATGGTCATCGTGATAATAGACATGAATGTATTTTCCATTGTTAAAGTCTTTCCCTCGAAACAACAGAGGTCCGCGCACTTCTTGAGGGTGCAATTTCAAGGTGTAGAATGGAGCTAGGACATCTTGCAATTTTTGCATTTCAGGAATGCCGCAGGGTGTGTCTTTGGACAGGCCGGCTTCGTTGTTTGGCTCGGTTCGATTTTCGAATCTTCTCCCAGTCTCTTTTCCATTCTGCCGTGTCGTTCTTGTCGGCATAGGTTCGTCCCACCACGATGGCTCGGGCTAAACACATCTGGTCTTGAGAACTGTGAATTTGGACGAGACTCTTTTTGGTGTTGCGAAGGTCGTTCACCAATAACACCTTCTTGCGTTGTCCGGTCCCTTGAGGAGGAGAGACGTGGGTCATGTCGAGTGTGGCTTTTCCATCGGTGATGTCAAACTGGTCATTGGATTGTTGTACGTGTTGAATTTTGTCCATGACTTTGGAAGCGGTCAATTCTGCAGGGGTGCTAAACTCGATCCAAACAGGGGATTTCAAACCGTCGTGTTGTATGGAGAGTCTCAAGCGATCGTCTTCTTTGGGTTGACATTGTCGCTTGAGTGTGGTGAGCAAAGAATCCCACACCCCGGTGATGAACCCTTCTGCTTTCTCTAAAGGTACTTCAGCTTTGAAATCTTTAAACTTCACCGTGTATTTGTAAGCCGTGGTTCTAAATTTTCTAGAGGAGCGCTTTTCTGTCTCTCGAATGGAATAGTACTTTTCAGGGTTAACTAAGGGTGGTGAACTTTGTTTAGAGGGTTTGGATTCTGGTTCACTCATGTCCTCTTCAAAATCACTGGCATGAATTTGTGCCAAGACTTCAGCTCTGGTACGAGGCGATAGATCACGTTTCTGCCTCTTACTTTCTTCTTCGTTCTTCTCAAATGAATTGGATCGTTTCATCTTGAGTGCAAAACGTCAAATCACTCAAGTTTAAACACCATGGACTAATTTATAGTCCTAGCAAACCAGCATATATAAAAGGGTGTGTGTGTCTTGTCCTTTCACTATTCATTTCACTCTCAAACCGAGCACAGCGACGGAAGAGACTAGACAGATCGAACGTTTCATCAGAGCGTTGCGAGGGGTCATCCGAAATTTTTCTTCAGACCAGCCGACGGACTACTCTCCTTCCTTTCGAGATAAAAGTCAAGATACTTGCTATATCTGTCAGAAGAAAGGGCATTGGTCTTCAGAGTGTCCAGACCGTCAAAGAAAAAAACAGGGGTTAAAAGAGACAAAAGTCAAGATACCTGTTATTATTGTCAAGAAAAAGGACATTGGTCTCCAGATTGCCCAAAAAAGAAACAAGAGGAGTCAGAAGAAGAGAGGGATTCTTCAGAGGAAGAAGAGGAGGAAGATAGCAGACAGGTGAAGAAAAAGAAACAGGAGAAGAAAAGAACAAGGGAAGAAAGTGAGGAGGAAGAGGACGAAAAGACTGTGACGGTGAAGAAATTTAAAAAACAGAGAGACTAAACAGTTTGACAGAAGAAGTGAATGCACTTTTTAAAGTGCTCTGTTGTGAATTGTGAATTGTATTGTAACTATTGATAAAAGAATAAATTAGGCATAAAAGGTAAGTGTCTTTGAGTTTTGATTTTAAAATAAGAACGTACACTCACACATTCATATACACGTATTATAGGGGTAAAATGGGGTGGTTTTCTTTGTTGTTTTTTTTTTTGAGTTATTGGAAATTGAAAGTCTATCTCTTTTCGAGAGATATGGGTGGCCCTGAAAAGGGCCTTTGGTTTTTGGTGTAGGGGTGAGTTTAAGCAATCAAGTTTAACTGCCTTAAGCCTTTGCCACGGCCGAGGCCTACTTCTGATGATGATGATTGGGTTGAAATCACTAAGGGTGGTACGGTAGGCTTAGTCACAGGGTTAGCGTGTTTAGCTCGGGAAGGTCGTATTCTCTTCGGTCGTGATAAAGAAGTCTGATACATTTGTTTCAGACTTCTTAACTCCGCTAAAATGTCTAACAGTACCGTGACCGTTTGATTTTCACCCTCTTGTTTCTTTGCTGCTGCTTGTTGTTGTTGTTGTTGTTTTTTTCTTACCTCTTCTTGCTGTTGTTGCTGTAAATGAAAAGCTTGTTCCGCTTCCTTTTGTCGTTGTATAAATTTCTCCAATTCTTCTTTCTGTCTCTGTCTAAAATTCTCCACGTGTGGTAATGAAGGTGACGAAGGTTCCGGAACAAATTCTTGCGAGGTAAGAAAATCCACAAAATCCCAATGTACCTCTTCTGAAAGTAAGTCCGGGTTCCCTTGTGTAGTCTCCACTGCTGTTGCACCCCAGTTGATCGTTTTCTGAGTTTCCGTCATGTTGAATCACTGTCTCGCATCGATTGACTGCACACAGGAGGTAGCGAATCTATATAGACCACGTGACGTCACAGACTGTTCTCTTCGGATTGGATGCGAGCTAACTGAATTTTGTAACGCGTGTTTGGATTGGTTAATGAACTCAATCCGTTTCAATCCTTCCTCTACCTATAAATAAGCGCAGTTCACTGCATTGATTTACCTGTTCTCGTCGCCTCAGCATGTGGACTGACGTTGAATCTTCCACCCTTGTGTCAACAATGATGTTCAGGACGGACATACCAATGTATGTCCGATCCGAATGGACAGTTGTCCATAGGACCGCCAGCAACCTATGGATACGTAGAATTTACGTGGAGAGGCAAGGATTCCTCAAAAGAGTCCTGATTTACGGTCCTACAGTGAGACGAAGCCTAAGGACAAGAAGAAGTCACAGATGCCCTTCATGTTGAGGACATATATAAACCCAAAGGCCCTTTTCAGGGCCACCCACATTTCTCGAAAAGAGATCGACTTTCAATTGCCTACCCGTTTTTTTTATTTTTTTATTTTTAAAAAAAAAACAAAAAAATCCCATGTTCAATTCCCCTTGTCCCTAGAATTGCTTTTTTCTCCCATGTTAAATTTCCCTTGTCCCTAGACTGACCCAAAATAGATTCCCATGTTAATTCCCATTGTCCCCAAAATGCCGGGCCAGTTTTCCCCATGTTAAATTTACATAGTCCACAAAGTGCCGGGACCCTGTTTTTAATGGTAAGTCACATTGTCCCTGAATCGCCCCACTTTACTACTCTGGCTTGAGGTGAAATGAGTGTAGAAATTTGCTAGTGGTGTTGATATTTATGTATAATAAAAAGCTAGAATGACAGAAAAGATTATAGAGAATAGCGAAGAACTGTGTGCTATTTATTAATTAAATAAGTACAGCATAAACCGTGTTTTACTTTTTATTATGTTTTCGTATTTCCTTTTTCTTATACTCACGCTATCACAATTATATTGATACAGACAATAATAATTTTACTTCATGACCATACATTTACTATAAAAACCTCAGCGAACAAGGTTTTCTTAATATACAAATTTTCATGTTTACTTTAAAAACAACAATTTTATCATAAATGTTTTATAAACTAAATGTTATAAAAAACATTAAAGTATAATACTTTTCGTGGAGATTTATAATAGAAATAATTATTAATAGAAACTCCCAATAAAATGCAACCTTAAAATGAAAATCTGGGCAATCCGAAATTTATATAAATTAAAATCTGGGCAAATTACGAATTTTGGATAAACCTGAAATTCAGATAACTCAGTATCTGGGCAAGTCCGAAATTTTAATCAATCAAAATCTGGGCAAATCCGAATTTCGGCATTGTAATAAAATAACACTTTCAGAGATGGTTTTTACCTGAATAAAATAGTCATGACTGATGAAAATTTGGAATTAGAATTTTGAAATTTTGTACTTTCTGTACCCTTGGAGAAACTCGGATGTGTACACAAACATAAAAACGGGGACAAATAAGGTTCCTCGATTCGGATATTAGAAACGGGAACGCTACAACCTCGCGATCAACAACGTAGAAAGCCGGGAACAATGGAGCCATTACAAACTTAGCGAACCACATTCCGTGAGGCAGTATTTTACTAAAATACTCCGCAAACAAAAAAGACAACATAAAATGTCGTCATTTAGTAATAAATAAGTATCTAGCAGTTACTTGTAACATAGTGACGAGTTGAAAGATTCAACACAGTGGATGCAATGAGTGTCGGTCGATATCAACCAAAGCTGCCGTGTGATTTCGACGAGGGACCGTCTCAAGGCAACGTAATCAAAGAAAACAAGGTACATGAATCCAGCATTTTCAGAATTTGTTATAAAACATATAAAGAATATAAAACTGTGAGACATATATATATATATATATATATATATATATATATATATATATATATATATATATATATATATATATATATATATATATATATATATATATATATATATATATAAACCATGATATCCACACATTTAATAACAATCTAATAGAAGCCCTAAATAAACTTGAAGTAAGCAGCAATACCTAAAAAAGAGGACCATGAATAACGAATGTCAAACAGCCATTAGAGAGATTAAAAATTCGTTAATATATTCAAACGAACAAAGCAAGTTAGGGATTTTAAAAACTACAAAGACAAAGAGACATGAACAAAACATAATTACGGAAGCGAAACAAAAATCCTGGAGAGACTACGCACAAACTAGATCTTAACGCAATGTTACAGGCAAACAATTGGACAAAAACAAATCGATTGTCCCAACATATCTGGATATAATAAGAAAAGTAAAGCAGGCACATTTGCGAACTCTTTGCCAGTATGAGGAGCGACACTGAACTAGAGAAATTTAAGGCACACAAACAAAACTTTGAAGAAAGCAGCTACAATAGCATAAATGAGTAGGGGACAACAGCGGTCCCTTAAACATACTGTTTACACACGCCGAGGCCCAAAACGACAACCCAAACTCCCCCCTCCGAAACAAAAAACAACACAGAAAATCTGCCCCGAAGAAGACACGTTAGGGTACTAAATATATATAGAGACCTACCAAACAAACTTGTAATAGTCATAATTACCCTCATTAAAATACAGGAAACAGGAAAGATCCCCTCAAGATGGAAGCAGGCAGTTGTATCCCAATCTCTAAACCACGAAAACCAACATATGATGTAAAATCATATTGCCCCATATCTCTAACTGACAACATATGTAAAATAATGGAAACTATGATAAATAACCGATCTAAATAACATCCAGAAAGCCAGGGACTAATAGCCACTACGCAGAGCAGATTCCGAAACAACCAGAGCACGACTGACCGGATCATTATTTTGAAATCCGTCATTTCGACAAGGTAGCAAACAAGCAAGATATGCTACTGCCGTCTTCCTAGACTTGGATGAAGCATATTACCTGAGGTGGTAGAATGGGCTGATACATAAACTTAAAAGCTATGGAACTGCCAATATATCCAAATGGATAGCCAGCTTCCTTAATGATAGAGAAATAAAAGTACGCGTTGGACAAGATATCTCCGAACAATAAACGACCTGGAAAAAACTATTGACCCAAAACACCTAGACCTATCACAATTCGCCGATGATAGCGGCATATGGAAAGTGGAGAAACCCACAAGCAGAGAAGTAACCAGACAGCTAGTCTTTAAACCAGGAGGTAGAAACCACCCCTACCCCCAAATATATTCATCAACGGGGTACCTATACAGTTTCAAAAACAAGCAATTTTCTTAGGTATGATTCTCGATGAAGAGCCCGTGTGGGCAACTCGCATCAAAGAGCTCGTTAAAATAGTGCAATCGAGATATCAACCTGCACCGCAACCTCAGAGGCGCTGTGTGGGCTGACCAGAAAATGCCCGTGACCAACTACAGGGCGCTATCAAAATCCAATCAAACGTGCTACGGGCATGCACCAGAATACTAAGAAACACACCAGAACTAAAAGTTAAAATACTAACAGGAGAACCTCCGCTAGAAATAAGGCGTAAGGAAATAATGCGCAGGTACCTCACTCGTGTATCAGAACACGTCACTAACCACCGTACGACCAAAGCTCTCGCAAAGTGCGATAAACCATTCTGCTAATAAATGAACAGTAAAATAACCTGTGGTAACAATAATGGCATAATAATGGCACACCTGATAAAAGATATACAGATCCCAGATATTAATCCAGAAGAAATAAGATACTACCTTGACCATAGACATTTTGACTTTAAACTACGAAAACTAAGAAACAAACAGGACCACCCAATAGGCCTATAGGGACAACATTGTTAAACTATATTGAGAACACGTACGAGGCCTATACCCAAATCTACAGAAACAGGTCGAAAACCAAAAACCCAAATAAAACAGCAGCTGGTGTAGTCATCCCCAAATTAGGTATCTTATTTGGACAACGACTACCAGTTGAATGTTCTAACTGCTCTGTCGAAATCATGGCAATATCAGCGCTAAATTTCATCAAAGTCATGCCAATAACTTAGGCAGTAACACTGAGCGACTCGTACAGTGTCCGTCAATTTGTGACATCTGAGCAATCAAAAAGTAGACCAAATATGATAAATCATACAAGATCTCTACTCGGACAAATAGGGATAACCAATAAAAAGTAGAATTCATTTGGATCCCCTCCCACATTGAAGTTCAGGGAAACGAAAAAGCAGACGCAGAGACAAGAAACTGTCTCAAGGCACCTATTGTTGAAAATATCGCCTCCATTGTCACTGAAATAAATAGCATCATCCATAACAAAATAAATGCAGTATGGCAAGAACACTGGGACAAGTCGACCACAAGTAGACAAATGAACAAAAGAGAAAGGAAAAACAATTACGCACATCAATAACTCGTCCTTCAAAAATCCATACGATGTCACCATAATAAACAGGATAAGATCAGTCAGAACCCTATTGGCAGGATGTTTAGCAAAAGATATAAAATGTGTCAAAAGAACAAACTGACCCCACTGCCCGATTCTGGAAACACCCCAACATGTGCTGAACACCTGCGCTGTAGCACATACCCGGAGTTACTAGAGACCAAAAATAAAACCTTAGAGAGGTACATCTAATAACCTCCTGGAATGTGTAAATTAAATAGAAAAAAAGACGGCAAATATAAATTAACGAAAGAATTCAAAACTAAATGTAATGCGTAACCCCATCCACCTCCACCCCATCCGGCTACGAAAAATCAGTAATCAGAGTGGTCGAAAGACAGCGCTTTATAGCAACCACTAAACCCAAAACAGTGGCTCGGGAAAAATAACAATATGCTAAGCGATACAAATTCTCAAAACTAATCGAAATTAACAAATTAAACCCACCTACTTGGCTACAACAAAACAAATAGTCGAAATGGTCGAAAGACACAGCCTTATGGGTTAAAGAAAAACAGTGGCTGGTGAAAAAACAATATTACAAAAACAGATGGCACTAATTCAAAACTGACCGAAATGAAAAAACCCAACCCACATCCCAATCTACGATAAAACAAAAAGTCGGAGTGATCGAAAGACATAACGTTATAGCAACGACAAAAACATAAAATAGTGGCTGAGAAAACATTAATATCAAGTTAAAAGCTAAAATAGTACTGATAGTAACACAATAATAATAAAATCAACAGAAGGATACCAGTACGACTAAAATTAAGGCCATCAATGTAAACAGATGAAAGCAACCACACAAATAAGGACATCTAAACTAATAAAATAAACCACACAAAATACGCATAATAAAAGCGAAATCAGTCTACAAGCTAATCATATGACCAATCAGGTGAGGAGTACACAGGCAATCAAAATTCAGGAACAAGGGACCAACAGGGCAAATAAGAGCAGTAACAACGAAAATCAGGACATTTGCAGAAGACATCAAACCGCAAGATACGGGAAAATACGGGAAACAAGTAGCAGAAATAAAGCTCAGGAAAAGAAAGCAAGATCATAGCAGGAAAAGGGAATAAGACAAGAGTTGCAGAAATAAAGAAAATCAAGAACAACATACGTAGAAAAAACATCATATACAGTACTAAAGAAAACAGGAAAAGAAGCAGACTTTAGGGAAACGAATGAAACCAGAAGAAACTGCCACACAAAACAATTAAAATAAACGCCAAAATCCCACCCTATAGATACGAAATTGCCACCCCAAATAAATAACTTCCATGCCTAAACCCAAATATCCCACTTCACCACCACAAAAGAAACACACAAATCTATAACACACATCCAGTATAGCACATATAGAACACGTATATCTATACCTTGCATATTATAGCACCCACACTTCTACCACCCCACCCCACTTAAAGCACACACTTATGAAATAGGCTTTCATTGTGACCCAAGATTGTCCTCTTCCGACGAAATACTTTTTTGCCGTGAAATTATATTGATTAGTTCAGTTTACAAATTCATGACGTTCAGACACCCGAATGAAAATTACAAAAATCAACGGCTGCTGAAGCCTCGATAATTCAGAGCATATTTCTGAAAACACGGGTGCGAATAGTACACGAACAATAATACAACTTTTACAAAGTTGGAAAATTTACAACTTAGGAATCTTCAATTCAGATGTGACTCTCACATATTTGGAGGTAGGTTATGGGCTGATCCGCACAAAAAAGGAAACTGGACATAGAATTGATACAAATGTACTTACGCTGCTTGAGTGAAAGGTCAGACATTACAAATTTTAAATATTTGAGAAATAATCAAGTCTTATTTTTTCAAACAAAATGATACGAAAACTGAAGAAACTTTTCGTTCTTCTTCTTTTTGTGTCTATGCTCGATTTAATTCTGGTCCAATGTAAGTTTTGCACTATGTTCCTTCTTTCTAACAGTCATTCTGTATATGTATGGACCCATCTCTCTGTCTATAAATCAATGCCAGCTCTAGAACCATTGACATGATATATTAATTCAAGATATAAAATGTTCTGACCTTGATGGAAATGTTATCTCGTTTGTATGATATATCAGCTCCTGACAGAAACTAAAGACGTTAAAGATAATGATTCCCAGCTACGACTTCATGAGTCATGAGCAGCAGATTAAGTTGCCGTAAAGAGATAATACGAGATAATACGAGATAAAATTTAGTATAAGCTGCATTAATTATTTATTCTTGTGGCAAATGTTTTCTTTCCAATTCCAGATTTCGTGTACAGCTATTAGATTTTCTTTGGTAGTATTACTAACTCAAATCTCAGATAGCATTCACTGCAGATTATAAAATAAAACCGTAGCGAAATTATTTTCCGTATTGCATAATCATATTATTTTTTAAATCTTCTTAATTTTCATGAAAAAACTTTCCTCGAACGTTTCATAAGCAAAGGTGACGCAAAGATGGCAACCAGTGAGTTCAATGAAAGTATGTTTATCAATGTTTTTTCTTCTTCTGCTTCCAATAATGTGTCGGGGTTCCTCGGGAAGATACTCGCACCTGATGTGAACTATGCAAATGTGGTGAGAGTTCCAAGTACAGCTAAAAACAGGTTACAAACATATCTGGTTGGGAGGTAAGTAATCCTCGCGTTAACACCAGATCTGAAAGCATCGATAGATTCGGCGTTGACTAGGTTGGATGGTAGGGAGTTCCAAAGGTGGCTTCCTGATCGAAAGATGTAGTTCTTGTATGCGTTGACTATAGTGAAGGGGGCGAGAAATCTGCGTGAATGTCCTTTAGTGTAAGCACCTGTCTGGTGGAGGGATGGTACTTCTGGGAAGAAAACCAGGTGGTGAACGTTGATTTTACTTTTTGGGGGCATGTGGACAGGTTTCTACGTAAAAATGATGTGGTGTTGTTAGCCTTTCTTTGTAACAGAGTCAACGTGGCTGTTTCATGATATCGTGCTATTAATAGTGACTCCCAAATATTTGACCTCAGATGTCATCGTCGCTTTTGATCATGGGTTGAGTAAACGACTGAGACAATGTGTCTCTTGTTGGTAATACGGATGCCTTCGCTTGTGTCAGAATTGAACTCTATTAGCCAGTCCCTTTCCCATTGTTATAGGCGGTCTAGGTCTGCACGTAATAGATCTGCATACTGTTCCGCGTTCATTACGCTGTACAGCAATCTGTCATCAGCAAAAGGGCTAACTTGGGAGTCGACTCTCAAAGCCTAGTCCTTCATGTAGATCAAGAACAGCTGGTGACATATCAAATTCCCAGTGGAACATATATATATATATATATATATATATATATATATATATATATATATATATATATATATATATATATATATATATATATATATATATATATATATATATATATTGTTACGTGTTCAGGTTCTCATAAACAGTAACAAGAAAAAAGTGAAGACATCAAGCTTTGTTAAATTTAACACATCATTTATTTCCCTAAAAAAACAAGGTAACAATGAGGAAAAGAACTTACGCTTTTAAGAATCAAATCCAAAAATAATCCAAGAATAATCCAAGAATGAAAAGTTAGAAGTCCTAGTAATAAAATATTCTAATGAATTTTAGTTCGAGTCCCGACAAGAATCCAAAATGGAAGGCGATGACATATACTGTAGTCAGTGTTGTACGGATGTGTCTACAGTTCTTTGTTGAACCACAGACATTAATATTCCGGTGTTTGAATTTCAAATAAAATTTGGATAAATGTCTGCTCAAGAATTCTGTCTTAGAACTTAAATATTCCCAGGGAAAGGAATTAACAATTCCATAAAATCGAATTTCAACTGAGACTGGTTACAACAGAATTAACACCTTGACGTCTAAGTGTTTAAAAACCCGACTGACTAAATTTTCTATACAGAAAGGTTATATACTAATTTACGAAGCAAAACAGATTCCCTTATGAGGGTCACGTGATCACTCTAGAACAAGATAGAAGCTTTACATTACGTACTCACTGTACAGCCTCGATTTCACTCTATAAATCACACTAAGAATGAATAAAAAAGAAAGAAAAAAAGTTATTTACTTTAACTCTTACTAATTATGTATCAAGGTCAGGAACTAGGTCAGCATTAAGATATAAAGTTCTAATATAAGGTGTTTACGAAAAAACAGTCAGGTCAAACTAATTTCTAGAACATTTCAAATTCCAGAAAATAGAATTACATTACAATAGCAGAGTTACAATGCCAAAGTTCTTTCACTGACAATAAAGCATTTTCGCACGCTCAGCAACTTCAATATTCTATTGTGTAATATTATAGAAAATGTATTTGCTAATATAATCAATATAATCAAACAGGTAAGAGAATTACAATCCGTTATAACTCAGAATCAAACCCGTGCAGCGAGTTTTGGCACCAGTCAGCCTCCTCTTGTGCACTAGTGCCAAAATTCACATTCTAGCTTTGGATACATACGTCCATGTATGTTCTCTCTCTCTCTCTCTCTCTCTCTCTCTCTCTCTCTCTCTCTCGCATTGACCCAGCCTCCTCTCGTGCACTAGTTCCCAAATTCACATTCTAGCTGTGGATACATACGTCCAAGTATGTTCTCTCTCTCTCTCTCTCTTGTATAAAGGCATCAATTTATCGTTACAGCTTAATGTATGAAAATTACATTTTAGCGTTGCTAACGTACCATTTAAATAAACTACTTTATAAATAATAATTTTAACTTTGCATTGACCCATTGGTATATTAATAGTTTTCCTTCAAAATTGAAAAGAGTGTGAGCTCTTTAAAAATCTATAGTGCATGAGTAAGTTAGATAAAAGTTGACAATATGGCTGAAATGAAAATATACTACCTACAACAAATAAAAACAAAATAAATAAATAAATACTTGAATGTATTGGGAGATATTCGTTAGAAACAACAAAAATGCTCTCCCAGCATGATTTTATAGATGATGTGGACATTGAGAGAAAGTCTTAAAACAGTTTTGATGTTGCACAAGACATCTTAGATAATGAAAATGAGGCCAACACCAATTCAAGGCCGGATTTAAACTTATCAGAGATGGATGATATGGGGAAACGGAAGGGAAATGTGAGAAACATTGAAAGTGTCACTGATGCTGATACCAAAGATGATACCAATGATGATGCTTTCACAGACATCGCAAGCAGAACAAGATTCAGATATAGACAAAATTAATGAAGGCACATACATGCAAATCAAAACCAAATTTGGAACTCTTAATAGAAGTGCCTTCAAAAAAAGATTGAAATCAACACTTGATGTCAAAGGTCTCAGGGATTCTAGGCAAGCTCTCTTTGATCTATCAAAACGGAAGAGATATGATTGTCCTGATGGTCGATTTGTAGAACGTTTACCTCGAACAAATAGTGCTCCTGTGGAGGATAAGTTATCGGAAGATATTTATATTATATTCCATTTCATTGAAGGAGAAAATAATTACAGTGACATGAAAGCATGTATATCTAAATGGGCATTGAAACATAATTATGAAACAAGATCATCACAGCGTTTAAACTACATTCGCATTGATTGTATATCACAAAGTCTGAAAGCTCCGGTCAATGATAACTCCTTACAAAGAACTCATGAAGATGCTGATAGGATGAGCACAATATTTGCGCAGATAGCAATAATGAATGATAAGTTTGAAGAAAAATTCTCCAGATTGGAAAACCAGTTAGGTGATATTATCACACAGACAGAAAATGAGATACTAAACTTAAAGTCAGACTTAATGGAAACTACGAAGAAACTCGAAGAGGCAAACTCTCATATAGAACAACTGAAATTAAAGGAAGAAAAACTAATCAATGATAACAGAGGAATGTATTTCCAGATGTCATCAATGGCAACCCGGGAAAATGAGATTAAAGAATTATCTTCTCATGTACATCAACATCTAGATGTGATCATGAAAAAGATTAACTGTATTGAGGGAAAGTTAGACACAATTTGTACAAGACACAAACTTTTATACAATCAAACAAAGGAAGTGGTAGAAACGTAGACTTGCAAATGAAAGAAAATCATGGAAATCATGAACTATCAGCATACAAGGAGAGTAGACATGTTATCTCTCCATCTATTGACCAAGAAAATGTAGTACATGGACAAAAAGAAATACACAAAGAGCCTACTAGAGCTCTTCCAGCAAATTTGCCTGGAAATGGTCCCGCTATGTTTACATTGAAAGATTTCCCGCCACTTTCACGGAATGGTCGGACTAACATAACGGAAAATGTGAGTCATAATCAGCGCACAGAAGGAACATCTAACAATGCAAGTACATCAACCCACAATCAGCAAAAGATATTAAGATATGAAGATAGAGCAAACATAAATATAAATGAAAACATAAATAAAGATCAAAGGCAAAACAAATCACCAAATGATCAAAGAATGCTTCCGAATGACGAGGAGAGACAAAATAAGAAAGATACATCGTATAGACATATTGAGACAATTATTACCAGACCAAATCAAAGGAATATAGAATCAGATGTGTTTGAACCAGTTGTAAGAAACAAAATAAGACGCATTCTGCTATCAAATGTCAAATCGAGAAAAAATATAGATGTAGTAAGGACAGCTATCGCAACTCAGTGCAAGGAGGAGGGTGTGACAGTAACATTCGTCCGCCTCATAAAGGAACGACCCCATTGGAATTGATCAAATATATATACATTTCGACTAAATGTACTGGATAAAGATTTTGAACTAATGATGAATAATGAATCATTTTGGAGTTCTGGAATAAAATGTAGGGAATGGATAACAAACAGAAAATGGAGAGAAGGCTACTCACTTGATGAAACGCATGAGAATTACAAAATATATTCCTAATGAGCATAGCCATATGACTAGTAATTGCTTCTTAATTATAATTATGCTCATTATTTCAACATGGAATGTACTTGGTATAATGTCTAGCACGCAGAAACTAATTGAATTGTTACCAGACACAGATATATTTGTTATCACTGAACATTGGCTTTGTACAAAGAATCTGACGTATTTAGATAAATTACATGATGATTTCAAAGTAGTTGCGTTACCTACTGAAGAGATATAACAATGCTATAGAGGTAGTGGCGGGGTTGCCGTATTTTATAGAAGATCACTATGCAAAGTAAGCACCTTACAAAATGAGTTCCCAAATATTATGGCGGTGAAAATCTTAGTGAGAGACTTGGAACCTATAATTTTGATTGCAACCTACTTTCCCTCGTCAACTAGAATTGATGATGCATATGACAAATTTTGTGAAAATGTTTTTGATGTGTATGATAGGTATCCTGCTGAAAATATATGCATAATTATAGGCGACATGAATGCAGATCTTGTGTGTAAAAATCCATCAAGAAGAGATCTTGCTCTCAAAAAAAGAATAGAACAGAGAAACATAGTTGCTACGCTGGTGATAAAACCACATGAACATTACATCACGTACAGATCAAAAGACGTGTCACGAACGTCCGCACTTGATTATATATTAATACCTGAAATACTTAGAGGTGCTGTAAAAAGACAGGTAGTAAATGACAAAATTGATTTCTCAATATCGGATCACCTACCTATTACAGCGGCACTTGCAAAAGATATATTCAAGGAAAATAAAAAGACGTGTATCTCCAAGAATGAAATGGAACTTGGCAAATCCATTAGAAATGAGCATGTATAAATCTGATGTTAGTGCATTTTTTAATTTCACCTATGAGTGCAAAAAGGTAGAATATATAGAGAAGTATAATGAATTGATAACTAAGAGTGTAATAACTGCATCAGACCGATATATTCCAAAGTCCGAATTCAAATCGCACTTGAAACCATATTGGAAGAAAAGTGGGCTTGAAAAATTACATCAGAATATGAGAAAAGCGCGCGGAGAATGGATCAAAGCAGGAAAAAATAGAAGCACAGAGTGTAACATCAAAAGAAGATACAAGGACGTGAAAAGAAAGTTTAGAAAGTAACATAGGCTAGAGAAAAAGGTATATAAAGAGTGCATATTTGAAGAGATAGAAAAGAGCGCAGAAATGGGAATAGACGAATTCTATGCAGTCATACGGGAATATAGAAAAGATAAATCGGACATTGGTAATATTGCATTTCGAGGAGTAGAATCTAATACTTTTGATGAATGTGGCAATCTATGGAAACTATATTTTTCTGAATTAAGTGGTACAACAGATGAGGAACATAATGATTGTGTCAAAATGAAGAATATGTACGAAGAAAGCAAACTAGAGACTGATAACATAAAATGTAATAATATTACAGAGGAAGAAGTGTTGCAGCATATCAAGTCTCTAAAAACAAAAAATCACCAGGCATTGATTGCGTATCGAATGAGCACTTAAAGTATGGTGGAAAATATTTAATCAGACATTTAACTGCCCTTTTTAATTACATGATCCAGTATGAGTATTTACCTAATGTATATAGATGTGGGATGATTATACCGATATACAAACAAAATGGTAAAGATAAAAAGGATCCGGTGAATTATCGTGGTATAACATTGACATCTTGTCTGGGAAAATTGTTTGAAAAAATATTGATGACCAGAATTCAAAAGTATTTAGACAAAATAAGCTTTCCACATCCTTATCAATTTGGATTTCGTAAGGAGGCTGGAGCTATCTCCGCTGCATTTACTCTTCAAGAATTTTTGATGTACTTTAATAATCATAACTCTAATGTATATGCTGTTTTTCTGGATAACGAAAAGGCATTCGATAGACTGTGGCATTGTGGACTACTAAAAAAAACTAAGAATATTAGGAATTATGCAAAAATATGGAGAATAATCGCCCATCCTAAACACAGTCAAGTGCCTGTGTAGCGTGTAGAGGATGTATATCGAACACATTTCCATTACGGAGAAACCTTGGTCAAGGGCGTGTAGTGTCGGCTTTTTTATTTCTCGTGTACATAAACGACCTATTGAATGAACTAGCAATGACTAATTGCGGGATAACAGTGAATCAGATGAACATACCTGGCATGCTTTTGGCAGACGACACTACTCTACTAAGCTCTACGCTGAATGGATTGCAAATACCCGTGAATACAGCTTATCAGTATGCACAGAAGTGGAATTTGAAATATAACTCTAACAAGAGTAATTGGATGATATTTAGTAAAAAAGATGAAGTGTACTCATCAAATGGAATTACTCTGGGATCACAGAATATTCCTAGAGCAAAAAAAGTGAAATATGAAGGAGTTACCTTTTCACAATCAATGAAAACTAATGATCGTACAGTCCATTCCTACGATAAAGCTAAAAGTGTAACAAACTCACTATACTCAATTGGATTAAATGCAAATGGGATGAATCCTATAGTTTCTGTGAAAGTCTGGGAAAGAGTTATATTGCCGTCTGCTTTGTATGGCTCAGAACTCTGGTTTAATATGTCATATCAGGGCATTGAATCAATGGAGAAAATACAACGATATTTCGCCCGGAGAGTACAAGGTTTCCCTCAAAGATCGCCTATTGGATCTACGACATCATGCTTGGGGATGATATCAATGGAAGCCCGCATAGATAAGCAAAAACTCGTATTTCTTGGTCGCATGTGTAGAACATCAGCAAAAATAACTGCTAAAAAGGTTTTCCTCTGGGTTGTTGGAAATTTGATTTTTGACCCCCAACATAGCTATAACTCTTTTATATATGATATATGATATAAATACTGTACTCAAAAAGTATGATTAAGAAGACTATCTCAACGACTTTATTTTCACTGGAAAATTTCCAAATAAAATAACATGGAAAAACTTAATTGGGACAAGAATACAGATATTTGAGGAGAGAAAACATGAAATGAGTATCAGAAATCCATCAGAGGCATTCGGTAGATTTTTAAAAATTAATCCAGGACTAAAAATGCATCATCTATGGAAAATAGCTTACACTGACTCAAGCAGAAAAATGGAATATGGGACATTAATTCGTATTGGAGGAATGCAAGCAAGACCTGGACTGTGTCCCCTATGTGGCAAAATGAGTCATGACCGTATTTTGCACATTTCGATGAATTCTGCTTTAACCTCAGACGACAGAAACCACTTGATGGAAAGTCTATTTTCGTATATGCCTCCAGTGATTTACCGTGGTTTCTGTGATCAGATCGATGATGTTATACTGATTATACTACTTGGTGATTTAAATGATATATCAGAACGTTTAGAATTTGAGGCATGGATAAATATGATCAGACTATCTACCAAGTATTTCATTAAAATAAAAGACATTATATATTGATTCAATAGAGAACTCACTCAGAATATAAGGAAAGAAATACTTGTACTGGATTGCAAAGCGATTAGGAAACTAACTATTTTTGTTGTGAGGATACATTTTCAAATGTTCTATCGTACATATATCTCTATCTAGTTTAGTAATGATTTTAATTTATTTATTCGTTTGCTATTGGAAATAATTCAATAAGTAACGAATCCACTATTTTTGTGATTCTATGTATTTAAATGCATTTCTTTTTTGTCTTAAAATCTTCAGAAAATGGTGGAATAAAAAAGAATATCATCATCTCTCTCTCTCTCTTGAATAAAGGCATCAATTTATCGTTACAGTTTAATGTATGAAAATTACATTTTAGCGTTGTTAACGTACCATTTAAATGAACCACTTTATAAATTATAATTTTAACTTTGCATTGACCCATTGGTATATTAATAGTTTTCCTTCAAAATAGATGAGATCTTACTGTTTTATATTCAACTATATTGAAGCCACGTTTTGACAAATTATTTGTATTCTTCCACTGAATATAAAATTGTAACAAATGCCGCATTTATATGAAAGAAAAAGATTGGCATTTAACAGGCATAAGGTAGTAATATCCCTGATATATAAGCTAAAGTCGGTACCATTATGAGAAAGGCTAACACAACTGCTGAAAAAGGTGCGAAAATTGCCAGGACGTTTACCCCTTGTACCACCATAGCAAATGGTTTAAAAATAGGTTTAACGAGAGGCGGGGGAGCAGATGAAAGAGTGACGGTGATAGGAATACAAGTGATAAAAGTAGCCCAGAGTTTCTCGTTGGAAACGTTACAAACATTATAAATCAAATTGCCAACCATTTGCATGAGTTAGCCAAAGAAAGGATCGGCCGCATTGGCTGGTATAACTGGCATTGTAATATGCTGTTTTAACATTGCTCGGAAACATTCAATGCTTAATTGACCGGTGACAATTTTGCTAATTTATGGATTAATTCGCTTGTTCTTTACAATTTAACTACAAGTGTTATATTTTGGTGACAATAGCAAAAAAAACTCAACAAAAGAAAGAAACTACAAGAACAAAAAGTAACTTTTTACACCAGATCGTCCAACTAGAAGAAGAATAATGACAGTAGGTTTGTGAACTATGTATTTAAACTTATGAGATGTGTCGTGATGGTTATAAGACTGTTTCATGACTACATAATTCATATCGCCGTTCTTCTGTCTTTGCCCTGCTTCTCTTCTGTCATTGGACGATTTGGTACAGACACCTATCATATGATAGTAAGTTATTCACACTTTCCTGTTTGTGCTAGATTGGGCCGAGAAAGAGAGATGGAGCGAAGGTAGGTAGATATGTAAAATGTTGGATAGAAAAGAAAGAAGAGTAGAACAGATGTTGATATACAGTTAGTCAAGTAATATCTGGTTTCTTTTCATGGAAATATTGTCCTTAAAGGTGTATAACACAAAATGGCTATTTTCATTTATTCACATGTAAAGCTACACTCAGACATGACAAAATGGATAACTAAATTGTAACAGATAGATGTAGATATATTTGCTGGGATTTTTAATGTGCCGCAGATGTCTGCAAAGAAAGAGGTGAGAGAGAGAGCTACTGCTTTCCAGTTCTTTTCTCAAAATGAATAAGGAGTTCTCATAGTTCTTACAACAATACCGTTTGTAAACGAGACTGATTTGAGACCTTAACGTGTGATTTATAGTGATTGTAAACTATCTTAATGGCTTTAGCATTTTCATACCTATACTCTAGGTGGTCGTAGGGATGCAACAGAACAGGGAAAGGGTAAATAAATGAGGAGACATCGAACGGAAAAGAGGAAAAAAGATAAAATGTAAATATATGTGTGCAGAAATTTACTTTTAATTAAAACTTTCAAAATTGTTGGCAATACGTCTTGACATTAGGAGAGACATGAAAACTTCATTCCATACTCCATTGCTTTATTTAAAACATAGCCTAAAATGTTATTCAAATAAATTGCTTATTGGCATAAAGTATACTTAGCAGAAATTTATTTGGTTTAAACATTTCCCTAAACAAGGGCATAATATATAATAAACAAAGACATTGTCCAGTTATTGTTGACAACCTAACAGCAAGAAGAACAATAGTATTATCATTCAGCCTCACTAGAAACAGTGAAAAGTATCGGATGAAACAGTATCTATATCAGTTGGGGTGCTAACAGCCGAACTTCTCTGTAAGGACCCCGAAAAATTGGTGAAAGACCAGGTCTACATATTGGCAGGAGGACCAACAGGACCTGTAGGACCAGTACGACCAGTAGCACCAGGCAAACCAGTAGGACCAGGACGACCCTTTAGACCAGGACTTCCAGGAAGCCCAGGCACTCCATCACGTCCACGAAGACCCTTCTGACCTGGAGGACCTAGAATGCAATTTAAAAAATTCACTTTTAACACTCCTCTGGATCAACGTACTTACATAAAACACAAGACTTGAAAAAGCATTCAAAATCGTTTCTAAAATAGCATAGCAGTTCTCGGTATTTAAATTTACTCGTCAAAGTTGCGTTGTTATTTTGAATAACATCATCAACATTATAAATAAGTTTGATCCCAAAACCTAATAGATTTCTATGTACGATGGAGTTCGGGACTGAAACTGAAATATATATATATAGAAATCTAATACTTATACATGAGGTGTAGATAAGTTAGAAAGACAGAAAACCTGGTAGCCACAGGAATAAATAATTCATGTAGCATAGACTAGATTTTAGGAATAAAATAAACGAAAGTATATAATAAGATAGGAGACGAAACACACTGCTCTGAGTGCGCATTGTTATTAAATGCGCCCACCGCCCATTATATCTTCCTGTTTTGGATAACGTGGGTACGTAAGAAAGCTTGCCAGCAGCTTCTCGTGGGTCGGTGATTACTCCCGGGATTTTCCAGGGTTCTTCCTCCACTAGTTATACTGGCCGCCATGTATAGCCTATCCTGTGCTGAAAAATGGTGTTAAACCCTACAGCAATAACAACATCAATCTCTTTTTGGTGTCGTTTTCTTACTTTACGATAACTTAATCTTTAACGCTTATCTCTTTAGTTTCTGTCAGGAGTTGGTATCGCATGCAAATGAGGTAACATTTCGTTCAAGGTCAGAACATTTTATCTCATGAATTAATACAACATGTAAATGTTAAAGAGCGGGCTTAGATTTATAGACAGAGAGATAGATCAGGCGTACTGTTAGAAGAAAAAGAACACAGTGCAAAAATTACCTCGTTGTGCCAGAATTAAATCGAGCATGGACACAAGGAGAAGAAGAACGACAATTGTTTTCATTTTTCTTCTGTGCTTCTCTGAAACAATTGAGACTTTCATGATTATTTTTAAATCATTTAATATCTATAATTTTAATGATCCATCTGTAGCGACGCTCACTGGTAGTAAGCGAGAAAATGAAGATTTAACGTTGCATATTTGTGCTCCTCCCACACAATCAATGAATTTGCAAGATTTCGTTTAGAAGGGAAACCACCGTTTATCTAAAGAGATTGCGAAACATTAAACAACAGGAAGATAAACAAACAAACAAATACACAAAAAGAGGTGTAGCTGCATATGGCACAAGGACGTATTCACCAGACCTTTACGCATGCGTGAAGAACAACGTTATGTCGGGTCGTGGAAAGACAAGGATTCGACCGTTGATTTTGACTATATCAAATTTATGCAAAATAATATTAATTAGCCAAGAGCAAGATACATGGTATGCTTTTGTCCAAAGCTGCTATGTTTAACTAAGAGAGAATGCAGCTTTGGAAAAGAAAGTAGATGTAATTGTCCAAACGTTTTATATAACAGATTGGATGGCTGAGACAGGGATAGATTTGCACATTCATGTTCAGTTCACTTAGAGTTTGTTGAATTGGCTGAAATTATTAATGTATTTCTCCGTAATATTCCAATAAAAATAAACTTCGCTCAACAAAGTTTTGGGGAGACTCACGATATTTCTTAAACATTAACATACTCTATGTAAAACCGTTAAAAATGTGTGTCACAACAGTGAAATAGTACTTTCAAGATAAACCAGTGTGTAAGAAGATGTAACTGCATGACGTGAAAGAGAGAGGACAGTCCTAATGTAGTGCCGTTTGTAGACTTACCTCGAGTTGCTTTCAATTATGAATAGTTCACAGTTTGTGCCTTCGCTGAGACAAACTAGCCTGCCAGTGGGATTTTATATCGTGACAATATGGACAGCTGTGCTTAGCTATTGAACTTTTGACACCGATGATGAACAAAATATGTCAGTAAAATTCATTATTTACTGGATAAGTCCACTGCCCAATCAGAAAGAGATGTATGGCATTGCAACATATGGTAATGCAGACAGCTGATGATGCACAGTTGGTCATAGAAACTGACGTGAAAATCGCTATTGTCTCTGGAAATATTTAAAATATCCACTACAAATGTAATATTAATAAACACCACAGGTGGAATACTATTATCCTTACCACAACCTCTACCACATGCCAAATACTAATATTACTCCTGCAACTAACGCCACTAATGCGTAGACTACTAAAAATACTACTATTACTCACAGGTTTTCTGTAATGATACGTGATTGACTCTTACGTAAATATGAAAGTTTTAAACTTGAGTATTAGGTCTGAGAAAGAATTGCATATTTTGAGTCACCGCTGTGAGTGAAGATGAGTATTGCCTCAATATCTTCTAAAATGTGTTATCAGGCAGTGCTCGCATTACGGCCTGAAATATCCTTAAAATAAAATGTGGACGTATGCCTGTTTTAGTGTCGGATTTCACGAGTAAATGACGCTATGATGTGTTGTCATATTCATTCTTGTTCCGGGCCGCACCCGCAACAAATGACTGTATTACGCACAATGTCTGTGTTAACCACAATATTCAGCTGTAGCACACAAAAGAAATACATTTTTCTAGCAGAGGAATAAAACTTGTCCGCATACCTTAATATATCTGAATGATCCAGACGATATACATGGCGATACATGCAAAGAGGAAATTTAGTTCGACTGGTCCAAGGCAACCTGCTTGTTTTCTTATTTGTGTGTAAATGAAAATACGGTTCAGATTCTGATTAATTTTCCTATTACTATCTGCGAAATATCGGATACATGCTTTAGCAATTGCCTCAGATGTTGAGGAATCTTCATACTCAGCAATAAGTGTTTATGTCAATTGTTTATGTTCCTTATAATGTGACCAGTAACACCTCAGTAGGTTTGTAGCAATTCGCACTTTAAAAATGGTGTCACTACATATTGTCTTTATGCGTGACATATGGACCTTTTAATTAAATAACAAATTAGAAACCTTTGCTTGATTTTGACGAAATCGTATATTTGAGGTTTCTAAAGAAACAATGATGCACATTAAAAGGAATAAACTAAAAATCAAATGAACATAAAAGCTATACAAAACAATCTCTCGGATCTGGGAGATGACTAGATAACCGAAAATGTTCAATAAATTAATTTTTTCGCAAATGTGTATGTAATCGGATTAGTCTCTGAAATAAAATTGATAAGAATGGTTCAGTGTAATGTATAAGATTCTGGATATTGCATTTTACTCAAGTCATTATTCATTCAACATAAATAAGAGTTTATTCAATAAAACAAATCTAAAAACGAAATTTCAAATCTGCAGGTGCTTTAGTTATTGCACGTTGACATACTCGCATCAAATAAGAAATTGGAGCTGTTAGAGGATACCTGTGCAGTTTCCAGTTTGTCAGCAGAGGATGGAGAGTGCACAAGTATAATCTGTCTATAGGAACCAAGTATACCATGGATTTCTGGGTCTTCTACAGGACATGGTTATGTCTACTCTGTCCTGCATGATTTAGACTAATCCTTAGTTAGTGAGGACATTCATCCCCACATTTATCTGGAATCTTGAGAAGGAACCATCTTACTTTTTTCTCGGTTAGACAAAATGGCCCAGTCTAGTCCCCATGGTTTGCATTCTATGGTCTTAAAGTAACAGAAAAGTGCTAAAACCAACATACTTTATAAATTCAACAAATAATTTATTTCCCTATAATGCAAAGTAAAAGTTTAAAATAACTTACAGTATTGCAAATTAAATTACAGATAGCCCTAAAAGTTCTATCACAATTCCAAAAGTATAGAGTTCCCAATGTACTCCAGTGGTGTTCCAGATAAATTCAAACCTTGAATGTGCTGATATATGAATAACCTGGAATAGTACTGATTTTCTAAAAGTATTGAACCCCATTTTGTATAATTTCAACAGGCGTTTCTTGCGGTCAAATTTGTCAAACGCATCACTGAAGTCCACTACAATGACACCACTTTCATCACATGTTGTAATCTATCATGGATCCATTAAGACAACCGTACGAGCTGAGACTAACATTTGAGTTTCGTTCTAAATCCAAGCTGGCATGGGTACAATAGGTGATTTTTGTCAAGGCATGTCTTAATGTCAATGCTGACTTTGGTACAATAGGTGATTTGTGTCAAAGTAGGTCATAAGGTTAGACACAAGAATGTGTTCCAGAATTTCATAGCATATACAAGTTAGAGAAATTGGACTGTATTACTCTAATTTGGTTTTTGGACCTATTTATAGTAAGTGATGACCAGAAACATTTTTCCAATCTGTTGGGACTGAATCAGAGGAGGTAAACATGCTGCAAAGGACTGGGTTTTTAAGGATGCAGAGTGTTAGCTTGTCAAGACTGCTTTGACTGTACTTAGATTTGAAAGCTGCTTAACCACGTCTTCAGTGGTGACAAAATATTGTCAATTGATGGCTTTGTTCAATTTCTCGGAAGTGCACATTTTTCTAAGCTTAAATGAAACTGGTATTGTGAAGATTGAACGAAATGTTTTGTTTGTTTTGTTTTGTTGCTGTTGTTGTTTTGTTTTGACATGCTTTGCTTGAGGCATATTGACTTTCACTGAAGTAGATGTGTTCCTGTGAGTTTTATTTCTACACTGTATGCGAATATCCAAAATCTGTTATTAGGTTTGGTGTCTTCTCATCCGCTTTTAAAGGGCTCGGCTAATAGTTATCAGCTTGCCTTTTGATCTTGAAATCGATGAAAAATATTAGTGGAAAATCTTTTATGTCTGAAAGCCTCTTGGTGCTTCACCAATATTACAAATACGGCTGACAGTAGTCTAAATAATTGATTTTTCCACGTCTGCCAAAAAATAAATTGGATCATATATAGTTGCAAATAAATATTGTCATAAAATCAGACATTTAATGATGTACGTAATAAAATACATGAGGTACACGTGGAAAAATATACTGCCGCCAAACAAAAAGGCTTACATTATGATTTTGATTATAGACCATCTGTGTAAATACGCCTCAAGCCACGTGCAGGTACCTAACCACACAAGTTAAATAACAACTGTCATTAATATTATCGCGGATCGTTGTGGTTATGCTTTAATGATTTCCAGTTTAAGGTAAATTCTGAGAACAATATCAACAATGATATATAAAATATATAAAACCAAACATTATTCATGCATAATTTGTATCCGAATGCAAACATAGTAAAGTATTGTCTGTTATTCCATAATGCACCAAACATTGGTTTACGATATTCATAATACGCACGTATGTTGCATGAATATTTATGGTATATGTGTGTCTGCCTAAATACCCTTCCGTAGGTTTGACCATCTGTCTGTCTCTGTCCGTATGTCTTCATGCAGATATAGTTAATCAATTGAAATTGATAAGGTCTTAGCATTATTATATATTGTCCCAACTGTAACTGTAAATCATCTTGACTTAGTAACCCATGATCTCGACTTAGTAACCCATGATCTCGATTTAGTAACTTCTGAGTCTGACCTATCTAAAATGCATTTTATTTAATGAATTTAAACATGAACATAGCAAGATATGCCATATAGAAGGTAAAGGATTAAGACAAAAACCATGACCTGCAAGGTTCTCCACGCTTGACGATGCATGAATTGTAAACAGATAAGAACATATGTCGGTTGACAGTAAGTTTTAATGACCAAACAAATTTTGAATAGTCTTGGTGAAGACTATCTTGGTTCAACAGTAGCATTTAGGAACATAAGATCGAAATTAGAATTGCACAGTACTTCCTTCTAGAGCGATTCGTTGCGAATGCGAATCATTTGGAAAACTGGATGCTTGCTGTTTACAACTGTTCATGACCTGTGGAAGTGCATGCTTGTTAGAAACATGTGCGATTAGGTACATCTATTTGACTTTTACCATATGGTGTGAGGGATTGAAAGAGTTAGATACGTTGGTGTTGGTAATAAAAGCAAGTGGAGTGGAAAATAAATTGTGTGCACTTTCAGCATATTCATATCCCCAAAGAGGTGATTCGATTATAATAAGTGAACTGCAATTTGTCTAAGTATGACATAAAAAATGGTAAATATATCTCCAGATAAAAGAAAGATGTCTGGGAACACGAGTGTTAATGTGTTTTTGAAGTTTTAATGGAGTCAGTCTGCCGAGTCGCAATGGATAATGTATTCATTCTCGAGTGGCCGAAGGAAGAAACGAGTTGTAATAAAGACTGGTATTAACTTGTTTATATTAAGTAACAGCTGGGTGAATCAGAGGAGTGAGATCGGGAGATGTGCTGTAGGGAAGTGTGAGATAGGGAGGGATTGAATCAGTTGTCGTTTTATTAAAATATATTTTAATAAATCTGTGTTTTTGTCGGCTGGATTCAAAACTTAATTCTCGATGTAGTGCTTCAGTAGATACTTATTTCGTTCCACAAGTCACGATAATGGCTGCCTCATGCTGTATTATTGTTTGTTTGTTTTCGTTTTTTCATTTTGTTATCTGTTCTCGGGGTAATATGCGGTTAATTTTGATATAGTAAGCTGTGATTTCGACTTAGCTAGAAATCTCGACTTACGAAACTCATGATCTCGGCATAAGAACTCGTAGTCTCGACTTAATAAATCGCTATGTCGATGTAACACCCCACTTGTAAGGGAATTGGGTTGATTGGCGGATAGTACCTTCTTTCAAGGTGTCCGCTTTATTCGGTTCTCGTTATCTAGGAGATGATCGCCCTCGGTGTTGTTGCCCGGATCGAGTAAACTTTTAGGTAGAATAAATAGAGATCTGAGCTGATATAGAGAACATAATGACCCGAGCCCCTGTACATAATGATCAAAATGTAATCAATTACATAAACAATGGTGATAATACAATACATTAGGAAGATACACTTCTTTTTGGAATAAATCTTTCATCGAATTTCAAAACACAAATATATTTATAAAAATAGCCGACCTGTGTTACTGATAGAATTAGTTCATCATACGATCAATTGAACAATCAAATTCGTTGCCTTGTACAATTGCATAACCTGCTTAGCTCTGGTTCACTCTAATTTCACTGCAGCTGTTCTCTATCTTTCCGCCTTTGGCCTTTCTTCTTCTCTCCCAACCTCCCTATTGTCTAGCCTCCTTTCGGCCCTCAAACTTTATGTGGGTATGTGGATATGTAAGCATGTAGATACACATATACTTGGATACGTCAGTGCGTAATTACATCTGAGGATACGTCTGGGAATACGTCTGAAGAGCTATTTTGCCCTTTTAAAACAAACAGAAAACAACCTAAACTTTCTGTTGGTTATCCTACTGTGAAGAGAACATTACTCCCCTCTCGTTATCAGATAATACTATCGGCATTCAAAGAGAAACATAAGGCTATTTAGTCGGACCAAGCATGGCAGACCGAAAGAATCCTATACTGTACTTCCTAATGGCTAATTCATCACTCCCATTAACAGCACACGAGACATACCAGTTCCGTTCTAGTCTCAATTATACAAATGAATGAACGAAATTCATTATATGGCTTAACTACCTTATGTTCAGCGAATACACACATTCAAGTCTTTACATACATTAAATTACACTTCATGGCTTAACAACGTTAATTTCAGTCAATATGTACGCAAGTCTTTATCATACGTGAAATTACCTAAGACCGGTAAATTCACACGGATTCTCGTAACTCATATCAACTAAAGTAATACCTGCAATTCTAAGAACCTAGTTCCTATACAAACAAGACGACAAATTCAAACAATCGACAACCTTATATAAAGAAGATTATTGTACGATTCATATAGATAAATTGAACACAGTTACACTCACATCAAGATAATTGATCAACGAATTTAAATTAATAAATTCATGCAAATATTTTCAAATAATTCAAGCAAATCATTATATTGGTATAAACGAATCTTATGAATCTGACGCAAATACCTTTGTGCTTTCAACCGTTTCTCGCTTCTACCGCCAAAATTGTGTCCGTCGACCTTCCAGACATCCGATCCCTTGGACAAATGTTTCAAAAGAGAATTTCCCCTGTACCTTTACTCTTGCAGCAAAGATTAGACTATTTAGATTTCCTGCAAGGAAATTTCGTTTGGGAAACACGCCCCAATTTAGCGTAACCAATCAGGATTAAACATATTTACCGCCTTTTATAACTAGGCGCAAAAATTGCGGTCAGCTTTCCCTAGGTTTTCGAATAACTGTTTCTGGAATAATAGTCCGTCTCGCGGTTAAGTAAACGAATGCTTAATTGAAAAATCTCTACCTCTACCGACCAGACATTAGAAATCATTGCAGTATAGCGATTTAACAAGCGCCTGTCCCCATAAATCTAACTAATTGTTCTCTGGCCTAAACTAATGTGCTTTTCGTAGATCGACAGAAATTTGTCCCCACACAGTCGACTTGCTCAGTTCGACTAAGGAATACACGAACTCTAGATGTTTGAGCGAGAGTTTTCACCATAGCTGTATCTTTCTTTTGTGGACAACGTTTTAATTTCAAATAAAAATGTTCTTTTGAATACAGTCTTCAGTAAATCTGGTTATTTATTCCGTGGTATCAAGCAGGTCGTCTCTATAAGCAGCCAAAACATGATCATGTTCGATGTTAGTTATCAGTACCTTAGGACACATAACTGTACTCACCTTTTCCAGAAAATTATATTGTACCTTTAACAAATGAAATCTGTGAATGAGTCAAATGGTCAAAATAAATACCTCTACACTGGGTAATACATTCAGTCTAACGTGAACAATATGAAATAATGGGACTACCTGAAGTCCACATTCCACAGGTATTTGAACATTGATAAGAGCTCAAAATACCATGGCCTTGAATCATTTGGAATCAAGCAGCTGTATTTGTTTCTTTTACCCAAAACACCGTCTTCAAGAAAATGGTCAAATTAGTGTCTTCCAATGGCGTATCATGATACATTGGCTTTGATGAAAGCTGCTTATTTTCCCTTATTTACTTTCTTTATTATTACCAGATATTTCTGTTTGGGTACGTATATGCATGGCCCTAATTCTGATCTATTCGGGTTTGAATTCTGAATTTTAAAAACAACACAAGGATACGTTTGTTTCTAATGCCAGAAATACAATTCTGCAATCCTCCGAGGGATTGTAGTAGGTGCGTGCGTGTGTGTGTGTGTGTGTGTGTGTGTGTGTGTGTGTGTGTCGTAGTCAGGTGAAACAATCGCTAGTTAGTAGAAACTTGTAAATGGTCCGGACCGTCTCTCTTCTGGTTGCCTTCCAATCTTTGACATCCGAGCAATCAAAAAGTAGACCAAATATGATGAATCATGCAAGATATATACTCGGACAAATAGTAATAACCAATAAAAACTACAATTCATTTGGATCCCCTCCCACATTCAAGTTGAGGGAAACGAAAAAGCAGACGCAGAGACAAGAAACTGTCTCAAGGCACCTATTGTTGAAAATAACGCCTTCACTGTCACTAAAATAAATGACATCATTCATAACAAAATAAATGCAGTATGGCAAGAACACTGAGACAAGGCCACCACAGGTAGACAAATGAACAAAAGAGAAAGGAAAAACAATTACGCACATCAATAACTCGTCCTTCAAAAATCCATACGATGTCACCATAATAAACAGGATAAGATCAGTAAGAACCCTATTGGCAAGATCTTTAGCAAAAGATATCAAATGTGCCAAAAGAACAAACTGACCCCACTGCCCGATTCCGGAAACACCCCAACATGTGCTAAACACCTGCGACGTAGCACATACCCGGAGTTACTAGGGACCAAAAATAAAACCTTAGAGAGGTACATCTAATAACCTCCTGGAATGTGTAAATTAAATAGAAAAAAAGACGGCAAATATAAATTAACGAAAGAATTCAAAACTAAATGTAATGCGTAACCCCATCCACCTCCACCCCATCCGGCTACGACAAAAACAGTAATCAGAGTGGTCAAAAGACAGCGCTTTATAGCAACCACTAAACCCAAAACAGTGGCTCGGGAAAAATAACAATATGCTAAGCGATACAAATTCTCAAAACTAATCGAAATTAATAAATTAAACCCACCTCCTTGGATACAACAAAACAAATAGTCGAAATGGTCGAAAGACACAGCCTTATGGATTAAATAAAAACAGTGGCTCGTGAAAAAACAATATTACAAAAACAGATGACACTAATTCAAAACTGGCCGAAATGAAAAAACCCAACCCACATCCCAATCTACCATAAAACAAAAAGTCAGAGTGATCGAAAGACATAACGTTATAGCAACGACAAAAACATAAAATAGTGGCTGAGAAAACATTAATATCAAGTTAAAAGCTAAAATAGTACTGATAGTAACACAATAATAATAAAATCAACAGAAGGATACCAGTACGACTAAAATTAAGGCCATCAATGTAAACAGATGAAAGCAACCACACAAATAAGGACATCTAAACTAATAAAATAAACCACACAAAATACGCATAATAAAAGCGAAATCAGTCTACAAGCTAATCATATGACCAATCAGGTGAGGAGTACACAGGCAATCAAAATTCAGGAACAAGGGACCAACAGGGCAAATAAGAGCAGTAACAACGAAAATCAGGACATTTGCAGAAGACATCAAACCGCAAGATACGGGAAAATACGGGAAACAAGTAGCAGAAATAAAGCTCAGGAAAAGAAAGCAAGATCATAGCAGGAAAAGGGAATAAGACAAGAGTTGCAGAAATAAAGAAAATCAAGAACAACATACGTAGAAAAAACATCATATACAGTACTAAAGAAAACAGGAAAAGAAGCAGACTTTAGGGAAACGAATGAAACCAGAAGAAACTGCCACACAAAACAATTAAAATAAACGCCAAAATCCCACCCTATAGATACGAAATTGCCACCCCAAATAAATAACTTCCATGCCTAAACCCAAATATCCCACTTCACCACCACAAAAGAAACACACAAATCTATAACACACATCCAGTATAGCACATATAGAACACGTATATCTATACCTTGCATATTATAGCACCCACACTTCTACCACTCCACCCCACTTAAAGCACACACTTATGAAATAGGCTTTCATTGTGACCCAAGATTGCCCTCTTCCGACGAAATACTTTTTTGCCGTGAAATTATATTGATTAGTTCAGTTTACAAATTCATGACGTTCAGACACCCGAATGAAAATTACAAAAATCAACGGCTGCTGAAGCCTCGATAATTCAGAGCATATTTCTGAAAACACGGGTGCGAATAGTACACGAACAATAATACAACTTTTACAAAGTTGGAAAATTTACAACTTAGGAATCTTCAATTCAGATGTGACTCTCACATATTTGGAGGTAGGTTATGGCCTGATCCGCACAAAAAAGGAAACTGGACATAGAATTGATACAAATGTACTTACGCTGCTTGAGTGAAAGGTCACACATTACAAATATTAAATATTTGAGAAATAATCAAGTCTTATTTTTTCAAACAAAATGATACGAAAACTGAAGAAACTTTTCGTTCTTCTTCTTTTTGTGTCTATGCTCGATTTAATTCTGGTCCAATGTAAGTTTTGCACTATGTTCCTTCTTTCTAACAGTCATTCTGTATATGTATGGACCCATCTCTCTGTCTATAAATCAATGCCAGCTCTAGAACCATTGACATGATATATTAATTCAAGATATAAAATGTTCTGACCTTGATGGAAATGTTATCTCGTTTGTATGATATATCAGCTCCTGACAGAAACTAAAGACGTTAAAGATAATGATTCCCAGCTACGACTTCATGAGTCATGAGCAGCAGATTAAGTTGCCGTAAAGAGATAATACGAGATAATACGAGATAAAATTTAGTATAAGCTGCATTAATTATTTATTCTTGTGGCAAATGTTTTCTTTCCAATTCCAGATTTCGTGTACAGCTATTAGATTTTCTTTGGTAGTATTACTAACTCAAATCTCAGATAGCATTCACTGCAGATTATAAAATAAAACCGTAGCGAAATTATTTTCCGTATTGCATAATCATATTATTTTTTAAATCTTCTTAATTTTCATGAAAAATCTTTCCTCGAACGTTTCATAAGCAAAGGTGACGCAAAGATGGCGACCAGTGAGTTCAATGAAAGTATGTTTATCAATGCTTTTTCTTCTTCTGCTTCCAATAATGTGTCGGGGTTCCTCGGGAAGATACTCGCACATGATGTGAACTATGCAAATGTGGTGAGAGTTCCAAGTACAGCTAAAAACAGGTTACAAACATATCTGGTTGGGAGGTAAGTAATCCTCGCGTTAACACCAGATCTGAAAGCATCGATAGATTTGGCGTTGACTAGGTTGGATGGTAGGGAGTTCCAAAGGTGGCTTCCTGATGGAAAGATGTAGTTCTTGTATGCGTTGACTATGGTGAAGGGGGCGAGAAATATGCATGAATGTCCTTTGGTGTAAGCACCTGTCTGGTGGAGGGATGGTACTTCTGGGAAGAAAACCAGGTGGTGAACGTTGATTTTACTTTTTCGGGGCATGTGGACAGGTTTCTACGAACAAATGCTGTGGTGCTGTTAGCCTTTTTTGTAACAGAGTCAATGTGGCTGTTTCATGATATCGCGCTCTTAATGGTGACTCCCAAATATTTGACCTCAGATGTCATCGTCGCTTTTGACCATGAGTTGAGTAAACGACTGAGACAATGTGTCTCTTGTTGGTAATACGGATGCCTTCGCATGTGTCAGAATTGAACTCTATTAGCCAGTCCCTTTCCCATTGTTATAGGCGGTCTAGGTCTGCACGTAATAGATCTGCATACTGGTCCGAGTTCATTACGCTGTACAGCAATCTGTCATCAGCAAAAGGGCTAACTTGGGAGTCGACTCTCAACGTCTAGTCCTTCATGTAGATCAAGAACAGCTTGTGACATATCAAATTCCCAGTGGAACACACACACACACACATATATATATTTATATATATATATATATATATATATATATATATATATATATATATATATATATATATATATATATATATATATATATATATATATATATATATATATATATATATATATATATATATATATATATATATATATATATATATTGTTACGTGTTACGTGTTTAGGTTCTCATAAACAGTAACAAGAAAAAAGTGAAGACAGCAAGCTTTGTTAAATTTAACACATCATTTATTTCCCTAAAAAAACAAGGTAACAATGAGGAAAAGAACTTACGCTTTTAAGAATCAAATCCAAAAATAATCCATGAATAATCCAAGAATGAAAAGTTAGAAGTCCTAGTAATAAATGTTCTAATGAATTTTAGTTCGAGTCCCGACAAGAATCCAAAATGGAAGGCGATGACATATATTGTAGTCAGTGTTGTACGGATGTTTCTACAGTTCTTTGTTGAACCACAGACATTAATATTCCGGTGTTTGAATTTCAAATAAAATTTGGATAAATGTCTGCTCAAGAATTCTGTCTTAGAACTTAAATATTCCCAGGGAAAGGAATTAACAATTCCATAAAATCGAATTTCAACTGAGACTGGTTACAACAGAATTAACACCTTGACGTCTAAGTGTTTAAAAACCCGACTGACTAAATTTTCTATACAGAAAGGTTATATACTAATTTACGAAGCAAAACAGATTCCCTTATGAGGGTCACGTGATCACTCTAGAACAAGATAGAAGCTTTACATTACGTACTCACTGTACAGCCTCGATTTCACTCTATAAATCACACTAAGAATGAATAAAAAAGAAAGAAAAGAAGAAGTTATTTACTTTAACTCTTACTAATTCTGTATCAAGGTCAGGAACTAGGTCAGCATTAAGATATAAAGTTCTAATATAAGGTGTTTACGAAAAAAAATGTCAGGTCAAACTAATTTCTAGAACATTTCAAATTCCAGAAAATAGAATTCCATTACAATAGCAGAGTTACAATACCAAAGTTCTTTCACTGACAATAAAGCATTTTCGCACGCTCAGCAACTTCAATATTCTATTGTGTAATATTATAGAAAATGTATTTGCTAATAGAACCAATGTAATTAAACAGGTAAGAGAATTACAATCTGTTATAACTCAGAATCAAATCCGTGCAGCGAGTTTTGGCACCAGTCAGCCTCCTCTCGTGCACCAGTGCCCAAATTCACATTCTAGCTTTGGATACATACGTCCATGTATGTTCTCTCTCTCTCTCTCTCTCTCTCTCTCTCTCTCGCATTGACCCAGCCTCCTCTCGTGCACTAGTTCCCAAATTCACATTCTAGCTGTGGATACATACGTCCAAGTATGTTCTCTCTCTCTCCCTCTCTCTCTCTCTCTCTTGTATAAAGGCATCAATTTATCGTTACAGTTTAATGTATGAAAATTACATTTTAGCTTTGCTAACGTACCATTTAAATAAACCACTTTATAAATTATAATTTTAACTTTGCATTGACCCATTGGTATATTAATAGTTTTCCTTCAAAATTGAAAAGAGTGTGAGCTCTTTAAAAATCTATAGTGCATGAGTAAGTTAGATAGAAGTTGACAATATGGCTGAAATGAAAATATACTACCTACAACAAATAAAAACAAAATAAATAAATAAATACTTGAATGTATTGGGAGATATTCGTTAGAAACAACAAAAATGCTCTCTCAGCATGATTTTATAGATGATGTGGACATTGAGAGAAAGTCTTGAAACAGTTTTGATGTTGCACAAGACATGTTAGATAATGAAAATGAGGCCAACACCAATTCAAGGCCGGATTTAATCTTATCAGAGATGGATGATATGGGGAAACCGAAGGGAAATGTGAGAAACATTGAAAGTGTCACTGATGCTGATACCAAAGATGATACCAATGATGATGCTTTCACAGACATCGCAAGCAGAACAAGATTTAGATATAGACGAAATTAATGAAGGCACATATATGCAAATCAAAACCAAATTTTGAACTCTTAATAGAAGTGCCTTCAAAAAAAGATTGAAATCAACACTTGATGTCAAAGGTCTCAGGGATTCTAGGCAAGCTCTCTTTGATCTAGCAAAAAGGAAGAGATATGATTGTCCTGATGGTCGATTAGTAGAACGTTTACCTCGAACAAATAGTGCTCCTGTGGAGGATAAGTTATCGGAAGATATTTATATTATATTCCATTTCATTGAAGGAGAAAATAATTACAGTGACATGAAAGCATGTATATCTAAATGGGCATTGAAACATAATTATGAAACAAGATCATCACAGCGTTTAAACTACATTCGAAGTGATTGTATATCACAAAGTCCGAAAGCTCCGGTCAATGATAACGCCTTACAAAGAACTCATGAAGATGCTGATAGAATGAGCACAATATTTGCGCAGATAGCGATAATGAATGATAAGTTTGAAGAAAAATTCTCCAGATTGGAAAACCAGTTAGGTGGTATTATCACACAGACAGAAAATGAGATCCTAAACTTAAAGTCAGACTTAATGGAAACTACGAAGAAACTCGAAGAGACAAACTCTCATATAGAACAACTGAAATTAAAGGAAGAAAAACTAATCAATGATAACAGAGGAATGTATTTCCAGATGTCATCAATGGCAACCCGGGAAAATGAGATTAAAGAATTATCTTCTCATGTACATCAACATCTAGATGTGATCATGAAAAAGATTAACTGTATTGAGGGAAAGTTAGACACAATTTGTACAAGACACAAACTTTTATACAATCAAACAAAGGAAGTGGTAGAAACGTAGACTTGCAAATGAAAGAAAATCATGGAAATCATGAACTCTCAGCATACAAGGAGAGTAGACATGTTATCTCTCCATCTATTGACCAAGAAAATGTAGTACATGGACAAAAAGAAATACACAAAGAGCCTACTAGAGCTCTTCCAGCAAATTTGCCTGGAAATGGTCCCGCTATGTTTACATTGAAAGATTTCCCGCCACTTTCACGGAATGATCGGACTAACATAACCGAAAATGTGAGTCATAATCAGCGCACAGAAGTAACATCTAACAATGCAAGTACATCAACCCACAATCAGCAAAAGAAATTAAGATATGAAGATAGAGCTAACATAAATATAAATGAAAACATAAATAAAGATCAAAGGCACAACAAATCACCAAATGATCAAAGAATACTTCCGAATGATGAGGAGAGACAAAATAAGAAAGATACATCGTATAGACATATTGAGACAATTATTACCAGGCCAAATCAAAGGAATATAGAATCAGATGTGTTTGAACCAGTTGTAAGAAACAAAATAAGACGCATTCTGCTATCAAATGTCAAATCGAGAAAAATATAGATGTAGTAAGGACAGCTATCGCAACTCAGTGCAATGAGGAGGGTGTGACAGTAACATTCGTCCGCCTCATAAAGGAACGACCCCATTGGGATGGATCAAATATATATACATTTCGACTAAATGTACTGGATAAAGAGTTTGAACTAATGATGAATAATGAATCATTTTGGAGTTCTGGAATAAAATGTAGGGAATGGATAACAAACAGAAAATGGAGAGAAGGCTACTCACTTGATGAAACGCATGAGAATTACAAAATATATTCCTAATGAGCATAGCCATATGACTAGTAATTGCTTCTTAATTATAATTATGCTCATTCTTTCAACATGGAATGTACGTGGTATAATGTCTAGCACGCAGAAACTAATTGAATTGTTACCAGACACAGATATATTTGTTATCACTGAACATTGGCTTTAGATAAATTACATGATGATTTCAAAGTAGTTGCGCTACCTACTGAAGAGATATAACAATGCTATAGAGGTAGTGGCGGGGTTGCCGTATTTTATAGATCATCACTATGCAAAGTAAGCACCTTACAAAATGAGTTCCCAAATATTATGGCGGTGAAAATCTTAGTGAGAGACTTGGAACCTATAATTTTGATTGCAACCCTCAACAACTAGAACTGATGATGCATATGACAAATTTTGTGAAAATGTTTTTGATGTGTATGATAGGTATTCTGCTGAAAATATATGCATAATTATAGGCGACATGAATGCATATCTTGTGTGTAAAAATCCATCAAGAAGAGATCTTGCTCTCAAAAAAAGAATAGAACAGAGAAACATAGTTGCTACGCTGGTGATAAAACCACATGAACATTACATCACGTACAAATCAAAAGACATGTCACGAACGTCCACACTTGATTATATATTAATACCTGAAATAATTAGAGGTGCTGTAAAAAGACAGGTAGTAAATGACAAAATTGATTTCTCAATATCGGATCACCTACCTATTACAGCGGCACTTGCAAAAGATATATTCAAGGAAAATAAAAAGACGTGTATCTCCAAGAATGAAATGGAACTTGGCAAATCCATTAGAAATGAGCATGTATAAATCTGATGTTAGTGCATTCTTTAATTTCACCTATGAGTGCAAAAAGGTAGAATATATAGAGAAGTATAATGAATTGATAACTAAGAGTGTAATAACTGCATCAGACCGATATATTCCAAAGTCCGAATTCAAATCGCACTTGAAACCATATTGGAAGAAAAGTGGGCTTGAAAAATTACATCAGAATATGAGAAAAGCGCGCGGAGAATGGATCAAAGCAGGAAAAAATAGAAGCACAAAGTGTAACATCAAAAGAAGATACAAGGACGTGAAAAGAAAGTTTAGAAAGAAACATAGGCTAGAGAAAAAGGTATATAAAGAGTGCATATTTGAAGAGATAGAAAAGAGCGCAGAAATGGGAATAGACGAATTCTATGCAGTCATACGGGAAAATAGAAAAGATAAATCGGACATTGGTAATATTGCATTTCAAGGAGTAGAATCTAATACTTTGGATGAATGTGGCAATCTATGGAAACTATATTTTTCTGAATTAAGTGGTACAACAGATGAGGAACATAATGATTGTGTCAAAATGAAGAATATGTACGAAGAAAGCAAACTAGAGACTGATAACATAAAATGTAATAATATTACAGAGGAAGAAGTGTTGCAGCATATAAAGTCTCTAAAAACAGAAAAATCACCAGGCATTGATTGCGTATCGAATGAGCACTTAAAGTATGGTGGAAAATATTTAATCAGACATTTAACTGCCCTTTTTAATTACATGATCCAGTATGAGTATTTGCCTAATGTATATAGATGTGGGATGATTATACCGATATACAAACCAAATGGTAAAGATAAAAAGGATCCGGTGAATTATCGTGGTATAACATTGACATCTTGTCTGGGAAAATTGTTTGAAAAAATATTGATGACCAGAATTCAAAAGTATTTAGACAAAATAAGCTTTCCACATCCTTATCAATTTGGATTTCGTAAGGAGGCTGGAGCTATCTCCGCTTCATTTACTCTTCAAGAATGTTTGATGTACTTTAAAAATCGTAACTCTAATGTATATGCTGTTTTTCTGGATAACGAAAAGGTATTCGATAGACTGTGGCATTGCGGACTACTAAAAAAACTAAAAATATTAGGAAATAATGCAAAAATATGGAGAATAATCGCCCATTCCTAAACACAGTCAAGTGCCTGTGAAGCGTGTAGAGGATGTATATCGAACACATTTCCATTACGGAGAAGCGTTGGTCAAGGGCGTGTAATGTCGGCTTTTTTATTTCTCGTGTACATAAATGACCTATTGAATGAACTAGCAATGACTAATTGCGGGATAACAGTGAATCAGATGAACATACCTGGCATGCTTTTGGCAGACGACACTACTTTACTAAGCTCTACGCTGAATGGATTGCAAATACTCGTGAATACAGCTTATCAGTATGCACAGAAGTCGAAATTGAAATATAACTCTAACAAGAGTAATTGGATAATATTTAGTAAAAAAAAAAATGAAGTGTACTCATCAAATGGAATTACTCTGAGATCACAGAATATTCCTAGAGCAAAAAAAGTGAAATATGCAGGAGTTACCTTTTCACAATCAATGAAAACTAATGATCGTATAGTCTATTCCTACGATAAAGCTAAACGTGTAACAAACTCACTATACTCAATTGGATTAAATGCAAATAGGATGAATCCTGTAGTTTCTGTGAAAGTCTGGGAAAGAGTTACATTGCCGTCTGCTTTGTATGGCTCAGAACTCTGGTTTAATATGTCATATCAGGGCATTGAATCAATGGAGAAAATACAACGATATTTCGCCCGGAGAGTACAAGGTTTCCCTCAAAGATCGCCTATTGGATCTACGACATCATGCTTGGGGATGATATCAATGGAAGCCCGCATAGATAAGCAAAAACTCGTATTTCTTGGTCGCATGTGTAGAACATCAGCAAAAATAATTGCTAAAAAGTTTTTCCTCTGGGTTGTTGGAAATTTGATTTTTGACCCCCAACATAGCTATACCTCTTTTCTATATAATATAAATACTGTACTCAAAAAGTATGATTTAGAAGACTATCTCAACGACTTTATTTTCACTGGAAAATTTCCAAACAAAATAACATGGAAAAACTTAATTGGGACAAGAATACAGATATTTGAGGAGAGAAAACATGAAATGAGTATCAGAAATCCATCAGAGGGATTCGGTAGATTTTTAAAAATTAATCCAGTACTAAAAATGCATCATCTATGGAAAATAGCTTACACTGACTCAAGCAGAAAAATGGAATATGGGACATTAATTCGTATTGGAGTAATGCAAGCAAGACCTGGACTGTGTCCCCTATGTGGCAAATTGAGTCATGACCGTATTTTGCACATTTCGATGAATTGTGCCTTAACCTCAGACGACAGAAACCACTTGATGGAAAGTCTATTTTCGTATATGCCTCCAGTGATTTACCGTGATTTCTGTGATCAGATCGATGATGTTATCCTGATTATACTACTTGGTGATTTAAATGATATATCAGAACGTTTAGAATTTGAGGCATGGATAAATATGATCAGACTATCTACCAAGTATTTCATTAAGATAAAAGATATTATATATTCGATTCAATAGAGAACTCACTCAGAATATAAGGAACGAAATACTTGTACTGGATTGCAAAGCGATTAGGAAACTAACTATTTTTGTTGTGAGGGTACATTTTCAAATGTTTTATCGTATATATATCTCTATCTAGTTTAGTAATGATTTTAATTTATTTATTCGTTTGCTATTGGAAATAATTCAATAAGTAACGAATCCACTATTTTTGTGATTCTATGTATTTAAATGCATTTCTTTTTTGTCTTAAAATCTTCAGAAAATGGAGGAATAAAAAAGAATATCATCATCTCTCTCTCTCTCTCTTGTACAAAGGCATCAATTTATCCTTACAGTTTAATGTATGAAAATTACATTTTAGCGTTGTTAACGTACCATTTAAATGAACCACTTTATAAATTATAATTTTAACTTTGCATTGACCCATTGGTATATTAATAATTTTCCTTCAAAATAGATGTGATCATACTGTTTTATATTCAACTATATTGAAGCCACGTTTTGATAAATTATTTGTATTCTTCCACTGAATGTAAAATTGTAAGAAATGCCGCATTTATATGAAAGAAAGAGATTGGCATTTAACAGGCATAAGGTAGTAATATCCCTGATATAAAAGCTAAAGTCGGTACCATTATGAGAAAGGCTAACACAACTGCTGAAAAAGGTGCGAAAATTGCCAGGACCTTTACGCTTGTACCACCATAGCAAATGGTTTAAAAATAGGTTTAACGAGAGGCGGTGGAACAGATGAAAGAGTGACGGTGATAGGAATACAAGTGATAAAAGTAGCCCCGAGTTTCTCGTTGGAAACGTTAAAAACATTATAAATCAACTTGCCAACCATTTGCATGAGTTAGCCAAAGAAACGACCGGCCGCATTGGCTGGTATAACTGACATTGTAATATGCTGTTTTAACTTTGCTCGGAAGCATTCTATGCTTAATTGACCGGTGACAATTTTGCTAATTTACGGATTAATTCTCTTGTTCTTTACAATTTAACTACAAGTGTTATATTTTGGTGACAATAGCAAAAACAAAACTAAACAAAAGAAAGAAACTACAAGAACAAAAGATAACTTTTTACACCAGATCGTCCAACTAATGCTTGGTAATTTCTTTCGTCAAAGAAGCGAAGAAGAGTAATGACAGTAGGTTTGTGAACTATGTATTTAAACTTATGAGATGTGTCGTGATGGTTATAAGACTGTTTCATGACTACATAATTCATATCGCCGTTCTTCTGTCTTTGCCCTGCTTCTCTTCTGTCATTGGACGATTTGGTACAGACACCTATCATATGATAGTAAGTTATTCACACTTTCCTGTTTGTGCTAGATTGGGCCGAGAAAGAGAGATGGAGCGAAGGTAGGTAGATATGTAAAATGTTGAATAGAAAAGAAAGAAGAGTAGAACAGATGTTGATATACAGTTAGTCAAGTACTATCTGGTTTCTTTTCATGGAAATATTGTCTTTAAAAGTGTATAACACAAAATGGCTATTTTCATTTATTCACATGTAAAGCTACACTTAGACATGACAAAATGGATAACTAAATTGTAACAAATAGATGCAGATATATTTGCTGAGTTTTTTAATGTGCCGCAGATGTATCCAAAGAAAGAGGAGAGAGAAAGAGCTACTGCTTTCCAGTTCTTTTCTCAAAATGAATAAGGAGTTCTCATAGCTCTTACAACAATACCGTTTGTAAACGAGACTGATTTGAGACCTTAACGTGTGATTTATAGTGATTGCAAACTATCTTAATGGCTTTAGCATTTTCATACCTATACTCTAGGTGATCGTAGGGATGCAACAGAACAGGGAAAGGGTAAATAAATGAGGAGACATCGAACGCAAAAGAGGAAAAAAGATAAAATGTAAATATATGTGTGCAGAAATTTACTTTTAATTAAAACTTTCAAAATTGTTGGCAATAAGTCTTGACATTAGGAGTGAGATGAAAACTTCATTCCATACTTCATTGCTTTATTTAAAACATAGCCTAAAATGTTATTCAAATAAATTGCTTATTGGCATAAAGTATACTTAGCAGAAATTTATTTGGTTTAAACATTTCCCTAAACAAGGGCATAATATATAATAAAGAAAGACATTGTCCAATTATTGTTGACAACCTAACAGCAAGAAGAACAATAGTATTATCATTCAGCCTCACTAGAAACAGTGAAAAGTATCGGATGAAACAATAACTATATCAGTTGGGGTGCTAACAGCCGAACTTCTCTGTAAGGACCAGGAAAAATTGGTGAAAGACCAGGTCTACTTATTGGCAGGAGGACCAGCAGGACCTAAAGGACCAGGAAGACCAGGAACACCAGGCAAACCAGTAGGACCAGGACGACCCTTTAGACCAGGACTTCCAGGAAGCCCAGGCACTCCATCACGTCCACGAAGACCCTTCTGACCTGGAGGACCTAGAATGCAATTTAAAAAATTCACTTTTAACACTCCTCTGGATCAACGTACTTACATAAAACACAAGACTTGAAAAAGCATTCAAAATCGTTTCTAAAATAGCATAGCAGTTCTCGGTATTTAAAATTACTCGTCAAAGTTGCGTTGTTATTTTGAATAACATCATCGACATTATAAATAAGTTTGATCCCAAAACCTAATAGATTTCTATGTACGATGGAGTTCGGGACTGAAACTGAAATATATATATAGAAATCTAATACTTATACATGAGGTGTAGATAAGTTAGAAAGACAAAAAAACTGGTAGCCACAGGAATAAATAATTCATGTAGCATAGACTAGATTTTAGGAATAAAATAAACGAAAGTATATAATAAGATAGGAGACGAAATACACTGCTCTGAGTGCGCATTGTTATTAAATGCGCCCACCGCCCATTATATCTTCCTGTTTTGGATAACGTGGGTACGTAAGAAAGCTTGCCAGCAGCTTCTCGTGGGTCGGTGATTACTCCCGGGATTTTCCAGGGTTCTTCCTCCACTAGTTATACTGGCCGCCATGTATAGCCTATCCTGTGCTGAAAAATGGTGTTAAACCCTACAGCAATAACAACATCAATCTCTTTTTGGGGTCGTTTTCTTACTTTACGATAACTTAATCTTTAACGTTTATCTCTATAGTTTCTGTCAGTTGGTATCGCATGCAAATGAGGTAACATTTCGTTCAAGGTCAGGACATTTTATCTCATGAATTAATACAACATGTAAATGTTAAAGAGCGGGCTTAGATTTATAGACAGAGAGATAGATCAGGCGTACTGTTAGAAGAAAAAGAACACAGTGCAAAAATTACCTCGTTGTGCCAGAATTAAATCGAGCATGGACACAAGGAGAAGAAGAACGACAATTGTTTTCATTTTTCTTCTGTGTTTGTCTGAAACAATTGAGACTTTCATGATTATTTTTAAATCATTTAATATCTATAATTTTAATGATCCATCTGTAGCGACGCTCACTGGTAGTAAGCGAGAAAATGAAGATTTAACGTTGCATATTTGTGCTCCTCCCACGCAATCAATGAATTTGCAAGATTTTGTTTAGAAGGGAAACCTCCGTTTATCTAAAGAGATTGCGAAACATTAAACAACAGGAAGATAAACAAACAAATACACAAAAAGAGGTGCAGTTGCATATGGCACAAGGACTTATTCACCAGACCTTTACGCATGCGTGAAGAACAACGTTATGTCGGGCCGTGGAAAGACAAGGATTCGACCGTTGATTTTGACTATATCAAAATTATGCAAAATAATATTAATTAGCAGTGACCAAGATATATGGTATGCTTTTGTCCAAAGCTGCTATGTTTAACTGAGAGAGAATGCAGCTTTGGAAAAGAAAGTAGATGTAATTGTCCAAACGTTTTATATAACAGATTGGATGGTTGAGACAGGGATAGATTTGCACATTCATGTTCAGTTCACCTAGAGTTTGTTGAATTGGCTGAAATTATTAATGTATTTCTCCGTAATATTCCAATAAAAATAAACTTCGCTCAACAATGTTTTGGGGAGACTCACGATATTTCTTAAACATTAACATACTCTATGTAAAACCGTTAAAAATGTGTGTCACAACAGTGAAATAGTACTTTCAAGATATACCAGTGTGTAAGAAGATGTAACTGCATGACGTGAAAGAGAGAGGACAGTCCTAATGTAGTGCCGTTTGTAGACTTACCTCGAGTTGCTTTCAATTATGAATAGTTCACAGTTTGTGCCTTCGCTTAGACAAACTAGCCTGCCAGTGGGATTTTATATCGTGACAATATGGACAGCTGTGCTTAGCTACTGAACTTTTGACACCGATGATGAACAAAATATGTCAGTAAAATTCATTATTTACTGGATAAGTCCACTGCCCAGTCAGAAAGAGATGTATGGCATTGTACCATATGGTAATGCAGACAGCGGCTGATGCACAGATGGTCATAGAAACTGACGTGAAAATCGCTATTGTCTCTGGAAATATTTAAAATATCCACTACAAATGTAATATTAATAAACACCACAGGTGGAATACTATTATCCTTACCACAACCTCTACCACATGCCAAATACTAATATTACTCCTGCAACTAACGCCACTAATGCGTAGACTACTAAAAATACTACTATTACTCACAGGTTTTCTGTAATGATACGTGATTGACTCTTACGTAAATATGAAAGTTTTCAACTTGAGTATTAGGTCTGAGAAAGAATTGCATATTTTGAGTCACCGCTGTGAGTGAAGATGAGTATTGCCTCAATATCTTCTAAAATGTGTTATCAGGCAGTGCTCGCATTACGGCCTGAAATATCCTTAAAATAAAATGTGGACGTATGCCTGTTTTAGTGTCGGATTTCACGAGTAAATGACGCTATGATGTGTTGTCATATTCATTCTTGTTCCGGGCCGCACCCGCAACAAATGACTGTATTACCCACAGTGTCTGTGTTAACCAAAATATTCAGCTGTAGTCACACAAAAGAAATACATTTTTCTAGCAGAGGAATAAAACTTGTCCGCATACCCTAATATATCTGAATCATTCAGACGATATACATGGCGATACATGCAAAGAGGAAATTTAGTTCGACTGGTCCAAGGCAACCTGCTTGTTTTCTTATTTGTGTGTAAATGAAAATACGGTTCAGATTCTGATTAATTTTCCTATTACTATCTGCGAAATATCGGATACATGCTTTAGCAATTGCCTCAGATGTTGAGGAATCTTCATACTCAGCAATAAGTGTTTATGTCAATTGTTTATGTTCCTTATAATGTGGCCAGTAACACCTCAGTAGGTTTGTATCAATTCGCACTTTAAAAATGGTGTCACTACATATTGTCTTTATGCATGACATATGGACCTTTTAATTAAATAACAAATTAGAAACCTTTGCTTGATTTTGACGAAATCGTATATTTGAGGTTTCTAAAGAAACAATGTTGCACATTAAAAGGAATAAACTAAAAATCAAATGAACATAAAAGCTATACAAAACAATCTCTCGGATCTGGGAGATGACTAGATAACCGATAATGTTCAATAAATTAATTTTTTCGCAAATGTGTATGTAATCGGATTAGTCTCTGAAATAAAATTGATAAGAATGGTTCAGAGTAATGTATAAGATTCTGGATATTGCATTTTACTCAAGTCATTATTCATTCAACATAAATAAGAGTTTATTCAATAAAACAAATCTGAAAACGAAATTTCAAATCTGCAGGTGCTTTAGTTATTGCACGTTGACATACTCGCATCAAATAAGAAATTGGAGCTGTTAGAGGATACCTGTGCAGTTTCCAGTTTATCAGCAGAGGATGGAGAGTGCACAAGTATAATCTGTCTATAGGAACCAGGTCTACCATGGATTTCTGGGTCTTCTACAGGACATGGTTATGTCTACTCTGTCCTGCATGATTTAGACTAATCCTTAGTTAGTGAGGACATTCATCCCCACATTTATCTGGAATCTTGAGAAGGAACCATCTTACTTTTTCTCGGTTAGACAAAAGGGCCCATTCTAGTCCCCATGGTTTGCATTCTATGGTCTTAAATTAACAGAAAAGTGCTAAAACCAACATACTTTATAAATTCAACAAATAATTTATTTCCCTATAATGCAAAGTAAAAGTTTAAAATAACTTACAGTATTGCAAATTAAATTACAGATAGCCCTAAAAGTTCTATCACAATTCCAAAAGTATAGAGTTCCCAATGTACTCCAGTGGTGTTCCAGATAAATTCAAACCTTGAATGTGCTGATTTATGAATAAGCTGGAATAGTGCTGATTTTCTAAAAGTACGGAACCCCATTTTGTATAATTTCAACAGGCGTTTCTTGCGGTCAAATTTGTCAAACGCATCACTGAAGTCCACTACAATGACACCACTTTCATCACATGTTGTAATCTATCATGGATCCATTAAGACAACCGTACGAGCTGAGACTAACATTTGAGTTTCGTTCTAAATCCAAGGGGGCATGGGTACAATAGGTGATTTTTGTCAAGGCAGGTTTTAATGTCAATGCTGACTTTGGTACAATAGGTGATTTGTGTCAAAGTAGGTCATAAGGTTAGACACAAGAATGTGTTCCAGAATTTCATAGCATATACAAGTTAGAGAAATTGGACTGTACTACTCTAATTTGGTTTTTGGACCTATTTATAGTAAGTGATGACCAGAAACATTTTTCCAATCTGTTGGGACTGAATCAGAGGAGGTAAACATGCTGCAAAGGACTGGGTTTTTAAGGATGCAGAGTGTTAGGATGTCATGACTGCTTTGACTGTACTTAGATTTGAAAGCTGCTTAACCACGTCTTCAGTGGTGAAAAAATATTGTCAATTGATGGCTTTGTTCAATTTCTCGGAAGTGCACATTTTTCTAAGCTTAAATGAAACTGGTATTGTGAAGATTGAACGAAATGTTTTGTTTGTTTTGTTTTGTTGCTGTTGTTGTTTTGTTTTGACTTGTTTTGCTTGAGGCATATTGACTTTCACTGAAGTAGATCTGTTCCTGTGAGTTTTATTTCTACACTGTATGCGAATATCCAAAATCTGTTATTAGGTTTGGTGTCTTCTCATCCGCTTTTAAAGGGCTCAGCTAATAGTTATCAGCTTGCCTTTTGATCTTGAAATCGATGACAAATATTAGTGGAAAATCTTTTATGTCTGAAAGCCTCTTGGTGCTTCACCAATATTACAAATACGGCTGACAGTAGTCTAAATAATTGATTTTTCCACGTCTGCCAAAAACTAAATTGGATCATATATAGCTGCAAATAAATATTGTCATAAAATCAAACATTTAATGATGTACGTAATAAAATACATCAGGTACATGTGGAAATATATACAGCCGCCAAACAAAAGGACGATACATGTTAGGCTTACATTATGATTTTGATTATAGACCATCTGTGCAACTACGCCTCAAGCTACATGCAGGTACCTAACCACACAAGTCAAATAACAACTGTCATTAATATTATCGCGGATCATTGTGGTTATGCTTTAATGATTTCTAGTTAAAGGTAAATTCTGAGAACAATATCAACGATGATATATAAAATATATAAAACCAAACATTGTTCATGCATAATTTGTATCCGAATGCAAACATAATAAAGCATTGTCTGCTATTCCATAATGCACCAGACATGGGTTTACGATATTCATAATACGCACGTATGTTGCATGAATATTTATGGTATATGTGTGTCTGCCTAAATACCCTTCTGTAGGTTCGACCATCTGTCTGTCTCTGTCCGTATGTCTTCATTCAGATATAGTTAATCAATTGAAATTGATAAGGTCTTAGCATTATTATATATTGTCCCAACTGTAACAATACTGATTGGCTACAAACTATTGAAATGCATCATACAACGTACCTTCTACTTCTTTTAGCTCATGACCACGATTTAGTAACTCATAATTTCGATTTAGTAACTCATGATTTCGATTTAGTAACTCATAATTTCGATTTAATAAATCATCTTGACTTAGTAACCCATGATCTCGATTTAGTAACTTCTGAGTCTGGCCTATTTAAAATGCATTTTATTTAATGAATTTAAACATGAACATAGCAAGATATGCCATATAGAAGGTAAAGGATTAAGACAAAAGCCATGACCTGCAAGGTTCTCCACGCTTGACGATGCATGAATTGTAAACAGATAAGAACATATGTCGGTTGACAGTAAGTTTTAATGACCAAACAAATTTTGAATAGTCTTGGTGAAGAGTATCTTGGTTCAACAGTAGCATTTAGGAACATAAGATCGAAATTAGAATTACACAGTACTTCCTTCCAGAGCGATTCGTTGCGAATGCGAATCATTTGGAAAACTGGATACTTGCTGTTTACAACTGTTCATGACCTGTGCAAGTGCATGCTTGTTAGTAACATGTGCGATTAGGTACATCTATTTGACTTTTACCATATGGTGTGAGGGATTGAAAGAGTTAGATACGTTGGTGTTGGTAATAAAAGCAAGTGGAGTGGAAAATAAATTGTGTGCACTTTCAATATATTCGTATCCCCAAAGAGGTGATTCGATTATAATAAGTGAACTGCAATTTGTCTAAGTATGACATAAAAAAATGTTAAATTTATCTCCAGATAAAAGAAAGGTGTCTGGGAACACGAGTGCTAATGTGCTTTTGAAGGTTTAATGGAGTCAGTCTGCCGATTCGCAATGGATAATGTATTCATTCTCGAGTGGCCGAAGGAAGAAACGAGTTGTAATAAAGACTGGTATTAACTGTAACTTGTTTATATTAAGTAACAGCTGTGTGAATCAGAGGAGTGAGATCGGGAGATGTGCTGTAGGGAAGTGTGAGATAGGGAGGGATTGAATCAGTTGTAGTTTTATAAAGATGTATTTTAAAAAATCTGTGTTTTTGTCGTCTGGATTCAAAACTTAATTCTCGATGTAGTGCTTCAGTAGATACTTATTTCGTTCCACAAGTCACGATTATGGCTGCCTCTTGCTGTATTATTGTTTGTTTGTTTTCGTGTTTTTCATTTTGTTATCTGTTCTCGGGGTAATATGCGGTTAATTTTGATTTAGTAAGCTGTGATTTCGACTTAGCTAGAAATCTCGACTTACGAAACTCATGATCTCAGCCTAAGAACGCGTAGTCTTGACTTAATAAATCGCTATGTCGGTGTAACACCCCACTTGTAAGGGAATTGGGTTGATTGGCGGACAGTACCTTCTTTCAAGGTGTCCGCTTTATTCGGTTCTCGTTATCTACGAGATGATCGCCCTCGGTGTTGTTGCCCGGATCGAGTAAACTTTTAGGTAGAATAAATAGAGATCTGAGCAGATATAGAGAACATAATGACCCGAGCCCCTGTACATAATGATCAAAATGAAATCAATTACATAAACAATGGTGATAATACAATACATTAGGAATATACACTTCTTTTTGGAATAAATCTTTCATCGAATTTCAAAACACAAATATATTTATAAAAATAGCCGATCTGTGTTACTGATAGAATTAGTTCATCAGACGATCGATTGAACAATCGAAGTCGTTGCCTTGTACAATTGCATAACCTGCTTAGCTCTGGTTCACTCTAATTTCACTGCAGCTGTTCTCTGTCTTTCCGCCTTTGGCTTTTCTTCTTCTCTCCCAACCTCCCTATTGTCTAGCCTCCTTTCGGCCCTCAAACTTTGTGTGGGTATGTGGATATGTAAGCATGTAGATACACAGATACTTGGAGACGTCAGTGCGTAGGTACATCTGAGGATACGTCTGGGAATACGTCTGAAGAGCTATTTTCCCCTTTTAAAACAAACAGAAAACAACCTAAACTTTCTGTTGGTTATCCTACTGTGAAGAGAACATTCCTCCCCTCTCGTTATCAGATACTACTATCGGCATTCAAACAGAAACATAAGGCTATTTAGTCGGACCAAGCATGGCAGACCGAAACAATCCTAGTTTCATAAGCGTAATGTACTTCCTAATGGCTAATTCATCACTCGCATTAACAGCACACGAGACATACCAGTTCCGTTCTAGTCTCAATTATACAAATGAATGAATGAAATTTATTATATGGCTGAACTACCTTATGTTCAGCGAATACACACATTCAAGTCTTTAGCATACATTAAATTACACTTCATGGCTTAACAACGTTAATTTCAGTCAATATGTACGCAAGTCTTTATCATACGTGAAATTACCTAAGACCGGTAAATACACACGGATTCTCGTAACTCATATCAACTAAAGTAATACCTGCAATTCTAAGAACCTAATTCCTATACAAACAAGACGACAAATTCAAGCAATCGACAACCTTATATAAAGAAGATTATTGTACGATTCATATAGATAAATTGAACACAGTTACACTCACATCAAGATAATTGATCAACGAATTTAAATTAATAAATTCATGCAAATATTTTCAAATAATTCAAGCAAATCGTTATATTGGTATCAACGAATCTTATGAATCTGACGCAAATACCTTTGTACTTTCAACCGTTTCTCGCTTCTACCGCCAAAATTGTGTCCGTCGACCTTCCAGACATCCGGTCCCTTGGACAAATGTTTCACGAGAGAATTTCTTAAAAATTCACTCTCGGAGTCCCTGTACCTTTACTCTTGCAGCAAAGATTAGACTATTTAGATTTCAAGCTAGGAAATTTCGTGTGGGAAAACCGCCCCAATTTAGCGTAACCAATCTGGATTAAATATATTTACCGCCTTTTATAACTAGGCGCAAAAATTTCGGTCAGCTTTCCCTAGGTTTTCGAATAACTGTTTCTGGAATAATAGTCCGTCTCGCGGTTAAGTAAACGAATGCTTAATTTAAAAATCTCTACCTCTACCAACCAGACATTAGAAATCATTGCAGTATAGCGATTTAACAAGCGCCTGTCCCCATAAATCTAACTAATTGTTCTCTGGCCCAAACTAATGTGCTTTTCGTAGATCGACAGAAATTTGTCCCCACACAGTCGACTTGCTCAGTTCGACTAAGGAACACACGAACTCTAGATAAATGTTTGAGCGAGAGTTTTCACCATAGCTGTATCTTTCTTTTGTGGACAACTTTTTAATATAAAATAAAGATGTTCTTTTGATTACAATTTTCAGTAAATCTGGTTATTTATTCCGTGGTATCAAGCAGGTCGTCTCTATAAGCAGCCAAACATGATCATGTTCGATGCTAGTTATCAGTACCTTAGGACACATAACTGTAGTCACTTTTCCAGAAAATCATATTATATCTTTAACAAATGAAATCTGTGACTGAGTCAAATGGTCAAAATAAATACCTCTACACTGGGCAATACATTCAGTCTAACGTGAACAATATGAAATAATGGGACTACCTGAAGTCCACATTCCACAGGTATTTGAACATTGATAAGAGCTCAAAATACCATAGCCTTGAATTATTTGGAATCAAGCAGCTGTATTTGTTTCTTTTACCCAAAACACCGTCTTCAAGAAAATGTTCAAATTAATGTCTTCCAATGGCATATCATGACATATTGGCTTTGATGAAGGCTGCTTATTTTCCCTTATTTCCTTTCTTTATTATTACCAGATATTTCTGTTTGGGTACGTATATGCATGGCCCTAATTCTGATCTATTCGGGTTTGAATTCTGAATTTTAAAAACAACACAAGTATACGTTTGTTTCTAATGCCAGAAATACAATTGTGCAATCCTCCGAGGGATTGTAGGAGGTACGTGTGTGTGTGTGTGTGTGTGTGTGGTTACTCGGGTGAAACAATCGCTAGTTAGTAGAAACTTGTAAATGGTCCGGACCGTGTCTCTTCTGGTTGCCTTCCACAGATTATTGTTTGCAAACCCAGCGTCCGACACCCCAAAAGATAAAATAAAATTCCCGACAACAAAGACCCTAATATTCCCTAAAATTAACAAGAATAGTCTAGGTCACCATGACCCTTATATTCATCATACTTGTAAACAACAAATTATAGGTCACCATGACTCTTCTCTCCAAAAGGAATTTTCTATTTCTATGTCATTATGTGGATATATATATATATATATATATATATATATATATATATATATATATATATATATATATATATATATATATATATATATATATATATATATATATATATATATATATATATATATATATATATATATCTATATATATATATATATATATATCTATCTATCTATATATATATATATATATATATATATATATATATATATATATATATATATATATATATATATATATATATATATATATATATATATATATATATATATATATATATATATATATATATATATATATATATATACTCCTACATCAATACCTTACCTGGAGTATTAAAATTATCTTAAATTGCTTTACGTCCTGATCTTTCCATATGGTCGCTTACTTAAACACCACACACACACACTTTTACACAGACACATACATTCACAAATATTGTACACAAAGATATCTTCACATGCAAACCCCAAAGTGTTATTAAATAGCTTGTATAGTGTGGGTTTTTTAATTTTATATTATTATCTTTGCTAATCCCCCAAGCTAAATATATCACATGCTCAAATTTGGCAATAGGGCCCACGGTTGTCAAACTAATCAGTTCCGTTATTCACTTTGACTACATATTTTTCCAGCGTTTGATATGGCAAAACACAAATTTTATAATAGGTAAGACATTACGAATTTCGTCGCACATCGTGATTTGTATATAACTTATTTCGCAAGCAAACTTAGAACGTTATTAAGATCATAAAAAGATGTTATTTCCCATAAATATATATTTTCGTGTAGTTATAGAATAGGGTCATGATTTGGATCCATTCCGCAAATAATTTCAAATATTCTTCAGTAACTGAACAGTCCCAGAATGCTCATTTTGTTCTATTCTGCCTGCCCGTTAACACAAGGTGAATTTATCATTATCATTTGAATCATTTTTTTAAAAATCTGGTTGTTGACAATATTTATATGACGATCCCTGAGGTTTTGGGCTAAGTTTAGCCAAAAACAGAAGAGCTAGTCCATTCATCTACATCATTGTTCTTAGTATGTCTTGATCTACAAATTTAAGGAGTGAAATTATGTCAAGAACTACATCAAAAGCTTGTTCACCTTTTTTTTTAAAAAAAAGTTGAATTTTCTTTTTCCACTTGACTGATATCTTTGAGATACGAGCAAAGCACTGTAGGAAATTATTATTTGTGGGGTTTTTTTTTCTATTTAATCAAAGCATAATAAAGATCTCTATGCGTCAAAAAGATGCTAGATAAATACAACACCGTTTGTGGTCCATATTTAGTATGATTTCAAATGATCTATGCTAACTAAATTAAGTATATCTTGAGAGAAGTGTTCGTTAGCAGTAGATGGTTCATTTTTCCGTAATGATAAAACATAAATAACATAATGCCAAACATAATTTTAATGGATTAAAAAATTTCTTTCTAAATTAGATTTCCTAATTTAATACCTCCAAATATTTCCAAATTATCCAAATATTTGTTCAGAAACTAGTTTTTGTCATTCGTATAGTAAATTAATACAGGAAAGTTTTATATACCACGCAAAATGAATGCAAGTTAATCATATGTAATCCCCTTTCCCCTTTTCCTTAAAAGAAGCAATAGAAGTATTAACCCTCATAGTTTTATCGTTCCAAACTCAACTGGAAAAATAATGCATTCAGTTATTTTTCTATATGAGATGGGAGATTTGGTACTGCTGAGAAAAGACGAATGAATTTAGGCAAAATCAAGGATTTTATCAGTGTAATTTTCCACGTTTTGCTTCACGAGTCAAACAGCTTCTTTAATTCCTTAAATTTCGTCGAATAATTAAGTTCTACCATTTACTCCAAGATCAAAGAAAAATTTCCTTCCAGTAATCTAAAATTGGACGTTGAACAGTTCATACCAATTTCTTGATATATGCTTTAATTAGAAGGTTTATTATTTCCAATCCACCTAGCTCTTGATTTAAAAACATTACAGTACAGAACTGATACCAAGGCAAAAATACTGAACATCTTCAGTTGTCTTCAAGGACTCATACCAACTTGTCTTAATATTACACCTACCACCTCTTTTTGCCGAATGTCGTTAACATTTATTTGTTTTTGCTTCGTCCTTCCGTAATAGTGGGGTTATTATTTGCATTCACTAAAGTATATAAGGTTTGTTTTTCAGCTTCAATTTTTATGAAATTTCTTTCTCCTCTTTGTCCCTAGTTTCTGAAATCCTGATCGATTGTTCGGTTCTGATTTGATAATCATTTAATCATTTTCAGTACAAAAAACAATTGATCTTTACAAGTTGATTTGACCTGAAGTTAGTTTATCTTATCACCTTATTAATAGTATTTCTCTACTGTGTTAACTTAACATTGTTTTACTAAATATAAAAAATATCATTTTCCTTAGTCAGTTTTGAATTGAATTTCTAGAGCCCAAGATCCCTTGGCGATGGAGATACATGCACTTTTAGTGTTATTGCTGAATGATCATTTTCATGACCTTGGATAATATAAGAGTCCATACAATTTGAAAACATGTCCACACGGTTTGAAAACATGCCCATACAGTTTGAAAACTTGTCCATACAGTTTGAAAACATGTCCATACAGTTTCAAAACATGTTCATTGTAAAAATTTATGAGGCCCTATTTCAGATTTCTAAAACGTCTTGGCTTTGTCATCATTATGAGCGTTAAGATTCATCAGCGTAAATCTCGGTCCATTACCTGATACATGTACAAGAATGTATCTGACCTGGTAATCACGTTTGTTTCTGTAAATAAGAAATACAAAATTATTTCTAAACAAGATAGCAACACCAGCACAAATACTAGATTCATGGATAAGAGGAAGCTTATAACTCCATGCATCATCCCAATACTGTTTAATCTCAACTGCACACCATGTGTCCTGTAAAGACATAATGGATCCATTCTTCTGTTCGACCGAGCAGAAGATATCTCTTCTTTTGCGACTGGAAGAGTTTAGTCGACTAACATTCACTGACAAACCTTTATCTCGGAATCCACATGTAAATTCTACTTTTGACTAAGATTTTCACAGATTTTATATAACTATGCATTACAAAACCATTACCGGAAAATGCGTGACGTACACCTTGAGACAAACACACATGTTTGAAAAACTGATGAGTGTAATGCAGTGATATGTACCAGTGAGTACATATACGATGTATGTTCAATAGTGCAAATTCTTTCCTACGGTTGCACAGTATTTGGCAGAACACCTTTAAGCGAATTTAGTCCAACACAAACAGGTATTTTTTTTGTCTGACGCACACCAATGACCTTAAAAGAAGTGCCGTTTTGTGTCCTGAGGCAACAGACTTTACCTTTTTGTCCAAGGAAAAGTAAGCGACGCCAACAGGTAATACACTTTGAAGCCGTCTGAGCGTAACCATAACATAAATGTTGTGCATTTGTTATGCACACCCGAATTTTGAAAAGGTTTAACCAAATATTATTCAGGAGGTCACTGAGGTTGGATTGGTAACCTTGCAATAAAAAGACCAAAACGGAGAAAATCTGCAGCAAGTCTCTAATGCATATATTCCATTATATATGGGAGTCAGCAATGGAATTCATTGTGATTATTACTGCATAATATTGTCGAATGTAATGTCTCTGCTACATTTGTGGATATTTGTTCTTATACCGTAGTTTTAAAACTTTATCAAAATTATCAAACTTAAATCATTTTGCATCTGATCAGCCTATACGTTTTGAGTGGGATTCAACAGTTAAAAATACAAAATTAAATTATCAGTACATTATTGCACAAGAAGGTCAGACACGAATTGGTCAACCATTAACGTACACTACTGGTCTTGGAAAGAAATTGTCACTTATAAGTCATATATTTTTCTTTGTTAGTAGGCTTAATAACTAATAGTTTTGTTGATGAAAGATATTTTTACAACAAAATAAGAGTTTCTCGAAACAAACCTTTAACTGAAAACTAAGCATCAAGTATGAATGGTAATATCGACATGGGGTGTTCACCCAAAGACTTCTTTAATGTCTGGTTAAATTAAAATCGTTTTTCTCTTCGATTCAGTATGACCGTCAAATCGGCCATCATAAAATCGTCCTATTGCTACTTCTCCAGGACAGCTGATCATATCAATGTGGGGTATTCATGGAAAAAAACTACTTATCATGTCTAGTTGATTCCAATCTAATGCCTATTATGGCCGCCTTCTCAATCATTTAAAACTCTTGTTATCGCTATTCTTTCTAACAGAATTTCATAAAAACTCGGTGTTTTCACTAGAAAACTGTTCACGATATCTAGCTAGTAGTAAATGAAAATGATGTCGTTCTTACATCCAATACGGCTGCCACAGCGGCTAATTTAAAATCTTGATAAATGATTTCAACACTCAGCAGTTTAAAGGAAGAAATTATTTTTTCTTGAATTCCTGGAAATTATTATCGGTGAGTAGAACGTCAATCCCTTCAAAATGACTTTTGTTCTTTACCTATCCCGTGGGCAACAATTTGACTTTGTGATATTTAATGAAATATGTATCCTTCGGCAATGAAAATAATACCAGCGGCTGTATTGTTTAAAATATTTTCTAAAAAATGTGTCTAGTGTTACGCATATCTGATTTAACTTATATTTATTTTAATATTATTGTTTGTTTGTCAGCTTGAAACTTTCTTTATTATATTACATGCTATTACAATATAATCTTGCTTACGTGATTTGGAATTTTTTCCGGAAAAGAGTTTGACCATGACAGTTCATTTGTAAACACCTAACCTAATTCCCAAAATTAATTCAAAATTAGTAACAGACACGTGAACAAGTTCTTTTTTTATTTATTTTTTATTGTGGGAGTAATAAGGATGAGATCGAGGCTGTATTGGATACGTGACTCTAGGCTTGTAAATAGTTGTTGTAAAGTAAACAACTTTTTTTGTCTTTTATTCTTAGAGTAAAATGATTGCTTTTTGTCATCAGGTCTATGTTGGGAGTACGTGATGTAAACATGATCACGTGACCCTCATACGGGTATCTATTCTGCGCCTCAAAATAACTGTATAACCATTGTTTTAGAGAAATAATCTCAGTCTGGGCCTAAAACACTTGATGTCAAGGTGTTCTTTTGTTGTGTCAGTTTGGATTCAAAAGGATTAATTCTTTTTTCTGAAAATATGTGAGTGCTTATACAGAATTCTTGAACAAAAACATTTCTTACAAATTTTATTCGGATTTATAACACCGGAGTGTTATTTCTTGTGTTTCTACAAAGAACTGTAGACAACAACAATGTACAGGATACAGCATACGTCATCGCTTTCCATCCTGGATTCTTCGTCGGGAGTCGAACTTGAATTCATTAGAACATTTCATTATTAGGACTTCTAAAATTGTATTCGTGGATTATTGTTGGATTATTTTTTTATTTGATTCTTAAAACCATAAGTTGTTATTTTTTTCATTTTTACAGTTTTGTTTCCAGAGAAATAAATTATTTGTTAAAATTTTTAAAAGCTTGTTTTCACTCTTTCTTTTTCTACTGTTTATTCGAGCCGAAAGAAGTAACATAAGAATGGTCATATCAACATGTGATTTTCACCCAAAGACTTTCAGTTTTAAACAAAACATCAGTAATAAATAAAGAGATGAGTGATGCAAATATTACACGACAGTTTGATTCATATTATGACTGATATACTGCGAAATTTACTATATTTGTGTAATTATTTGAAAGAAATGGAAATTTATGAACCACAATTGACAATTATTGCGTCCAAACTCGGTATACTGCGTCACTTGATTTTATGATTAGATGAACATGGATTGCCATGCAAAGGAGGAGGAAATAAGAAAAACTAGACAAAGGAAATTTTTAAAAATTTTAAAAAAAATATATATAAAAAATAAAAATTCACTAACATATATGAATAACAGTGAAAAATACCAGCAGCAGCAGTGATAGTGATATGTCCACCGTGAATTGCGTTGTTACCCTTCATCTCCAAGTCAAAGCACTGGGCGCATGGTGACGTATAGCTGTTTAATTCCGAGTTGGCACAAAGCGTAGCAGACGCGGAGCGTGAAAAGTCCACAAATAATTTTACGGTCAAATTGTTACATTCGGCAGCGTTGATACCATCCACTAGTATTGTAAACGTCGTCTGTTTATTAACGATGAATAAATAAATCAATAAAAAGAACTATAGTAGTGAATACTTTGATAAATGCTTGCCTAGTAAAATAGTAATGTTTGAAGATACTGTTGTGAAGCGACCTTAACTTTTAAGATCTTGCCGAATGGAATCCTTGCGACTTTCATTCCATTCTCGGCAAGTTATATGCGAAGTCCAATATTCGAACAGTAGATGTTTGTATTAGTGAAATAGGACCAAAGGTTGACAATAAACACACACTGACACAAGCACGCACATCTACGTGACATAAGAATACACTCTTTCAAAGGAAGCTTTGTTATAAATACTGAAAATAGATTCTTTAAAAAGTTGTAAACAATGCCACAAATACATTCTCAAAAACCTTTCGTTAAGTCAGAAGTCGTATTTATATTATTAAGTAAGAGAGGCTTTGGCAAGATTTAATGCACATATTTATAGAGTATTATTCACGGTGATAATTGATTATTGTCATCATCATTATCTCCTTTTTTCTTCTTCTTCTCCTGCTTCTTCTTCTTCTTTTTCACTGCCCTGATGATGGTATTTTCGCTGCCCTTAGATATCAAGACTTTATGTGTTATTCATTCTGTCCTGATGAATTCTACTTTTTGAAGTAGGTTTGGCTTTAAGGTATTATCCAATTTTCTCAGGCTGTATCTCAATCTGCCAAGTATTACTTAAAAAGCTTCTGCTACAGGTGGCTCTATCTATGTATGTTGTCAGGGCTTGCGTTTCATGCACTAATTACTGTACTTTGTTATTTAGTACCTTCCCTTTTTCCTTTGACGATCCAGTCCTCAAGTACTGCACATTTATGTTTACGTTTCCTTCCTTCTCTGACATACTGTGCTGTACCCTTCTCATACATCATGTGCTCTACTCTTTTCTGACATCCTGTGCTATATCCTTCACTGACACCATGTGCTATATTCTTATCTGATACCCCGTGCTGTATTCATTCCCGACATCCTGTGCTATATCCGTCTCAAATATCCTGTTCGGTTTCCTTCTCTGACATCCTATGCAATTATCCTCTGTGACTTCTTGTACTATATCCTTCTCTGAAATATTCTCTGAAATCCTGTGCTATATCCGTCTCTGATATCCTGTGTTATATCTGTCTCTGACATCCTGTGATGTTTCCTTCTCTATTTCACTACTTAACTCTGAAGCAATCTCAGTGTGTCCTTTTCTACCATGAACTGTCCAAGCATTTCCGTTTGGTGCTATCGCAATGTTCATGCGACTTTTGTTCTTATTAATCTTCATATCCTTTTTCAACCTTAGAACAGGTATCAGTGCTCATAAAGCCCCTTCTTCCCACATTCGTGCAAATGTAGGTATTACTTATCTCTGTTTTTCAGCGGCAACCACTCTCTCTGTTTTGGACATAACGTCTATTTTTGGACTATTTCACATTTAAGGTGCCTCGAGACGTCCATAAACATTAATTGATTGAGCTTTTTCTTTGAGGTCCTTTCTTCATTAATATCACGCATAATGCCGTGTTAGTGTTCTTACCGAACAAATCAGCGCATTTAATAACAGATTCGGCCCCGCTCCTTCCATTTTGAATCTGACATCACCCAGCTTAATGTCACGAAACATCTTGCGCTCTTTAAGATTTCAGACTACTTGCGATCAGTACCCGGATGTTTTTGCTTACACACCAACAAATCCCATATAAGGATTGCTATGTAGGTTTCCTTAACGTAAATCCATGTCTTAAATATGTTCTGCATTTTATCGATTATTATTATTATTATTATTATTATTGTTATCATTATTACCTGACCCTGCAGAGCGCACAATCCTGCTTTAATCGTTGAGCCGGGAGATAAGTTGCTAACCTGTATCGTCCTCTCATTGACTTGTATACCTGCAACGGGATTAAATTTCATCTGATCAACCTACCATAGCATGAACCAACGTAGTCTTTCATTGCTTAACCCCAAAATATATACATATATATATATAATAATATTTTTTTCTTAATAATTTGCTTGGTTAGCTAAGCGCTATATTTGCGTCTGAACGTAAATTCATTGATGCTAATTCACTAATGAGCAAGGCGGTCCTATCTATTTTAGATGTATCTTAACCTCCGAAAAAATTTCCCCTACAAATAAAAGGTATTCTAAGCACCGTAGTTCCGAGAGTCGTTGCAATTAGCATCTGGCTCGGATGGGGGTTCGCTGAATACCGCACATCACTGTTTAACGGAAAATGTTCGTAAATTATGTGGTTTTGATTATTCAAACAATCGTTGGATTACTCGTGTACTGGTTTACTTATTTGGAAATACCATAATGGTTATTTAAGGATCTTTGAGCCTCGATACGATGGGAATTTCTTTTTTATGAAAACAAAAGCGGTTGCATTTATTAGAAGGGTGCATCTATTAGAATACATACGATATAACATATTTTTGTATCCATTTGCTCCTGTAGGTTTGGTTTCGATATTGAGCCACGAATGTTGAGAATCACATAAAATTAATGAAATCTCTATATAAAAAGTACCATATTAAGGGACAAATGTTCCCGTACTTTCTTTAGATTACACAATTTAATCGCCACGACAAAACAACTTGAAGGACACACGGTACTAATTATACGGAAGAACTGTGAACCAGTCTAGAAACAAATAATAGCGTATATACAGGTTTGGTGGTCCATAATTGGTTAATAATGAAAATTAAAATTTTAGTAAAAATATCTTTTGAGAGCTTATCCTATCTGTAATTTAAAAACAAATATAGACAAAATTATATTGATGCAATTTTAGTATTTTTGCAGGCTTAACTTAGGAGTACTCAATAATAAAAGTAGCACCTGATTCATTTGGTGCAGAATCAATAACATGTGTTTTATGCACATGTAGATTTAAAAAAAAACGCCGCGGGTCATATGGTGTTCTCCACACAGAAGCTTGCACCAAGGATAGGTGTGCATGGAGAAATATAAGTCTGATCATCAGCACCCAGAAATTTTAAGTTATTGAATTTTGAATATGATGGTGTTTCCATGTGTTTACTATGGGAGTTGAATTAATACCGTGACTCCTGAAAGTTCAGATTCACTAGAACTTTGTCACACCGCAAAATTTAAACAATACAATGTGCAAAAATAGTCAGTCTACGAACACTATACAACGGAAACATTTTCCCACATACTCGACTGTCACGTTATAAGTAAGGAACAATAGCCAGATTGCAACATGTATATGCTAGACCCTGAGGATAATTATTCGCTTCATAAATGTTGCGAGTGTCAGCCTTGCGAACAATGAGTGTCAAAGTGATGTGTACACAGCTGACCGGCCAGCTTATGTTACAATAATGTAAGCCAACATGAAAAGGACGGATGGGAAGCCACTTGTGTATTACATAGCCATAAGAACTTGTTACTAGCGCCTTATTTGGCTGCGTGCGATTCACAGGTAAGTTGTATGAATTGCCGGTGTTGGGCGCAAATGAACATCAAGTGGGGGTCGTAAATCCACCTTTGACAGACTGCCGGAGAGGGGGCAATGTCTGCTAATTATGTAGACCATGGGTGAATCGATATCCACTCGGAACTGAGCAAGGCGTGGTCACCATTGGAATCGCAGGTTTAAATCTAGTGTCTTGAAACTAAACGTCAGTAGTCGCTAAACCATCTTGCGGAAATTACATGAGGAAGTTATAAGCTACTCCGACGTCATTCGAAATTGGCGGGAAACATTCTTATTCTGGGAATTGCAAAGTAGCTTCGGAAAGGAAGCTTTTAGGGATCGGAGGAGCTGTAGGAGACAGAGAAGGGAAATACCCTGGTACAGTTGGTCCCGAGTCTCTGGGAGACAAGAAAAGGAGAGAACGGAAGTGGAGGAAGTGGAAGGGTGAAGGACGCGGTTGTTGGACTGAAGTGGTACTGGGTACCAGTCAAGAAATACTAAAAATGAGTAGAAACACAGCACAGGAGGAAAATCTATCACATTATGTCAGATGATGAAATAGGCCGTCACTTGGTCGAGTGAAAGACGAGTAATAGGGTTTTGAATATTGAATTTTATTTGAGGAAGGACTATCTGTAATTGAATGGCATTAAATTTGTTGTTTATTGGAATTTCACCTTTTGTGTATTCAGTAATTTAACTGTCGGCATCAATGCCGTGGGGGCTCAGAGCTTTGCATCTCTATCACTACTTCAATTTCTAACAAAAGCGAGCCAGGGTGGGTCTTCTGTAATAATTAAAGATAATACTGGGAGCACCCCACCCCAACCTAAAGTAGTCTACGAGACCTTTACATGGACAGAGGAATATTTGTTCAGTAAATTTGCATATTATATTTTTCTAAATATGGTATTTACGCAGGGAGGAATATTTGCTCGTCCCAGGCATATTAAATCTCAAGTTGTCCCAGACATATTAAATCTCAAGTTGTCCCAGACATATTAAATCTCAAGTTGTCCAAGGCATATTTAATCTCAAGTTGCATGGGGTAGATATTTACTTTACAAAACGGGATTGTGGTCTATTAAAGTGACCCATGCATAACAATCCTTGCTGATAACAGACCTCGATGCTAACAGTCCTTGTTCATAACTATGGCAGGGAAAATACGACCAATTGTAATTTGAACCTAACGTATTTTCTCCTGTATCGGACATATTATCAAGACGCGTATTCTGTATCGGACATATTATCAAGACGCGTATTATGTATCGGACATATTATCAAGACGCGTATTATGTATCGGACATGTTATCAAGACACGTATTATGTATCGGACATATTATCAAGACGTGTATTATGTATCGGACATATTATTAAGACGCGTATTATGTATCGGACATATCAAGATGCGTATTATGTATCGGACATATTATCAAGACACGTATTATGTATCGGACATATTATCAAGACGCGTATTATGTATCGGACATGTTATCAAGACGCGTATTATGTATCGGATATATTATCAAGACGTGTATTATGTATCGGACATATTATCAAGACGTGTATTATGTATCGGACATATTATCAAGACGCGTATTATGTATCGGACATATCAAGATGCGTATTATGTATCGGACATATCAAGACGCGTATTATGTATCGGACATATTATCAAGACACGTATTATGTATCGGACATATTATCAAGACGCGTATTATGTATCGGACATATTATCAAGACACGTATTATGTATGATCAATGTTCTTTAACCTATTTTTTTAAATTAGGAAAATGTGCAAGAAACATAACAGGAATTTGCTACTACTGATACTTTACTTTCACAAAACAAAACATATGCCTTATCTTGATATATCTAAATATATTGTGCGGATATTTGGTGACAGCCTTTGTTGATAATTCCTAAATTATTGTCATAATAGTAACATATATCAGACTGAAAATCAAAAGTTGTCTACTAGAAATAGTAAGATAGCATACAGAAGACGGGTGTCGTAGCTACAGGTACCTAAAATGAAAACGTTTTTAATAGTTAGATTGCCTCTGGAAGATGGGTGTACTATGGGCAACTTAAATAAATCTTACGGCGACTACGTGATTTTTCAAGTCATATTTCTTGTTGCACTTTACCTCTCTAATATTTGCAGCAATCATACCAAATAAACTAAATAGGAAAACAGATGAGAGCTGCATTTATTGATGCTTAGGTATATTATTCAATAACTATTCCGTCTGGAGTGGCCATCACACGGCTTTCTACTATCCATCTTACATTTATCTACTATCTAGAATCCACACTTTACCATCAACCCGCCGTTTAGACTGGCCAGTACCGAGTTATTTAAAAGCAAGCATACAGTAATCTATTACCCAACATTCACAATTTATCGTTAACACGCCGCTGGAGCGATCAGTACCTCACATTTACCAATACGCTGTATCCCAGTTATCTTCAACCCAACATTCTCGAAATTACAAGCCAAGACAACGTACATAAATATATGCCAATACTAATATTTCATTTTCATTTCCTAAATTGACTCTTCCAAACTTATTTTCTTAAGTGTCAGTTTCAATTTTGTTTCTAAAATTATCGTCTTTAATTGTCATTTCCATATTTATGTTCTAAGTTTTTATTTTTAATTTTAGGTTTGTGACGTTGCTTAGGATATAATTGTTTTGTTTTCCTTTTGTGGAAAACCAAAAATTGACACAGAGAATGTAAATTTATGTTGCGCTTAAAAACGGTAAAACTAGCAGAACATGTTCTTCTACAGACAAGTAAGAGAGGAGTAGACAGATGAAATGGACGAAGAAGAGGAAGGAGACCTTGATGCACAACGGTTACTAGACATGGAACTTCACGCAAGAATTGAAAACGACCAACCATTTTTTCGTCAATTTAATAAAGTATATAGAATGAGGCCAATAAAATCTCGCAAACCCTAATCAGTGTAGTGGCCGTTTGTTGTACGCATTATGGGTGACTACTACCAAAATGCCTTCCAGAACTAATCCATAACCAGTCTTATGTAGGATGCTGAACAGTTCACGGAATTATACGAATTGGACTAGTTTGCGGAGTCCAAATTAGACGAATCCCGAGTTACGCAGAGAGTTTTGAGGATGATATCTTCAACAAAAGATATAGTCTATCGCCGTGAAAATCCCTTGTTATGGCTCCTATCAAATTACGTAGTTTTTCAGGTTCGAAAACCCAGTTTGATAATAACATCTTAAATCAAATACGATCCTTTCATCACCGTTCTAAAAGTAAACTTTATCCTTACTTAACAGTGTTGTTCAAAATTCAATTAGTCACTTAGACCTTTTATATTTAATTGATTATTAGGGCATGGAATGTAGACATTATACACGAAATTCAACATTTTAATACATACGAAAAGTTACAACCATATAGCGTGATTCTAATTTCGAATGAGGCTAACACAATATTGGCAATACATAATAGTCCGAATTAAATAACTGGGCAGAATCTAACTTACAGTACTAGTCCGGCATCTTCATGAACGTTCCAGCTGACGTTAGGAGCATTCTACCTAGTCTTCTTCTTCCCTTCCATTCTCGGACACACAAATACGAATGTGTGGTCGGATTCACATTCCTCTAGTAACTAAAAGCACCTAGAAGCGTATGAGCACGCAACCAGGGTGTCTCAGCATGTGTGGATTTATTCCCACCGGACGTCTTGTGCTACAGTACATCTACTTAACTGATGACGAATGTATGTATTGATCGATTCTCATTCTTCTAAAATACAGACATTGTCGACTGTTGTTTTGTTGCCACTCGGCACAAACTATGTACGACGGATCATCTCAACAAGCTCAAGTTCCATGCATGCACGTTGTCATCATGTGGTTTGATCATATACACACAAGACGTTTAATTAAAGAGTATACGGTGTATGCATTAAAGCGTAGGGGAATGTGGCTCTTTTTCCTCTCGTACGATACATTTAGTAGCCCACGGTGTGGGCATGAATGATTCATAAACTCCCGAATTTGTCCACACGACAATTATCCGAGGTCAGACAGTCAGCCAGGCTTGACATATTCCATCATCTTCTTTCATCTCTTTCTTAAAAAATAACGGCGGAAGACTAGGGTCTAATACAACCATTAGCTCAGAATCTATAAGAATACGTAAACAACATAAGGTGTTCCAAAGCACAGGACCTCAGGTGGCAACGATTCACACATAATAAATAATTTATAAATAGGACTCGACAAAATTACCCTAAAATTAGTTAAGTGTACAAATATAAGTCCTTCAAACAGAATATATAAAATAAGAAGTTGGTACCTCCAGATTCAAGACAGCCTTTATAAGGTGGTTAAATAACAAAATACACAAAGGAAGCATTAGTACCTCCAGATTTGATTTACAAAACACTTTTTAAGGTGGTTAAATCACAAAACCATGAGACCACCGCCACATAAGATGGCATAGATTCAATAAATAAGAAACTATTCCAGTGATCAAGGGCCAAACGCTTACTAGCTTAAAAATGTCGCAAATAAGGACATCCATGGCAGAAATCATTGTTTAAAAAATGATTCCTCTAAATTCCAGTCTCTACTAATACATGGCATGAAAATACAAGGAACCTTTTTCCTAATTACGTCCAAAAATGGACTATTGATGTAGGTTATTGCATAATAATAAAATGTAGGTATTGGATAGGAATAAAAAAAAAAACTTTGTGTTAGACAGTCTAAACATGTTGCCATTCATTATATGTCATCTAGAGATCCATACATTTGTCATTATGGAAATGGTGAACAGTAATACGTTATAGGTGCTGGGTAGTATATAAAAAATCTGAGGTACTATTTACAATCGCTAGAAATAAATTTCCCGTAGAGGTCTATACATGTTTGTAAAATGAGTAATGTTAAGTGCCCTATGTGCCCCAAGTGGCATATTTCATTACTGCCATCTATCTATACAAGTAGTGCAGGAGACTATCTCATATATATTAAAGCTGTGGAAAATTCACGTTTCTATTTGTGTTCAAAATATTAATTTTGTACCTTAATGGGTACTGAAGCTATGCCCACTTCCAGTCACCCAGTGTGTGTGTGTGTGTGTGTGTGTGTGTGTGCACGAGAGAGAGAGAGAGAGAATAGTCAGATCATTTTGTGTATGTTTACGTTATCAAATATGGAGAATCCTTACGTAGCTTTGCGATAAAGTTCTTTTTGTTAATTCTCTGTTAGTGATGTTTTGTTTTAAAGCAAAATCATCAGACACAGAAAAGGACAACATGGTAGTTCCTATAGTGTGGAAACCATGACTGAGACAACGAGACTGAGAAAAAATGTAAGGTTAGCACCTCTGTTAGATTTGCCTGGCGCATGGGTGATTAAAATAGATCATGATCCCTGGACATTGTCTTATAACAGCTCAGCGAATACAGGTTTATTCCAGCAATTAATATTAAATAATATCCTTTAAGTGAATCTTACGTGCAATCATATAATAGTTATTTAGATCGACGTGTTCATCGGAACTGATATTTCTCCCGTCGTATCCCCTGTGTTCCTGAAGGAAGTGAAGTGTATCGTTAGTATCAAGAGTCATATTTGAATAACAAGATGGCCGCTATCGCTTAACCGGCTTGAAGCAGCTGTTCCGTTTTTTAGTGCCGTTTTCATGATATTTGTGCGTGTTGTCTGTCTTCATCTACGTTATTGTGTTCAGTATGTATTGGCTGTTCAATTCGTATGCGTTTCTTCATCTCCTTGTTTTGGAAATGAGAACAATTTGACTTTTTCTCAGCTGTCAAGCTCCACTGTTTTTGAACAAACCGCCATCACGTGATACTCGCCAGTCAACCCGTTTATGCTATGATGGACCCTCATTAATTGTTTTAAATGATCACTCCTTGGCTCTCCACACTACATTGTGCTCTAGACCAAACGAACTGGGACTACATTCATCATTACCTAAATGTAAACAGAAGCGAAAAAAGAAACGTTGTTTCAAAGCTGGCCGGCGTAGAACAGGAAAAAGATTCCATTTATCTCCCTTATTTCGGCTCAACAATTAAACAAAAATTCGACCGTTAATTTAGATAACCTAATTCAAATCCCTATTAATTCTTCAACCTTTGTGTCAACTATCCAAGAGATACCTCTGCGCATTGCATTATTAAATGCCCAGTCAGTAGGACCACCGAAAAAATGCACAGAAATAGTTAATTTTATCAACGACCAGAATATTGACGTCTTTTTCCTGACAGAAACATGGCTAAAAACATCAGGCGATGAGCCCAAGTGTGCGCATCTAACACCCACTGGTTACTCCATCAAGTAATTTTCGTGGAGGTGGAATTACTTATTTCGACTGCAAGAACAAACTTAAAGACCTAATAATGTTTCCTACCTTAAATATTCTCAGCATGTTTTGTAATGTTTTCTAATTTCATGGTGTTTGTTTTTGTAATCATATCATTATATGTTTTAATCTTAGAGGTGTTGTCTAATGTTGTAAAGCGCTTAGAGCTTCTAAAGATTAGGCGCTATACAAAGTCTTCATTATTATTATTATTATTATTATTATTATTATTATATATTTTGGGTTGGAAACTAGTGTGATTCGGAAATCCTTGTCTTGAGATTCCTTTCTGTAATAATAATAAGAAGAAGAAGAAGAACAAGAAGAAGAAGAAGAAAAAGAATCACCATCTCCAGCCGGAAGAACTTCTTAGTAAATTTCTAAAATATATTGACAAATAAAACTCCAATACTTTAACGTTAACCATTTAAATTTATGAACAAAAGGAAACTAAAATATTTTTGCTCCAAAACAAATATTTAGTATTCATATACTTGCAGATAGTCGTAGTCGAACCTAACAATATTCTGGCACAGTGACGTTCCAATCTCTTGACACAGCGAACAGTAAAATAGGATCTATTCTCGGCTTTTTTGGTACTATTTGCTTTCATGTAAAACATACACCATTTTTCAGTTAGTTTTACTCATTCTTAGCCGTTCAAATTGCACGTAGGGTTTTAGGGTATTTCCAGCAAGACTGATAAGATCACTTTAAGTATTCAAACAGGTAGACTTTAAAATAATATTGTATTTACTATGTATTAGTTGGAATAACGACTGCCATTGACATAATGCATGCTTGTCCAGGATACTGGTAAAGACATATTGCATTTTTCAGTTATTTTTACGCATTGTTGGTCGTTTGAATTGAACATAGGTTTTTACGGTATGTCCAGCAAGTCTGATAATATACTGCCATAGATCTAATGCATCCTTGGTTCCTTGGTGCAGTATACTGGTAAAGACCAACTGAAAACTGAGAAGTAAAATACATATGTATTCTCTGTAATACTTTCATAAACAAGTGGTTTGCAGAGATTTAAAATACATTTTGCTTTTGTCCGATAAAATAAATGATGAGTTAAATGAACATGTTTTTGTTTGGGTTTGTTTTCCTTTGTTTTGATAAAATGTAGTTCGTCTGCACCTTAGCCACTCACCAAGGACTAGACGGATACAATTTTAAATACAACCGAAGGAAACATGGTGAAAACAAGTAATGCCTGAAAACAGTCAAATTGTCAAAAGTCAGGCAGATAACTGCAACTCAATCACCATTTAGTCACCAAACGTTTGCTCAATATCGCTTTTAAACTATAACTTCGGAACTTCTGGTTCTTCTGTCATAAATGTTGACAATATTTAAGGTAACAAGTCTCACAAGAAACTTCAACATCTTCCTCGAAGGCGACAGCTGCAGTCTTCTGACTGGGAATAATATCTTTGAGTAAGATCTGGAGTCGAATGAAGTTGTATGATTTAGGGAAATGTTGAATGGATGCCCGTCGGCACTTGGATATCATGAATATTGCTAATGCAATGTCTACTATACTTATCTCTTCGAAAATATGTTCATGCTTACACATTAATTAAATTTTAAAACGCATTACTTTAAGATACAAAATGTTTCTTTATATTGCTAACTGTAAGAATCTTGTAGAAAAACGTATTCATGGTGGGAAATAATTATGACGACTTGTTAAATATTACACTATCTTTTTAACATGCGAAAAGGATGCAACAGATAAAATCTGAAAAATAATTCGGGGAATATTATTTTCATATTACACACATTGTGATATATCAAAATAGGGTATAATTCAAAATCCAGTAACTTACTATGGGATGAGCATTACGAAGACGCTTATTACAATCACGATCTTCTATTGTACATGGACATTTTATATCTGGACTGAAACATTCAGCTTACACGTTTCTTTGTCAATGTGGCATTCACGGCATCCACTGAGCCGTCCGTCAGAGTCTAGGTAACGTACATGTCACTGTCTGCACGTATGTGAGGATTTTCCTTCAGGTAAAGGTATGTCCATTTCTCTTCTTCATAGAACAGGAACTGTAACTCCTCTGAAAGATCAACATCTAGTTGACGCTTGTTATTGTAATTGTCCTGATCTCTCACCCAAACATGCTCAGAAGTACCTAGAACCAGCATAGAAATAGAAAAATACTTAAGTAAGTAAATACAATAAATCAATAAATAATAGTTTATCTATCAGTCATTGAATGCATAGTACATATATTTCCCAGAGTCTTAAATTTATTTTATATTGAAGAAAGCAAAGGGTGCTAAATTTATCAGTCACCCTGACAATTTCAGCTAAAAATTCAAAGCACCTTCAACCTCAAATGGCTAAAACTTTTCCCAACAAATATAGTTTAGTATAAAAAAACGCAAACATTATGAAAGTCCACAGAGAAAGGATTGTTTTGAGTTAATAAATCAATATATCTGTTATTGAAGTAATGTATCAAACAAGCGGTTGATCAAATAATGTACGAAATGACTTTACAAATAAAGAGTGTGTATTTTTGAATTAAAATCACTTCGCCCTAATGAAAAAACAACTATAGACACACACTCAAACTCGCACACGCAAACATACATACACACACACACACACAATATTCCAATCAAAAGAGACAGACAGAAAATAATTATTATACCTTGATACTATATTATATGTTTGGATCACATGAAATGAAGTGATATATACAAATACCAATACAGCAGAAAGTTAGAATCCTCTCAAAACGCAATTCGAAGATGTGCCGCTAGCGACAGTATATAGTTCTCACACGCTGTTGACCTAAAATACACACTCGTGCGCTTATGCAATACAAACACAAGAAAAGATGGAACAAAATAGACACCGATGACTACTCTTGACTAGGAGACATGATTTATTCATGTCATCAAGACAGTCGGACAAAGAGATGAATAAGGTAGATTTTTTGTTGTGACGACATTTCAATATATTTCATTGAATACACGGAAAAGAAAATGTTATAGTGCCCGAAAAGAAAATCACATCAGCATTACAAACTAAGTAGAATTTATATTTGAGAAAAGTTTTTTATGATAAAAATTTATTTTGTCATTGCCTAATTTTGGTACTACAAGGTAATGCGACTTCTCTGTCTCCCTTATTCAAAATCTATTTCATAATTAAAATAGAACATGTTGCTATACATATGCTTCTTGTAGAAAATGGCCATTTGTATGTTGTATAATCATCAGACAATTGTAAGAAAGATAACATTCAAAAACATTGGATGTCCATGGAGATGAAGATGGCTGGAGATGAAAATGGCATTCACAGAAAATATTGATAAATCACAAGCTTTGCACAAATTTAAATCTATCAGTGAGAGTACTGGAAGGTAATATTTAGGTTAACATCATCCCAAAATGTTATTCGTTTGAGAATACTATATTAAATAAAATAAAAAAATTGCCCATTTCAACAGACATGTTTCATTCTAATGTCGCCCAGATCGAATGATTGTCAGAAAACTTACAACAAAAATAATACTCAAATATGTGACTTTGCGCTCTACAGTGAAGTGAATCATGCGTACACAAAATCATTGAAAGCAATAGTTCATGATAAAATGAAATTGAAAATTAAACAACAATAAAGTAACCAAAAAAATGAAGGAAATACTGCATAGTAGAGAAAAGGGGTTACCTTACCTGTGTCAAATACGGCTACAGTACAAAGCATCAAGATGAAATGATAACATTTTATTGTTTTACTTCACACAGCTTCGTTGTCTACAACCTAGAAATTGACCAGTTTACTTTCTTCAGAAATGCAAGTTTATATAGATACCAGAATCAAAAGAAAAATGCTTAATAACAAGCCGATTCTGTCTTTTAATCTGCCTAAAACGGATCTTCTTTAATCCGTAATGAACACCGTTGTTTTGGGTAGAAAGCAGATTAATACAGTTGAAAATTAAGTAGGATAAGACGATGCCGTGCCGTCTACCGGTCATAACATGCTATGTATATAAGGTCTTAATCATGATTATTTTCGTGAAACGAGAATGTTTAATCACTTAAACTGTCTTAATCTTCTCTATTAGATTATACGATCATGTAATACTTGCAGTCTGCCTGTCATACCAAATTATGTAGTATGGTCCTTATCATGATTAATCTCGTGATATGCCAATCTGCTATCGCTTAAACTGTATTAATCTTCTTTGCTAGATTATACGCTTATTTAAAGTTTTAAGTAATATGAAACGATACTGCACGGAGCTGTTAATGTGAATTCAATCACGCTTGTTTATACCTCTAAGCCTTTTATGAAGTGGATTATACTAACTTACAATTTAGCTTATGTATTATTCAGCATAATGTACCTAATTCAAGATATAATAACTCATTTAAATGAAACATGAATAAGTTGCTGTCGTTCTTAGGCTTGGAGCCTATGATTAGAAATTCTTGGATTAACTTGAAAACTGTGTGAATCTTCTTTACATCAGTTTAATTTTCAGAACCACGTCCTGTACAAAACGGGAATAATTTTACTACTAATGATCGTGCTCTTTTGGAGCATTCACTATGTCACCAATATGATACACATCTTTTCTTTCATAACAATCAGTAAGACCACATTTGCTCTGATTAGAAACGTATATGACAATAGAACAAATTTAGCATTTGTTTCTGGCCAATTATGCTTCTATTGGAAGCATCAATGCGAAAATTATTATTATTATTATTATTATTATTATTCAACTCACTCTTTCTTGCTCATACTTTGCGATTGACGTGACCTCTACAAGTAATCCAGGTACCAGTAAGCCAAACTGTATTTTATGGACTGCTTTCTCAAATACTTCAAACTTATTTATATGCGAACCTAAAAATGTGTGCAGATTTATTAAATATTTGCATCACTTTTAAAATGTATAGAAAGAAACAAATTTTAAAAAATTTAAAAGTGGTAAAAGATAGCAAATAGTTTATTTAACTTTTCTATGTGAGTACCATTTAAAATTAAATAAATTTCGCAAAAACATAGTAATGTAAATATCGATATAAAACTGACAGTATTCAATATTAAGTGCAGGCGTAAACAAATACAGATAATATGCTTCAAGATTCATTGCAAAATGTCATTTCTCGTCCCCTTGACTGTACCTATAGTATGCGCTTATACGTTTACAAGACTGTTCTTTTTGTTTTAATTTTGTATTATTAAATATATTTAACAATAAATTTCAGCTTGTTAATTAATACAGAATGATACCGTATATGTGGTTAATACGAAGTTCACACATGTCTTCTACTTTAGATTTTGTGAACTGAAACCTAAAGTGTTTCAAATATAGCTGCAATGTTTGGAGTGAATGTTTAAATAGTTTTATATAATGTTATTTTACAGTCGCAAAATGGTACAAAAAGAACAAATAATGAAAACGATGAGAATGAAAATGATTTAACGTCAAGTAAAGGTGTCTATCCCCTGTAAATAATGTTTCAAATATCGAGTCTACTTTAATGAATTATAAAATATTAGAACTTACTGGTCAATGCATGCCTATCACTCATCATTTAATGTCTATAAACACAAGCTCACATAACGCTTTATTTTCATTTGCATTCACGACTGGTGAAAATACGCCTTTTTGAAGAATACAGTAAAGACCCTCACTATCGTTCTATCATTGGAATCTTTATTCCGAGAAATGGAAAGCAGTACAAACACTTTTTTGTGTTTACCACATTCGTCCTACTCGTTACCGCCTTATTTCAAGACAGCTTGTAGTATTCCACACCTTTATTGTCATCAACTCGTCATTATGAAACATATTAAAAATGATCGCCAGCATCTCCATTCGGTCTTAATAGAATTCAAGTTGCTACGACGTGTTCACATTTGTTATTAAACTGCGACATTTGACGGCCATCCTTCCTGTTCCTGAAGCAATATCCCATATGAAATTCTTGGTGTATATTTGTTCTAGATAAACACCAGGCCAAATAAAATTATCCTCCTTCAGTATGTATAGAGACCGGAAATCAACATTCCCTTCTAATGCAACCATTTTCATATTTACAGTAGATTTTCCATGTTAGGTATTGTTTTCGCTTTAGGATCTATGAAAGTTTTCTAAGTGCATGCTGTAAGCTGTTAATTTATCACTTCAGATCTGAATTTAAATTCGGTTTGAAACTATAAACTGTAAATTTACCTCAATTACATTAGATGTTAATTTAGATTCATCGTGCATTTATACAGCAAAATAATTGCTCTCATTATTGAAACTGACTGAAAGCACAAACCATGGTCAGCTTCTTGTCAACATTACTTATTCAACTTTATAGTCTTAGGATAACTTGGGAATAATCTATATCATCACATTTGTGCAAAATCTCCTTGACAATGACGAGTGAAATTTTATATTGATCCTTGTATGCATATGTACATCATTTCGATAGATTTTAATAGATTATTTATATTTATATGGTTTTTCTGTTTTAATTAATTAATTATATGCCATGGGTTTTCGTGCCTTTTACTTGACATTGTTCAAACCACGTTCATTTTCTACCTGTCCTGAATCATTGATTCTCGTTTTGCAAACTTGTTTATCTCAACCTGAGTCCAGAATATTGGAAATTTTCCATGCAATGCCGGATCAACTGTAATGTATAATTTTGGAAATAAACCTTCTGATTATAACTAAAATTTTAATGACATTTTCTATTAGGTAATGTTCGTAAATAATGGTATTTGTGACCCGAGGTAAAGTAGGGAACTGTATAATCTTAATTTTCTAGACATTATTCATTCCTGCTTTAAGAACATCTGATCAAAATCAGATGTATTAGTATTTTGTGCTTTCGTTTGCGCAGGAATTTATTTATTCAAATTATTTAATTCAAGTAATTCTTCTCTGGAAATAAAAAGTGCTGAACATAATATTCTTGGAAATAGTTATCTTTTTTATTCATAGCGGAATTCAATTCAAGACATATTCTTGTATTGTGTTGTATAGTATTATATTGTAAATGGTAACTCCAGGTACTGATGTGCCATATGCAAGTAGTGAACCAGTCATATAATTTACATCTTCCATCTACATGCTACTCAATACACTGCAGACGTAACACCACTTATAGTTATACACTTAGCATCAGGAGAATTTGCTCCGATGAGACAACTATCAATAAAAGGCTCAGACAATTGTACCGACATCTCACAAAGTGGTGCTACAACATCCATATAATAGTGGAAGCGGTATATGAAGCCAAAGAAATAAACCGTTCTGACCTCCGAAAACACAGGGGAAAGAAAAACGTGGAACGAACACCCTTCTTCCCCACATTCCAAACAGAGAACCCACAAGTACGGTTCATCATTCACAAATATTGTTCAATCATTAAAGCGGGTAAATAGTTTATATTTTTCTTTTTAGATCAAATATTAGTTGCATTTCTCAGGCCTTAAAAGTTGAGAGACATGCATGTGAGGGGAAAGTAAAAGCAACCCTCCAATCAAAGAATATACATGACACTAAAGCTTTGTGGAAACAAACTATACAAGACACACCAACACATGAAAGAAACAAACACATTTTCCAGCACATTCATACGTGAAAAGCTTAATATTCAAAACCATATTATAACATGCACTACAAAAAGTGTGATCCACCTAATCATATTCAAGGTTTGCAGGTCCCATTATCTTGGAGAAACGTATATATTATTTAGATATTAGTATGAATATCCACAGATCAGACTGGCAAACCAGTGACGTAGAGAGGAGCCTAATGGTGGAATATTTCTCTTCTCAAGGCCATTCATTCAAATGGGTAATCTTGACTGGGATCGCGCACTATCTCAAACTGTAGCACGGAAATTGGGAACTCCAAGGAAGTATAACGAATGGCGTACACTCAAACTCAGCGACTTAATTCAAGAATAATCCAAACTGGCAATTCTCAATGCATATGTAACAAGGAACTACAGTATACCACAATCACATTTTTATGTAAAATTGTCAGAAAATGCATTCATATATTTTTTAAAAAGCGTTTATTCAGGTACTAAATATAAAAACTCAATGAAGCCATTTTTCTCTAGAACATCAATGCATGCAATTTTTCACATACAACCATCAAGCAAAATACTAGATCCAGGATGGAAATATTACATCCGGGGTATAAAATACTATAGATGACGTAAACGATTTATTGCTGCACTGCGGTATCATATTCTAGACTCTCTTGCCTTACTGGCACTAAAAGGTAGCAACACTCAAGTTCTTTGAACCTTTATCTTGTTAGTAACTGTACGTATTTATAGCTTACACCAATGTAGACGTTGTATAGTACTCGCGTTGTTGTGATTTTTTTTCCTTTGGCGTAATTGGTCTTTAGCGGCTTTGTGCCCATCCAAAAGAATCGGGTGATTCCAACAGCACATGTGCTGGTTTTACACCAGTTTTGCACTGTTGCATGTCAGTTTGTCCATAATATATGTACTTAGTGCCATTTTGAAACAATCTTCAATTACATTTTGCCTTGTTCATTAGTCTGCTTTTATAATAGCATTTTGTGTCAAAACTAACGAAAGCAAGACGAGGTTTTAGGGACGAATGACATAACATCAAACAAGCATATCGCGAAACAGTTAATCTTCTCACAAATATCTAGATGTTTTCAAATTAAAAATTTAGATTAATTCTTGGAATTTTCGCATACATTAATTGATCCAAGTCATGATTGAAAACCATAAGAAGACAATAATATATACACAGATAACTAAATTGCTGAAACCTTTTTAAAATCTAACCCCATGCTAAATCAAATGAATGCATGAATAAGAACTAATGCAGTATGAACCACTTGCGATCCTTCTCCCTTCTTCCCACAGACATATTGATCTCAACCTTGACTGTGATACATTATGCTAACCAAGCTTAATCCCCATCCATTCTCTGCGCTCATAATGTGTCCCTTTTTACAATCGCAAACAGCACATTCTGCAGAAGAACATTTGTCAAATGTCATTATTTTAATGTTAATTTTAAAATATATAACACTACCACCACATATCAGATACTGGATGTGATGCCAAAAAGTAGTATTATTAATACAGATAATTACAAAATGGAAAATGCTCATCATATAGGCATGGTCACACCTATCTCGTAGAGTACGAGTTCATGAACGGGAATTTAAAATCCATGGGTCATACAGAAACATGTAGATTATGACATTAAGGTAGACAACAATTCCAAACAAGATATATCACTATAATAATGCACGTGTACTGATACATGAATCACGAGCACTTAGAGACTTTATAATATTGTCTACGTAAGTTGATAATAAACCTATCCAAATCCTCTTACCAGGAAAATGGTTTTAAAAAATTTATATTTTGGCTTGGAAAAAATATTGTTCGTCAGACCAATATCAGAAAAATGGAAATAAAACGATTAAACTTTTAATCTGTATTGAATGCAAACGTGTCCTTCTTGCTTACTACACTTTTGTGTGTGATTGGAAAAATAGCCTACAAAAAGGATTTTAACCAAAATAAAGACAATCACATATTCCATGCAACTAATTTGCAAAGTTATAATTTATGAATATTTAAGCTGATCAATATTTCTTAAAGAACCAAACTTTACAAGTATATTAAAATATAACAAACATAGTTTATATTTTGTACACTTGTAATATTCTGGACGCATCCGATTTTAGAGCAAGGCGTCGTGTTTCTACAATTGTTGCAAAGAGGCTTATATCTTGTGTCGCCGCATATAAAGAGTTGATCTGGGTATATTTCTTCAGGCCTTTGAAATGTCACCAGTAAACTTTGAAATATTTGAATATTCAAATAAATTGCCTTACGAAATTTCAGTGTCAATTAATTAAAATTTGCTTCGAATACTATAACATGTGAAAGTTCCTTTCGACTGTGTTTAAGGGTTTGCTCTGCTTGACCTGAGAGCTCTATACTACAGATTTGTTGTATTATCTTTTCGTTTTAGCTTTTCACACATATGAATAAGCATAGTAATTATATATCATACCAAAACCCTTAAAGTCTCAACCTTACACTCTAGAGAAAGGTTTCAATTCCGAACGCTTCCAATTATCGTTTCAAGTACCAGCAAATTGTTTTCTACACCAGTCGAGTACCCTCTGAAGAGCATGTACATATTTCTCCATGAATATGAATATATTGTCCGTTCCTCATCGTTATTAGCTGCAGAAGTTATGTGCGATAATTTATATTGCGAAATGGTCACTACTGTTTCTCGACGAAGAATAGTTTGGAGCCTGAACTTAGTTCCAGATTCTGAGGAAGCAAAGTCTTATTCAGTTTGCATCACCCGCTGTCTTTTTTCGCAGCAGCTTGCTTCTTTAGTATGAATATTGTTTTCTACGATTCATCATTCGTTTTGTTCAAACGAATGAGATATGTTTTCATGTTAACAAACCCAAGAACATGCATCGACCTATGATAACATTCTTTATGGAAGGACGGATATTGATGTGTAAAATATATTACGATCAGCTAATGTGCTAGTGAAGCTCAGGAACGACAAAACTGATAGTAGAATAGCTGGGGAAAAAAACTACATAACAGATTAAAGACGCTTGAGAGAGCAAATTATGATGACTCAGTCATGAACCTGTACAAGGGATTCTTTTATGTGTCCACTTATACTGATGTATGAGTTAAACTGCTTCGACGGTAAGGCTAACATTAACGAACAGATACCTAAAATGAATAATTTCTCTTAAACTTCTCCTAGTCAAACAAAATACTGATAAGTTAAAACTAATGGCAGATGTTAATTTGCATGTCTCTTACATGGTTTCGGTCCATTTGTTAGCCGAAAAATGTATTATAAATATTTCACTCCGCAACTTAAGAAGATACCACAAAGAGCTCAATGCTTACATGCAACACATGATTGTTTGAAAACATAACCTCTTGGAGCAATGAACACAAAGTACTTTGCATATTTGCTTAAACTAAACAATCATGATTGTACATGGCACTATTTTCGTGTCTTGTGATGTAAAGGTGCTATGAGATGCCGAAAACGTAGCGATGAACAATTTAGGTATATTACTTATAAAATACTTTACAATATCATTCGGTATCGACGATCTTTTCGAATCTGATGACCACAATAGTTCCATAACATCGAATAATTTTTCATGAATGGAATGACCGTTATTGAACAAAACATCATCAATGAAAATTTTTCAACTTTCCTGTCTGCAACAGGAGAGTGTGTGTCATTTGGATTTTTAACGTAGCTTTAACAATTTTTCAGTCATATCGCTACGATCTCTGCAGTGTGACAGTTTATAGTGATGTCTAGCACTGAGGCATCATGCCGCAGACATGTAGCATGATGTCCCACCCAGTCACATTATCCTGACACCAGGCCGATCAGTCCTAACACTAAAATCTTAATGCTGAGTGCCAAGCGAGGCAGCTGTTAGTACCAGTTTTGTAAGTCTTTGGTATGACTCGGCCGGGGATCGAGCCCACGACCTCACGCATCCGAGGCGGACGCTCTAACCACTAGGCCACCGGAGCGGTGCGGAACAGGTGAAGCGATAAAATATTGGTTAAACTGTACAATATTCTGTTTATTAGATTAGAATGCCATTAGCAGACCATTGCCAACTCTAGTCATGTGTTATTTCTCCGAATTTCACTCTATCATTACCCTTGCAACACCATCTGAAGTATTAGAAAGATGCAATTATATATAGAAACTGAATTTACTTGTTTGCAGAACGATTGTTTTACATCTGAATCAATACTAGAATGTGATGATGCCATACTGAGAAATGTAGCTTACATCGTTCGCAACTGTATTACAAACAAGGGAAAGAGAAAATCGACACACGAAATTATTCCCAGCTTCTTTTAAGCCAAAATAAGTCATTTAGATGCTATTCATAAGGAGAAGAAGAACATCCAAACATGTTTTATTTCCAGGGTGTTGTACGACAGGCCACATTGTATTTCATTGTTAGACAACATACACACTGCAAAATTAACCACGCAAGAATTACATTTTATTTTACATGGACATTATTGTATTTAGTTTGATGTCAGACGTACACAAGATACAGGTGTTCATGGCAGCAGTCTTAAATTAAGCAACACAGAGAATAGGCTCAAAGGAACAGAAAAGAAAAGGTAGCAGCTCCCCTCCCATCTCTACCCTTTCACGCGACCCAAAAAATAAAGGATTAAAAATGTGTATGTTTATCTCGTTCCAAATTTCTACGTTGACATTCTAAACAGTCGACTAAAACGAATGAAATTTTTTGGCGTATGTGAAGGAAGGCAGAGCTGTTTTTATATGATTACGGTAACATTATAACCTTTGACTAACTTTGGGAATAAAATTATTTGCACTTGTTTTCAACAGTCCTATCGCTTTTTGTTCTCGTGCAGTTTCTGGTATCTTTGTAGGTCACCTATTTATTCAGCGTGTGATTAAGTTTATTTATATCTACCCTACACTCTGTATAGTATTCATGTATTTATCTTCATTTAGTGTATGTTGTAGGTATGTACGGATGAATGGATGATTGAATGATAAACGCTCATTACTTTCCACAGTTACAATATGTGCGTCTTGACAGAGTTTGGGTCTAATAATACACTAACGTAAATACTTTCATCATGGCTTGTACGTTACTCCGAAAATTCCCATTCATAAGCACCAAGAAAACGCACAACAGCAACTCTATCAAGTTTCATTTAAATCTTTAAATATATCTGTTTACGCTTGAATCGTATTGCATAATACAGAGACTAAGTTGTAAGTAGGTATAATCTTGTTCGAAAAGGACAACAGGTGCAAACCATTGTTATAGAATTTAGATAAACATCCCCAAACAATATTATTTACTATAATACGACCTTTGAGATAATCGTATATGTAACAGATGAGATTTAAAAGGTTTAAGAGATTATAGATTTATTTTCTTATCAAGGAGACGAATCATAAGAAGGGCTGTATAAACCCATCGTGTCATTTCAGATATCCAGCAATCGTATAGTTATATCTTCATCGATAGTAAATTGTACATGTCGATATTACCTAATAAAGAGCAGATAAACAGATGCAATGGGTCTGTTGGGGCAGAGTATTGTTTTTAGATGTTTCATTTGATCCTGTTAAGGAGATTTTTGTTGATTCTGGTATCTTTAAAACTTAATTTTTTCATGGAAGAGAATTATTCCCTTTCCAGTTAAAAGTCAAAGCAGCTGAGACAAAGTACCAAAATGAAGAACTATCGTTTCATCTTGCTGCTTTGTGTTGCCACCATAATGGTTAAATTTTCCCTTCTCCTCTACCATGCCATATTTTACATTAGAAATCTTTGTTACATTTTTGCTGTTTGGTATTAGTTTCAATCTTTCTACTTTAAATTCTTTCATCCAGTTTGATTTGATTTACCTCAGAACGTCAAGTACGATATTGCAGAATAATATGTTACTGAACTATCCATTATGAAACCGGTACCATTAAATACACTGACGTACACCTTGAAATGCTCTCTCTGTCTCTCTCTCGCACACACACACAGACACACACACACATATATAGCGGGCTTAGCGTAACCATAACATAAATATTGTACTATTTGTATACACACCCTAATTTGGAAAATTGTTAGCATGAGGTCGCTGAGATAGGGATGGTAACCTTGCAATAAAAAAGGAGAAAATGCGCAGCAAGTCTCTCATGTTTTGGAGCACATATTCCTCTATATATGTGTGCTTGACCACTGCTGAGATATTTGAATTATGTGCAGGAATTGGAGTCAGCAATTGAGTTCATTGTGATTATTACTGCATAATATGGACGAATGTAATGCCTCTGCTACATTTGTGGATTTTTATTTTTCTAGTGTAGTTTTAAAACTTTATCAGAATTATTCAAACTTTAATTATTTTGTATTTGATAAGCCTATACTTTTTGAGTGGGATTAAAAAGTTTAAAATACACAATTAAATGATTAGTAGATTCTTGAACAGGAAGGTTGGACGAGAATTGGTCAACCATTAGCATATACTGTTGGTCTTGGAAAATAAAATACAAAATTTAATTATTTGTCGATTATTGCACAGGATGGTCAAATATGAATTGTTTCACCATTACGTCACACTTGTGATCTTGGAAAAAAAATTACCACTTACGTGTTTTATGTTTTACTCCGTTAATTGGCTTAACAACTAATTGTTTTGTTGACGAAAGATGTAGTTAAGTAAAACCGATTTTCTTGAGACAAATCTATAGCTTAAAATTAAGCGAATAAGCATGAATGGTCATTTCTACATGGGGTTTTCAACAACAAAAACAAAACTTCTTTAATGTCAAGTTAAATTAAAATCGTGCCTCTCTGCAATCAATTATGGCCGTGGTATAGGTCATCATAAAATCTTGTTATTACTTCTCCTCCCGAATGGATGATCAATCAACACGTTGTGCTCATGAACAAAACTACTTCTAATATCTAGTTTGGTGCAATCTATTATGTTTGCGTTCACAACCATCTTACAATTTTGTTATTGCTATTATTTCTAAGCAGAAATTCGTATTGACTCAGGATTTTTACTAGAAAACTTATTACGATGTCTAGTTGTTAGTGAATGAATATAGTGTCGATCTTTCATCCAACAAGGCAGCAACAGCGGCTAATTTAAAATCTTGGAGATGATTTCATTTCTAAGCAGTTTTAAAGAAGTGATCTTCTCTTGAACTTCTGGGAATTCTTTTCGATCAGTAGAAAGTCAGTTCCTTCAATAGACTTTTGTTGCTCACCTATTCCGTGGACGCCGATTTGACTTTGTGATATTCGATTATTCTCTGAATTCCGATTGAAGTCTTCTTTACGTCTCTCCAACTTTTATTGCGAAACCCCAATAGTATTCCTTAGAATAGAATGATATAAAGATAGGTACAGGTTATAGTACTATATCGCTGGTTTTGTGATGGTGTCTATACAAACTTTGTAGAGTATTGAACTTTAAGTTTGGAAAACATTTTAGTCTTTTCTGGTTTTAGAAGTTTTTGCAGAACGACGCAGTTCACAGTGATAACTTCAGAGCTAGTACCATGAATGTAGTCTCTACCAATTTGTTAAGTATAGCTGTTCTCTTTTCTAGGTTGTGATATGTAGCTTAGATTTAGACGTTGTTGGTACTGATTTAACGGAAACTGTGTTTTCTGTATTTTATGATTATCTGAATGTGTATTCTACCTACATTAATTAGTGAATATACAGACACTACTTCCGCCACTAAAGTAAAATATGTGACCCATGGCATATTACCTTGTTGACACATTTAGCCTCTCAAACAGCGCCTGATAGTCCGAGATAAGTCATTCACTCTAAGCGTGTGTAGGAAAAGACTTAAGATTAACATAGGATTTATTTAAATTACATTCATGATGGTGATGAAGATAATAATGATGATGATAATGATTATGATGATAGGAAACTATGAGTTAAAGTAATAGCTGCAGCCAGAACTAGCTGTTAAGAAGCAACAGCTTCAGGGGTTAAACAGTTGTCGTACTATCAATAGTTATAGTGATGGTGAAAGTTTCAGTACGGAATCTCTGGTGTTTAATGGTTGACTAACATATGAAGGTTATGTCTTAAATCAGTGAACTTGAAGTTGCCTTTTCCATGTACACGCCACACCCACAGATGATGGCGGTTGCTGTAATAGTCACAGTAGGAACAGCAGTAGTAGTAGTAGTGGTCTACGAAGAAGAAACAGGAAGTGGAAAGGTGGAGCAGTTTAGCAATTACAGGAGATTCAGAAGCATGAACAGTTGAATAATTACGAACAAAAGTCCCTTTTGCAATTACAATTTTATTAGTAATATAGGCGGAATTGATGCAAACAATAGCAAACATGAAAGCAGCGATAGACACACAAGCTGCTGCTTCGATGGTATTAGAAATATTAGTAGTAGTAGAAGTAGCAGTAGTAGTTCAAGTTGCATTTTTTTAATGCTGCTGTTGTATTTTATTTCTTTAATGTACAGAGATTAAATTTTAAAAGAAAAAGATAGACTGCAAAAAGGCAAGTAAAAGTTACAAATAAAAAGACATTGGTTGAACCTATTTTATCACTAAAATGGGATAACAGGACAAATCCTTAGAACAAGTAGGTTACTGGCCACTGCAGATGACAATTCATCCAACAACAACGCTTGCACCAGAGAAGATGATATCTGAAATATAGAACGTGAGACCAAGTATATTACATGAGAAATGAATAATTTAGTTTTTTCGGAATAGGACAGGAGAATATTATATATTGAGAGAGAAAGGGGTTATCTAGTACAGACCAGTATTCGAATCAATAACTCCTGCGTTCAACCCGACACATCTATAAGCTATAGGCTCCAAGAGCTGGAGATAGAAATCTTGTATATTGTATTGAGAGAGAGAGAGAGACTTTCGAGGTGTATGTAAGTGTATTTTATGAGAGTGGGAAATATAGATCCGACCTGTATTCGAATCAATAACGTCTGCGTTTAAGCTATAGGTAGCCAAGACCTACTGTGTAAACACATTTAGATTATAATCTAATATAACCAAAATATTAAATTACGCATCAACCATTATCACCATAGAGGTTGTAAGGGCTTTTACTTTACATTGTAAATATTTTAAAACAGCTTTTAAACAATGCATAACAATCTAATCGTGCCGCGATGTTATATTTGTTTTACACATTGTGCCATTGATTTTAAACAAAACGTCAGTAATACATAACGAGATGAATGATGGAAACATATAACGACAGTTAGATTTTTACTATATTTTTGTAATTCTTTGAAAGAAATGTAAATGTATGGATCACAATCGATATTTATTACGTCCACTCGGTATACTGCGTCACTTGATGATATGTTTAGATTAACATGAATATCCTTGCAAAGGAGGAGGAGGAAACAGGAAAAGAGAGACAAATGATGAAAAAGAAAAATTACAATCACTTATATATATATATATATATATATATATATATATATATATATATATATATATATATATATATAAAATCGGAAAATACCAGCAGCAGTATTGATCGTGATATGTCCACCGTGAACTGCGTTGTCACCCTTAATCTCCAAGTTAAAGTACTGGGCGCTTGGTGACGTGTAGCTCTTTAGTTCCGAGTTGGTACACAGCGTAGCAGACGCGGAGTCTGAATCATCCACAAATACTTTTACGGTCAAATGGTTACATTCGGCAGCGCTGATACCGTCCGCTTGTATAGTGAAGGTCGTCTGTTTAACGATGAATAAATACTTCAATAAAAAGAACTAGAGTAGTGAATCATTTGATAAATGTTTGCATAGTAAAATAGTACTGTCTGAAGTTACTGTTATGAAGCGACCTTAACTTTTAACATCTTGCTGACTGAATGAAATCCTTGCGACTTTCATTCCATTTTTGAATAGTTATATGCAACGTCCAATATTCGAACAGTAGATGTTTGTATTAGAGGAATAGGACCCAATGTTGACCACAAACACACACATACACACGCACACCTACGGGTCATAGGAATGCAGTCTTCAAATGAAAGCTTTGTCATAAATATTAAAAATGGATTCTTTAAAAAAAAGTTTTAAACAATGCCACAAATAAATTCTCTAAAATCTTACATTTACTCAGAAACTCGCGTGTATATTATCAATTAGGAGAAGTGTCGGCATGTTTTAATGCAGATATTACAGAGTATTAATCACTTTCATAATTCATCATCATCATCATCATCATACTCATCATCATCATGCTCATGATCTTCGCCTTCTTCTTCCTTTTCCTCTTCATCATCATCATCTCATTATTATTATTATTATTATTATTATTATTATTATTTTTCTTCTTCTTCACTCCCCTGATTATGGTTTTGTCGCTGGTTACTCTTGGCCTTAAATCTCAAGAATTCATATGGTATTCTTTATGCCGTGATAACTTCGGCTTCTAGAAGTAGGTCTGGCTTCAAGGTAATTTCCATTTTTCTCCAACTTAACCTGGATTTGTCAAGTATTACTTCAAGTGCTTCCGCTACAATTGGTTCGATCTATGTCTTTTGTGCAGACTCAAGTTCTTTTTACAGATTACAGAGCTTGGTTACTTAGTACCTTCCATTGTTCCCCACGTTTGGCTCCAAATATTGCTCTATTAATGTTTACGTATCCTTGTTTCTCTGACATTCCGTGCTATTTAATTATCTGACATTTTGTGCTGTTTTCTTCTCTGACATCCTGACTGTTTCCTTCTGTGACACCTTGTGCTATATTGTAATCTGATATCATGCTCTATCTCTTTGGTCCTTCGATCTGGATACTTGATTCCCAAAAAAATATTCTCCTTCCTGTATGCAATGACTTTTTCTGAATTTTTATCCTAAAAACTCGTCTGCAATCGTTATTCCATATTTCTAAAATAGTTGAGACCGTCTTTCTTACTTACGTTGCACTTATTAAGTGCTTAACCTTGTCATCTTTATATTGTCATTTTGTACACTGTCTTGCACCATTCGGACCGTGATTGTCCGGTCTTGAATCGACATGAACAGCTCTTCCTTTTCACCACTTAACACTGATGCGATCTCACTATCGTTTTCTCCTTTAAACTGACGAAGTATTTCCGTTTGGCACCATCGCAGTGTGCATTCGCTTTCTGTGTTGGTACTCATACCCTTTGTTCTTATTAATCTACATATCCGTTTTGAACCTAAGAGCGGGTATCTGTGCGATTCAAGCCTCTTTTTCCAGTATTCGTGTTTATGTACGTATTACCTCTGTCTGATTTTCAGTGCCAACAATTCTCTTTGTTGGAACATAGCGTGTGTTTCAAGATCATGTCACGTTTTCGGAGCTCCTTTCATTTTGACATCAAACAGCATAATCTCATGAATCATGTTTCGATCTCTAAGATCTCTCCGATCAACTTCCGGATCTTTCTGGTTACATACCAACAAATCACATACAAGGATTGTTATATAGGCCTTCTTATTGTAAATCAATGCCTTACAAATGTTTATTTTGCGTTTTCTGCATTTTATCAGTTATTATTATTATTATTATTATTACCTGATCCTGCTGACACCAGAATCCTGCTTTAATCGTTGAGCCGGAAGATAAGTTGCTAATCTGTATTGTCCTATCATTAACTTGTATACCTGCAACGGGATTAAATTTTATCTGATCAACCTACCTTAGCATGAACCTACATAGTCTTTGATTGCTTGACTCCATATATATATATATATATATATATATATATATATATATATATATATATATATATATATATATATATATATATATATATATATATATATATATATCGATAAAATACTATTAGAGTTATCTTTCAAACGAATATTACTCGATCGACTATAGTATAGCACAGCATAAATTGATTTAGATATTTGAAAAATACGAAGATATTTGAAAAATACGAAGAAGAAAAAGAAAACAAATGAATAATGTTTAAGGATCGCCAAAAGGGTAGAAAAAAGTCGCAATCTGTATATATAGTTTTTAAGTTAGACACTTCGGCTTCTGACACACAACGGCACAGTAAAGCAAGCATAACAGGACAAAATTTCCACATGCAACCAGCTGATAACTTTATGTTCATTTAGGCTATCTTCAAAGGCAATCATGCGTGAAAATAACGTGACTTATTTCCCAATAATTGTCTTGTTAACTAAGCGCTGTATTGGCCTCTGAATGTAAATTCATTGATGTTCTTCCTTTAATGAGCAAGGCAATGCTGTCTATTTTATATGTATCACTGACTTTTCAATTCGAGTTATGAAGCATACGCGTAATCCCCGAAATCTTTTACACTACAAATAAAAAGGTATTCGTAGTATCATAGTTACAGGGGTGCAATTATGATGTGGATGCGCTGAATATCGAACATCACTGTTTGAAAACATTCGTGAACTAAGTTGTTTTGATTTTTCTAACATTCATTATATTACTCGTGTACTGGATTGATTATTTGGACATACCATAAAGGATATATACGGCTCTTTAAGCCTCGATAAGATGGGGATTTATATTTGTCATAAACTTGTGGGTGCCTTTATTAGAATGATATTTATATTTGAATAGCTACGGTATGTCATATTTTTGTCCATAAGTGTCTTCACATTTCCATCTCCGTTCGGGTCCGACTATGAGCCAGGAATGTTGAGAATCACATACAATTAATGAAATTTCAGAAACATTAGCCTATTCATTTCTTTTGATTACCCGATTTTATCGCCACAGCAAAATCACATGAGAGTTGAGATAAACTGAAATTTTGTTAGACCGCGAAAATTAAACAAGCGAATGTCAGAGCTCATCAAATTGCGAACACTGTACAAAGGGACCATTTTCATACATACAGTACTGCACAAAGAGGAATATTTGCTCAGTAAATTTGCATAGCATGTATCTCTAAATACGGTATTTACGCAGGGAGTAATATTTGATCTTCTGAGGCATATTAAATCTCAAGTTGTGTGGGGTGATATTCACTTTACAAAACGGGAGGGTCGTCTACCCATTCATCACAGTCTTTGCTGATAACCAAGGTTCGGAAGATACGAATAATTGTAATTTGAACCTTCCGTATTTTTTCCTGTATCTTAGATAGTATCGATTCACATAGTACGTATGATCAACGTTCTTTAAACTTTTATTTTCAAATTAGGAAATTGTCCTAAAAGAGATACAAACATTTGCTACTATTGATACTTTAATTTCACAAAACATCTGCTATGAATTCTCTTGATATATTTAAACATATTTTACGGATATTTGGTGATAGCCATTGTAGATAATTCCTCAATTGCTGTCATAATAGTAACATCTATCAGACTGAAAATCAAAAGTTGTCTACTAGAAATAGCAAGATAACATGTAGAAGACGGGTGTCGTAGCTACAGGTAACTAAAATGAAAACGATTTTAATAGTAAGATTGTCTGTCGAAGATGGATGTACTATGGGCAACTGAAGTAAATCTTATGTGACGTGAATTTTCATGTCATGATTCTTGTTGCACTGTACCTCTCTAATTATTGCACCGGTCATACCAAAAGAAATTAAATAGGAAATCCAATGAGCATTGATGCTTAGGTATACTATCAAATCACTATTCCGTCTGGAGCGGCCATCACACGGTTATCTACTATCCATCGCACATTTATCTACTGCCTAAAACCCACATTTTACCATCAACCCGCCGTTTGGACTGACCAAGTTATTCATCAACACGCCGCTAAAGCGACCAATACCCAATATTTACTAATACTCTGTGTCCAAGTTATCTGCACTCCCCTCGACACAACTCTGTACGATGGATCAGCTAAGTAAAGCTCAAGTTGCGTGCTTGCACGTTGTCGTCATGTGGTTTGATCAGATACATACAATATGTCTAATTAAATAGCATACGGTGTATGCGTTAAAGCGTAGGGGAGTGTGGCTCTTTTTCCTCTCGTACGATAAACCGAGTAGATCACGGTGTGGACATGAAAAGGTCGTAAAAGCCCGAATGGGTGCACACGACTATCATCAGAACTCAGGCAGTCAGCCAGTCTTGACATATTCCATCATCTTCTTTCCTCTCCTTCTTAAACAAATAACGGCGTAAGACCAGGGTCCACTACAACCATTAGCTCAGAATCTAAAAGAATACGTAAACAATAAAAGGTGTTCCAAAGCACAGGCCATCAGGCCACCGGGTGGCAACGATCGACACATAATAATAATTTATAAATAGGACTCGACAACTGACCCCAAAATTAGTTAAGTGAACAAAGCGGTCAAAACACCAGGCCATCCAGCCCCGTTTAACAAGGTGACAATGGTTGATACAGAAAATATAAACCAAACATAGTACCCTCTAACCTGAGCCACTAAATAATACAGAAATATAAGGTGGTCAAAACTCCAAGACCATCAGATCATACAGCACGAAACGGTAAATATCAATCCTTCAAACAAAATACACAAAACAATACGTTGGTACCTCTAGGTTTGAAATAAAAAAACACGGCTCTTATAAGGTGGTTAAATCACAAAATCATCAGACCACAGCCACATAAGATGGCATTGATTCAATAAATAAGAAACTAATCCAATGATCAAAGACCAAACGATTACTAGCTTAAAAATGTCCCGAGTAAGGAAAACCATTGCAGAAACCATTGTCTCCTCTAAACTGCATTCTCTACTAATACATAGCATGAAAATACAGGTAACCTTTTTCCTAATTACGTCCAAAAGGGACTATTGATGCAGGTTAGTGGATAAGAATAACAAGTAGGTATTGGATAGGAATAAAATAAAATAAAATTGTGTTAGACAGTATAAAATGTTTACATTATATGTCATCTAGAGATCCATACATTTGTCATTATGGAAATGGTGAACAGTAATACATTATAGGTGCTGGGTAGTATATAAAAGAACTGACATACTATCTAAAATTGTTAGCATTAAATTTCCCGTAGAGGTCTATACATGTTTGTATAATGAGTAATGTTAAATGCCCTATGTGCCCCAAGTGGCATATCGCATTACTGCCATCTATCTATACACGTAGTGGAGCAATCTATCTCATTATTCAAAGCAGTGGAAAATTCACGTTTCTACCTGTGTTCCAAATTTTAATTTTGTACCTTAATTGGTACTGCATCTATGCCCACTTCCAGTCACCCTCTGTGTGTGTGTGTGTGCGTGCGCGTGCGTGTGTGTGTTTGTATGTGTACGAGAGAGAGGGTCAGATCATGTTTTGTATGATAACGTTATCGAACATGGAGATTCCTTACGTTGCTTTGCGGTGATGTTCGTTTTGCAATTTCTCGGCTAGTGTTGTTTGTTTCAAAGCAAATCCATCAGGCACAACAAAGGACAACATAGTAGTTCCTATAGTGTGGACGCAATGACTGAGACAGAGACTGAGAAATGAAATATAATATTAGCACCTCTGTTAGATTTGCCTGGCGCGTGGATGATTAAAATGGATCCTAATCCCCGAACCTTGTCTTAAAACAGCTCAGGGAATACAGCCCCATACCAGCAATGAATATTAAAGCATATCCTTTAAATGAATCTTACGTGCAATCACATAATATTTATCCAGATCGACTTCTTCATCGGAACTGATATTCCTCCCGTCATACGCCATGTGTTCCTGAAGGAAGTGAAGTGTATCGTTAGTATCGAGAGTCATATATTTTTGGACGGAAACCGGTGTGATTTGGAAATCCTTTTCTTCGATCTTCAATATTCCTTCCTGTAATAATAATAATAATAATAATAATAATTATTATAATAATAAGAAGCAGAGGAAGAAGAAGAAGAAGAAGCAAAGGAAGAAAAAAGAAGAAAAAGAATCACCATCTCAAACAGGAAGCAAATTCTTAGCCAATTTTAAAAATATGTGGACAAATAAAACTCCATTACTTTAACCTTAATCATTTAAAATTCTGTAGGAAAGGAAGCTAAACTATCTTTACTCCAAAAGAAATGTTTCGTATTCAGATACTTGCAAATAGCCTTAGTCGAACCTACCAATGTTCTGGCGCAGTAACGTCCCACTCTCTTGACACAGCGAACAGTAAAATAAGATCTATTCTCAGCGTTTTGGTAGTATTTGCTTTCCTGTAAAACATACAGCATTTTTCACTTATTGTTACTCATTGTGAGCCGTTTCAATTGAACATAGGCTTTTACCGAATATCAGGCAAGTCTGAAAAGATCACTATAAGTATTCAAACGAGTAGACTTTTTAAAAAAAATATTGTATTTACTATGTATTAGTTGGAATAATAACTGCCATTGATCTAATGCATCCTTGTAAGGTAAAGACTAACTCAAAACTGAGAAGTAAAATAAATATATATTCTCTGTAATATTTTCACAAACTACAAGTGGTTTGCAGATATTTAAAATAGATTTTGCTTTTGTCCGAAAACAAGCAATGCCTGAAAACATTCAAATTATCAAAGGTCAGGCAGATAATTGCCACTCACTCGCCATGTATTCACCAAACATTTGCTCAATATCGCTTTTAAACTATAACCCATGAACTTCTGGCCTTTATGTCATATCTCTTTAATCAATATTTAAGGTAACAAGTCCCACAAGAAACTTCGAGATCTTCCTTGAAGGCGACAACTGCAGTCTTCTGACTGGGAATTCTATTTTTTAGTACGATCTGGAGTCGAATGAAGTTGTATGATTTAGAAAACTGTTGAATGGATGCCTGTTGGCACTTGGTTATGATGAATATAGCTAACACAATATTTATGATAGTTATCGCTTCGAAAATATGTCCATGCATACACATTAATGAAATTTTAAAACGCATTACTCTAAGATCCAAAAGGTTTATTTATATTGCTGACTGTAAGAATCTTGTGGTAAAATGTATTCATGATGTAAATAATTATGTCCACTAGTTAAACTGTTACGGTATGTTTCTAAAATGCGAAATATATGCGACAGAGGAAATATGAATAATAATTTGGGAAATATTATTTTCATATTACAATCATGATTATATATTAAAATATGGTATAAATCAAAATCCAGTAATTTACTATGGGATGAACATTAGGAAAACGCTTATTACAATCAAGATCTTGTATTGTTCATTGACATTTTACACCTGGACTGAAACATTCAGCTTACATTTTTCTCTGTCAATGTTGAATTCACAGCATCCACTGAACCGTCCGTCAGAGACTGGACAACGTACATGTCGCTGTCGGCACGTATGTGCGGATTTTTCATCAGGTACAGGTATATCCATTTCTCTCCTTTATAGAATTGAAACTGTAACTCCTCTGGAAGAACAACATCTAGTTGACGCTTGTTCTTGTCATTGTTCTTATTTCTCAGCCACACGTACTCAGAAGTACCTAGAACGAGTAAATAAGTAGAAAAATACTTAAGTAAGTAAATACAATAAATCAATAAATAGTAGTTTATCTATCAATCATTGAATGCATAGTACGTATATCTCACTGAGTCCTAAATTTATCTTATATTGGAGAAAGCCGCAAAGGGTGCTATCATTATCAATCACTCTGACAATTTCAGTCAAAAAATCAAAGCACCTTCAACCTCAGAACGCTAAAACTGTTCCCAACAAATATAATTTATTGTAAAAAATTACAAACGTTATGAAGCACCATGCAAAAAGTATTGCTTTGAGTTAATAAATCAAAAGATCTATTATCGAAGTAAAGTATCAAACAAGCGGTTGATCGAATAATGTATGAAATGACTTTACAAATAAGCGCAAATTAAAGATTTTCCGCGTGTGACAGTACCTAGATCTCACACGCCGTTGACCTAAAATACACAGGCGTGTTCTTATGCACTACGAACACAAGAAAAGATGGCACAAAATAGACGCCGAAGACTACTCTTCACTAGCAAACATGATTTATTCATGGCATCAAAACAGTCGGACAAAGAGATGAATAAGGTAGATTTTGTGTTGTGATTACAATTCAATATATTTCATTCAATACACGTATAAAGAAAATGATATAGTGCCCGAAAGGAAAATCAGACCAGCATTACAAACTAATTAAAATTTATATTTGGGAAAGTTTTTTATCATGAAAATTTATTGTGTCATTGCCTAATTTTGGTACTAAGAGGTAATACCACTTCTATGTCTCTCTTATTCAAAATCGATTTCATAATTAAAATAGAACACGCTGATATATATATATATATATATATATATATATATATATATATATATATATATATATATATATATATATATATATATATATATATATATATATATATATATATATATATGCTTCTTGTAGAAAAAGGCCTGTTGTATGTTATGCTATCATCAGACAATTGTAAGAAAGATAACATTCAAAAACATTGGATGTCCGTTGAGATGAATATGGCTGGAGATGAAGATGGCATTCATAGAAAATATTGATAAATCAGTAGCTTTGCACAAATTTAAATCTATCGGTGAGAGTACTGTTGGGGAATCTTCAGGTTAACATCATCCGTCATTCGTTTGAGAATACCTCATTAAATAAAATTAAATATCTTCCATTTCACCAAATAAAGGAAAAATAAAGGAAAATTCTGCATAGGAGAGAAAAGGGGATACTTCACCTGCGTCCCATACAGCTACAGTACAAAACATGAAGATGAAATGATAACCTTTCATTTTAGTACGTTATACAGCTTTGTTGCCTTCTACCTAGAAAGTGAATAATTTACTTCCTTCAAAACTATTACTTTATATAGATACCAGAATCAAAGGAAAAGTACTTTATACCAAGCCTATTGTGTCTGCTAATCTGCCTAAAACGGATCTTCTTTAATCCGTAACGAACACCGTTGTTTGGATAGAAAGCAGATAAATACAGATGAAAATTAAGTAGGATAAGACGATGCCCTGTCGTATGCATGTCATAAAAGACTATGCATATAAGGTCTTAATCATGATTATTTTCATGAAACGAGAATGTATTATCACTTAAACTTTCTTAATCTTCTCAATTAGATTATACGATTATCTAACACTTGCTGTCTGCCTGTCATACCAAATTATGTAAATACGGTCCTAATCATGATTATGGCAATCTAATGTCGCTTAATCTTTATTAATCCTCTTTGCTAGATTATACGATTATCTAAAGTTTTTAAGTAATATTAAACATACTGTACAGAGCTGTTAATGTGAACTCAATAACTCTAGTTTGTATCTCTAAGCCTTTTATAAAGAAATTTATAACACCTTACAATTTAGCTTGTGAATTATTTAGCATAATGCACCTATACCAAGATATAATAGCACGTTTAAATGAAACATGATGAAGTTGCTGTCGTGCTTAGGCTTTGAGAATGTGAAGTGGCAAATTTCTGGTGATCTAACAAGAATACATTAGTTGACACCAGAGAACCATTAATTAGATTTATGGAGACAAGCGCGTATCATATCGCCATACTACCGTTTACGGTAATGTCCTTTAGAGGGAGAATTTTGTTCCTAATTAAGCATTTGTTTATACAGCAGCCAGGCGGACTATTAGGGACAAGGAAAACTTCATTTTTCATGGCAAATTGTCACAATTGAGAAATCGCAGAAACTCCGTTACTCAAACTACCAGGTCAAACTGACCCTGACTTTGGCGCCTCTGGAAAAAGGCGGCAGAGATATTTGATTCTGATTGGTTACGTTAAATAAGGGGCGTGTTTCCCACACAAAAATTTTCTAGGTTTTAAAAATTGCCACATCGGAAATTTTAATCCGTCTAAGCTTTTCTAATTGAGAAACCAGAGTAGACTCGGGGGATTTGCAAGAAATTCCTCGTAAAAGAACGGTTGTCCAAAGGAGACTATTGTCGAAAGGAACCGGCGAAATCATTTGCCGATTACAGGGAGGAACTTGTAGTTGCATGAATCTTTTTTCTACATTCGTGTAATAATTTGCTTTATGAAGTATAACTGTGTTGAGTTTATGCATAGGAAGTCGTACATTAATCTTCTTTAGATAAGTTTGACGAATTGTTTGAATTTGTCGTCTTCTTTACATAAGAATTATGTTCTAAGAATTTAATACATTACATTAGTTATTATGATTACGAGAATCCGTGTGAATTCGCCGAATTTAGAAGATTTCATGTATGATTAAGAATAAGTGTGTATTGACTGAAATGATTTAGTAATTGATTGATGTGATGTATCCTATTTATTCGCTGTGTAAATTGAGGCTGGCTCAAAACCCCAGGCCTCGCGTATGCGTTAATGTGTAAGGTCAAGGCGTAACGAATTAGCCATTTGGTTAACTAGGGTCATTATAGAACATGTGAAGTCGATTGATAGCCTTAGCATCTGTTTAGCACTGATAATAAAATCTGATAACGAGGGAGAATAATGAAGAATTAACTGTTTCATAAATAACGGGAAATTTAGGTTGTCTCTATTTATATTTTTTTAAAAGGGAGAAAATAGCTCCTGAAACGTATAATCCTGAGACGTATTATCCTGAGACGTATAATCCTGAGACGTACTATCCTGAGACGCATTATTATGGGACGTATGATGTGATGTTATTCTGTGACGTATACTGAGAAGTATAGAGAGGAGTGCAGTGAGATGTATAATCCTGTGACGCAATCCTGCGACGTATTAATTTCTGAAAGGTATTCTGAGAGTATCCTGAGACGGATGGTGGAAAGTATCATCCTGAGATCCAAGCGTCTGAACAGCTACAGTGGCAGCAGAACAACTGAGGACGAACAGGTTATGCAGTCGTACAAGACGTTGACTTCGCTTGTTCACTCGATCCTATGATGAACTAAATCTATCAGTAAACAGATCGGCTTTTTTATTTAAATCTAATTGCGTTTTCTTTGTATTTCGGTGAAAGTCAAATTTCTAAAAGCAGAGTATATTCCTGATGTAATGAATTTTCACAGTGCTTTTATGTAATTGATTATATTGTTTATTTACATGTACGGGGGCTCGTGTTGGTTTGTTCTATGTACCTGCTCAGATCTCTATCTATTTCACTATAAGTTTCACCACTTATATTTATATTTACTCGAACCGGGCAATCACATCGAGGGCGGTCAACCCCTAGATAACGAAAACCAAAAATTTGGCGGGACACCCACCAGGGACAATTCTCCCCCCCCCCCCATTACAGAAAATATGACTAGAAATTCTTGGATTAACTTGCAAATTGTGTGAATCTTCTTTACATTAGTTTAATTTTCAGAACAACTTCCGGTACAAAACGGGAATAATATTACTGCGAATGATCCTACTCATTTGGAACATTCATTCTGTGTCTGTCACAAATATGATACACATTTCTTATTTTATAACAACAACCATGACCACATTTACTCTGATTAGAAACGTATATGACAATCAAAAGAATTTATCATTTGTTTGCGGCCAAGGCTACTTCTGTTGGACGCATCAATGCGTACACCTTTATCATCGTCATTATTGTTATTATTATTATTATTAGTATTGTTATTATTAAACGCCTCACTCTATCTTTCTCATAATTTGCGATTGGCGTGACCTCTACAATTAATCCAGGTACCAGTAAGCCAAGCTGTGTTTTATAGACTGCGTTCTCAGATACTTCAAACTTTGTGTATATGCCAACGGAAAAATGCGTGCAGGTCTATTAAAGTTACCACAGTTTTAAAATGTATAGAAAGAGAAAAAGAAAATTTAAAAGCTGTATAATAGTTTATTTAACTTTTCTATGTGAATGCCATTAAATCAATTTCACAAAACCAAATCAATTAAAATTTCAATATAAAACACAGCATTCAATATTGAGTGAAGTCGTAAACAAATACAGATGATATGCTTCAAGATTTATGGAAAAATGTCATTTCTCGTCCACTTAGCTGTACCTATAGTATGCGCTTATACGTTTACAAGACTGTTCTTTTTGTTTTAAATTTTCTTTTATTAAATATATTCAAACATGCAATTTCGGCTTGTTAATTAAAACAGAATGATACCGTCTCTGTGGCTAATACGAAATTTACAAATGTTTTCACACAGCTCCAAGCCATAACATGCTGACATCGAACATGTCTTCTACTATAGATTTTGTGAACATAAACCTAAAGTGTTTCTAATATAGGTGCAATGTTTGGAGTGAATTCTAAATAGGTTTATATAATGTTATTTTACAGTCGCAAAATGTTACAAAAAGAAACATAATTAAAACCATGAGAATGCAAATAATTTAACGTCAAGTAAAGGAGTCCATCTCCTGTAAATAATGTTTCAAATACCGAGTATTCTTTAATGTAACAATAAAATATTAGAGCTTATTGGTCATTGCATGCATATCACTCATCATTTATTGTTTATCGCCGCAACCGCACGTAACATTTTCTTTTCATATGCAATTACGTCTGGTGAAAATACATCTTTGTGAAGAATACAGTAAAGACCCTCCTTTTCGTTTTATCATGGAAATTTTATTCCTCGCAATGGAAAGCAGTGCAAACATTCTCTTGTATTTACCACATTCGTCCCAATCGTTCCGGTCTTATTTCAAGACAGCTTTTAGAAGTCTAGACCTTCATTGTCATCAACTCATCATCAGGAAACATATTAAATATAATCGCCCGCATTCGGTCTTACTAGATTTCAAGTTGCAACATCGTGTTCACATTTAACGGCTTTCTTTCCTGTTCCTGGAGCTATATCCAAGATGAAGTTCTAGTTAAACACCATGCAAATAAAATTATCCTCCAAGAATATGTATAGAGTTTCCGGAAAATCAACATTCCCTTCTAATACAACCATTTTCAGCACTACAGTAGATTTTCCATGTTCGGTATTGTTTTCACCTTAGGATCTTTGACTGTGTATGCTCTAAGCTGTTAATTTATCACTTCAGATGTGAATTTAAATTCGTTTTTTTTTTAACCTATAAACTGTTAATTTACCTCAACCACTTCAGATGTGAGTTTGGATTCAGCGTGCAGTTATATAGCAAAAGAAATGACCTCATCATTGAAACTTACTGAAAGTACAGTCCAAGGTCAGCTTCTTATAAACATTACCTGCTTAACTTTATAGTCTTAGGCTAACTTTGGAATAATCGTTATCATTACAATTTGCAAAATCTCCTTGACAATGACGATCGAAGTTTTATATTGATCCTTGTATACATCTGTACATTATTTCGATAGACTTATATGGATTATGTAAATTTATTTTGTATTGTTTTTCAGTTTTAATTATTTTTTTTAGTGCCATGGGTATTTGTATTTTGGATTTGACATTGTCCAAAATCAAGTTCATTTTCTACCTATCCTGAATCATTGATTTTGGTTTTGCAATCTTGTTTATCTCAATGTGTCCAGAATATTGAAAGATTACATGTGCAATGCATGATCAACTGTTGTGTATCAAATTTATGTTATAATTTTGGAAATAAACCTTCTGATACAATCTAAGACTTTATCTTGTAAACATTTGTAACATTCCAGAATGAAATTTTTCATTAGGTAATATTTGTAAATAATGGTATTTGTGACCTGAGGTCAAGTAGGGAACTTTATAATCTTAATTTTCCTGAAATTATTCATTCATGCTTTAAAATTTGTGCAAAACAGATGTATTATTGTTTTGTCCATTCATTTTCGCAGGAATTTATTTATTCAAAATATTTAAATCAAGTAATTCTTCTCTGGAAATACAAAGTGCTCAGCATAATATTCTTGGAAATAGAGACTTGAACTAATAGCGAAATTCAATTCAGGGTATATTTTTTTATTGTATTGTTAATATTAACTCCGGGTATTGATGTGTCATAAACAAAACTATCCCATCTTGTCGTCATCCCATTTCCTAACAAAACATTGCATTATATTTAATTATTGATTGCAAGTGAGATTCTCTTTAAAAGCAAACAATATGCAAGTAGTGTACCCGTCATATAATTTACATCTTCCATCTAGCTGCCACTCAAGACGCTGCAAACGTAACACCACTTAGAGTCATACACTTAGTATCAGGAGAATTCGCTCCGTTGAGAATACTTGAGATAAAAGGTGTAGAGAACTATACCAACATCTCACAAAGCCTTGCTACAACAGCCATATAATAGTGGAAGCGGTACGTGAAGCCAAAGAAATAAACCCTTCTGACCTCCTAAAACACAGGGGGAAGAAAAACGTGGAACGAACGCCCTTCTTCCCCACATTCCAATCAGAGAACGCACAAGCACGTGGCATCATTCACAAACATTGTTCAATCATCAAAGCGTGTAAACAGTTTATATTGTTCTTTTCACATCAGATATTAGCAACATTTCTCTAGCCTCAAGGGATGAGAGCATGTATGTGAGGGTAAAGTAAAAGCCATCCTCAAATCAAAGAATATATAGGAAATCAAAGCATTGTGGAAATTATGCAAGACTTACTAACACATGAAAGAAACAAACACATTCTCCAGCACAGTCATACGTGAAAAGCTTAATATTCAAAAACCATAATATCATGTGCAACACAAAAAATTGTGATCTACCTAATCACATGCAAGGTATGTAGCTCAAAATATATTGGAGAAACGTAGACTGGCAAACCAATGAAGTAGAAAGGAGGCCAATAGTGGAACATTTATCTTCTCAAGGCCATCCATTCAATCGGATAATCTTTAGTCGGATCGCGCATTATATCAAACTGTAGCACGAAAATTAGGAAATCCAAGACAATCTAATGGATGGCGTACACTTAAACGCATCGGCTTAATTCAAGAATAATCCAAACCGGCAATTCTCAATGTATATGTAACAAGAAACTATAGCATACCATAATCACATTTGCCTGACATTTATTCGGTTCTCAAATACATATTATGAAATATCATTTTTCTATATAAAAAAAATGTCAAAACCCACATTCATAAATTTACTAAAAAGCGTTTATTCAGCTACTAAATATAAGAAACTCAATGAAGCAATTTTTCTCTGGAATCAATTCATGCAACTTTTCACATACAACCATCTAATCAAAATACAAGATCCAGGATGGAAATAATACATCTGGATTATGAAATACTATAGATCACGTAAATTATTCATAGCCACCCTGTGAACACATGTTTTAGACTCTCTTGCCTTGCTAGCACTAAATGGTAGCAACACTCAACTTCTTTCAACCTTTATCTTGTAAGTAATTCTACGTATTTACAGGAAACACCAATGTAGACGTTGTATAATACATGCGTTATTGTTATGGTATTTGTTATGTTTTCTTTGGTGTAATTGGTCTTTAGAAGCTTTGTGATAATCCAAAGAAATCGATAGATTCCAACAGCATTTGTGCTGGTGTTGCGCTAGTTTTGCACTGTTGTACGTCATTTTTTCTGCAATATATGCACAAAGTGTCATTTTAAAAAATCTTCCATTACATTTTACTTTATTCACTAGTAATAAACTGAATATTCAACAATCACCTAGATTCACGGAAACGCGTCACAATGATGAAGATGCGAACTTTGACATCAGGTCTGACATTCGGGTATCTGTCTTGTACGGTTGACTTTTATCATTGCTTGCAGTCACTGATGTGCGCGGAAAACATCGCCAACTTTCTGTATCTGTGTGACTTGACTCCTACTTAGTTATTATTGCTGGCTGGCTGTGAAAAAAGGGGGGGGGGTACTATTTAGAAGATTCTCTTTATTCATATAATACACCATCTTGGGCAGAAAATGACTTTATCACTCAAAATTCTCGTAGATAATGTTGACTTGAGTTAATGGACTGCAGTAGGTCAAGGGAAACAACAAGACTGTTTCCTACACAGAAAAGAGTTCTATCCCTTAGACAGCATCCTAACCGACGACTACTCTAAGTTGGATGTGGTTGTGGGGTAGGGTGATTATGTTCGCCTGACGAACGCATGAGAGTTTCAGTCTAAGAAAGTGTGAAAAATTTCAAGATAAATATATAAAATATATTTTGAAAAATAGGTGTGATATGAGGAGATAATTATTTTCATCCAATAATCACGCATTGTATATCAGTAAAATCGTAGTATGCGAAGAGAAAATGATCTCATTCAATGACCACGCACAATTAATATTAGTTAAAGTGTGGTATGTGAAGAGAAACTGGACTAATTCAATGACCACACACGATTAATTAGAACAGGGCGTTATTTGGTGAGAAAACGTCACCAATGATTACCCAAACGAAGTTTTCTAACTGCAGTGTAGTTTGATTTTTATATTGATTGTATAGTGGTCACTCCCTAGCTTGTCCTTCTCGCTGACTTGTCATTTGGCTATTCCTCCTATTCTTCGTGTGCGGAAGGACAAGTCGATAGCCGATGTTTGTCCCGTTATGTCGTCTAATCTTATGTGGGATCCGTTGTTTAGTAATAACAAATTACATTTTTTGGCCATTTTGCCATGATATGGCCTTTAACATCAATTTTATTTTACTGCTCGGGCGCTTAGGCCGGGTGAGTTCCATTGCCAGATAGCTATGTCGTCCTGGGTTGCCATTTTCACATTGCCTAAATTATGTGGTTTTCTTAATTATCCTAAAGTGTTGCATTACTTTTTAAGATTGTGCAGACCCTGTATAAATTGGGGACTTTTTCTAGAAACTGCGGGAAGCTTTTCTGGTGCAATCACTGTGGTTTGCGCCACCCATACAGGAAAGACTGCGGCACAACCAAACAGAGCTATACCAACTGCAATGGCAACCACAAGACAAACAACCCTGAATGCCCCAGAGCCATTAGAGAAGCCCTAACAATAGAGCTAATGATCATGAAGGAGCTATCATATAGACAAGCCAGAACCCCTCCCCCCCCGCCCCATAAAAGCAAGAATAACAAGTATGAAGATTAACTATATATAAAAGGTAAATAATACACATGAGGTGAGACAGTATTATAGAGACCAACTGGTCTACCAGTGGGATTGCGTATCGTGGCAATATGAAAAACGTGCTTCGTTATTGAACTTTAGACACTGATGATGTCAGTAAAACTGATTATTTACTGGATTAGTCCACTGCCCAACAAAGAGAGGAATGGCATTTGCAACATCTGGTAATGTAGACAAGCGCTGATGCAAGATTGGCCCTGAACTCAAGCTGCGACTTAGAAAATGGCGTAAAAAGCGTTACTGTGTCTGAAAATATTTAAAATATCCAATAAAAATGAAGAATTAATACACACCTCGTTTGGGATACCATTATCTTCACCGGCACCTCTACTAAATCTACTACTATTAGAAACAACTTTCTTTAATCATACTTGATTGACTCTTACGTAAATACGAAAGGTTGCAACTTGTATTAGGTCTGAAAAAGAATTGTATATTTTGAACTACTGATGAGAGTGACGTTGAACATTGCATCAAAATCCACTAAATGTGCTATCATGCAGAACTCGCATTACGGCCTGAAATATTCATATATTACAATGTGGACGTATCCCTCTTTTAGAGTCGAATTGCATGAGTCAATGATACCTTGATGTGTTGTTTTATTCATTCTTTATCCGGGCCTCACCCACAACAAATGACTGAAGTACGCACAGTATTTGTGTTTACCAAAAAACTTCAGCTGTAGTCACACAGAAGAAACACATTTTTCTAGCAGAGGAATAAAACTTGTTCGCATGCCTTAACATGCCTGATTCTTTCAGATCGATGAAACATCGATGTATGCAAACAATAATTTCAAGTTTGACTGGTCCAAAGTAACCAGCGTGTATTCTTATTTGCGTATCATTGAAAAGACAGTTCAGAATATGAGCTATTTCCCGAAAGTATCTGCCAAATATCTGATACTTGCTTTATTCCTGCATCCTTTTGTTTGGTACGTATTTATGGAAGAACACCGATTAAAATGTTTTATGGGGGCGGGGAGTTGTCCTCCTGGAAATGTCGCCCAGTAACTCTGGTGTGTCGAGGCTCTCATCCATCGTGTTCAGGTTTTAAGCCCCACCTGCCCCTTGCCTCTGATGTCGAAAAATGTTGATATTCAAAACTAATTAAGTCCATTCTCTCATCCAGGTTTAAGCACACAACTTGCCTCAGATGTCGAGGAATCTTGATACTCAGCAATAAGTGTTTATGTCAATTGTTTATGTTCCTTATAACGTGATCAGTAACACCTCAGTAGGTTGTAACAATTCGCACTTTAATATCTATGTCACTACATATTGTCTTTATGCGTTACACATATGGACCTTTTAATAAAATAACGAATTAGAAACTTTTCCTTGATTTTGCCGAAATCGTATATTTGAGGTTTCTAAACAAACAGTAATGAAATTTTGAAAGATGTCTTGTCCTTGGTTTAAAGACACTGACTTGTTTTATTTCCTCATTAACTGTTTGTACCCCAGCTATTTATCCATGTTCTCTTTACAAAATGTAAAAGGATCGCAAATAATACTATGTCCCAAAACGAGCAAGTTTGCCATGTCAAACACAATTCTTTTTTTTCTTTTTTTCTGGGGGGTGTACCAGACAGATCCTTCCCCCCCCCCCCATCTTAGCCAAAGCTTATAAAAGGTTTATGTGTATTTGTTACCCCACAAAGGTGTGTTGTTTGTGTTGTTTTTAAAAGGTTTTTTAAAATTTTTGGTTTAAAAATGGGGGGTGGGGTGTTTCTAAGTTTCCCTAGTGTGTTTATAGGGTTGATCATCGGAGAATGATTTCTATTATCCTCTCGGAATCTCTTCCCTAGTAAATGTGTCGACCTTGCTAGGGTCACCTACGTCCCATGTTTGCTATATGTGTGTGCTATATGTTTTGAGTGTTATTTTTGTTTCTATGTTGGGACAGCAAAGTACGTCAAATCTAACTCAGTTGTCTTATCTTCTCCCGTGTTTATGTTTACACCGGGAGTGTTCATTTAATTTTGAAATTTGGCGAGGAGTGTTTTTTTATATGTATAATATTGAAACCTTATTGGTTTATATGTGTGTATTAAACTTATCACTCTCTCGTATAAAATTAAGATTCAAACTGTGCTCGAGGTGGGGTTTATACTTTCTTTATTTTTTGTATGTCTCCCATCTCGAGCAGGTCTATCTTGTATTTGAAAGTTATGCCAAAGAGCCAGAATAAATCTATATAAAAATTGTTTTCCCTTTCGGGGCGTTTTGTACAGTAGATCTGTACTTTTGTTAGTAATAAGAATGGAAGGTAGGAAAAGGTAATATTTAAAACTGTAATTCGTATAAAGTCCTAGCCATAAGGGTTTCTTTTCCAGACTCTTTTATGGGCCTGTTCACTTCGCGTAGCGCCATGTGACATAGCCTCATAACGTCCTTATCTGTACTTTTCCTTATGGTGGAATTTATCACTTTTTGTCTATTATTATAACTTGACCGCATGCTTTCATTGTTGTAACTATAAAGTTTGTTATTTTGTAAAGTGTGTTTTTGTTAAAATTACCGTCTAGATATAGTATATTTTGTTGTTTGTATTATCGTTTTTTTTTTGTATTTCTGTTATCACTTTTTCTCTATTATCTTTTTTTGTCTGCATTGCAGCAGTGTATGTTTTTTTATTAAAGGGGCCTTTTTTACACAGCGGACATTTGGGCGGTACTCTGACCATATGCCGTCTCGCTGCCGCCTCTCCCGTCAACCAAGCATCATGCATGTATTTGAAGCAGAGACTTTGAATTTTTAGGGAGCCTTGTTTCGACCAGTGCCCCCATGCTCTTGTCCAATTAACATATATATGTCCTCTTTCTATTTTGCATGATAGTTTTCCTGTTATTTCCTCTCTTATCCAAGTATAAGTAAGTTTCTCATCCACATCCCATAGCTCTTTTTTATCTCTATATTTAAATAATAAATCTTTAACACTTTTAAATTTCCCCGGGCTTTCAAGCAATTTAGTAAGATAATTGTTTTTATAAATATCAATCCTATTCCTTAATATAAAACCAAACCAGTAAATATATATTCCCTCCCACAGTAATTTGGGGTCTGCATTTATTCTTTTAAACCCATTTAAAATGTTTGTTATTTTTAAAAGTATCGGGCTAGGTATTCCTATCCCACCCCTTTCTTTGGCCCTACATAAAGTTTCTTTATTGATGTAATGCATTTTAAAATTCCATATGTATTTAATAATCTTATTATCTATATTATTTAAAGTAAGGTTGTATATGTCAATAGACTTCATGATATAGTTGACATTAGCGTACATATATGTTTTTGCCACTTGGGCTCGTTCCATGAGGCATAGCGGCGTTAGTGCCAAGATATCAACATTTTTTTTAATTTCATTTTCTATTTTCTTACAGTTTTCTTTTTCTTCATTTAATCCAGAGTATACAACTAGTGCCTTAATTGTATTTTTAAACAGATGTGCTGGTAACCCTGAATGTTTACCTCGCCAGTTGTCTATTTCTAAAATTTCTGTTTTATCTTGATTAACTTGCGATCCTGATGCTTTACCAAATATTTCAAATTCCTTTATTAAGTGTTTAAAGGAATTAGGATCTTCTATAAAGTTTGTGCAATCATCTGCATGCTGCAGCATTTTCACATCATCTTTTAAATTTGGAACTTTTATACCAACTATTTCTTTGTTGAGTTTTATGCTGATGCTTAGCATTTCAATTGCTATTACGTATAATAGCATAGGTAGTGGGCATCCTTGCCTCACTGATCTTAGGATTTCGAATTTGTCCGTCATGATCCCATTTTAACCTGTACTCTCAAGGTTATGTTATTGTACAATATTTTTGTCCAATTTCGGAAATTGTCTCCGAAGCCGAATTTTTTAAAAACTTTTTGTATATAGTTATGTTCTAATCTGTCAAAAGCTTTTTCTTGATCGAAAAGTACCATGGCAGCTTTTCTTTTGTTTTCTTTTAGATAATCTATAATTGTTTTTATATTTAGAACATTATTTTGTATATTTCTCTTTTTAGGTCCACATGTCTGGTGTATATTGATAATTTTATCCATACCTTTTTTATTCTGTTTGCCAGAATCTTACTTAAAATCTTATAATCCATATTTAGGAGGGAGATGGGCCTCCAATTTTTAAGATCTTCTCTGTCTCCCTTTCCTTTATATATTAAAGTTATAACTCCCTCCCTCATTGTTTCTGACATTTTATTATTTCTAAGTAAAATATTATTGTATAACCATTCAAGTATGGGCAACAACTCTCCACAGAATTTCATATAGAAATCCGCAGAGAGTCCATCTCCTCCTGGTGATTTCCCTTTATTTGCAGTTTGTATACTTTCTTTTATTTCCTCCTGCGAGATGAAATCATCACATAAGCTTTTATGTTCTGATGATATCACCTCGCAGGGGATACTTTCCAAATATTCATCGATTGTTATTCCTGCTATATCCTGTGTTTTATATAAATCTGAATAAAAGTCTTTAATGTAGTTCATAATTTTCTTCGGATCTGTTGTTAATTTATTTTCAGCTATTTTTAATTTATCCAATGTTCCCCCCCCCCACCTTCTTCTCTCTTCTCTTTTATATAGACCTTCTGCCTGTTTATATATTTGTGTAAATTTTCCAGCCCTAATTTCCTACCTCTCATTTCCTCCTCTATGATTTCATCTAATCTCTTTTTTAGTTTGTTTCTAAATCACTACTATTTGTTAATTGTAGTTGAAATTTAATAGACTCTTTTTCCCACTTTAATTTCCTACTTTTAATATTTGAAAATTTAATAGATATTTCTTTAAATTTCTTTTTTAGGGTTTTCCATTCCATAATAATGTCTACATTTTATTTTTGTTTAAAATCTTCTATTTCCTTTTTTATTTCATTTACAAAATTTATATCTTTTAAAAGTGAAGTATTAAACATCCATTTTCCTTTTCCCCATCTTTGTTTAGTTTTTGTTTCTATGGTCATGACTATAAGTTTATGGTCCGAAATTTTTAGGATAGATATTCCCGCTTCTTTGTGGATTTTTTCATTAAAATTTATACATAAAAATTTGTCTAATCTACTCCATTTATTAATTTTATATTCATATGTGTATTCTTTCCGTAAAATATTTAATCTTCTATATACGTCCACCAGTTTATGTTCTTTTAAAAATTGTTCCATATCGGGTTTAATTCTTAAGTCATTTGATGTTAATTCCCCTTCCCTGTCAATGTCTTCTCCTATCCAATTGAAATCCCCCTAAAATGACATTCTCCATTGTATATTTTTCTAAATATTTTGTTAGTTTCTCTAGAAAAAAAATTTTATGCTCCCTATTGGCTGGCATATAAAATTTGTAGGCTCCCTATTGGCTGGCATATAAAATTTTATAAAATGTGTGTTTTTCAATCATAATATGTAAAAGCCTTCCTTTAAAATAACTACCTTCATTTATTTTTCCCCAAAATATACTTCTTTTATTTTTTATTAAAATGGCTACTCCCCCTTTTGTCATTTCCTGTATAATCATTCGTTAAAAGAATACCGTTTAAATGGCTTTCACATAATGCTTTAATTTCATTATTAAAACCGTTATGTGTTTCTTGAAAAAAGCATAATATCATAGTTTAAATCTTGTAGAAATTTAAGTAGTCTATTCCATTTACATTTATTGACAGGACTTGTAAGTTCATTCCTTCCATTCCTGTCTCTTCCCAGGGTGTCGCATTGATGGTTATACCTCTATATAATTATTGTATCTTATGAAAAAGATTATATTAAATTTTTATTATCTTAAATTATATTGAAATAAGTTAAAAATAAGTTAAGTGGGGGCACTGGTCTGCCCACCCCCCTGTAAAGAGTTGTGTGTGGTTTCATTTCCTGATGTTGATGTTAGGTTATTTTCATGTAGTGTGGTATTCGGTTCACTCGTTGTTCCGGTCATAACGGTATCTTTTGTGTTTTCAGTGCTGTAGTCTGTTTCCGTTCCAGTCTCTGTCACCATCTCTGTTATTTCCTCCTCATTTTCTCCCTTGTCACTCTCACTGTCCATTTCCCCATCTGTTTCTTCTTCTTCTCTTATCTTTTTTGGTTTAATCTTTCTTTGCTGGGTGGGTTCTTTTTGTGGCGATGTCATCTTTTCTTGCGGAGATACAGATTTCGCTTTCCTTTTATGTCTGTTCATTTAGGTAGAGGTGTCGACGTTAAAGTTGTTATCCCCATACTTTCATTTTCTTCCTCTTCTTGGATTGGTTCGATCTCTAGTCCTTCAAATCTGTTCTTTGTATAAATTTGGTTCTCTTTAATTGGTGTTGAGATTTTTCCAGTCTTGTTTGGACTCAAAATCTCTTCCCATTCTGGGGTTTTCTGCCCTTCTTCAATATTTGTTAAGTCCATTTCTGGTAGTGTCTGTATCTTACTCTCTTCTGTTATCTGCTTGATGAGTTCCAGGATTTTTTCTTGGTCCTCTGTGTGCTGTTGTTGTTGTTGTACCTGCAAATGTTTGTTTGCGGCAGCTTTGCTTGCATAGGTTTCTGCTTCTGGTGTTATTATCCCTTTACAGTCTCTGGGGCCATGTCCTGTCTGGTGGCATTTAGGGCACATTCTGTCATTTTCACACCCTTTATACCTGGATTTAAGCCCAACTCCTAGCACATAGAAGAAAACCTGTATTTTCTTGGCATCTTCTTTGTCCACATAGATTAATCTATTTCCAGATTTTATGGTATGGGGGCAAAGCCCCACACAGTTGCCATCTTGTGTATAATCACCCTTGCCCCAAACCTTTTTTAAATCTTTTCTGCTAGCGCACTGCTCTCCACTTCCATTGGGAGTCCCATTATATGGATTTCAGTTGTCCTGGGCTCTATCTCCCTTATAAAGGGAGGAGTTTTGGTAACCTGGACCTGCATACCTTTGATCTGTATTGTATCTGTCTCAATTAAATTTCTTCTTTCTTTTGGGTTGAGTACCAACTTGTTGATACCTCCATTTTGTAGTGCGTCGATTTTCCCTATATCTATGCCTAGGGTATTGAGCGCCATCAATACTTCCCCTTGCCTCGGGATCAGTTGAATATCTCCAAAATCTAGCATTTGGCATCCTTCAAACACAATTCGTACAAGAATAGGTATTCCTGAGTCAAAGAAGTCAAATGTAAAGAATAGCTTGTTAGGTTGACTTTTATATGATGTTCTTAACACAGTAAAATAAAAACATATGGCCATTAGTGTCTAGCCTTATTGTAAAACAAACTCGCACGGTTTCCTAGCCGACTTAAATATACAGCTTTGTGTACTGACCGTCAGTTTGACAGGTAGGATTATGGCTTCTTAGTATGCCAACACTTACCTACTGAAACCCTGACTGCTGATAAATAGACTTATTCCGACGACCTTAATTGTGTTAATTATTTAAGTTAATGTAACAATTGTTTCCAGTATGGTTACTATACTTTGACCCTTAGCTTATTTATACTTACAGTTATAAAATTGCAGTGTAAATCAATATATCTCATAATTCTTAAACGTCAACCGATTTTTATAAATAAGATATGTGGTCCTACGTTTTTGATACTGATAGTAACATCGGAGTAATCAATTATTGGATTAAAATATCAAATGAAAAAGTTGACATTTTATACTGAGTCTCGATAAGTACAGGTAACGGATGTTTCTCCTCCATTACCTGTCTAATTGGGGTGGCTTTAACATTTTTTGTTTGTTTGTTTGTTTTGGGGCACCAGACAGATGCTCGCCCCCCCCCCACTTGTCCAAAAAAATGGAAAGTGTTTTTATGCATGTGTTTTCCCCCAGGTGTGTTGTATGTTGTTTTTTTAAGAAAAGAATTCCGATAAAAAATGTATTTGAAAAATATTTTGACGGGGTATTTGTTTGATTTCCTAGTGTTTTCTACAGGGTGGTTCTTCTTAGTTGGTTTCTATCACCTAACTCGAAGTCCCATTCCTGATTTTCTAGTTGATCTTGGCTAGAGGTCACCTATATTCCGTGTGTGCCATGTGTATATTACTATATGTATGTGTGCTATATATAGTTTTCTTTGTAGGGATAGCCAGTTATTCAAATTTTAACCCAGTTGTCTTACAATCTTATATTTTATTAATGGTTATATTTATTTCAAATTTGGAATTTGGCGAAGAAACGGTGGACTATTGGTTTTAAAAGAAAGAATAAGCTGTTGTTTTATGTGTGTGTTGGTCTGTGTCGTTCTTCGCTTAAATTAATGATTAGGTGAGATGGGCTCGAGCAGGGGTCTACACTTTTTTTATTTACTGTATTTCTTCCTGCTCGAGTTAGTCCGCCTTTATTTATTTAAGATTATGTTCAAAAACAAACAAAAGGTAATTTTCATATTTATTTCCCGCTAAATGGGGATAGATACACAGTACGTCGGCTGTGTAACAGAGACAGAGTGAATTAGGGCGAGAGTATATACGAGTAGTTATATTTTTGTGTTGTACGCCTGAGTTTCCCACCTGGGGATATTTCCAAAACTCTTTCACGGTCCTGTTCACTTCGCGTAGCGCCATGTGACGTAGCCCCGTGACTTCATTATCGCGTACTTCCCCCATTAGGGATCCCTGTCCCTCCCTGTTTTTCTCATTTCCTATACCCATTAAGAATGAGAATATGAAGAACAAAATGAAGGAAAAAAGGTTTCTTTAGGTTTAGGAAGTTATCTGACTGGAAGATTTGAGAGTATTAATAATAATTTATGTGTGGGACATTTCTACAAATATTCAGTTTTAGGAAGTTATATGATTGGGAGATTTTTATATTTGCTTGTTAAATGTTTGAAATTTAAATTGCGATTGAAATTAAAAAATTGAATTTTGTTGTTTTTTTTAACTTTTAATTTTATTTCCCTATCACTATGATCTGGCCACAAGCTTTCATTGTGTCTACACTATAGTCAGTTATTTTATATAGTGTTTCTTTGTCAAATCTCCCATCTAAGTATAGTAAGTTTTCTTTTCTATATCTGTCGTTCTTACTAATGTTCCCTATAACTCTTAGTCTTTCTACATTTCTTTTCTCGCACTGAGTGATAACATGATGTTTGCTAAAAATAGTTTTTATACACAGTGGACAATTTGGCGGTATTGGACCATATGCCCTGGCACTGTAACCTCTCCCGTCAACCATGCATCATGCATGTATTTTTAAAGCAGAGGCTTTGTATTTTAAGGGAGCATATTTTAACCCAGTGCCCCCATGCTCTTTGCCAATTAATATATAGCTTATTTTCTTCTACATTTTTTTTTACTTTTTTGTAGTTATTTTCCTTGTACATTTGTATGTCAGTTTATCGTCTAGTTCCCATAGCTCTTTATTATCTCTATACATCTGTAGTAGTTGTTTAATATATCTATATCTTCTAGGTATTTCTAGTCTTTTTACAAGTTTATTATTTTGATAGATGTCTCTTCTGTTTCTCATAAGAAACCCAAACCAATATACATATATCCGTTCCCACGGTTATTCTGGCTCTGTATTTTCTAAAATCTATTTAGAATATTAGCATGCTTAATTAACATTCGATTCGGCATTGCTAGTCCTCCTTTTTCCCTTGCTTTATATAAAGTTTCTTTTTTCATATAATGTGTTTTAAAATCCCAAATATAGTTAATGATAGGTTTATCAATTTTTTGCAATGTTGTATTATTAATGTCGTTTGACTTTAGTATATAACTAATATTTGTATATATGTATGTTTTGGCCACTTGGGCCCGTTCCATGAGGCAGAGTGGCGTAAGTGCCCAGATGTTCACATGGTTGTCTATTTTTTCTCTCATTTCCTTACAGTTTGCTTGCTCTTCTCCTTTTCCGAAATATATACCTAGTGCTTTGATTTTCTCCTTGATCTGATGGGGGTAATCCAGAGTGTTTTCCCCTACAGTTTCCTATTTTTAGTAATTCCGTTTTTTCATGGTTGATTTTTGACCCCGAGGCTTTTCCAAATTTTTCAAATTCCTGTATCAGATATTTATAGGAATTAGGGTCTTTTATGAAGTTTGTACAATCATCGGCGTGTTGTAACATCTTTGTTTCCTCTTTTATGTTTGGAACTTTTCTGCCTTCAATCCTTGTATTTAGTCTTATATTTATACTTAGTATTTCTATTGCTATTACATATAATAGCATAGATGGAGGGCATCCTTGCCGCACTGATCTTTGGATTTCAAATTTCTCAGTACTAGCTCCGATGACCTGCACTTTTAAAGTTATTTTGTTGTACAGGATTTTGGTCCATTTTTGGAAATTGTTTCCAAAACCTAATTTTTCTAGCGCTTTTTGTATGTAGTTATGCTCTAATCTGTCCAAAGCTTTTTCCTGGTCAAAAAGTAGCATGGCACCTTTTTGACCACATTCATTTAAATAATCTATAATTGTTCTTATACTTAAGATATTGTTTTGAATAGCTCTACCTTTCGGTCCACAAGACTGATTTTTATTAATTATTTTGTTCATTCCCTTTTTAAGCTTTTCTGCTAGTAGTTTACTTAGTATTATATAGACAGTGTTTAGGAGAGAGTGGCTTTAACCGGCTATAATATCATTTCCGTGAATGTGTCACCTAGTTTATGATTACTATACATTGACCTTTACATACAATACAATCATGTATAGTCCTATGTTTCATGTGTAGCCTGTTTGTAAACAAACATTCCCATTCCGAGATTAATATATGACTCTGAGTACTGACCGTCAGTTTAACAGATAGGATTATGGATTGTTTGCATGCCACCATCCTACCTACTAAAACCGTCATTGCTGATATCTAGTCATTTTTTAACAGATACGTTGTAATTAATTGAGATATTTCTATCTACTAATTCACATAGTAATTGTTTGGATTGCGACGACGTTAGGCAGCAATGCTAACATAAATTTTGATGTTTATGTGAACGCTGCTGTTTCGGAAACTAGCGAATTTGGGCGTCTTGTCGCATGCAGTTTTTTTTTTTTTTGTGGCAGTTAAAAATAGGGCCTAGCCGTTTGTTAAATAGCAGTTCAAACAGAATTTATGCATTAAGATTATGGCCTTTCACCATAAAACGGATAATGCCATACAGCCAACTATTTCCTTTTCGGTTTAAATGAACTTATCAGCTGCAAAGTATTTGGGCCTAAATTGCCTGTATTTGCAGAAAACGATACGGTCGTTATCTTTCAATCTCGCAGCCAATAATTTGTTTACTGTTATATTTCTTAATACAATATTCGGAAACTGTCATACCCCTCGGACACCCTAGGGGTAGAATATTTCCAACGATCACTTTCTTGATACCTTTTTGTATCAATTCATTGCAGATTTTCTCAATATTATTGGATACGTGGATACAAGATAAACTATGAGTTAATTCGTTTCCTCCTATTTGCCAAAATACATAATCAAATGTTGGTTGAATTTGTAACGTTACCAATCTCAGATTGTTGTCTGTAGTGCCACCACTGAAAGCGCAAAATTCTGTTTGTACCCCAGCTATATTTACTGGGCATTTTTCCATGTTCTCTTTACAAAATGTAAAAAGATGGGGAATAATACTATGTCCCAAAACGAGCAAGTCTGCCATGTCAAACACAGTTCGTACAAGAATAGGTATTCCTGAGTCAAAGAAGTCAAATGTAAAGAATAACTTGTTACGTTGACTTTTATATGATGTTCTTAACACAGTAAAACAAAAACATATGGTCATTAGTGTCTAGCCCTATTGTAAAACAAACTCGTGATGGGTATAAGACTGTTTCAAGACTACATAATTCATATGGCCGTTCTTTTGTCTTTACCTTGCTTCCCTTCTGTCATTGGACGATTTGGTACAGACACCTATTTGATGATAGTAAGTTATTCACACTTTCCTGTTTTTACTAGATTGGGCCGAGAAAGGGAGATGGAGCGAAGGTAGGTAGATATGTAAAATGTTGGATAGGAAAGAAAGAAGAGTATAACAGATGTTGATGTACAGTTAGTCAAGTAATATCTGGTTTATTTTCATGGAAATATTGTTTTTAAAATTGTATAACACAAAATAGCTATTTTCATTTATTCACATGGAAAGCTAAACTCAGACATGAGAAAATGGATAACTAAATTGTGACAGATAGATGTAGATATATTTGCTGGGTTTTTTAATGTGCCGCAGATGCCTCCAAAGAAAGAGAAGAGAGAGAGCTACTACTTTCCAGTTCTTTTCTCAAAACGAATAAGGAGTTGTCATAGCTCTTACAACCATACCGTTTGTAAACGAGACTGATTTGAAACCTTAACGTGTCATTTATAATGATTGCAAACTATCTTAATGTCTTTAGCATTTTCATACCTATATTCTACGTGATTGTAGGGATGCAACAGAACTGGGAAAGGGTGAATAAATGAGGAGATATCGAACGAAAAAGAGGAAAAAAGATAAAATGTAAATATTTGTGTGCAGAAATTTTCTTTTAATTAAAACTTTCAAAATTATTCGCAATACGTCTTGACATTAGGAGTGAGATGAAAGCTTCATTTCATACTTCATTGCTTTATTTAAAACATGGAACTTTTGCAAAACCTAAAATGTTAATCAAATAAATTGCTTATTGGCATAAAGTATACTTAGCAGAAATTTATTTTGTTTAAACATTTCCCTAAACAAGGACATAAGATATAATAAAAAAAGAAATTGTCCAATTATTGTTGACAACCTAACAGCAAGGAGAACTATAGTATTATCATTAATCCTCACTAGAAACAGTGAAAAGTATCGAATTAAACAGTAACTATATCAGTTGGGTGCTAACAGCCGTACTTCTCTGTAAGGACCAGGAAAAATTGGTGAAAGACCAGGTCTACTAATTGGCAGGAGGACCAAGAGGACCACGAGCACCAGGAATACCAGGCAAACCAGTAGGACCAGGACGACCCTTTGGACCAGAACCTCCAGGAACCCCAGGCACTCCATCACGTCCACGAACACCCTTCGGCCCTGGAGGACCTAGAATGCAATTTAAAAAATTCACTTTTAACACTCCTCTGGATCAACGTACTTACATAAAACACAAGACTTGAAAAAGCGTTCAAAATCGTTTCTAAAATAAAATAGCAGATCTCGGTATTTAAATTTACTCGTCAAAGTGGCGTTGTTATTTTGAATACCATCATCAACATTATAAAGAAGTTTGATCCCAAAACCTGATAGATTTCTATGTACGATGGAGTTCGGGACTGAAACTGAAATATATATATAGAAATCTAATACTTATACATGAGGTGTTGATAACTTAGAAAGACAGAAAACCTGGTAGCCACAGGAATAAATAATTCATGTAGCATAGACTAGATTTTAGGAATAAAATAAACGAAAGTATATAATAAGATAGGAGACGAAATACACTGCTCTGAGTGCGCTTTGTTATTATATGCGCCCACCGCCCATTATATCTTCCTGTTTTGGATAACGTGGGTACGTAAGAAAGCTTGCCAGTAGCTTCTCGTGGGTCGGTGATTACTCCCGGGATTTTCCAGGGTTCATCCTCCACTAGTTATACTGGCCGCCATGTATAGCCTATCCTGTGCTGAAAAATGGTGTTAAACCCTACAGTAATAACAACACCAATCTCTTTTTGGAGGCGTTTTCTTACCTTACGGTAACTTAATCTTTAACTCTTATCTCTTTAGTTTCTGTCAGGGGTTGGTATAGCATGAAAATGAGGTAACATTTCGATCAAGGTCAGGACATTTTATCTCATGAATTAATACATGTAAATGTTAAATAGCAGGCTTAAATTTATAGACAGAGAGATAGATCAGTACCTATACAGGCGTACTGTTAGAAGAAAAATAACACAGTGCATAACTTACCTTGTTGTGCCAGAATTAAATCGAGCATGGACACAAGGAGAAGAAGAATGACAATTGTTTTCATTTTTCTTCTGTGTTTGTCTGAAACAATTGAGACTTTCATGATTATTTTTAAGTCATTTAATATCTATAATTTTAATGATCCATCTGTAGCGACGCTCACTGGTAGTAAGCGAGAAAATGAAGATTTAACGTTGCATATTTGTGCTCCTCCCACGCAATCAATGCATTTGCAAGATTTTGTTTTAGAAGGGAAAGCTCCGTTTATCTAAAGAGATTGCGAAACATTAAACAACAGGAAGATAAACAAACAAACAAATACACAAAAAGAGGTGTAGTTGCATATGGCACAAGGACGTATTCACCAGACCTTTACGCATGCGTGAAGAACAACATTCTGTCGGGTCATGGAAAGACAAGGATTCGACCGTTGATTTTGACTATATCAAAATTATGCAAAATAATATTAATTAGCAGTGAGCAAGATACATGGTATGTTTTTGTCCAAAGCTGCTATGTTTAACTGAGAGAGAATGCAGCTTTGGAAAAGAAAGTAGATGTTATTGTCCAAACGTTTTATATAACAGATTGGACGGTTGAGACAGGGATAGATTTGCACATTCTTGTTCAGTTCACCTAGAGTTTGTTGAATTGGCTGAAATTATTAATGTATTTCTCCGTAATATTCCAATAAAAATAAACTTCGCTCAAGAAAGTTTTGGGGAGACTCACGATATTTCTTAAACATTAACATACTCTATGTAAAACCGTTAAAAATGTGTGTCACAACAGTGAAATAGTACTTTCAAGATATACCAGTGTGTAAGAAGATGTAACTGCATGACGTGAAAGAGAGAGGACCATCCTAATGTAGTGCCGTTTGTAGACTTATCTCGAGTTGCTTTCAATTATGAATAGTTCAAAGTTTGTGCCTTCACTGAGACCAACTAGTCTCCCAGTGGGATTTTATATCGTGACAATATGGACAGCTGTGCTTAGCTACTGAACTTTGACACCGATGATGAACAAAATATGTCAGTAAAATTGATTATTTACTGGATAAGTCCACTGCCCAATCAGAAAGGGATGTATGGCATTGCAACATATGGTAATGAAGACAGCGGCTGATGCACAGATGGTCATAGAAACTGACGTGAAAATCGTTATTGTCTCTGGAAATATTTAAAATATCCACAACAAATGTAATATTAATAAACACCACAGATGGAATCCTATTATCTTTACCACAACCTCTACCACATGCCAAATACTAATATTACTCCTGCAACTAATGCCACTAATGCGTAGACTACTAAAAATACTACTATTACTCACAGGTTTTCTGCAATGATACATGATTGACTCTTACGTAAATATGAAAGTTTTCAACTTGAGTATTAGGTCTGAGAAAGAATTGCATATTTTGAGCCACCGCTGTGACTGAAGATGAGTATTGCCTCAATATCTTCTAAAATGTGTTATCAGGCAGTGCTCGCATTACGGCCTGAAATATCCTTAAAATAAAATGTGGACGTATGCCTGTTTTAGTGTCGGATTTCACGAGTAAATGACGCTATGATGTGTTGTTATATTCATTCTTGTTCCGGGCCGCACCCGCAACAAATGACTGTATTACGCACAATGTCTGTGTTAACCAAAACATTCAGCTGTAGCACACAAAAGAAATACATATTTCTAGCAGAGGAATAAAACTTGTCCGCATACCCTAATATATCTGAATGATCCAGACGATATACATGGCGATACATGCAAAGAGGAAATTTAGTTCGACTGGTCCAAGGCAACCTGCTTGTTTTCTTATTTGTGTGTAAATGAAAATACGGTTCAGATTCTGATTAATTTTCCTATTACTATCTGCGAAATATCGGATACATGCTTTAGCAATTGCCTCAGATGTTGAGGAATCTTCATACTCAGCAATAAGTGTTTATGTCAATTGTTTATGTTCCTTATAATATGACCAGTAACACCTCAGTAGGTTTGTAGCAATTCGCACTTTAAAAATGGTGTCACTACATATTGTCTTTATGCGTGACATATGGACCTTTTAATTAAATAACAAATTAGAAACCTTTGCTTGATTTTGACGAAATCGTATATTTGAGGTTTCTAAAGAAACAATGATGCACATTAAAAGGAATAAACTAAAAATCAAATGAACATAAAAGCTATACAAAACAATCTCTCGGATCTGGGAGATGACTAGATAACCGAAAATGTTCAATAAATTAATTTTTTCGCAAATGTGTATGTAATCGGATTAGTCTCTGAAATAAAATTGATAAGAATGGTTCAGTGTAATGTATAAGATTCTGGATATTGCATTTTACTCAAGTCATTATTCATTCAACATAAATAAGAGTTTATTCAATAAAACAAATCTAAAAACGAAATTTCAAATCTGCAGGTGCTTTAGTTATTGCACGTTGACATACTCGCATCAAATAAGAAATTGGAGCTGTTAGAGGATACCTGTGCAGTTTCCAGTTTGTCAGCAGAGGATGGAGAGTGCACAAGTATAATCTGTCTATAGGAACCAGGTATACCATGGATTTCTGGGTCTTCTACAGGACATGGTTATGTCTACTCTGTCCTGCATGATTTAGACTTATCCTTAGTTAGTGAGGACATTCATCCCCACATTTATCTGGAATCTTGAGAAGGAACCATCTTACTTTTTTCTCGGTTAGACAAAAGGGCCCAGTCTAGTCCCCATGGTTTGCATTCTATGGTCTTAAAGTAACAGAAAAGTGATAAAACCAACATACTTTATAAATTCAACAAATAATTTATTTCCCTATAATGCAAAGTAAAAGTTTAAAATAACTTACAGTATTGCAAATTAAATTACAGATAGCCCTAAAAGTTCTATCACAATTCCAAAAGTATAGAGTTCCCAATGTACTCCAGTGGTGTTCCAGATAAATTCAAACCTTGAATGTGCTGATATATGAATAACCTGGAATAGTACTGATTTTCTAAAAGTATTGAACCCCATTTTGTATAATTTCAACAGGCGTTTCTTGCGGTCAAATTTGTCAAACGCATCACTGAAGTCCACTACAATGACACCACTTTCATCACATGTTGTAATCTATCATGGATCCATTAAGACAACCGTACGAGCTGAGACTAACATTTGAGTTTCGTTCTAAATCCAAGCTGGCATGGGTACAATAGGTGATTTTTGTCAAGGCATGTCTTAATGTCAATGCTGACTTTGGTACAATAGGTGATTTGTGTCAAAGTAGGTCATAAGGTTAGACACAAGAATGTGTTCCAGAATTTCATAGGATATACAAGTTAGAGAAATTGGACTGTATTACTCTAATTTGGTTTTTGGACCTATTTATAGTAAGTGATGACCAGAAACATTTTTCCAATCTGTTGGGACTGAATCAGAGGAGGTAAACATGCTGCAAAGGACTGGGTTTTTAAGGATGCAGAGTGTTAGGATGTCATGACTGCTTTGACTGTACTTAGATTTGAAAGCTGCTTAACCACGTCTTCAGTGGTGACAAAATATTGTCAATTGATGGCTTTGTTCAATTTCTCGGAAGTGCACATTTTTCTAAGCTTAAATGAAACTGGTATTGTGAAGATTGAACGATATGTTTTGTTTGTTTTGTTTTGTTGCTGTTGTTGTTTTGTTTTGACATGCTTTGCTTGAGGCATATTGACTTTCACTGAAGTAGATGTGTTCCTGTGAGTTTTATTTCTACACTGTATGCGAATATCCAAAATCTGTTATTAGGTTTGGTGTCTTCTCATCCGCTTTTAAAGGGCTCGGCTAATAGTTATCAGCTTGCCTTTTGATCTTGAAATCGATGAAAAATATTTAGTGGAAAATCTTTTATGTCTGAAAGCCTCTTGGTGCTTCACCAATATTACAAATACGGCTGACAGTAGTCTAAATAATTGATTTTTCCACGTCTGCCAAAAAATAAATTGGATCATATATAGTTGCAAATAAATATTGTCATAAAATCAGACATTTAATGATGTACGTAATAAAATACATTAGGTACGCGTGGAAAAATATACTGCCGCCAAACAAAAAGGCTTACATTATGATTTTGATTATAGACCATCTGTGTAAATACGCCTCAAGCCACATGCAGGTACCTAACCACACAAGTTAAATAACAACTGTCATTAATATTATCGCGGATCGTTGTGGTTATGCTTTAATGATTTCCAGTTTAAGGTAAATTCTGAGAACAATATCAACGATGATATATAAAATATATAAAACCAAACATTGTTCATGCATAATTTGTATCCGAATGCAAACATAATAAAGTATTGTCTGTTATTCCATAATGCACCAGACATAGGTTTACGATATTCATAATACGCACGTATGTTGCATGAATATTTATGGTATATGTGTGTCTGCCTAAATACCCTTCCGTAGGTTTGACCATCTGTCTGTCTCTGTCCGTATGTCTTCATGCAGATATAGTTAATCAATTGAAATTGATAAGGTCTTAGCATTATTATATATTGTCCCAACTGTAACAATACTGATTGGCTACAAACTATTGAAATGCATCATACAACGTACCTTCTACTTCTTTTAGCTCATGATCACGATTTAGTAACTCATATTTTCGATTTAATAAATCATCTTGACTTAGTAACCCATGATCTCGACTTAGTAACCCATGATCTCGATTTAGTAACTTCTGAGTCTGACCTATCTAAAATGCATTTTATTTAATGAATTTAAACATGAACATAGCAAGATATGCCATATAGAAGGTAAAGGATTAAGACAAAAACCATGACCTGCAAGGTTCTCCACGCTTGACGATGCATGAATTGTAAACAGATAAGAACATATGTCGGTTGACAGTAAGTTTTAATGACCGAACAAATTTTGAATAGTCTTGGTGAAGACTATCTTGGTTCAACAGTAGCATTTAGGAACATAAGATCGAAATTAGAATTGCACAGTACTTCCTTCTAGAGCGATTCGTTGCGAATGCGAATCATTTGGAAAACTGGATACTTGCTGTTTACAACTGTTCATGACCTGTGGAAGTGCATGCTTGTTAGAAACATGTGCGATTAGGTACATCTATTTGACTTTTACCATATGGTGTGAGGGATTGAAAGAGTTAGATACGTTGGTGTTGGTAATAAAAGCAAGTGGAGTGGAAAATAAATTGTGTGCACTTTCAGCATATTCATATCCCCAAAGAGGTGATTCGATTATAATAAGTGAACTGCAATTTGTCTAAGTATGACATAAAAAATGGTAAATATATCTCCAGATAAAAGAAAGATGTCTGGGAACACGAGTGTTAATGTGTTTTTGAAGTTTTAATGGAGTCAGTCTGCCGAGTCGCAATGGATAATGTATTCATTCTCGAGTGGCCGAAGGAAGAAACGAGTTGTAATAAAGACTGGTATTAACTTGTTTATATTAAGTAACAGCTGGGTGAATCAGAGGAGTGAGATCGGGAGATGTGCTGTAGGGAAGTGTGAGATAGGGAGGGATTGAATCAGTTGTCGTTTTATTAAAATATATTTTAATAAATCTGTGTTTTTGTCGGCTGGATTCAAAACTTAATTCTCGATGTAGTGCTTCAGTAGATACTTATTTCGTTCCACAAGTCACGATAATGGCTGCCTCATGCTGTATTATTGTTTGTTTGTTTTCGTTTTTTCATTTTGTTATCTGTTCTCGGGGTAATATGCGGTTAATTTTGATTTAGTAAGCTGTGATTTCGACTTAGCTAGAAATCTCGGCTTACGAAACTCATGATCTCGGCATAAGAACTCGTAGTCTCGACTTAATAAATCGCTATGTCGATGTAACACCCCACTTGTAAGGGAATTGGGTTGATTGGCGGATAGTACCTTCTTTCAAGGTGTCCGCTTTATTCGGTTCTCGTTATCTAGGAGATGATCGCCCTCGGTGTTGTTGCCCGGATCGAGTAAACTTTTAGGTAGAATAAATAGAGATCTGAGCTGATATAGAGAACATAATGACCCGAGCCCCTGTACATAATGATCAAAATGTAATCAATTACATAAACAATGGTGATAATACAATACGTTAGGAAGATACACTTCTTTTTGGAATAAATCTTTCATCGAATTTCAAAACACAAATATATTTATAAAAATAGCCGATCTGTGTTACTGATAGAATTAGTTCATCATACGATCAATTGAACAATCGAATTCGTTGCCTTGTACAATTGCATAACCTGCTTAGCTCTGGTTCACTCTAATTTCACTGCAGCTGTTCTCTATCTTTCCGCCTTTGGCCTTTCTTCTTCTCTCCCAACCTCCCTATTGTCTAGCCTCCTTTCGGCCCTCAAACTTTATGTGGGTATGTGGATATGTAAGCATGTAGATACACAGATACTTGGATACGTCAGTGCGTAATTACATCTGAGGATACGTCTGGGAATACGTCTGAAGAGCTATTTTCCCCTTTTAAAACAAACAGAAAACAACCTAAACTTTCTGTTGGTTATCCTACTGTGAAGAGAACATTACTCCCCTCTCGTTATCAGATAATACTATCGGCATTCAAAGAGAAACATAAGGCTATTTAGTCGGACCAAGCATGGCAGACCGAAACAATCCTATACTGTACTTCCTAATGGCTAATTCATCACTCCCATTAACAGCACACGAGACATACCAGTTCCGTTCTAGTCTCAATTATACAAATGAATGAACGAAATTCATTATATGGCTGAACTACCTTATGTTCAGCGAATACACACATTCAAGTCTTTACATACATTAAATTACACTTCATGGCTTAACAACGTTAATTTCAGTCAATATGTACTCAAGTCTTTATCATACGTAAAATTACCTAAGACCGGTAAATTCACACGGATTCTCGTAACTCATATCAACTAAAGTAATACCTGCAATTCTAAGAACCTAGTTCCTATACAAACAAGACGACAAATTAAAACAATCGACAACCTTATATAAAGAAGATTATTGTACGATTCATATAGATAAATTGAACACAGTTACACTCACATCAAGATAATTGATCAACGAATTTAAATTAATAAATTCATGCAAATATTTTCAAATAATTCAAGCAAATCATTATATTGGTATAAACGAATCTTATGAATCTGACGCAAATACCTTTGTGCTTTCAACCGTTTCTCGCTTCTACCGCCAAAATTGTGTCCGTCGACCTTCCAGACATCCGATCCCTTGGACAAATGTTTCAAAAGAGAATTTCCCCTGTACCTTTACTCTTGCAGCAAAGATTAGACTATTTAGATTTCCTGCAAGGAAATTTCGTTTGGGAAACACGCCCCAATTTAGCGTAACCAATCAGGATTAAACATATTTACCGCCTTTTATAACTAGGCGCAAAAATTGCGGTCAGCTTTCCTTAGGTTTTCGAATAACTGTTTCTGGAATAATAGTCCGTCTCGCGGTTAAGTAAACGAATGCTTAATTGAAAAATCTCTACCTCTACCGACCAGACATTAGAAATCATTGCAGTATAGCGATTTAACAAGCGCCTGTCCCCATAAATCTAACTAATTGTTTTCTGGCCTAAACTAATGTGCTTTTCGTAGATCGACAGAAATTTGTCCCCACACAGTCGACTTGCTCAGTTCGACTAAGGAACACAAGAACTCTAGATGTTTGAGCGAGAGTTTTCACCATAGCTGTATCTTTCTTTTGTGGACAACTTTTTAATTTCAAATAAAAATGTTCTTTTGAATACAGTCCTCAGTAAATCTGGTTATTTATTCCGTGGTATCAAGCAGGTCGTCTCTATAAGCAGCCAAAACATGATCATGTTCGATGTTAGTTATCAGTACCTTAGGACACATAACTGTACTCACCTTTTCCAGAAAATCATATTGTACCTTTAACAAATGAAATCTGTGAATGAGTCAAATGGTCAAAATAAATACCTCTACACTGGGTAATACATTCAGTCTAACGTGAACAATATGAAATAATGGGACTACCTGAAGTCCACATTCCACAGGTATTTGAACATTGATAAGAGCTCAAAATACCATGGCCTTGAATCATTTGGAATCAAGCAGCTGTATTTGTTTCTTTTACCCAAAACACCGTCTTGAAGAAAATGGTCAAATTAGTGTCTTCCAATGGCGTATCATGATAAATTGGCTTTGATGAAGGCTGCTTATTTTCCCTTATTTACTTTCTTTATTATTACCAGATATTTCTGTTTGGGTACGTATATGCATGGCCCTAATTCTGATCTATTCGGGTTTGAATTCTGAATTTTAAAAACAACACAAGTATACGTTTGTTTCTAATGCCAGAAATACAATTCTGCAATCCTCCGAGGGATTGTAGTAGGTGCGTGTGTGTGTGTGTGTGTGTGTGTGTGTGTGTGTGTGTTTGTGTGTGTGTCGTAGTCAGGTGAAACAATCGCTAGTTAGTAGAAACTTGTAAATGGTCCGGACCGTCTCTCTTCTGGTTGCCTTCCAATCTTTGACATCCGAGCAATCAAAAAGTAGACCAAATATGATGAATCATGCAAGATATATACTCGGACAAATAGTAATAACCAATAAAAACTACAATTCATTTGGATCCCCTCCCACATTCAAGTTGAGGGAAACGAAAAAGCAGACGCAGAGACAAGAAACTGTCTCAAGGCACCTATTGTTGAAAATAACGCCTTCATTGTCACTAAAATAAATAGCATCATTCATAACAAAATAAATGCAGTATGTCAAGAACACTGGGACAAGGCCACCACAGGTAGACAAATGAACAAAAGAGAAAGGAAAAACAATTACGCACATCAATAACTCGTCCTTCAAAAATCCATACGATGTCACCATAATAAACAGGATAAGATCAGTAAGAACCCTATTGGCAAGATCTTTAGCAAAAGATATCAAATGTGCCAAAAGAACAAACTGACCCCACTGCCCGATTCCGGAAACACCCCAACATGTGCTAAACACCTGCGACGTAGCACATACCCGGAGTTACTAGGGACCAAAAATAAAACCTTAGAGAGGTACATCTAATAACCTCCTGGAATGTGTAAATTAAATAGAAAAAAAGACGGCAAATATAAATTAACGAAAGAATTCAAAACTAAATGTAATGCGTAACCCCATCCACCTCCACCCCATCCGGCTACGACAAAACAGTAATCAGAGTGGTCGAAAGACAGCGCTTTATAGCAACCACTAAACCCAAAACAGTGGCTCGGGAAAAATAACAATATGCTAAGCGATACAAATTCTCAAAACTAATCGAAATTAATAAATTAAACCCACCTCCTTGGATACAACAAAACAAATAGTCGAAATGGTCGAAAGACACAGCCTTATGGATTAAATAAAAACAGTGGCTCGTGAAAAAACAATATTACAAAAACAGATGACACTAATTCAAAACTGACCGAAATGAAAAAACCCAACCCACATCCCAATCTACGATAAAACAAAAAGTCGGAGTGATCGAAAGACATAACGTTATAGCAACGACAAAAACATAAAATAGTGGCTGAGAAAACATTAATATCAAGTTAAAAGCTAAAATAGTACTGATAGTAAGACAATAATAATAAAATCAACAGAAGGATACCAGTACGACTAAAATTAAGGCCATCAATGTAAACAGATGAAAGCAATCACACAAATAAGGACATCTAAACTAATAAAATAAACCACACAAAATACGCATAATAAAAGCGAAATCAGTCTACAAGCTAATCATATGACCAATCAGGTGAGGAGTACACAGGCAATCAAAATTCAGGAACAAAGGACCAACAGGGCAAATAAGAGCAGTAACAAGGAAAATCAGGACATTTGCAGAAGACATCAAACCGCAAGATACGGGAAAATACGGGAAACAAGTAGCAGAAATAAAGCTCAGGAAAAGAAAGCAAGATCGTAGCAGGAAAAGGGAATAAGACAAGAGTTGCAGAAATAAAGAAAATCAAGAACAACATACGTAGAAAAAACATCATATACAGTACTAAAGAAAACAGGAAAAGAAGCAGACTTTAGGGAAACGAATGAAACCAGAAGAAACTGCCACACAAAACAATTAAAATAAACGCCAAAATCCCACCCTATAGATACGAAATTGCCACCCCAAATAAATAACTTCATGCCTAAACCCAAATATCCCACTTCACCACCACAAAAGAAACACACAAATCTATAACACACATCCAGTATAGCACATATAGAACACCATCCCACTTAAAGCACACACTTATGAAATAGGCTTTCATTGTGACCCAAGATTGCCCTCTTCCGACGAAATACTTTTTTGCCGTGAAATTATATTGATTAGTTCAGTTTACAAATTCATGACGTTCAGACACCCGAATGAAAATTACAAAAATCAACGGCTGCTGAAGCCTCGATAACTCAGAGCATATTTCTGAAAACACGGGTGCGAATAGTACACGAACAATAATACAACTTTTACAAAGTTGGAAAATTTACAACTTAGGAATCTTCAATTCAGATGTGACTCTCACATATTTGGAGGTAGGTTATGGCCTGATCCGCACAAAAAAGGAAACTGGACATAGAATTGATACAAATGTACTTACGCTGCTTGAGTGAAAGGTCAGACATTACAAATTTTAAATATTTGAGAAATAATCAAGTCTTATTTTTTCAAACAAAATGATACGAAAACTGAAGAAACTTTTCGTTCTTCTTCTTTTTGTGTCTATGCTCGATTTAATTCTGGTCCAATGTAAGTTTTGCACTATGTTCCTTCTTTCTAACAGTCATTCTGTATATGTATGGACCCATCTCTCTGTCTATAAATCAATGCCAGCTCTAGAACCATTGACATGATATATTAATTCAAGATATAAAATGTTCTGACCTTGATGGAAATGTTATCTCGTTTGTATGATATATCAGCTCCTGACAGAAACTAAAGACGTTAAAGATAATGATTCCCAGCTACGAGTTCATGAGTCATGAGCAGCAGATTAAGTTGCCGTAAAGAGATAATACGAGATAAAATTTAGTATAAGCTGCATTAATTATTTATTCTTGTGGCAAATGTTTTCTTTCCAATTCCAGATTTCGTGTACAGCTATTAGATTTTCTTTGGTAGCATTGCTAACTCAAATCTCAGATAGCATTCACTGCAGATTATAAAATAAAACCGTAGCGAAATTATTTTCCGTATTGCATAATCATATTATTTTTTAAATCTTCTTAATTTTCATGAAACAACTTTCCTCGAACGTTTCATAAGCAAAGGTGACGCAAAGATGGCAACCAGTGAGTTCAATGAAAGTATGTTTATCAATGTTTTTTCTTCTTCTGCTTCCAATAATGTGTCGGGGTTCCTCGGGAAGATACTCGCACATGATGTGAACTATGCAAATGTGGTGAGAGTTCCAAGTACAGCTAAAAACAGGTTACAAACATATCTGGTTGGGAGGTAAGTAATCCTCGCGTTAACACCAGATCTGAAAGCATCGATAGATTCGGCGTTGACTAGGTTGGATGGTAGGGAGTTCCAAAGGTGGCTTCCTGATCGAAAGATGTAGTTCTTGTATGCGTTGACTATAGTGAAGGGGGCGAGAAATCTGCGTGAATGTCCTTTAGTATAAGCACCTGTCTGGTGGAGGGATGGTACTTCTGGGAAGAAAACCAGGTGGTGAACGTTGATTTTACTTTTTCGGGGCATGTGGACAGGTTTCTACGAAAAAATGCTGTGGTGCTGTTAGCCTTTCTTTGTAACAGAGTCAACGTGGCTGTTTCATGATATCGTGCTATTAATAGTGACTCCCAAATATTTGACCTCAGATGTCATCGTCGCTTTTGACCATGGGTTGAGTAAACGACTGAGACAATGTGTCTCTTGTTGGTAATACGGATGCCTTCGCTTGTGTCAGAATTGAACTCTATTAGCCAGTCCCTTTCCCATTGTTATAGGCGGTCTAGGTCTGCACGTAATAGATCTGCATACTGTTCCGCGTTCATTACGCTGTACAGCAATCTGTCATCAGCAAAAGGGCTAACTTGGGAGTCGACTCTCAAAGCCTAGTCCTTCATGTAGATCAAGAACAGCTGGTGACATATCAAATTCCCAGTGGAACATATATATATATATATATATATATATATATATATATATATATATATATATATATATATATATATATATATATATATATATATATATATATATATATATATATATATATATATATATATATATATATATTGTTACGTGTTCAGGTTCTCATAAACAGTAACAAGAAAAAAGTGAAGACATCAAGCTTTGTTAAATTTAACACATCATTTATTTCCCTAAAAAAACAAGGTAACAATGAGGAAAAGAACTTACGCTTTTAAGAATCAAATCCAAAAATAATCCAAGAATAATCCAAGAATGAAAAGTTAGAAGTCCTAGTAATAAAATATTCTAATGAATTTTAGTTCGAGTCCCGACAAGAATCCAAAATGGAAGGCGATGACATATACTGTAGTCAGTGTTGTACGGATGTGTCTACAGTTCTTTGTTGAACCACAGACATTAATATTCCGGTGTTTGAATTTCAAATAAAATTTGGATAAATGTCTGCTCAAGAATTCTGTCTTAGAACTTAAATATTCCCAGGGAAAGGAATTAACAATTCCATAAAATCGAATTTCAACTGAGACTGGTTACAACAGAATTAACACCTTGACGTCTAAGTGTTTAAAAACCCGACTGACTAAATTTTCTATACAGAAAGGTTATATACTAATTTACGAAGCAAAACAGATTCCCTTATGAGGGTCACGTGATCACTCTAGAACAAGATAGAAGCTTTACATTACGTACTCACTGTACAGCCTCGATTTCACTCTATAAATCACACTAAGAATGAATAAAAAAGAAAGAAAAAAAGTTATTTACTTTAACTCTTACTAATTATGTATCAAGGTCAGGAACTAGGTCAGCATTAAGATATAAAGTTCTAATATAAGGTGTTTACGAAAAAACAGTCACGTCAAACTAATTTCTAGAACATTTCAAATTCCAGAAAATAGAATTACATTACAATAGCAGAGTTACAATGCCAAAGTTCTTTCACTGACAATAAAGCATTTTCGCACGCTCAGCAACTTCAATATTCTATTGTGTAATATTATAGAAAATGTATTTGCTAATATAATCAATATAATCAAACAGGTAAGAGAATTACAATCCGTTATAACTCAGAATTAAACCCGTGCAGCGAGTTTTGGCACCAGTCAGCCTCCTCTTGTGCACTAGTGCCAAAATTCACATTCTAGCTTTGGATACATACGTCCATGTATGTTCTCTCTCTCTCTCTCTCTCTCTCTCTCTCTCTCTCTCTCTCGCATTGACCCAGCCTCCTCTCGTGCACTAGTTCCCAAATTCACATTCTAGCTGTGGATACATACGTCCAAGTATGTTCTCTCTCTCTCTCTCTCTTGTATAAAGGCATCAATTTATCGTTACAGCTTAATGTATGAAAATTACATTTTAGCGTTGCTAACGTACCATTTAAATAAACTACTTTATAAATAATAATTTTAACTTTGCATTGACCCATTGGTATATTAATAGTTTTCCTTCAAAATTGAAAAGAGTGTGAGCTCTTTAAAAATCTATAGTGCATGAGTAAGTTAGATAAAAGTTGACAATATGGCTGAAATGAAAATATACTACCTACAACAAATAAAAACAAAATAAATAAATAAATACTTGAATGTATTGGGAGATATTCGTTAGAAACAACAAAAATGCTCTCTCAGCATGATTTTATAGATGATGTGGACATTGAGAGAAAGTCTTAAAACAGTTTTGATGTTGCACAAGACATCTTAGATAATGAAAATGAGGCCAACACCAATTCAAGGCCGGATTTAAACTTATCAGAGATGGATGATATGGGGAAACGGAAGGGAAATGTGAGAAACATTGAAAGTGTCACTGATGCTGATACCAAAGATGATACCAATGATGATGCTTTCACAGACATCGCAAGCAGAACAAGATTCAGATATAGACAAAATTAATGAAGGCACATACATGCAAATCAAAACCAAATTTGGAACTCTTAATAGAAGTGCCTTCAAAAAAAGATTGAAATCAACACTTGATGTCAAAGGTCTCAGGGATTCTAGGCAAGCTCTCTTTGATCTATCAAAACGGAAGAGATATGATTGTCCTGATGGTCGATTTGTAGAACGTTTACCTCGAACAAATAGTGCTCCTGTGGAGGATAAGTTATCGGAAGATATTTATATTATATTCCATTTCATTGAAGGAGAAAATAATTACAGTGACATGAAAGCATGTATATCTAAATGGGCATTGAAACATAATTATGAAACAAGATCATCACAGCGTTTAAACTACATTCGCATTGATTGTATATCACAAAGTCTGAAAGCTCCGGTCAATGATAACTCCTTACAAAGAACTCATGAAGATGCTGATAGGATGAGCACAATATTTGCGCAGATAGCAATAATGAATGATAAGTTTGAAGAAAAATTCTCCAGATTGGAAAACCAGTTAGGTGATATTATCACACAGACAGAAAATGAGATCCTAAACTTAAAGTCAGACTTAATGGAAACTACGAAGAAACTCGAAGAGGCAAACTCTCATATAGAACAACTGAAATTAAAGGAAGAAAAACTAATCAATGATAACAGAGGAATGTATTTCCAGATGTCATCAATGGCAACCCGGGAAAATGAGATTAAAGAATTATCTTCTCATGTACATCAACATCTAGATGTGATCATGAAAAAGATTAACTGTATTGAGGGAAAGTTAGACACAATTTGTACAAGACACAAACTTTTATACAATCAAACAAAGGAAGTGGTAGAAACGTAGACTTGCAAATGAAAGAAAATCATGGAAATCATGAACTATCAGCATACAAGGAGAGTAGACATGTTATCTCTCCATCTATTGACCAAGAAAATGTAGTACATGGACAAAAAGAAATACACAAAGAGCCTGCTAGAGCTCTTCCAGCAAATTTGCCTGGAAATGGTCCCGCTATGTTTACATTGAAAGATTTCCCGCCACTTTCACGGAATGATCGGACTAACATAACGGAAAATGTGAGTCATAATCAGCGCACAGAAGGAACATCTAACAATGCAAGTACATCAACCCACAATCAGCAAAAGATATTAAGATATGAAGATAGAGCAAACATAAATATAAATGAAAACATAAATAAAGATCAAAGGCAAAACAAATCACCAAATGATCAAAGAATGCTTCCGAATGACGAGGAGAGACAAAATAAGAAAGATACATCGTATAGACATATTGAGACAATTATTACCAGACCAAATCAAAGGAATATAGAATCAGATGTGTTTGAACCAGTTGTAAGAAACAAAATAAGACGCATTCTGCTATCAAATGTCAAATCGAGAAAAAATATAGATGTAGTAAGGACAGCTATCGCAACTCAGTGCAAGGAGGAGGGTGTGACAGTAACATTCGTCCGCCTCATAAAGGAACGACCCCATTGGAATTGATCAAATATATATACATTTCGACTAAATGTACTGGATAAAGATTTTGAACTAATGATGAATAATGAATCGTTTTGGAGTTCTGGAATAAAATGTAGGGAATGGATAACAAACAGAAAATGGAGAGAAGGCTACTCACTTGATGAAACGCATGAGAATTACAAAATATATTCCTAATGAGCATAGCCATATGACTAGTAATTGCTTCTTAATTATAATTATGCTCATTATTTCAACATGGAATGTACTTGGTATAATGTCTAGCACGCAGAAACTAATTGAATTGTTACCAGACACAGATATATTTGTTATCACTGAACATTGGCTTTGTACAAAGAATCTGACGTATTTAGATAAATTACATGATGATTTCAAAGTAGTTGCGTTACCTACTGAAGAGATATAACAATGCTATAGAGGTAGTGGCGGGGTTGCCGTATTTTATAGAAGATCACTATGCAAAGTAAGCACCTTACAAAATGAGTTCCCAAATATTATGGCGGTGAAAATCTTAGTGAGAGACTTGGAACCTATAATTTTGATTGCAACCTACTTTCCCTCGTCAACTAGAATTGATGATGCATATGACAAATTTTGTGAAAATGTTTTTGATGTGTATGATAGGTATCCTGCTGAAAATATATGCATAATTATAGGCGACATGAATGCAGATCTTGTGTGTAAAAATCCATCAAGAAGAGATCTTGCTCTCAAAAAAAGAATAGAACAGAGAAACATAGTTGCTACGCTGGTGATAAAACCACATGAACATTACATCACGTACAGATCAAAAGACGTGTCACGAACGTCCGCACTTGATTATATATTAATACCTGAAATAATTAGAGGTGCTGTAAAAAGACACGTAGTAAATGACAAAATTGATTTCTCAATATCGGATCACCTACCTATTACAGCGGCACTTGCAAAAGATATATTCAAGGAAAATAAAAAGACGTGTATCTCCAAGAATGAAATGGAACTTGGCAAATCCATTAGAAATGAGCATGTATAAATCTGATGTTAGTGCATTCTTTAATTTCACCTATGAGTGCAAAAAGGTAGAATATATAGAGAAGTATAATGAATTGATAACTAAGAGTGTAATAACTGCATCAGACCGATATATTCCAAAGTCCGAATTCAAATCGCACTTGAAACCATATTGGAAGAAAAGTGGGCTTGAAAAATTACATCAGAATATGAGAAAAGCGCGCGGAGAATGGATCAAAGCAGGAACAAATAGAAGCACAGAGTGTAACATCAAAAGAAGATACAAGGACGTGAAAAGAAAGTTTAGAAAGTAACATAGGCTAGAGAAAAAGGTATATAAAGAGTGCATATTTGAAGAGATAGAAAAGAGCGCAGAAATGGGAATAGACGAATTCTATGCAGTCATACGGGAATATAGAAAAGATAAATCGGACATTGGTAATATTGCATTTCGAGGAGTAGAATCTAATACTTTTGATGAATGTGGCAATCTATGGAAACTATATTTTTCTGAATTAAGTGGTACAACAGATGAGGAACATAATGATTGTGTCAAAATGAAGAATATGTACGAAGAAAGCAAACTAGAGACTGATAACATAAAATGTAATAATATTACAGAGGAAGAAGTGTTGCAGCATATCAAGTCTCTAAAAACAAAAAATCACCAGGCATTGATTGCATATCGAATGAGCACTTAAAGTATGGTGGAAAATATTTAATCAGACATTTAACTGCCCTTTTTAATTACATGATCCAGTATGAGTATTTACCTAATGTATATAGATGTGGGATGATTATACCGATATACAAACAAAATGGTAAAGATAAAAAGGATCCGGTGAATTATCGTGGTATAACATTGACATCTTGTCTGGGAAAATTGTTTGAAAAAATATTGATGACCAGAATTCAAAAGTATTTAGACAAAATAAGCTTTCCACATCCTTATCAATTTGGTTTTCGTAAGGAGGCTGGAGCTATCTCCGCTGCATTTACTCTTCAAGAATTTTTGATGTACTTTAATAATCATAACTCTAATGTATATGCTGTTTTTCTGGATAACGAAAAGGCATTCGATAGACTGTGGCATTGTGGACTACTAAAAAAAACTAAGAATATTAGGAATTATGCAAAAATATGGAGAATAATCGCCCATCCTAAACACAGTCAAGTGCCTGTGTAGCGTGTAGAGGATGTATATCGAACACATTTCCATTACGGAGAAACCTTGGTCAAGGGCGTGTAGTGTCGGCTTTTTATTTCTCGTGTACATAAACGACCTATTGAATGAACTAGCAATGACTAATTGCGGGATAACAGTGAATCAGATGAACATACCTGGCATGCTTTTGGCAGACGACACTACTCTACTAAGCTCTACGCTGAATGGATTGCAAATACCCGTGAATACAGCTTATCAGTATGCACAGAAGTGGAATTTGAAATATAACTCTAACAAGAGTAATTGGATGATATTTAGTAAAAAAGATGAAGTGTACTCATCAAATGGAATTACTCTGGGATCACAGAATATTCCTAGAGCAAAAAAAGTGAAATATGAAGGAGTTACCTTTTCACAATCAATGAAAACTAATGATCGTACAGTCCATTCCTACGATAAAGCTAAAAGTGTAACAAACTCACTATACTCAATTGGATTAAATGCAAATGGGATGAATCCTATAGTTTCTGTGAAAGTCTGGGAAAGAGTTATATTGCCGTCTGCTTTGTATGGCTCAGAACTCTGGTTTAATATGTCATATCAGGGCATTGAATCAATGGAGAAAATACAACGATATTTCGCCCGGAGAGTACAAGGTTTCCCTCAAAGATCGCCTATTGGATCTACGACATCATGCTTGGGGATGATATCAATGGAAGCCCGCATAGATAAGCAAAAACTCGTATTTCTTGGTCGCATGTGTAGAACATCAGCAAAAATAACTGCTAAAAAGGTTTTCCTCTGGGTTGTTGGAAATTTGATTTTTGACCCCCAACATAGCTATAACTCTTTTATATATGATATATGATATAAATACTGTACTCAAAAAGTATGATTTAGAAGACTATCTCAACGACTTTATTTTCACTGGAAAATTTCCAAATAAAATAACATGGAAAAACTTAATTGGGACAAGAATACAGATATTTGAGGAGAGAAAACATGAAATGAGTATCAGAAATCCATCAGAGGCATTCGGTAGATTTTTAAAAATTAATCCAGGACTAAAAATGCATCATCTATGGAAAATAGCTTACACTGACTCAAGCAGAAAAATGGAATATGGGACATTAATTCGTATTGGAGGAATGCAAGCAAGACCTGGACTGTGTCCCCTATGTGGCAAAATGAGTCATGACCGTATTTTGCACATTTCGATGAATTCTGCTTTAACCTCAGACGACAGAAACCACTTGATGGAAAGTCTATTTTCGTATATGCCTCCAGTGATTTACCGTGGTTTCTGTGATCAGATCGATGATGTTATACTGATTATACTACTTGGTGATTTAAATGATATATCAGAACGTTTAGAATTTGAGGCATGGATAAATATGATCAGACTATCTACCAAGTATTTCATTAAAATAAAAGACATTATATATTGATTCAATAGAGAACTCACTCAGAATATAAGGAAAGAAATACTTGTACTGGATTGCAAAGCGATTAGGAAACTAACTATTTTTGTTGTGAGGATACATTTTCAAATGTTCTATCGTACATATATCTCTATCTAGTTTAGTAATGATTTTAATTTATTTATTCGTTTGCTATTGGAAATAATTCAATAAGTAACGAATCCACTATTTTTGTGATTCTATGTATTTAAATGCATTTCTTTTTTGTCTTAAAATCTTCAGAAAATGGAGGAATAAAAAAGAATATCATCATCTCTCTCTCTCTCTTGAATAAAGGCATCAATTTATCGTTACAGTTTAATGTATGAAAATTACATTTTAGCGTTGTTAACGTACCATTTAAATGAACCACTTTATAAATTATAATTTTAACTTTGCATTGACCCATTGGTATATTAATAGTTTTCCTTCAAAATAGATGAGATCTTACTGTTTTATATTCAACTATATTGAAGCCACGTTTTGACAAATTATTTGTATTCTTCCACTGAATATAAAATTGTAACAAATGCCGCATTTATATGAAAGAAAAAGATTGGCATTTAACAGGCATAAGGTAGTAATATCCCTGATATATAAGCTAAAGTCGGTACCATTATGAGAAAGGCTAACACAACTGCTGAAAAAGGTGCGAAAATTGCCAGGACGTTTACCCCTTGTACCACCATAGCAAATGGTTTAAAAATAGGTTTAACGAGAGGCGGGGGAGCAGATGAAAGAGTGACGGTGATAGGAATACAAGTGATAAAAGTAGCCCAGAGTTTCTCGTTGGAAAAGTTACAAACATTATAAATCAAATTGCCAACCATTTGCATGAGTTAGCCAAAGAAAGGATCGGCCGCATTGGCTGGTATAACTGGCATTGTAATATGCTGTTTTAACATTGCTCGGAAACATTCAATGCTTAATTGACCGGTGACAATTTTGCTAATTTATGGATTAATTCGCTTGTTCTTTACAATTTAACTACAAGTGTTATATTTTGGTGACAATAGCAAAAAAAAACTCAACAAAAGAAAGAAACTACAAGAACAAAAAGTAACTTTTTACACCAGATCGTCCAACTAGAAGAAGAATAATGACAGTAGGTTTGTGAACTATGTATTTAAACTTATGAGATGTGTCGTGATGGTTATAAGACTGTTTCATGACTACATAATTCATATCGCCGTTCTTCTGTCTTTGCCCTGCTTCTCTTCTGTCATTGGACGATTTGGTACAGACACCTATCATATGATAGTAAGTTATTCACACTTTCCTGTTTGTGCTAGATTGGGCCGAGAAAGAGAGATGGAGCGAAGGTAGGTAGATATGTACAATGTTGAATAGAAAAGAAAGAAGAGTAGAACAGATGTTGATATACAGTTAGTCAAGTACTATCTGGTTTCTTTTCATGGAAATATTGTCTTTAAAAGTGTATAACACAAAATGGCTATTTTCATTTATTCACATGTAAAGCTACACTCAGACATGACAAAATGGATAACTAAATTGTAACAAATAGATGCAGATATATTTGCTGAGTTTTTTAATGTGCCGCAGATGTCTCCAAAGAAAGAGGAGAGAGAAAGAGCTACTGCTTTCCAGTTCTTTTCTCAAAATGAATAAGGAGTTCTCATAGCTCTTACAACAATACCGTTTGTAAACGAGACTGATTTGAGACCTTAACGTGTGATTTATAGTGATTGCAAACTATCTTAATGGCTTTAGCATTTTCATACCTATACTCTAGGTGATCGTAGGGATGCAACAGAACAGGGAAAGGGTAAATAAATGAGGAGACATCGAACGCAAAAGAGGAAAAAAGATAAAATGTAAATATATGTGTGCAGAAATTTACTTTTAATTAAAACTTTCAAAATTGTTGGCAATAAGTCTTGACATTAGGATTGAGATGAAAACTTCATTCCATACTTCATTGCTTTATTTAAAACATAGCCTAAAATGTTATTCAAATAAATTGCTTATTGGCATAAAGTATACTTAGCAGAAATTTATTTGGTTTAAACATTTCCCTAAACAAGGGCATAATATATAATAAACAAAGACATTTTCCAATTATTGTTGACAACCTAACAGCAAGAAGAACAATAGTATTATCATTCAGCCTCACTAGAAACAGTGAAAAGTATCGGATGAAACAATAACTATATCAGTTGGGGTGCTAACAGCCGAACTTCTCTGTAAGGACCAGGAAAAATTGGTGAAAGACCAGGTCTACTTATTGGCAGGAGGACCAGCAGGACCTAAAGGACCAGGAAGACCAGGAACACCAGGCAAACCAGTAGGACCAGGACGACCCTTTAGACCAGGACTTCCAGGAAGCCCAGGCACTCCATCACGTCCACGAAGACCCTTCTGACCTGGAGGACCTAGAATGCAATTTAAAAAATTCACTTTTAACACTCCTCTGGATCAACGTACTTACATAAAACACAAGACTTGAAAAAGCATTCAAAATCGTTTCTAAAATAGCATAGCAGTTCTCGGTATTTAAAATTACTCGTCAAAGTTGCGTTGTTATTTTGAATAACATCATCGACATTATAAAGAGGTTTGATCCCAAAACCTAATAGATTTCTATGTACGATGGAGTTCGGGACTGAAACTGAAATATATATATAGAAATCTAATACTTATACATGAGGTGTAGATAAGTTAGAAAGACAAAAAACTGGTAGCCACAGGAATAAATAATTCATGTAGCATAGACTAGATTTTAGGAATAAAATAAACGAAAGTATATAATAAGATAGGAGACGAAATACACTGCTCTGAGTGCGCATTGTTATTAAATGCGCCCACCGCCCATTATATCTTCCTGTTTTGGATAACGTGGGTACGTAAGAAAGCTTGCCAGCAGCTTCTCGTGGGTCGGTGATTACTCCCGGGATTTTCCAGGGTTCTTCCTCCACTAGTTATACTGGCCGCCATGTATAGCCTATCCTGTGCTGAAAAATGGTGTTAAACCCTACAGCAATAACAACATCAATCTCTTTTTGGGGTCGTTTTCTTACTTTACGATAACTTAATCTTTAACGTTTATCTCTATAGTTTCTGTCAGTTGGTATCGCATGCAAATGAGGTAACATTTCGTTCAAGGTCAGGACATTTTATCTCATGAATTAATACAACATGTAAATGTTAAAGAGCGGGCTTAGATTTATAGACAGAGAGATAGATCAGGCGTACTGTTAGAAGAAAAAGAACACAGTGCAAAAATTACCTCGTTGTGCCAGAATTAAATCGAGCATGGACACAAGGAGAAGAAGAACGACAATTGTTTTCATTTTTCTTCTGTGCTTCTCTGAAACAATTGAGACTTTCATGATTATTTTTAAATCATTTAATATCTATAATTTTAATGATCCATCTGTAGCGACGCTCACTGGTAGTAAGCGAGAAAATGAAGATTTAACGTTGCATATTTGTGCTCCTCCCACGCAATCAATGAATTTGCAAGATTTTGTTTAGAAGGGAAACCTCCGTTTATCTAAAGAGATTGCGAAACATTAAACAACAGGAAGATAAACAAACAAATACACAAAAAGAGGTGCAGTTGCATATGGCACAAGGACTTATTCACCAGACCTTTACGCATGCGTGAAGAACAACGTTATGTCGGGCCGTGGAAAGACAAGGATTCGACCGTTGATTTTGACTATATCAAAATTATGCAAAATAATATTAATTAGCAGTGACCAAGATATATGGTATCCTTTTGTCCAAAGCTGCTATGTTTAACTGAGAGAGAATGCAGCTTTGGAAAAGAAAGTAGATGTAATTGTCCAAACGTTTTATATAACAGATTGGATGGTTGAGACAGGGATAGATTTGCACATTCATGTTCAGTTCACCTAGAGTTTGTTGAATTGGCTGAAATTATTAATGTATTTCTCCGTAATATTCCAATAAAAATAAACTTCGCTCAACAATGTTTTGGGGAGACTCACGATATTTCTTAAACATTAACATACTCTATGTAAAACCGTTAAAAATGTGTGTCACAACAGTGAAATAGTACTTTCAAGATATACCAGTGTGTAAGAAGATGTAACTGCATGACGTGAAAGAGAGAGGACAGTCCTAATGTAGTGCCGTTTGTAGACTTACCTCGAGTTGCTTTCAATTATGAATAGTTCACAGTTTGTGCCTTCGCTTAGACAAACTATCCTGCCAGTGGGATTTTATATCGTGACAATATGGACAGCTGTGCTTAGCTACTGAACTTTTGACACCGATGATGAACAAAATATGTCAGTAAAATTGATTATTTACTGGATAAGTCCACTGCCCAGTCAGAAAGAGATGTATGGCATTGTACCATATGGTAATGCAGACAGCGGCTGATGCACAGATGGTCATAGAAACTGACGTGAAAATCGCTATTGTCTCTGGAAATATTTAAAATATCCACTACAAATGTAATATTAATAAACACCACAGGTGGAATACTATTATCCTTACCACAACCTCTACCACATGCCAAATACTAATATTACTCCTGCAACTAACGCCACTAATGCGTAGACTACTAAAAATACTACTATTACTCACAGGTTTTCTGTAATGATACGTGATTGACTCTTACGTAAATATGAAAGTTTTCAACTTGAGTATTAGGTCTGAGAAAGAATTGCATATTTTGAGTCACCGCTGTGAGTGAAGATGAGTATTGCCTCAATATCTTCTAAAATGTGTTATCAGGCAGTGCTCGCATTACGGCCTGAAATATCCTTAAAATAAAATGTGGACGTATGCCTGTTTTAGTGTCGGATTTCACGAGTAAATGACGCTATGATGTGTTGTCATATTCATTCTTGTTCCGGGCCGCACCCGCAACAAATGACTGTATTACCCACAGTGTCTGTGTTAACCAAAATATTCAGCTGTAGTCACACAAAAGAAATACATTTTTCTAGCAGAGGAATAAAACTTGTCCGCATACCCTAATATATCTGAATGATCCAGACGATATACATGGCGATACATGCAAAGAGGAAATTTAGTTCGACTGGTCCAAGGCAACCTGCTTGTTTTCTTATTTGTGTGTAAATGAAAATACGGTTCAGATTCTGATTAATTTTCCTATTACTATCTGCGAAATATCGGATACATGCTTTAGCAATTGCCTCAGATGTTGAGGAATCTTCATACTCAGCAATAAGTGTTTATGTCAATTGTTTATGTTCCTTATAATGTGGCCAGTAACACCTCAGTAGGTTTGTATCAATTCGCACTTTAAAAATGGTGTCACTACATATTGTCTTTATGCATGACATATGGACCTTTTAATTAAATAACAAATTAGAAACCTTTGCTTGATTTTGACGAAATCGTATATTTGAGGTTTCTAAAGAAACAATGTTGCACATTAAAAGGAATAAACTAAAAATCAAATGAACATAAAAGCTATACAAAACAATCTCTCGGATCTGGGAGATGACTAGATAACCGAAAATGTTCAATAAATTAATTTTTTCGCAAATGTGTATGTAATCGGATTAGTCTCTGAAATAAAATTGATAAGAATGGTTCAGAGTAATGTATAAGATTCTGGATATTGCATTTTACTCAAGTCATTATTCATTCAACATAAATAAGAGTTTATTCAATAAAACAAATCTGAAAACGAAATTTCAAATCTGCAGGTGCTTTAGTTATTGCACGTTGACATACTCGCATCAAATAAGAAATTGGAGCTGTTAGAGGATACCTGTGCAGTTTCCAGTTTATCAGCAGAGGATGGAGAGTGCACAAGTATAATCTGTCTATAGGAACCAGGTCTACCATGGATTTCTGGGTCTTCTACAGGACATGGTTATGTCTACTCTGTCCTGCATGATTTAGACTAATCCTTAGTTAGTGAGGACATTCATCCCCACATTTATCTGGAATCTTGAGAAGGAACCATCTTACTTTTTCTCGGTTAGACAAAAGGGCCCATTCTAGTCCCCATGGTTTGCATTCTATGGTCTTAAATTAACAGAAAAGTGCTAAAACCAACATACTTTATAAATTCAACAAATAATTTATTTCCCTATAATGCAAAGTAAAAGTTTAAAATAACTTACAGTATTGCAAATTAAATTACAGATAGCCCTAAAAGTTCTATCACAATTCCAAAAGTATAGAGTTCCCAATGTACTCCAGTGGTGTTCCAGATAAATTCAAACCTTGAATGTGCTGATTTATGAATAAGCTGGAATAGTGCTGATTTTCTAAAAGTACGGAACCCCATTTTGTATAATTTCAACAGGCGTTTCTTGCGGTCAAATTTGTCAAACGCATCACTGAAGTCCACTACAATGACACCACTTTCATCACATGTTGTAATCTATCATGGATCCATTAAGACAACCGTACGAGCTGAGACTAACATTTGAGTTTCGTTCTAAATCCAAGGGGGCATGGGTACAATAGGTGATTTTTGTCAAGGCAGGTTTTAATGTCAATGCTGACTTTGGTACAATAGGTGATTTGTGTCAAAGTAGGTCATAAGGTTAGACACAAGAATGTGTTCCAGAATTTCATAGCATATACAAGTTAGAGAAATTGGACTGTACTACTCTAATTTGGTTTTTGGACCTATTTATAGTAAGTGATGACCAGAAACATTTTTCCAATCTGTTGGGACTGAATCAGAGGAGGTAAACATGCTGCAAAGGACTGGGTTTTTAAGGATGCAGAGTGTTAGGATGTCATGACTGCTTTGACTGTACTTAGATTTGAAAGCTGCTTAACCACGTCTTCAGTGGTGAAAAAATATTGTCAATTGATGGCTTTGTTCAATTTCTCGGAAGTGCACATTTTTCTAAGCTTAAATGAAACTGGTATTGTGAAGATTGAACGAAATGTTTTGTTTGTTTTGTTTTGTTGCTGTTGTTGTTTTGTTTTGACTTGTTTTGCTTGAGGCATATTGACTTTCACTGAAGTAGATGTGTTCCTGTGAGTTTTATTTCTACACTGTATGCGAATATCCAAAATCTGTTATTAGGTTTGGTGTCTTCTCATCCGCTTTTAAAGGGCTCAGCTAATAGTTATCAGCTTGCCTTTTGATCTTGAAATCGAGGACAAATATTAGTGGAAAATCTTTTATGTCTGAAAGCCTCTTGGTGCTTCACCAATATTACAAATACGGCTGACAGTAGTCTAAATAATTGATTTTTCCACGTCTGCCAAAAACTAAATTGGATCATATATAGTTGCAAATAAATATTGTCATAAAATCAAACATTTAATGATGTACGTAATAAAATACATCAGGTACACGTGGAAAAATATACTGCCGCCAAACAAAAAGGCTTACATTATGATTTTGATTATAGACCATCTGTGTAAATACGCCTCAAGCCACATGCAGGTACCTAACCACACAAGTCAAATAACAACTGTCATTAATATTATCGCGGATCATTGTGGTTATGCTTTAATGATTTCTAGTTAAAGGTAAATTCTGAGAACAATATCAACGATGATATATAAAATATATAAAAGCAAACATTGTTCATGCATAATTTGTATCCGAATGCAAACATAATAAAGCATTGTCTGCTATTCCATAATGCACCAGACATGGGTTTACGATATTCATAATACGCACGTATGTTGCATGAATATTTATGGTATATGTGTGTCTGCCTAAATACCCTTCTGTAGGTTCGACCATCTGTCTGTCTCTGTCCGTATGTCTTCATTCAGATATAGTTAATCAATTGAAATTGATAAGGTCTTAGCATTATTATATATTGTCCCAACTGTAACAATACTGATTGGCTACAAACTATTGAAATGCATCATACAACGTACCTTCTACTTCTTTTAGCTCATGACCACGATTTAGTAACTCATAATTTCGATTTAGTAACTCATAATTTCGATTTAGTAACTCATAATTTCGATTTAATAAATCATCTTGACTTAGTAACCCATGATCTCGATTTAGTAACTTCTGAGTCTGGCCTATTTAAAATGCATTTTATTTAATGAATTTAAACATGAACATAGCAAGATATGCCATATAGAAGGTAAAGGATTAAGACAAAAGCCATGACCTGCAAGGTTCTCCACGCTTGACGATGCATGAATTGTAAACAGATAAGAACATATGTCGGTTGACAGTAAGTTTTAATGACCAAACAAATTTTGAATAGTCTTGGTGAAGAGTATCTTGGTTCAACAGTAGCATTTAGGAACATAAGATCGAAATTAGAATTACACAGTACTTCCTTCCAGAGCGATTCGTTGCGAATGCGAATCATTTGGAAAACTGGATACTTGCTGTTTACAACTGTTCATGACCTGTGCAAGTGCATGCTTGTTAGTAACATGTGCGATTAGGTACATCTATTTGACTTTTACCATATGGTGTGAGGGATTGAAAGAGTTAGATACGTTGGTGTTGGTAATAAAAGCAAGTGGAGTGGAAAATAAATTGTGTGCACTTTCAATATATTCGTATCCCCAAAGAGGTGATTCGATTATAATAAGTGAACTGCAATTTGTCTAAGTATGGCATAAAAAAATGTTAAATTTATCTCCAGATAAAAGAAAGGTGTCTGGGAACACGAGTGCTAATGTGCTTTTGAAGGTTTAATGGAGTCAGTCTGCCGATTCGCAATGGATAATGTATTCATTCTCGAGTGGCCGAAGGAAGAAACGAGTTGTAATAAAGACTGGTATTAACTGTAACTTGTTTATATTAAGTAACAGCTGGGTGAATCAGAGGAGTGAGATCGGGAGATGTGCTGTAGGGAAGTGTGAGATAGGGAGGGATTGAATCAGTTGTCGTTTTATTAAAATATATTTTAATAAATCTGTGTTTTTGTCGTCTGGATTCAAAACTTAATTCTCGATGTAGTGCTTCAGTAGATACTTATTTCGTTCCACAAGTCACGATTATGGCTGCCTCTTGCTGTATTATTGTTTGTTTGTTTTCGTGTTTTTCATTTTGTTATCTGTTCTCGGGGTAATATGCGGTTAATTTTGATTTAGTAAGCTGTGATTTCGACTTAGCTAGAAATCTCGACTTACGAAACTCATGATCTCAGCCTAAGAACGCGTAGTCTCGACTTAATAAATCGCTATGTCGGTGTAACACCCCACTTGTAAGGGAATTGGGTTGATTGGCGGACAGTACCTTCTTTCAAGGTGTCCGCTTTATTCGGTTCTCGTTATCTACGAGATGATCGCCCTCGGTGTTGTTGCCCGGATCGAGTAAACTTTTAGGTAGAATAAATAGAGATCTGAGCAGATATAGAAAACATAATGACCCGAGCCCCTGTACATAATGATCAAAATGAAATCAATTACATAAACAATGGTGATAATACAATACATTAGGAATATACACTTCTTTTTGGAATAAATCTTTCATCGAATTTCAAAACACAAATATATTTATAAAAATAGCCGATCTGTGTTACTGATAGAATTAGTTCATCAGACGATCGATTGAACAATCGAAGTCGTTGCCTTGTACAATTGCATAACCTGCTTAGCTCTGGTTCACTCTAATTTCACTGCAGCTGTTCTCTGTCTTTCCGCCTTTGGATTTTCTTCTTCTCTCCCAACCTCCCTATTGTCTAGCCTCCTTTCGGCCCTCAAACTTTGTGTGGGTATGTGGATATGTAAGCATGTAGATACACAGATACTTGGATACGTCAGTGCGTAGGTACATCTGAGGATACGTCTGGGAATACGTCTGAAGAGCTATTTTCCCCTTTTAAAACAAACAGAAAACAACCTAAACTTTCTGTTGGTTATCCTACTGTGAAGAGAACATTCCTCCCCTCTCGTTATCAGATACTACTATCGGCATTCAAACAGAAACATAAGGCTATTTAGTCGGACCAAGCATGGCAGACCGAAACAATCCTAGTTTCATAAGCGTAATGTACTTCCTAATGGCTAATTCATCACTCGCATTAACAGCACACGAGACATACCAGTTCCGTTCTAGTCTCAATTATACAAATGAATGAATGAAATTTATTATATGGCTGAACTACCTTATGTTCAGCGAATACACACATTCAAGTCTTTAGCATACATTAAATTACACTTCATGGCTTAACAACGTTAATTTCAGTCAATATGTACGCAAGTCTTTATCATACGTGAAATTACCTAAGACCGGTAAATACACACGGATTCTCGTAACTCATATCAACTAAAGTAATACCTGCAATTCTAAGAACCTAATTCCTATACACACAAGACGACAAATTCAAGCAATCGACAACCTTATATAAAGAAGATTATTGTACGATTCATATAGATAAATTCAACACAGTTACACTCACATCAAGATAATTGATCAACGAATTTAAATTAATAAATTCATGCAAATATTTTCAAATAATTCAAGCAAATCGTTATATTGGTATCAACGAATCTTATGAATCTGACGCAAATACCTTTGTACTTTCAACCGTTTCTCGCTTCTACCGCCAAAATTGTGTCCGTCGACCTTCCAGACATCCGGTCCCTTGGACAAATGTTTCACGAGAGAATTTCTTAAAAATTCACTCTCGGAGTCCCTGTACCTTTACTCTTGCAGCAAAGATTAGACTATTTAGATTTCAAGCTAGGAAATTTCGTGTGGGAAAACCGCCCCAATTTAGCGTAACCAATCTGGATTAAATATATTTACCGCCTTTTATAACTAGGCGCAAAAATTTCGGTCAGCTTTCCCTAGGTTTTCGAATAACTGTTTCTGGAATAATAGTCCGTCTCGCGGTTAAGTAAACGAATGCTTAATTTAAAAATCTCTACCTCTACCAACCAGACATTAGAAATCATTGCAGTATAGCGATTTAACAAGCGCCTGTCCCCATAAATCTAACTAATTGTTCTCTGGCCCAAACTAATGTGCTTTTCGTAGATCGACAGAAATTTGTCCCCACACAGTCGACTTGCTCAGTTCGACTAAGGAACACACGAACTCTAGATAAATGTTTGAGCGAGAGTTTTCACCATAGCTGTATCTTTCTTTTGTGGACAACTTTTTAATATAAAATAAAGATGTTCTTTTGATTACAATTTTCAGTAAATCTGGTTATTTATTCCGTGGTATCAAGCAGGTCGTCTCTATAAGCAGCCAAAACATGATCATGTTCGATGCTAGTTATCAGTACCTTAGGACACATAACTGTACTCACTTTTCCAGAAAATCATATTATATCTTTAACAAATGAAATCTGTGACTGAGTCAAATGGTCAAAATAAATACCTCTACACTGGGCAATACATTCAGTCTAACGTGAACAATATGAAATAATGGGACTACCTGAAGTCCACATTCCACAGGTATTTGAACATTGATAAGAGCTCAAAATACCATAGCCTTGAATTATTTGGAATCAAGCAGCTGTATTTGTTTCTTTTACCCAAAACACCGTCTTCAAGAAAATGTTCAAATTAATGTCTTCCAATGGCATATCATGATATATTGGCTTTGATGAAGGCTGCTTATTTTCCCTTATTTCCTTTCTTTATTATTACCAGATATTTCTGTTTGGGTACGTATATGCATGGCCCTAATTCTGATCTATTCGGGTTTGAATTCTGAATTTTAAAAACAACACAAGTATACGTTTGTTTCTAATGCCAGAAATACAATTGTGCAATCCTCCGAGGGATTGTAGGAGGTACGTGTGTGTGTGTGTGTGTGTGTGTGAGGTTACTCGGGTGAAACAATCGCTAGTTAGTAGAAACTTGTAAATGGTCCGGACCGTGTCTCTTCTGGTTGCCTTCCACAGATTACTGTTTGCAAACCCAGCGTCCGACACCCCAAAAGATAAAATAAAATTCCCGACAACAAAGACCCTAATATTCCCTAAAATTAACAAGAATAGTCTAGGTCACCATGACCCTTATATTCATCATACTTGTAAACAACAAATTATAGGTCACCATGACTCTTCTCTCCAAAAGGAATTTTCTATTTCTATGTCATTATGTGGATATATATATATATATATCTATATATATATATATATATATATATATATATATATATATATATATATATATATATATATATATATATATATATATATATATATATACTCCTACATCAATACCTTACCTGGAGTATTAAAATTATCTTAAATTGCTTTACGTCCTGATCTTTCCATATGGTCGCTTACTTAAACACCACACACACACACTTTTACACAGACACATACATTCACAAATATTGTACACAAAGATATCTTCACATGCAAACCCCAAAGTGTTATTAAATAGCTTGTATAGTGTGGGTTTTTTAATTTTATATTATTATCTTTGCTAATCCCCCAAGCTAAATATATCACATGCTCAAATTTGGCAATAGGGCCCACGGTTGTCAAACTAATCAGTTCCGTTATTCACTTTGACTACATATTTTTCCAGCGTTTGATATGGCAAAACACAAATTTTATAATAGGTAAGACATTACGAATTTCGTCGCACATCGTGATTTGTTTATAACTTATTTCGCAAGCAAACTTAGAACGTTATTAAGATCATAAAAAGATGTTATTTCCCATAAATATATATTTTCGTGTAGTTATAGAATAGGGTCATGATTTGGATCCATTCCGCAAATAATTTCAAATATTCTTCAGTAACTGAACAGTCCCAGAATGCTCATTTTGTTCTATTCTGCCTGCCCGTTAACACAAGGTGAATTTATCATTATCATTTGAATCATTTTTTTAAAAATCTGGTTGTTGACAATATTTATATGACGATCCCTGAGGATTTGGGCTAAGTTTAGCCAAAAACAGAAGAGCTAGTCCATTCATCTACATCATTGTTCTTAGTATGTCTTGATCTACAAATTTAAGGAGTGAAATTATGTCAAGAACTACATCAAAAGCTTGTTCACCTTTTTTTTTTAAAAAAAGTTGAATTTTCTTTTTCCACTTGACTGATATCTTTGAGATACGAGCAAAGCACTGTAGGAAATTATTATTTGTGGGGTTTTTTTCTATTTAATCAAAGCATAATAAAGATCTCTATGCGTCAAAAAGATGCTAGATAAATACAACACCGTTTGTGGTCCATATTTAGTATGATTTCAAATGATCTATGCTAACTAAATTAAGTATATCTTGAGAGAAGTGTTCGTTAGCAGTAGATGGTTCATTTTTCCGTAATGATAAAACATAAATAACATAATGCCAAACATAATTTTAATGGATTAAAAAATTTCTTTCTAAATTAGATTTCCTAATTTAATACCTCCAAATATTTCCAAATTATCCAAATATTTGTTCAGAAACTAGTTTTTGTCATTCGTATAGTAAATTAATACAGGAAAGTTTTATATACCACGCAAAATGAATGCAAGTTAATCATATGTAATCCCCTTTCCCCTTTTCCTTAAAAGAAGCAATAGAAGTATTAACCCTCATAGTTTTATCGTTCCAAACTCAACTGGAAAAATAATGCATTCAGTTATTTTTCTCTATGAGATGGGAGATTTGGTACTGCTGAGAAAAGACGAATGAATTTAGGCAAAATCAAGGATTTTATCAGTGTAATTTTCCACGTTTTGCTTCACGAGTCAAACAGCTTCTTTAATTCCTTAAATTTCGTCGAATAATTAAGTTCTACCATTTACTCCAAGATCAAAGAAAAATTTCCTTCCAGTAATCTAAAATTGGACGTTGAACAGTTCATACCAATTTCTTGATATATGCTTTAATTAGAAGGTTTATTATTTCCAATCCACCTAGCTCTTGATTTAAAAACATTACAGTACAGAACTGATACCAAGGCAAAAATACTGAACATCTTCAGTTGTCTTCAAGGACTCATACCAACTTGTCTTAATATTACACCTACCACCTCTTTTTGCCGAATGTCGTTAACATTTATTTGTTTTTGCTTCGTCCTTCCGTAATAGTGGGGTTATTATTTGCATTCACTAAAGTATATAAGGTTTGTTTTTCAGCTTCAATTTTTATGAAATTTCTTTCTCCTCTTTGTCCCTAGTTTCTGAAATCCTGATCGATTGTTCGGTTCTGATTTGATAATCATTTAATCATTTTCAGTACAAAAAACAATTGATCTTTACAAGTTGATTTGACCTGAAGTTAGTTTATCTTATCACCTTATTAATAGTATTTCTCTACTGTGTTAACTTAACATTGTTTTACTAAATATAAAAAATATCATTTTCCTTAGTCAGTTTTGAATTGAATTTCTAGAGCCCAAGATCCCTTGGCGATGGAGATACATGCACTTTTAGTGTTATTGCTGAATGATCATTTTCATGACCTTGGATAATATAAGAGTCCATACAATTTGAAAACATGTCCACACGGTTTGAAAACATGCCCATACAGTTTGAAAACTTGTCCATACAGTTTGAAAACATGTCCATACAGTTTCAAAACATGTTCATTGTAAAAATTTATGAGGCCCTATTTCAGATTTCTAAAACGTCTTGGCTTTGTCATCATTATGAGCGTTAAGATTCATCAGCGTAAATCTCGGTCCATTACCTGATACATGTACAAGAATGTATCTGACCTGGTAATCACGTTTGTTTCTGTAAATAAGAAATACAAAATTATTTCTAAACAAGATAGCAACACCAGCACAAATACTAGATTCATGGATAAGAGGAAGCTTATAACTCCATGCATCATCCCAATAATGTTTAATCTCAACTGCACACCATGTGTCCTGTAAAGACATAATGGATCCATTCTTCTGTTCGACCGAGCAGAAGATATCTCTTCTTTTGCGACTGGAAGAGTTTAGTCGACTAACATTCACTGACAAACCTTTATCTCGGAATCCACATGTAAATTCTACTTTTGACTAAGATTTTCACAGATTTTATATAACTATGCATTACAAAACCATTACCGGAAAATGCGTGACGTACACCTTGAGACAAACACACATGTTTGAAAAACTGATGAGTGTAATGCAGTGATATGCACCAATGAGTACATATACGATGTATGTTCAATAGTGCAAATTCTTTCCTACGGTTGCACAGTATTTGGCAGAACACCTTTAAGCGAATTTAGTCCAACACAAACAGGTATTTTTTTTGTCTGACGCACACCAATGACCTTAAAAGAAGTGCCGTTTTGTGTCCTGAGGCAACAGACTTTACCTTTTTGTCCAAGGAAAAGTAAGCGACGCCAACAGGTAATACACTTTGAAGCGGTCTGAGCGTAACCATAACATAAATGTTGTGCATTTGTTATGCACACCCGAATTTTGAAAAGGTTTAACCAAATATTATTCAGGAGGTCACTGAGGTTGGATTGGTAACCTTGCAATAAAAAGACCAAAACGGAGAAAATCTGCAGCAAGTCTCTAATGCATATATTCCATTATATATGGGAGTCAGCAATGGAATTCATTGTGATTATTACTGCATAATATTGTCGAATGTAATGTCTCTGCTACATTTGTGGATATTTGTTCTTATACCGTAGTTTTAAAACTTTATCAAAATTATCAAACTTAAATCATTTTGCATCTGATCAGCCTATACGTTTTGAGTGGGATTCAACAGTTAAAAATACAAAATTAAATTATCAGTACATTATTGCACAAGAAGGTCAGACACGAATTGGTCAACCATTAACGTACACTACTGGTCTTGGAAAGAAATTGTCACTTATAAGTCATATATTTTTCTTTGTTAGTAGGCTTAATAACTAATAGTTTTGTTGATGAAAGATATTTTTACAACAAAATAAGAGTTTCTCGAAACAAACCTTTAACTGAAAACTAAGCATCAAGTATGAATGGTAATATCGACATGGGGTGTTCACCCAAAGACTTCTTTAATGTCTGGTTAAATTAAAATCGTTTTTCTCTTCGATTCAGTATGACCGTCAAATCGGCCATCATAAAATCGTCCTATTGCTACTTCTCCAGGACAGCTTATCATATCAATGTGGGGTATTCATGGAAAAAAACTACTTATCATGTCTAGTTGATTCCAATCTAATGCCTATTATGGCCGCCTTCTCAATCATTTAAAACTCTTGTTATCGCTATTCTTTCTAACAGAATTTCATAAAAACTCGGTGTTTTCATTAGAAAACTGTTCACGATATCTAGCTAGTAGTAAATGAAAATGATGTCGTTCTTACATCCAATACGGCTGCCACAGCGGCTAATTTAAAATCTTGATAAATGATTTCAACACTCAGCAGTTTAAAGGAAGAAATTATTTTTTCTTGAATTCCTGGAAATTATTATCGGTGAGTAGAACGTCAATCCCTTCAAAATGACTTTTGTTCTTTACCTATCCCGTGGGCAACAATTTGACTTTGTGATATTTAATGAAATATGTATCCTTCGGCAATGAAAATAATACCAGCGGCTGTATTGTTTAAAATATTTTCTAAAAAATGTGTCTAGTGTTACGCATATCTGATTTAACTTATATTTATTTTAATATTATTGTTTGTTTGTCAGCTTGAAACTTTCTTTATTATATTACATGCTATTACAATATAATCTTGCTTACGTGATTTGGAATTTTTTCCGGAAAAGAGTTTGACCATGACAGTTCATTTGTAAACACCTAACCTAATTCCCAAAATTAATTCAAAATTAGTAACAGACACGTGAACAAGTTCTTTTTTTATTTATTTTTTATTGTGGGAGTAATAAGGATGAGATCGAGGCTGTATTGGATACGTGACTCTAGGCTTGTAAATAGTTGTTGTAAAGTAAACAACTTTTTTTGTCTTTTATTCTTAGAGTAAAATGATTGCTTTTTGTCATCAGGTCTATGTTGGGAGTACGTGATGTAAACATGATCACGTGACCCTCATACGGGTATCTATTCTGCGCCTCAAAATAACTGTATAACCATTGTTTTAGAGAAATAATCTCAGTCTGGGCCTAAAACACTTGATGTCAAGGTGTTCTTTTGTTGTGTCAGTTTGGATTCAAAAGGATTAATTCTTTTTTCTGAAAATATGTGAGTGCTTATACAGAATTCTTGAACAAAAACATTTCTTACAAATTTTATTCGGATTTATAACACCGGAGTGTTATTTCTTGTGTTTCTACAAAGAACTGTAGACAACAACAATGTACAGGATACAGCATACGTCATCGCTTTCCATCCTGGATTCTTCGTCGGGAGTCGAACTTGAATTCATTAGAACGATTCATTATTAGGACTTCTAAAATTGTATTCGTGGATTATTGTTGGATTATTTTTTTATTTGATTCTTAAAACCATAAGTTGTTATTTTTTTCATTTTTACAGTTTTGTTTCCAGAGAAATAAATTATTTGTTAAAATTTTTAAAAGCTTGTTTTCACTCTTTCTTTTTCTACTGTTTATTCGAGCCGAAAGAAGTAACATAAGAATGGTCATATCAACATGTGATTTTCACCCAAAGACTTTCAGTTTTAAACAAAACATCAGTAATAAATAAAGAGATGAGTGATGCAAATATTACACGACAGTTTGATTCATATTATGACTGATATACTGCGAAATTTACTATATTTGTGTAATTATTTGAAAGAAATGGAAATTTATGAACCACAATTGACAATTATTGCGTCCAAACTCGGTATACTGCGTCACTTGATTATATGATTAGATGAACATGGATTGCCATGCAAAGGAGGAGGAAATAAGAAAAACTAGACAAAGGAAATTTTTAAAAATTTAAAAAAAAATATATATAAAAAATAAACATTCACTAACATATACGAATAACAGTGAAAAATACCAGCAGCAGCAGTGATAGTGATATGTCCACCGTGAATTGCGTTGTTACCCTTCATCTCCAAGTCAAAGCACTGGGCGCATGGTGACGTATAGCTGTTTAATTCCGAGTTGGCACAAAGCGTAGCAGACGCGGAGCGTGAAAAGTCCACAAATAATTTTACGGTCAAATTGTTACATTCGGCAGCGTTGATACCATCCACTAGTATTGTAAACGTCGTCTGTTTATTAACGATGAATAAATAAATCAATAAAAAGAACTATAGTAGTGAATACTTTGATAAATGCTTGCCTAGTAAAATAGTAATGTTTGAAGATACTGTTGTGAAGCGACCTTAACTTTTAAGATCTTGCCGAATGGAATCCTTGCGACTTTCATTCCATTCTCGGCAAGTTATATGCGAAGTCCAATATTCGAACAGTAGATGTTTGTATTAGTGAAATAGGACCAAAGGTTGACAATAAACACACACTGACACAAGCACGCACATCTACGTGACATAAGAATACACTCTTTCAAAGGAAGCTTTGTTATAAATACTGAAAATAGATTCTTTAAAAAGTTGTAAACAATGCCACAAATACATTCTCAAAAACCTTTCGTTAAGTCAGAAGTCGTATTTATATTATTAAGTAAGAGAGGCTTTGGCAAGATTTAATGCACATATTTATAGAGTATTATTCACGGTGATAATTGATTATTGTCATCATCATTATCTCCTTTTTTCTTCTTCTTCTCCTGCTTCTTCTTCTTCTTTTTCACTGCCCTGATGATGGTATTTTCGCTGCCCTTAGATATCAAGACTTTATGTGTTATTCATTCTGTCCTGATGAATTCTACTTTTTGAAGTAGGTTTGGCTTTAAGGTATTATCCAATTTTCTCAGGCTGTATCTCAATCTGCCAAGTATTACTTAAAAAGCTTCTGCTACAGGTGGCTCTATCTATGTATGTTGTCAGGGCTTGCGTTTCATGCACTAATTACTGTACTTTGTTATTTAGTACCTTCCCTTTTTCCTTTGACGATCCAGTCCTCAAGTACTGCACATTTATGTTTACGTTTCCTTCCTTCTCTGACATACTGTGCTGTACCCTTCTCATACATCATGTGCTCTACTCTTTTCTGACATCCTGTGCTATATCCTTCACTGACACCATGTGCTATATTCTTATCTGATACCCCGTGCTGTATTCATTCCCGACATCCTGTGCTATATCCGTCTCAAATATCCTGTTCGGTTTCCTTCTCTGACATCCTATGCAATTATCCTCTGTGACTTCTTGTACTATATCCTTCTCTGAAATATTCTCTGAAATCCTGTGCTATATCCGTCTCTGATATCCTGTGTTATATCTGTCTCTGACATCCTGTGATGTTTCCTTCTCTATTTCACTACTTAACTCTGAAGCAATCTCAGTGTGTCCTTTTCTACCATGAACTGTCCAAGCATTTCCGTTTGGTGCTATCGCAATGTTCATGCGACTTTTGTTCTTATTAATCTTCATATCCTTTTTCAACCTTAGAACAGGTATCAGTGCTCATAAAGCCCCTTCTTCCCACATTCGTGCAAATGTAGGTATTACTTATCTCTGTTTTTCAGCGGCAACCACTCTCTCTGTTTTGGACATAACGTCTATTTTTGGACTATTTCACATTTAAGGTGCCTCGAGACGTCCATAAACATTAATTGATTGAGCTTTTTCTTTGAGGTCCTTTCTTCATTAATATCACGCATAATGCCGTGTTAGTGTTCTTACCGAACAAATCAGCGCATTTAATAACAGATTCGGCCCCGCTCCTTCCATTTTGAATCTGACATCACCCAGCTTAATGTCACGAAACATCTTGCGCTCTTTAAGATTTCAGACTACTTGCGATCAGTACCCGGATGTTTTTGCTTACACACCAACAAATCCCATATAAGGATTGCTATGTAGGTTTCCTTAACGTAAATCCATGTCTTAAATATGTTCTGCATTTTATCGATTATTATTATTATTATTATTATTATTATCATTATTACCTGACCCTGCAGAGCGCACAATCCTGCTTTAATCGTTGAGCCGGGAGATAAGTTGCTAACCTGTATCGTCCTCTCATTGACTTGTATACCTGCAACGGGATTAAATTTCATCTGATCAACCTACCATAGCATGAACCAACGTAGTCTTTCATTGCTTGACCCCAAAATATATACATATATATATAATAATATTTTTTTCTTAATAATTTGCTTGGTTAGCTAAGCGCTATATTTGCGTCTGAACGTAAATTCATTGATGCTAATTCACTAATGAGCAAGGCGGTCCTATCTATTTTAGATGTATCTTAACCTCCGAAAAAATTTCCCCTACAAATAAAAGGTATTCTAAGCACCGTAGTTCCGAGAGTCGTTGCAATTAGCATCTGGCTCGGATGGGGGTTCGCTGAATACCGCACATCACTGTTTAACGGAAAATGTTCGTAAATTATGTGGTTTTGATTATTCAAACAATCGTTGGATTACTCGTGTACTGGTTTACTTATTTGGAAATACCATAATGGTTATTTAAGGATCTTTGAGCCTCGATACGATGGGAATTTCTTTTTTATGAAAACAAAAGCGGTTGCATTTATTAGAAGGGTGCATCTATTAGAATACATACGATATAACATATTTTTGTATCCATTTGCTCCTGTAGGTTTGGTTTCGATATTGAGCCACGAATGTTGAGAATCACATAAAATTAATGAAATCTCTATATAAAAAGTACCATATTAAGGGACAAATGTTCCCGTACTTTCTTTAGATTACACAATTTAATCGCCACGACAAAACAACTTGAAGGACACACGGTACTAATTATACGGAAGAACTGTGAACCAGTCTAGAAACAAATAATAGCGTATATACAGGTTTGGTGGTCCATAATTGGTTAATAATGAAAATTAAAATTTTAGTAAAAATATCTTTTGAGAGCTTATCCTATCTGTAATTTAAAAACAAATATAGACAAAATTATATTGATGCAATTTTAGTATTTTTGCAGGCTTAACTTAGGAGTACTCAATAATAAAAGTAGCACCTGATTCATTTGGTGCAGAATCAATAACATGTGTTTTATGCACATGTAGATTTAAAAAAAAACGCCGCGGGTCATATGGTGTTCTCCACACAGAAGCTTGCACCAAGGATAGGTGTGCATGGAGAAATATAAGTCTGATCATCAGCACCCAGAAATTTTAAGTTATTGAATTTTGAATATGATGGTGTTTCCATGTGTTTACTATGGGAGTTGAATTAATACCGTGACTCCTGAAAGTTCAGATTCACTAGAACTTTGTCACACCGCAAAATTTAAACAATACAATGTGCAAAAATAGTCAGTCTACGAACACTATACAACGGAAACATTTTCCCACATACTCGACTGTCACGTTATAAGTAAGGAACAATAGCCAGATTGCAACATGTATATGCTAGACCCTGAGGATAATTATTCGCTTCATAAATGTTGCGAGTGTCAGCCTTGCGAACAATGAGTGTCAAAGTGATGTGTACACAGCTGACCGGCCAGCTTATGTTACAATAATGTAAGCCAACATGAAAAGGACGGATGGGAAGCCACTTGTGTATTACATAGCCATAAGAACTTGTTACTAGCGCCTTATTTGGCTGCGTGCGATTCACAGGTAAGTTGTATGAATTGCCGGTGTTGGGCGCAAATGAACATCAAGTGGGGGTCGTAAATCCACCTTTGACAGACTGCCGGAGAGGGGGCAATGTCTGCTAATTATGTAGACCATGGGTGAATCGATATCCACTCGGAACTGAGCAAGGCGTGGTCACCATTGGAATCGCAGGTTTAAATCTAGTGTCTTGAAACTAAACGTCAGTAGTCGCTAAACCATCTTGCGGAAATTACATGAGGAAGTTATAAGCTACTCCGACGTCATTCGAAATTGGCGGGAAACATTCTTATTCTGGGAATTGCAAAGTAGCTTCGGAAAGGAAGCTTTTAGGGATCGGAGGAGCTGTAGGAGACAGAGAAGGGAAATACCCTGGTACAGTTGGTCCCGAGTCTCTGGGAGACAAGAAAAGGAGAGAACGGAAGTGGAGGAAGTAGAAGGGTGAAGGACGCGGTTGTTGGACTGAAGTGGTACTGGGTACCAGTCAAGAAATACTAAAAATGAGTAGAAACACAGCACAGGAGGAAAATCTATCACATTATGTCAGATGATGAAATAGGCCGTCACTTGGTCGAGTGAAAGACGAGTAATAGGGTTTTGAATATTGAATTTTATTTGAGGAAGGACTATCTGTAATTGAATGGCATTAAATTTGTTGTTTATTGGAATTTCACCTTTTGTGTATTCAGTAATTTAACTGTCGGCATCAATGCCGTGGGGGCTCAGAGCTTTGCATCTCTATCACTACTTCAATTTCTAACAAAAACGAGCCAGGGTGGGTCTTCTGTAATAATTAAAGATAATACTGGGAGCACCCCACCCCAACCTAAAGTAGTCTACGAGACCTTTACATGGACAGAGGAATATTTGTTCAGTAAATTTGCATATTATATTTTTCTAAATATGGTATTTACGCAGGGAGGAATATTTGCTCGTCCCAGGCATATTAAATCTCAAGTTGTCCCAGACATATTAAATCTCAAGTTGTCCCAGACATATTAAATCTCAAGTTGTCCAAGGCATATTTAATCTCAAGTTGCATGGGGTAGATATTTACTTTACAAAACGGGATTGTGGTCTATTAAAGTGACCCATGCATAACAATCCTTGCTGATAACAGACCTCGATGCTAACAGTCCTTGTTCATAACTATGGCAGGGAAAATACGACCAATTGTAATTTGAACCTAACGTATTTTCTCCTGTATCGGACATATTATCAAGACGCGTATTCTGTATCGGACATATTATCAAGACGCGTATTATGTATCGGACATATTATCAAGACGCGTATTATGTATCGGACATGTTATCAAGACACGTATTATGTATCGGACATATTATCAAGACGTGTATTATGTATCGGACATATTATTAAGACGCGTATTATGTATCGGACATATCAAGATGCGTATTATGTATCGGACATATTATCAAGACACGTATTATGTATCGGACATATTATCAAGACGCGTATTATGTATCGGACATGTAATCAAGACACGTATTATGTATCGGATATATTATCAAGACGTGTATTATGTATCGGACATATTATCAAGACGTGTATTATGTATCGGACATATTATCAAGACGCGTATTATGTATCGGACATATCAAGATGCGTATTATGTATCGGACATATCAAGACGCGTATTATGTATCGGACATATTATCAAGACACGTATTATGTATCGGACATATTATCAAGACGCGTATTATGTATCGGACATATTATCAAGACACGTATTATGTATGATCAATGTTCTTTAACCTATTTTTTTAAATTAGGAAAATGTGCAAGAAACATAACAGGAATTTGCTACTACTGATACTTTACTTTCACAAAACAAAACATATGCCTTATCTTGATATATCTAAATATATTGTGCGGATATTTGGTGACAGCCTTTGTTGATAATTCCTAAATTATTGTCATAATAGTAACATATATCAGACTGAAAATCAAAAGTTGTCTACTAGAAATAGTAAGATAGCATACAGAAGACGGGTGTCGTAGCTACAGGTACCTAAAATGAAAACGTTTTTAATAGTTAGATTGCCTCTGGAAGATGGGTGTACTATGGGCAACTTAAATAAATCTTACGGCGACTACGTGATTTTTCAAGTCATATTTCTTGTTGCACTTTACCTCTCTAATATTTGCAGCAATCATACCAAATAAACTAAATAGGAAAACAGATGAGAGCTGCATTTATTGATGCTTAGGTATATTATTCAATAACTATTCCGTCTGGAGTGGCCATCACACGGCTTTCTACTATCCATCTTACATTTATCTACTATCTAGAATCCACACTTTACCATCAACCCGCCGTTTAGACTGGCCAGTACCGAGTTATTTAAAAGCAAGCATACAGTAATCTATTACCCAACATTCACAATTTATCGTTAACACGCCGCTGGAGCGATCAGTACCTCACATTTACCAATACGCTGTATCCCAGTTATCTTCAACCCAACATTCTCGAAATTACAAGCCAAGACAACGTACATAAATATATGCCAATACTAATATTTCATTTTCATTTCCTAAATTGACTCTTCCAAACTTATTTTCTTAAGTGTCAGTTTCAATTTTGTTTCTAAAATTATCGTCTTTAATTGTCATTTCCATATTTATGTTCTAAGTTTTTATTTTTAATTTTAGGTTTGTGACGTTGCTTAGGATATAATTGTTTTGTTTTCCTTTTGTGGAAAACCAAAAATTGACACAGAGAATGTAAATTTATGTTGCGCTTAAAAACGGTAAAACTAGCAGAACATGTTCTTCTACAGACAAGTAAGAGAGGAGTAGACAGATGAAATGGACGAAGAAGAGGAAGGAGACCTTGATGCACAACGGTTACTAGACATGGAACTTCACGCAAGAATTGAAAACGACCAACCATTTTTTCGTCAATTTAATAAAGTATATAGAATGAGGCCAATAAAATCTCGCAAACCCTAATCAGTGTAGTGGCCGTTTGTTGTACGCATTATGGGTGACTACTACCAAAATGCCTTCCAGAACTAATCCATAACCAGTCTTATGTAGGATGCTGAACAGTTCACGGAATTATACGAATTGGACTAGTTTGCGGAGTCCAAATTAGACGAATCCCGAGTTACGCAGAGAGTTTTGAGGATGATATCTTCAACAAAAGATATAGTCTATCGCCGTGAAAATCCCTTGTTATGGCTCCTATCAAATTACGTAGTTTTTCAGGTTCGAAAACCCAGTTTGATAATAACATCTTAAATCAAATACGATCCTTTCATCACCGTTCTAAAAGTAAACTTTATCCTTACTTAACAGTGTTGTTCAAAATTCAATTAGTCACTTAGACCTTTTATATTTAATTGATTATTAGGGCATGGAATGTAGACATTATACACGAAATTCAACATTTTAATACATACGAAAAGTTACAACCATATAGCGTGATTCTAATTTCGAATGAGGCTAACACAATATTGGCAATACATAATAGTCCGAATTAAATAACTGGGCAGAATCTAACTTACAGTACTAGTCCGGCATCTTCATGAACGTTCCAGCTGACGTTAGGAGCATTCTACCTAGTCTTCTTCTTCCCTTCCATTCTCGGACACACAAATACGAATGTGTGGTCGGATTCACATTCCTCTAGTAACTAAAAGCACCTAGAAGCGTATGAGCACGCAACCAGGGTGTCTCAGCATGTGTGGATTTATTCCCACCGGACGTCTTGTGCTACAGTACATCTACTTAACTGATGACGAATGTATGTATTGATCGATTCTCATTCTTCTAAAATACAGACATTGTCGACTGTTGTTTTGTTGCCACTCGGCACAAACTATGTACGACGGATCATCTCAACAAGCTCAAGTTCCATGCATGCACGTTGTCATCATGTGGTTTGATCATATACACACAAGACGTCTAATTAAAGAGTATACGGTGTATGCATTAAAGCGTAGGGGAATGTGGCTCTTTTTCCTCTCGTACGATACATTTAGTAGCCCACGGTGTGGGCATGAATGATTCATAAACTCCCGAATTTGTCCACACGACAATTATCCGAGGTCAGACAGTCAGCCAGGCTTGACATATTCCATCATCTTCTTTCATCTCTTTCTTAAAAAATAACGGCGGAAGACTAGGGTCTAATACAACCATTAGCTCAGAATCTATAAGAATACGTAAACAACATAAGGTGTTCCAAAGCACAGGACCTCAGGTGGCAACGATTCACACATAATAAATAATTTATAAATAGGACTCGACAAACTTACCCTAAAATTAGTTAAGTGTACAAATATAAGTCCTTCAAACAGAATATATAAAATAAGAAGTTGGTACCTCCAGATTCAAGACAGCCTTTATAAGGTGGTTAAATAACAAAATACACAAAGGAAGCATTAGTACCTCCAGATTTGATTTACAAAACACTTTTTAAGGTGGTTAAATCACAAAACCATGAGACCACCGCCACATAAGATGGCATAGATTCAATAAATAAGAAACTATTCCAGTGAACAAGGGCCAAACGCTTACTAGCTTAAAAATGTCGCAAATAAGGACATCCATGGCAGAAATCATTGTTTAAAAAATGATTCCTCTAAATTCCAGTCTCTACTAATACATGGCATGAAAATACAAGGAACCTTTTTCCTAATTACGTCCAAAAATGGACTATTGATGTAGGTTATTGCATAATAATAAAATGTAGGTATTGGATAGGAATAAAAAAAAAAACTTTGTGTTAGACAGTCTAAACATGTTGCCATTCATTATATGTCATCTAGAGATCCATACATTTGTCATTATGGAAATGGTGAACAGTAATACGTTATAGGTGCTGGGTAGTATATAAAAAATCTGAGGTACTATTTACAATCGCTAGAAATAAATTTCCCGTAGAGGTCTATACATGTTTGTAAAATGAGTAATGTTAAGTGCCCTATGTGCCCCAAGTGGCATATTTCATTACTGCCATCTATCTATACAAGTAGTGCAGGAGACTATCTCATATATATTAAAGCTGTGGAAAATTCACGTTTCTATTTGTGTTCAAAATATTAATTTTGTACCTTAATGGGTACTGAAGCTATGCCCACTTCCAGTCACCCAGTGTGTGTGTGTGTGTGTGTGTGTGTGTGTGTGTGTGTGTGTGTGTGTGTGCACGAGAGAGAGAGAGAGAGAATAGTCAGATCATTTTGTGTATGTTTACGTTATCAAATATGGAGAATCCTTACGTAGCTTTGCGATAAAGTTCTTTTTGTTAATTCTCTGTTAGTGATGTTTTGTTTTAAAGCAAAATCATCAGACACAGAAAAGGACAACATGGTAGTTCCTATAGTGTGGAAACCATGACTGAGACAACGAGACTGAGAAAAAATGTAAGGTTAGCACCTCTGTTAGATTTGCCTGGCGCATGGGTGATTAAAATAGATCATGATCCCTGGACATTGTCTTATAACAGCTCAGCGAATACAGGTTTATTCCAGCAATTAATATTAAATAATATCCTTTAAGTGAATCTTACGTGCAATCATATAATAGTTATTTAGATCGACGTGTTCATCGGAACTGATATTTCTCCCGTCGTATCCCCTGTGTTCCTGAAGGAAGTGAAGTGTATCGTTAGTATCAAGAGTCATATTTGAATAACAAGATGGCCGCTATCGCTTAACCGGCTTGAAGCAGCTGTTCCGTTTTTTAGTGCCGTTTTCATGATATTTGTGCGTGTTGTCTGTCTTCATCTACGTTATTGTGTTCAGTATGTATTGGCTGTTCAATTCGTATGCGTTTCTTCATCTCCTTGTTTTGGAAATGAGAACAATTTGACTTTTTCTCAGCTGTCAAGCTCCACTGTTTTTGAACAAACCGCCATCACGTGATACTCGCCAGTCAACCCGTTTATGCTATGATGGACCCTCATTAATTGTTTTAAATGATCACTCCTTGGCTCTCCACACTACATTGTGCTCTAGACCAAACGAACTGGGACTACATTCATCATTACCTAAATGTAAACAGAAGCGAAAAAAGAAACGTTGTTTCAAAGCTGGCCGGCGTAGAACAGGAAAAAGATTCCATTTATCTCCCTTATTTCGGCTCAACAATTAAACAAAAATTCGACCGTTAATTTAGATAACCTAATTCAAATCCCTATTAATTCTTCAACCTTTGTGTCAACTATCCAAGAGATACCTCTGCGCATTGCATTATTAAATGCCCAGTCAGTAGGACCACCGAAAAAATGCACAGAAATAGTTAATTTTATCAACGACCAGAATATTGACGTCTTTTTCCTGACAGAAACATGGCTAAAAACATCAGGCGATGAGCCCAAGTGTGCGCATCTAACACCCACTGGTTACTCCATCAAGTAATTTTCGTGGAGGTGGAATTACTTATTTCGACTGCAAGAACAAACTTAAAGACCTAATAATGTTTCCTACCTTAAATATTCTCAGCATGTTTTGTAATGTTTTCTAATTTCATGGTGTTTGTTTTTGTAATCATATCATTATATGTTTTAATCTTAGAGGTGTTGTCTAATGTTGTAAAGCGCTTAGAGCTTCTAAAGATTAGGCGCTATACAAAGTCTTCATTATTATTATTATTATTATTATTATTTATTATTATATATTTTGGGTTGGAAACTAGTGTGATTCGGAAATCCTTGTCTTGAGATTCCTTTCTGTAATAATAATAATAATAAGAAGAAGAAGAAGAACAAGAAGAAGAAGAAGAAAAAGAATCACCATCTCCAGCCGGAAGAACTTCTTAGTAAATTTCTAAAATATATTGACAAATAAAACTCCAATACTTTAACGTTAACCATTTAAATTTATGAACAAAAGGAAACTAAAATATTTTTGCTCCAAAACAAATATTTAGTATTCATATACTTGCAGATAGTCGTAGTCGAACCTAACAATATTCTGGCACAGTGACGTTCCAATCTCTTGACACAGCGAACAGTAAAATAGGATCTATTCTCGGCTTTTTTGGTACTATTTGCTTTCATGTAAAACATACACCATTTTTCAGTTAGTTTTACTCATTCTTAGCCGTTCAAATTGCACGTAGGGTTTTAGGGTATTTCCAGCAAGACTGATAAGATCACTTTAAGTATTCAAACGGGTAGACTTTAAAATAATATTGTATTTACTATGTATTAGTTGGAATAACGACTGCCATTGACATAATGCATGCTTGTCCAGGATACTGGTAAAGACATATTGCATTTTTCAGTTATTTTTACGCATTGTTGGTCGTTTGAATTGAACATAGGTTTTTACGGTATGTCCAGCAAGTCTGATAATATACTGCCATAGATCTAATGCATCCTTGGTTCCTTGGTGCAGTATACTGGTAAAGACCAACTGAAAACTGAGAAGTAAAATACATATGTATTCTCTGTAATACTTTCATAAACAAGTGGTTTGCAGAGATTTAAAATACATTTTGCTTTTGTCCAATAAAGTAAATGATGAGTTAAATGAACATGTTTTTGTTTGGGTTTGTTTTCCTTTGTTTTGATAAAATGTAGTTCGTCTGCACCTTAGCCACTCACCAAGGACTAGACGGATACAATTTTAAATACAACCGAAGAAAACATGGTGAAAACAAGTAATGCCTGAAAACAGTCAAATTATCAAAAGTCAGGCAGATAACTGCAACTCAATCACCATTTAGTCACCAAACGTTTGCTCAATATCGCTTTTAAACTATAACTTCGGAACTTCTGGTTCTTCTGTCATAAATGTTGACAATATTTAAGGTAACAAGTCTCACAAGAAACTTCAACATCTTCCTCGAAGGCGACAGCTGCAGTCTTCTGACTGGGAATAATATCTTTGAGTAAGATCTGGAGTCGAATGAAGTTGTATGATTTAGGGAAATGTTGAATGGATGCCCGTCGGCACTTGGATATCATGAATATTGCTAATGCAATGTCTACTATACTTATCTCTTCGAAAATATGTTCATGCTTACACATTAATTAAATTTTAAAACGCATTACTTTAAGATACAAAATGTTTCTTTATATTGCTAACTGTAAGAATCTTGTAGAAAAACGTATTCATGGTGGGAAATAATTATGACGACTTGTTAAATATTACACTATCTTTTTAACATGCGAAAAGGATGCAACAGATAAAATCTGAAAAATAATTCGGGGAATATTATTTTCATATTACACACATTGTGATATATCAAAATAGGGTATAATTCAAAATCCAGTAACTTACTATGGGATGAGCATTACGAAGACGCTTATTACAATCACGATCTTCTATTGTACATGGACATTTTATATCTGGACTGAAACATTCAGCTTACACGTTTCTTTGTCAATGTGGCATTCACGGCATCCACTGAGCCGTCCGTCAGAGTCTAGGTAACGTACATGTCACTGTCTGCACGTATGTGAGGATTTTCCTTCAGGTAAAGGTATGTCCATTTCTCTTCTTCATAGAACAGGAACTGTAACTCCTCTGAAAGATCAACATCTAGTTGACGCTTGTTATTGTAATTGTCCTGATCTCTCACCCAAACATGCTCAGAAGTACCTAGAACCAGCATAGAAATAGAAAAATACTTAAGTAAGTAAATACAATAAATCAATAAATAATAGTTTATCTATCAGTCATTGAATGCATAGTACATATATTTCCCAGAGTCTTAAATTTATTTTATATTGAAGAAAGCAAAGGGTGCTAAATTTATCAGTCACCCTGACAATTTCAGCTAAAAATTCAAAGCACCTTCAACCTCAAATGGCTAAAACTTTTCCCAACAAATATAGTTTAGTATTAAAAAAACGCAAACATTATGAAAGTCCACAGAGAAAGGATTGTTTTGAGTTAATAAATCAATATATCTGTTATTGAAGTAATGTATCAAACAAGCGGTTGATCAAATAATGTACGAAATGACTTTACAAATAAAGAGTGTGTATTTTTGAATTAAAATCACTTCGCCCTAATGAAAAAACAACTATAGACACACACTCAAACTCGCACACGCAAACATACATACACACACACACACACAATATTCCAATCAAAAGAGACAGACAGAAAATAATTATTATACCTTGATACTATATTATATGTTTGGATCACATGAAATGAAGTGATATATACAAATACCAATACAGCAGAAAGTTAGAATCCTCTCAAAACGCAATTCGAAGATGTGCCGCTAGCGACAGTATATAGTTCTCACACGCTGTTGACCTAAAATACACACTCGTGCGCTTATGCAATACAAACACAAGAAAAGATGGAACAAAATAGACACCGATGACTACTCTTGACTAGGAGACATGATTTATTCATGTCATCAAGACAGTCGGACAAAGAGATGAATAAGGTAGATTTTTTGTTGTGACGACATTTCAATATATTTCATTGAATACACGGAAAAGAAAATGTTATAGTGCCCGAAAAGAAAATCACATCAGCATTACAAACTAAGTAGAATTTATATTTGAGAAAAGTTTTTTATGATAAAAATTTATTTTGTCATTGCCTAATTTTGGTACTACAAGGTAATGCGACTTCTCTGTCTCCCTTATTCAAAATCTATTTCATAATTAAAATAGAACATGTTGCTATACATATGCTTCTTGTAGAAAATGGCCATTTGTATGTTGTATAATCATCAGACAATTGTAAGAAAGATAACATTCAAAAACATTGGATGTCCATGGAGATGAAGATGGCTGGAGATGAAAATGGCATTCACAGAAAATATTGATAAATCACAAGCTTTGCACAAATTTAAATCTATCAGTGAGAGTACTGGAAGGTAATATTTAGGTTAACATCATCCCAAAATGTTATTCGTTTGAGAATACTATATTAAATAAAATAAAAAAATTGCCCATTTCAACAGACATGTTTCATTCTAATGTCGCCCAGATCGAATGATTGTCAGAAAACTTACAACAAAAATAATACTCAAATATGTGACTTTGCGCTCTACAGTGAAGTGAATCATGCGTACACAAAATCATTGAAAGCAATAGTTCATGATAAAATGAAATTGAAAATTAAACAACAATAAAGTAACCAAAAAAATGAAGGAAATACTGCATAGTAGAGAAAAGGGGTTACCTTACCTGTGTCAAATACGGCTACAGTACAAAGCATCAAGATGAAATGATAACATTTTATTGTTTTACTTCACACAGCTTCGTTGTCTACAACCTAGAAATTGACCAGTTTACTTTCTTCAGAAATGCAAGTTTATATAGATACCAGAATCAAAAGAAAAATGCTTAATAACAAGCCGATTCTGTCTTTTAATCTGCCTAAAACGGATCTTCTTTAATCCGTAATGAACACCGTTGTTTTGGGTAGAAAGCAGATTAATACAGTTGAAAATTAAGTAGGATAAGACGATGCCGTGCCGTCTACCGGTCATAACATGCTATGTATATAAGGTCTTAATCATGATTATTTTCGTGAAACGAGAATGTTTAATCACTTAAACTGTCTTAATCTTCTCTATTAGATTATACGATCATGTAATACTTGCAGTCTGCCTGTCATACCAAATTATGTAGTATGGTCCTTATCATGATTAATCTCGTGATATGCCAATCTGCTATCGCTTAAACTGTATTAATCTTCTTTGCTAGATTATACGCTTATTTAAAGTTTTAAGTAATATGAAACGATACTGCACGGAGCTGTTAATGTGAATTCAATCACGCTTGTTTATACCTCTAAGCCTTTTATGAAGTGGATTATACTAACTTACAATTTAGCTTATGTATTATTCAGCATAATGTACCTAATTCAAGATATAATAACTCATTTAAATGAAACATGAATAAGTTGCTGTCGTTCTTAGGCTTGGAGCCTATGATTAGAAATTCTTGGATTAACTTGAAAACTGTGTGAATCTTCTTTACATCAGTTTAATTTTCAGAACCACGTCCTGTACAAAACGGGAATAATTTTACTACTAATGATCGTGCTCTTTTGGAGCATTCACTATGTCACCAATATGATACACATCTTTTCTTTCATAACAATCAGTAAGACCACATTTGCTCTGATTAGAAACGTATATGACAATAGAACAAATTTAGCATTTGTTTCTGGCCAATTATGCTTCTATTGGAAGCATCAATGCGAAAATTATTATTATTATTATTATTATTATTATTCAACTCACTCTTTCTTGCTCATACTTTGCGATTGACGTGACCTCTACAAGTAATCCAGGTACCAGTAAGCCAAACTGTATTTTATGGACTGCTTTCTCAAATACTTCAAACTTATTTATATGCGAACCTAAAAATGTGTGCAGATTTATTAAATATTTGCATCACTTTTAAAATGTATAGAAAGAAACAAATTTTAAAAAATTTAAAAGTGGTAAAAGATAGCAAATAGTTTATTTAACTTTTCTATGTGAGTACCATTTAAAATTAAATAAATTTCGCAAAAACATAGTAATGTAAATATCGATATAAAACTGACAGTATTCAATATTAAGTGCAGGCGTAAACAAATACAGATAATATGCTTCAAGATTCATTGCAAAATGTCATTTCTCGTCCCCTTGACTGTACCTATAGTATGCGCTTATACGTTTACAAGACTGTTCTTTTTGTTTTAATTTTGTATTATTAAATATATTTAACAATAAATTTCAGCTTGTTAATTAATACAGAATGATACCGTATATGTGGCTAATACGAAGTTCACACATGTCTTCTACTTTAGATTTTGTGAACTGAAACCTAAAGTGTTTCAAATATAGCTGCAATGTTTGGAGTGAATGTTTAAATAGTTTTATATAATGTTATTTTACAGTCGCAAAATGGTACAAAAAGAACAAATAATGAAAACGATGAGAATGAAAATGATTTAACGTCAAGTAAAGGTGTCTATCCCCTGTAAATAATGTTTCAAATATCGAGTCTACTTTAATGAATTATAAAATATTAGAACTTACTGGTCAATGCATGCCTATCATTCATCATTTAATGTCTATCGGCACAAGCTCACATAACGCTTTATTTTCATTTGCATTCACGACTGGTGAAAATACGCCTTTTTGAAGAATACAGTAAAGACCCTCACTATCGTTCTATCATTGGAATCTTTATTCCGAGAAATGGAAAGCAGTACAAACACTTTTTTGTGTTTACCACATTCGTCCTACTCGTTACCGCCTTATTTCAAGACAGCTTGTAGTATTCCACACCTTTATTGTCATCAACTCGTCATTATGAAACATATTAAAAATGATCGCCAGCATCTCCATTCGGTCTTAATAGAATTCAAGTTGCTACGGCGTGTTCACATTTGTTATTAAACTGCGACATTTGACGGCCATCCTTCCTGTTCCTGAAGCAATATCCCATATGAAATTCTTGGTGTATATTTGTTCTAGATAAACACCAGGCCAAATAAAATTATCCTCCTTCAGTATGTATAGAGACCGGAAATCAACATTCCCTTCTAATGCAACCATTTTCATATTTACAGTAGATTTTCCATGTTAGGTATTGTTTTCGCTTTAGGATCTATGAAAGTTTTCTAAGTGCATGCTGTAAGCTGTTAATTTATCACTTCAGATCTGAATTTAAATTCGGTTTGAAACTATAAACTGTAAATTTACCTCAATTACATTAGATGTTAATTTAGATTCATCGTGCATTTATACAGCAAAATAATTGCTCTCATTATTGAAACTGACTGAAAGCACAAACCATGGTCAGCTTCTTGTCAACATTACTTATTCAACTTTATAGTCTTAGGATAACTTGGGAATAATCTATATCATCACATTTGTGCAAAATCTCCTTGACAATGACGAGTGAAATTTTATATTGATCCTTGTATGCATATGTACATCATTTCGATAGATTTTAATAGATTATTTATATTTATATGGTTTTTCTGTTTTAATTAATTAATTATATGCCATGGGTTTTCGTGCCTTTTACTTGACATTGTTCAAACCACGTTCATTTTCTACCTGTCCTGAATCATTGATTCTCGTTTTGCAAACTTGTTTATCTCAACCTGAGTCCAGAATATTGGAAATTTTCCATGCAATGCCGGATCAACTGTAATGTATAATTTTGGAAATAAACCTTCTGATTATAACTAAAATTTTAATGACATTTTCTATTAGGTAATGTTCGTAAATAATGGTATTTGTGACCCGAGGTAAAGTAGGGAACTGTATAATCTTAATTTTCTAGACATTATTCATTCCTGCTTTAAGAACATCTGATCAAAATCAGATGTATTAGTATTTTGTGCTTTCGTTTGCGCAGGAATTTATTTATTCAAATTATTTAATTCAAGTAATTCTTCTCTGGAAATAAAAAGTGCTGAACATAATATTCTTGGAAATAGTTATCTTTTTTATTCATAGCGGAATTCAATTCAAGACATATTCTTGTATTGTGTTGTATAGTATTATATTGTAAATGGTAACTCCAGGTACTGATGTGCCATATGCAAGTAGTGAACCAGTCATATAATTTACATCTTCCATCTACATGCTACTCAATACACTGCAGACGTAACACCACTTATAGTTATACACTTAGCATCAGGAGAATTTGCTCCGATGAGACAACTATCAATAAAAGGCTCAGACAATTGTACCGACATCTCACAAAGTGGTGCTACAACATCCATATAATAGTGGAAGCGGTATATGAAGCCAAAGAAATAAACCGTTCTGACCTCCGAAAACACAGGGGAAAGAAAAACGTGGAACGAACACCCTTCTTCCCCACATTCCAAACAGAGAACCCACAAGTACGGTTCATCATTCACAAATATTGTTCAATCATTAAAGCGGGTAAATAGTTTATATTTTTCTTTTTAGATCAAATATTAGTTGCATTTCTCAGGCCTTAAAAGTTGAGAGACATGCATGTGAGGGGAAAGTAAAAGCAACCCTCCAATCAAAGAATATACATGACACTAAAGCTTTGTGGAAACAAACTATACAAGACACACCAACACATGAAAGAAACAAACACATTTTCCAGCACATTCATACGTGAAAAGCTTAATATTCAAAACCATATTATAACATGCACTACAAAAAGTGTGATCCACCTAATCATATTCAAGGTTTGCAGGTCCCATTATCTTGGAGAAACGTATATATTATTTAGATATTAGTATGAATATCCACAGATCAGACTGGCAAACCAGTGACGTAGAGAGGAGCCTAATGGTGGAATATTTCTCTTCTCAAGGCCATTCATTCAAATGGGTAATCTTGACTGGGATCGCGCACTATCTCAAACTGTAGCACGGAAATTGGGAACTCCAAGGAAGTATAACGAATGGCGTACACTCAAACTCAGCGACTTAATTCAAGAATAATCCAAACTGGCAATTCTCAATGCATATGTAACAAGGAACTACAGTATACCACAATCACATTTTTATGTAAAATTGTCAGAAAATGCATTCATATATTTTTTAAAAAGCGTTTATTCAGGTACTAAATATAAAAACTCAATGAAGCCATTTTTCTCTAGAACATCAATGCATGCAATTTTTCACATACAACCATCAAGCAAAATACTAGATCCAGGATGGAAATATTACATCCGGGGTATAAAATACTATAGATGACGTAAACGATTTATTGCTGCACTGCGGTATCATATTCTAGACTCTCTTGCCTTACTGGCACTAAAAGGTAGCAACACTCAAGTTCTTTGAACCTTTATCTTGTTAGTAACTGTACGTATTTATAGCTTACACCAATGTAGACGTTGTATAGTACTCGCGTTGTTGTGATTTTTTTTCCTTTGGCGTAATTGGTCTTTAGCGGCTTTGTGCCCATCCAAAAGAATCGGGTGATTCCAACAGCACGTGTGCTGGTTTTACACCAGTTTTGCACTGTTGCATGTCAGTTTGTCCATAATATATGTACTTAGTGCCATTTTGAAACAATCTTCAATTACATTTTGCCTTGTTCATTAGTCTGCTTTTATAATAGCATTTTGTGTCAAAACTAACGAAAGCAAGACGAGGTTTTAGGGACGAATGACATAACATCAAACAAGCATATCGCGAAACAGTTAATCTTCTCACAAATATCTAGATGTTTTCAAATTAAAAATTTAGATTAATTCTTGGAATTTTCGCATACATTAATTGATCCAAGTCATGATTGAAAACCATAAGAAGACAATAATATATACACAGATAACTAAATTGCTGAAACCTTTTTAAAATCTAACCCCATGCTAAATCAAATGAATGCATGAATAAGAACTAATGCAGTATGAACCACTTGCGATCCTTCTCCCTTCTTCCCACAGACATATTGATCTCAACCTTGACTGTGATACATTATGCTAACCAAGCTTAATCCCCATCCATTCTCTGCGCTCATAATGTGTCCCTTTTTACAATCGCAAACAGCACATTCTGCAGAAGAACATTTGTCAAATGTCATTATTTTAATGTTAATTTTAAAATATATAACACTACCACCACATATCAGATACTGGATGTGATGCCAAAAAGTAGTATTATTAATACAGATAATTACAAAATGGAAAATGCTCATCATATAGGCATGGTCACACCTATCTCGTAGAGTACGAGTTCATGAACGGGAATTTAAAATCCATGGGTCATACAGAAACATGTAGATTATGACATTAAGGTAGACAACAATTCCAAACAAGATATATCACTATAATAATGCACGTGTACTGATACATGAATCACGAGCACTTAGAGACTTTATAATATTGTCTACGTAAGTTGATAATAAACCTATCCAAATCCTCTTACCAGGAAAATGGTTTTAAAAAATTTATATTTTGGCTTGGAAAAAATATTGTTCATCAGACCAATATCAGAAAAATGGAAATAAAACGATTAAACTTTTAATCTGTATTGAATGCAAACGTGTCCTTCTTGCTTACTACACTTTTGTATGTGATTGGAAAAATAGCCTACAAAAAGGATTTTAACCAAAATAAAGACAATCACATATTCCATGCAACTAATTTGCAAAGTTATAATTTATGAATATTTAAGCTGATCAATATTTCTTAAAGAACCAAACTTTACAAGTATATTAAAATATAGCAAACATAGTTTATATTTTGTACACTTGTAATATTCTGGACGCATCCGATTTTAGAGCAAGGCGTCGTGTTTCTACAATTGTTGCAAAGAGGCTTATATCTTGTGTCGCCGCATATAAAGAGTTGATCTGGGTATATTTCTTCAGGCCTTTGAAATGTCACCAGTAAACTTTGAAATATTTGAATATTCAAATAAATTGCCTTACGAAATTTCAGTGTCAATTAATTAAAATTTGCTTCGAATACTATAACATGTGAAAGTTCCTTTCGACTGTGTTTAAGGGTTTGCTCTGCTTGACCTGAGAGCTCTATACTACAGATTTGTTGTATTATCTTTTCGTTTTAGCTTTTCACACATATGAATAAGCATAGTAATTATATATCATACCAAAACCCTTAAAGTCTCAACCTTACACTCTAGAGAAAGGTTTCAATTCCAAACGCTTCCAATTATCGTTTCAAGTACCAGCAAATTGTTTTCTACACCAGTCGAGTACCCTCTGAAGAGCATGTACATATTTCTCCATGAATATGAATATATTGTCCGTTCCTCATCGTTATTAGCTGCAGAAGTTATGTGCGACAATTTATATTGCGAAATGGTCATTACTGTTTCTCGACGAAGAATAGTTTGGAGCCTGAACTTAGTTCCAGATTCTGAGGAAGCAAAGTCTTATTCAGTTTGCATCACCCGCTGTCTTTTTTCGCAGCAGCTTGCTTCTTTAGTATGAATATTGTTTTCTACGATTCATCATTCGTTTTGTTCAAACGAATGAGATATGTTTTCATGTTAACAAACCCAAGAACATGCATCGACCTATGATAACATTCTTTATGGAAGGACGGATATTGATGTGTAAAATATATTACGATCAGCTAATGTGCTAGTGAAGCTCAGGAACGACAAAACTGATAGTAGAATAGCTGGGGAAAAAAACTACATAACAGATTAAAGACGCTTGAGAGAGCAAATTATGATGACTCAGTCATGAACCTGTACAAGGGATTCTTTTATGTGTCCACTTATACTGATGTATGAGTTAAACTGCTTCGACGATAAGGCTAACATTAACGAACAGATACCTAAAATGAATAATTTCTCTTAAACTTCTGCTAGTCAAACAAAATACTGATAAGTTAAAACTAATGGCAGATGTTAATTTGCATGTCTCTTACATGGTTTCGGTCCATTTGTTAGCCGAAAAATGTATTATAAATATTTCACTCCGCAACTTAAGAAGATACCACAAAGAGCTCAATGCTTACATGCAACACATGATTGTTTGAAAACATAACCTCTTGGAGCAATGAACACAAAGTACTTTGCATATTTGCTTAAACTAAACAATCATGATTGTACATAGCACTATTTTCGTGTCTTGTGATGTAAAGGTGCTATGAGATGCCGAAAACGTAGCGATGAACAATTTAGGTATATTACTTATAAAATACTTTACAATATCATTCGGTATCGACGATCTTTTCGAATCTGATGACCACAATAGTTCCATAACATCGAATAATTTTTCATGAATGGAATGAGCGTTATTGAACAAAACATCATCAATGAAAATTTTTCAACTTTCCTGTCTGCAACAGGAGAGTGTGTGTCATTTGGATTTTTAACGTAGCTTTAACAATTTTTCAGTCATATCGCTACGATCTCTGCAGTGTGACAGTTTATAGTGATGTCTAGCACTGAGGCATCATGCCGCAGACATGTAGCATGATGTCCCACCCAGTCACATTATCCTGACACCAGGCCGATCAGTCCTAACACTAAAATCTTAATGCTGAGTGCCAAGCGAGGCAGCTGTTAGTACCAGTTTTGTAAGTCTTTGGTATGGCTCGGCCGGGGATCGAGACCACGCATATTGGTTAAACTGTACAATATTATGTTTATTAGATTAGAATGCCATTAGCAGACCATTGCCAACTCTAGTCATGTGTTATTTCTCCGAATTTCACTCTATCATTACCCTTGCAACACCATCTGAAGTATTAGAAAGATGCAATTATATATAGAAACTGAATTTACTTGTTTGCAGAACGATTGTTTTACATCTGAATCAATACTAGAATGTGATGATGCCATACTGAGAAATGTAGCTTACATCGTTCGCAACTGTATTACAAACAAGGGAAAGAGAAAATCGACACACGAAATTATTCCCAGCTTCTTTTAAGCCAAAATAAGTCATTTAGATGCTATTCATAAGGAGAAGAAGAACATCCAAACATGTTTTATTTCCAGGGTGTTGTACGACAGGCCACATTGTATTTCATTGGTAGACAACATACACACTGCAAAATTAACCACGCAAGAATTACATTTTATTTTACATGGACATTATTGTATTTAGTTTGATGTCAGACGTACACAAGATACAGGTGTTCATGGTAGCAGTCTTAAATTAAGCAACACAGAGAATAGGCTCAAAGGAACAGAAAAGAAAAGGTAGCAGCTCCCCTCCCATCTCTACCCTTTCACGCGACCCAAAAAATAAAGGATTTAAAATGTGTATGTTTATCTCGTTCCAAATTTCTACGTTGACATTCTAAACAGTCGACTAAAACGAATGAAATTTTTTGACGTATGTGAAGGAAGGCAGAGCTGTTTTTATATGATTACGGTAACATTATAACCTTTGACTAACTTTGGGAATAAAATTATTTGCACTTGTTTTCAACAGTCCTATCGCTTTTTGTTCTCGTGCAGTTTCTGGTATCTTTGTAGGTCACCTATTTATTCAGCGTGTGATTAAGTTTATTTATATCTACCCTACACTCTGTATAGTATTCATGTATTTATCTTCATTTAGTGTATGTTGTAGGTATGTACGGATGAATGGATGATTGAATGATAAACGCTCATTACTTTCCACAGTTACAATATGTGCGTCTTGACAGAGTTTGGGTCTACTAATACACTAACGTAAATACTTTCATCATGGCTTGTACGTTACTCCGAAAATTCCCATTCATAAGCACCAAGAAAACGCACAACAGCAACTCTATCAAGTTTCATTTAAATCTTTAAATATATCTGTTTACGCTTGAATCGTATTGCATAATACAGAGACTAAGTTGTAAGTAGGTATAATTTTGTTCGAAAAGGACAACAGGTGCAAACCATTGTTATAGAATTTAGATAAACATCCCCAAACAATATTATTTACTATAATACGACCTTTGAGATAATCGTATATGTAACAGATGAGATTTAAAAGGTTTAAGAGAGTATAGATTTATTTTCTTATCAAGGAGACGAATCATAAGAAGGGCTGTATAAACCCATCGTGTCATTTCAGATATCCAGCAATCGTATAGTTATATCTTCATCGATAATAAATTGTACGTGTTGATATTACCTAATAAAGAGCAGATAAACAGATGCAATGAGTCTGTTGGGGCAGAGTATTGGTTTTTAGATGTTTCATTTGATCCTGTTAAGGAGATTTTTGTTGATTCTGGTATCTTTAAAACTTAATTTTTTCATGGAAGAGAATTATTCCCTTTCCAGTTAAAAGTCAAAGCAGCTGAGACAAAGTACCAAAATGAAGAACTATCGTTTCATCTTGCTGCTTTGTGTTGCCACCATAACGGTTAAATTTTCCCTTCTCCTCTACCATGCCATATTTTACATTAGAAATCTTTGTTACATTTTTGCTGTTTGGTATTAGTTTCAATCTTTCTACTTAAATTCTTTCATCCATTTTGATTTGATTTACCTCAGAACGTCAAGTACGATATTGGAGAATAATATGTTACTGAACTATCCATTATGAAACCGGTACCATTAAATACACTGACGTACACCTTGAAATGCTCTCTCTGTCTCTCTCTCACACACACACACAGACACACACACACACATATATAGCGGGCTTAGCGTAACCACAACATAAATATTGTACTATTAGTATACACACCCTAATTTGGAAAATTGTTAGCATGAGGTCGCTGAGATAGGGATGGTAACCTTGCAATAAAAAGGAGAAAATGCGCAGCAAGTCTCTCATGTTTTGGAGCACACATTCCTCTATATATGTGTGCTTGACCACTGCTGAGATATTTGAATTATGTGAAGGAATTGGAGTCAGCAATTGAGTTCATTGTGATTATTACTGCATAATATGGACGAATGTAATGCCTCTGCTACATTTGTGGATTTTTATTTTTCTAGTGTAGTTTTAAAACTTTATCAGAATTATTCAAACTTTAATTATTTTGTATTTGATAAGCCTATACTTTTTGAGTGGGATTAAAAAGTTTAAAATACACAATTAAATGATTAGTAGATTCTTGAACAGGAAGGTTGGACGAGAATTGGTCAACCATTAGCATACACTGTTGGTCTTGGAAAATAAAATACAAAATTTAATTATTTGTCGATTATTGCACAGGATGGTCAAATATGAATTGTTTCACCATTACATCACACTTGTGATCTTGGAAAAAAAATTACCACTTACGTGTTTTATGTTTTACTCCGTTAATTGGCTTAACAACTAATTGTTTTGTTGACGAAAGATGTAGTTAAGTAAAACCGATGTTCTTGAGACAAATCTATAGCTTAAAATTAAGCGAATAAGCATGAATGGTCATTTCTACATGGGGTTTTCACCAACAAAAACAAAACTTCTTTAATGTCAAGTTAAATTAAAATCGTGCCTCTCTGCAATCAATTATGGCCGTGGTATAGGTCATCATAAAATCTTGTTATTACTTCTCCTCCCGGATGGATGATCAATCAACACGTTGTGCTCGTGAACAAAACTACTTCTAATATCTAGTTTGGTGCAATCTATTATGTTTGCGTTCACAACCATCTTACAATTTTGTTATTGCTATTATTTCTAAGCAGAAACTCGAATTGACTCAGGATTTTTACTAGAAAACTTATTACGATGTCTAGTTGTTAGTGAATGAATATAGTGTCGATCTTTCATCCAACAAGGCAGCAACAGCGGCTAACTTAAAATCTTGGAGATGATTTCATTTCTAAGCAGTTTTAAAGAAGTGATCTTCTCTTGAACTTCTGGGAATTCTTTTCGATCAGTAGAAAGTCAGTTCCTTCAATAGACTTTTGATGCTCACCTATTCCGTGGGCGCCGATTTGACTTTGTGATATTCGATTATTCTCTGAATTCCAATTGAAGTCTTCTTTACGTCTCTCCAACTTTTATTGCGAAACCCCAATAGTATTCCTTAGAATAGAATGATATAAAGATAGGTACAGGTTATAGTACTATATCGCTGGTTTTGTGATGGTGTCTATACAAATTTTGTAGAGTATTGAACTTTAAGTTTGGAAAACATTTTAATCTTTTCTGGTTTTAGAAGTTTTTGCAGAACGACGCAGTTCACAGTGAAAACTTCAGAGCTAGTACCATGAATGTAGTCTCTACCAATTTGTTAAGTATAGCTGTTCTCTTTTCTAGGTTGTGATATGTAGCTTAGATTTAGACGTTGTTGGTACTGATTTAACGGAAACTGTGTTTTCTGTATTTTATGATTATCTGAATGTGTATTCTACCTACATTAATTAGTGAATATACAGACACTACTTCCGCCACTAAAGTAAAATATGTGACCCATGGCATATTACCTTGTTGACACATTTAGCCTCTCAAACAGCGCCTGATAGTCCGAGATAAGTCATTCACTCTAAGCGTGTGTAGGAAAAGACTTAAGATTAACATAGGATTTACTTAAATTACATTCATGATGGTGATGAAGATAATGATGATGATGATAATGATTATGACGATAGGAAACTATGAGTTAAAGTAATAGCTGCAGCCAGAACTAGCTGTTAAGAAGCAACAGCTTCAGGGGTTAAACAGTTGTCGTACTATCAATAGTTATAGTGATGGTGAAAGTTTCAGTACGGAATCTCTGGTGTTTAATGGTTGACTAACATATGAAGGTTATGTCTTAAATCAGTGAACTTGAAGTTGCCTTTTCCATGTACACGCCACACCCACAGACGATGGCGGTTGCTGTAATAGTCACAGTAGGAACAGCAGTAGTAGTAGTAGTGGTATACGAAGAAGAAACAGGAAGTGGAAAGGTGGAGCAGTTTAGCAATTACAGGAGATTCAGAAGCATGAACAGTTGAATAATTACGAACAAAAGTCCCTTTTGCAATTACAATTTTATTAGTAATATAGGCGGAATTGATGCAAACAATAGCAAACATGATAATGAAAGCAGCGATAGACACACAAGCTGCTGCTTCGATGGTATTAGAAATATTAGTAGTAGTAGAAGTAGTAGTAGTAGTTCAAGTTGCATTTTTTTAATGCTGCTGTTGTATTTTATTTCTTTAATGTACAGAGATTAAATTTTAAAAGAAAAAGATAGACTGGAAAAAGGCAAGTAAAAGTTACAAATAAAAAGACATTGGTTGAACCTATTTTATCACTAAAATGGGATAACAGGACAAATCCTTAGAACAAGTAGGTTACTGGCCACTGCAGATGACAATTCATCCAACAACAACGGTTGCACCAGAGAAGATGATATCTGAAATATAGAACGTGAGACCAAGTATATTACATGAGAAATGAATAATTTAGTCTTTTTTCGGAATAGGACAGGAGAATATTATATATTGAGAGAGAAAGGGGTTATCTAGTACAGACCAGTATTCGAATCAATAACTCCTGCGTTCAACCCGACACATCTATAAGCTATAGGCTCCAAGAGCTGGAGATAGAAATCTTGTATATTGTATTGAGAGAGAGAGAGAGAGACTTTCGAGGTGTATGTAAGTGTATTTTATGAGAGTGGGAAATATAGATCCGACCTGTATTCGAATCAATAACGTCTGCGTTTAAGCTATAGGTAGCCAAGACCTACTGTGTAAACACATTTAGATTATAATCTAATATAACCAAAATATTAAATTACGCATCAACCATTATCACCATAGAGGTTGTAAGGGCTTTTACTTTACATTGTAAATATTTTAGAACAGCTTTTAAACAATGCATAACAATCTAATCGTGCCGCGATGTTATATTTGTTTTACACATTGTGCCATTGATTTTAAACAAAACGTCAGTAATACATAACGAGATGAATGATGGAAACATATAACGACAGTTAGATTTTTACTATATATTTGTAATTCTTTGAAAGAAATGTAAATGTATGGATCACAATCGATATTTATTACGTCCACTCGGTATACTGCGTCACTTGATGACATATTTAGATTAACATGAATATCCTTGCAAAGGAGGAGGAGGAAACAGGAAAAGAGAGACAAATGATGAAAAAGAAAAATTACAATCACTTATATATATATATATATATATATATATATATATATATATATATATATATATATATATATATATATATATATATATATATATATATATATATATATATATATAAAATCGGAAAATACCAGCAGCAGTATTGATCGTGATATTTCCACCGTGAACTGCGTTGTCACCCTTAATCTCCAAGTTAAAGTACTGGGCGCTTGGTGACGTGTAGCTGTTTAGTTCCGAGTTGGTACACAGCGTAGCAGACGCGGAGTCTGAATCATCCACAAATACTTTTACGGTCAAATGGTTACATTCGGCAGCGCTGATACCGTCCGCTTGTATAGTGAAGGTCGTCTGTTTAACGATGAATAAATACTTCAATAAAAAGAACTAGAGTAGTGAATGATTTGATAAATGTTTGCATAGTAAAATAGTACTGTCTGAAGTTACTGTTATGAAGCGACCTTAACTTTTAACATCTTGCTGACTGAATGAAATCCTTGCGACTTTCATTCCATTTTTGAATAGTTAGATGCAACGTCCAATATTCGAACAGTAGATGTTTGTATTAGAGGAATAGGACCCAATGTTGACCACAAACACACACATACACACGCACACCTACGGGTCATAGGAATACAGTCTTCAAATGAAAGCTTTGTCATAAATATTAAAAATGGATTCTTTAAAAAAAAGTTGTAAACAATGCCACAAATAAATTCTCTAAAATCTTACATTTACTCAGAAACTCGCGTGTATATTATCAATTAGGAGAAGTGTCGGCATGTTTTAATGCAGATATTACAGAGTATTAATCACTTTCATAATTCATCATCATCATCATCATCATACTCATCATCATCATGCTCATGATCTTCGCCTTCTTCTTCCTTTTCTTCTTCATCATCATCATCTCATTATTATTATTATTATTATTATTATTATTCACTCCCCTGATTATGGTTTTGTCGCTGGTTACTCTTGGCCTTAAATCTCAAGAATTCATATGGTATTCTTTATGCCATGATAACTTCGGCTTCTAGAAGTAGGTCTGGCTTCAAGGTAATTTCCATTTTTCTCCAACTTAACCTGGATTTGTCAAGTATTACTTCAAGTGCTTCCGCTACAATTGGTTCGATCTATGTCTTTTGTGCAGACTCAAGTTCTTTTTACAGATTACAGAGCTTGGTTACTTAGTACCTTCCATTGTTCCCCACGTTTGGCTCCAAATATTGCTCTATTAATGTTTACGTATCCTTGTTTCTCTGACATTCCGTGCTATTTAATTATCTGACATTTTGTGCTGTTTTCTTCTCTGACATCCTGACTGTTTCCTTCTGTGACACCTTGTGCTATATTGTAATCTGATATCATGCTCTATCTCTTTGGTCCTTCGATCTGGATACTTGATTCCCAAAAAAATATTCTCCTTCTTGTATGCAATGACTTTTTCTGAATTTTTATCCTAAAAACTCGTCTGCAATCGTTATTCCATATTTCTAAAATAGCTGAGACCGTCTTTCTTACTTACGTTGCACTTATTAAGTGCTTAACCTTGTCATCTTTATATTGTCATTTTGTACACTATCTTGCACCATTCGGACCGTGATTGTCCGGTCTTGAATCGACATGAACAGCTCTTCCTTTTCACCACTTAACACTGATGCGATCTCACTGTCGTTTTCTCCTTTAAACTGACGAAGAATTTCCGTTTGGCACCATCGCAGTGTTCATTCGCTTTCTGTGTTGGTACTCATACCCTTTGTTCTTATTAATCTACATATCCGTTTTGAACCTAAGAGCGGGTATCTGTGCGATTCAAGCCTCTTTTTCCAGTATTCGTGTTTATGTACGTATTACCTCTGTCTGATTTTCAGTGCCAACAATTCTCTTTCTTGGACCATAGCGTGTGTTTCAAGATCATGTCACGTTTTCGGAGCTCCTTTCATTTTGACATCAAACAGCATAATCTCATGAATCATGTTTCGATCTCTAAGATCTCTCCGATCAACTTCCGGATCTTTCTGGTTACATACCAACAAATCACATACAAGGATTGTTATATAGGCCTTCTTATTGTAAATCAATGCCTTACAAATGTTTATTTTGCGTTTTCTGCATTTTATCAGTTATTATTATTATTATTATTACCTGATCCTGCTGACACCAGAATCCTGCTTTAATCGTTGAGCCGGAAGATAAGTTGCTAATCTGTATTGTCCTATCATTAACTTGTATACCTGCAACGGGATTAAATTTTATCTGATCAACCTACCTTAGCATGAACCTACATAGTCTTTGATTGCTTGACTCCATATATATATATATATATATATATATATATATATATATATATATATATATATATATATATATATATATATATATATATATATATATATATCGATAAAATACTATTAGAGTTATCTTTCAAACGAATATTACTCGATCGACTATAGTATAGCACAGCATAAATTGATTTAGATATTTGAAAAATACGAAGATATTTGAAAAATACGAAGAAGAAAAAGAAAACAAATGAATAATGTTTAAGGATCGCCAAAAGGGTAGAAAAAAGTCGCAATCTGTATATATAGTTTTTAAGTTAGACACTTCGGCTTCTGACACACAACGGCACAGTAAAGCAAGCATAACAGGACAAAATTTCCACATGCAACCAGCTGATAACTTTATGTTCATTTAGGCTATCTTCAAAGGCAATCATGCGTGAAAATAACGTGACTTATTTCCCAATAATTGTCTTGTTAACTAAGCGCTGTATTGGCCTCTGAACGTAAATTCATTGATGTTCTTCCTTTAATGAGCAAGGCAATGCTGTCTATTTTATATGTATCACTGACTTTTCAATTCGAGTTATGAAGCATACGCGTAATCCCCGAAATCTTTTACACTACAATTAAAAAGGTATTCGTAGTATCATAGTTACAGGGGTGCAATTATGATGTGGATGCGCTGAATATCGAACATCACTGTTTGAAAACATTCGTGAACTAAGTTGTTTTGATTTTTTTAACATTCATTATATTACTCGTGTACTGGATTGATTATTTGGACATACCATAAAGGATATATACGGCTCTTTAAGCCTCGATAAGATGGGGATTTATATTTGTCATAAACTTGTGGGTGCCTTTATTAGAATGATATTTATATTTGAATAGCTACGGTATGTCATATTTTTGTCCATAAGTGTCTTCACATTTCCATCTCCGTTCGGGTCCGACTATTGGCCAGGAATGTTGAGAATCACATACAATTAATGAAATTTCAGAAACATTAGCCTATTCATTTCTTTTGATTACCCAATTTTATCGCCACAGCAAAATCACATGAGAGTTGAGATAAACTGAAATTTTGTTAGACCGCGAAAATTAAACATGCGAATGTCAGAGCTCATCAAATTGCGAACACTGTACAAAGGGACCATTTTCATACATACAGTACTGCACAAAGAGGAATATTTGCTCAGTAAATTTGCATAGCATGTATCTCTAAATACGGTATTTACGCAGGGAGTAATATTTGATCTTCTGAGGCATATTAAATCTCAAGTTGTGTGGGGTGATATTCACTTTACAAAACGGGAGGGTCGTCTACCCATTCATCACAGTCTTTGCTGATAACCAAGGCTCGGAAGATACGAATAATTGTAATTTGAACCTTCCGTATTTTTTCCTGTATCTTAGATAGTATCGATTTACATAGTACGTATGATCAACGTTCTTTAAACTTTTATTTTCAAATTAGGAAATTGTCCAAAAAGAGATACAAACATTTGCTACTATTGATACTTTAATTTCACAAAACATCTGCTATGAATTCTCTTGATATATTTAAACATATTTTACGGATATTTGGTGATAGCCATTGTAGATAATTCCTCAATTGCTGTCATAATAGTAACATCTATCAGACTGAAAATCAAAAGTTGTCTACTAGAAATAGCAAGATAACATATAGAAGACGGGTGTCGTAGCTACAGGTAACTAAAATGAAAACGATTTTAATAGTAAGATTGTCTGTCGAAGATGGATGTACTATGGGCAACTGAAGTAAATCTTATGTGACGTGAGTTTTCATGTCATGATTCTTGTTGCACTGTACCTCTCTAATTATTGCACCGATCATACCAAAAGAAATTAAATAGGAAATCCGATGAGTATTGATGCTTAGGTATACTATCAAATCACTATTCCGTCTGGAGCGGCCATCACACGGTTATCTACTATCCATCGCACATTTATCTACTGCCTAAAACCCACATTTTACCATCAACCCGCCGTTTGGACTGACCAAGTTATTCATCAACACGCCGCTAAAGCGACCAATACCCAATATTTACTAATACTCTGTGTCCAAGTTATCTGCACTCCCCTCGACACAACTCTGTACGATGGATCAGCTAAGTAAAGCTCAAGTTGCGTGCTTGCACGTTGTCGTCATGTGGTTTGATCAGATACATACAATATGTCTAATTAAATAGCATACGGTGTATGCGTTAAAGCGTAGGGGAGTGTGGCTCTTTTTCCTCTCGTACGATAAACCGAGTAGATCACGGTGTGGGCATGAAAAGGTCGTAAAAGCCCGAATGGGTGCACACGACTATCATCAGAACTCAGGCAGTCAGCCAGTCTTGACATATTCCATCATCTTCTTTCCTCTCCTTCTTAAACAAATAACGGCGTAAGACCAGGGTCCAATACAACCATTAGCTCAGAATCTAAAAGAATACGTAAACAATAAAAGGTGTTCCAAAGCACAGGCCATCAGGCCACCGGGTGGCAACGATCGACACATAATAATAATTTATAAATAGGACTCGACAACTGACCCCAAAATTAGTTAAGTGAACAAAGCGGTCAAAACACCAGGCCATCCAGCCCCGTTTAACAAGGTGACAATGGTTGATACAGAAAATATAAACCAAACATAGTACCCTCTAACCTGAGCCACTAAATAATACAGAAATATAAGGTGGTCAAAACTCCAAGACCATCAGATCATACAGCACGAAACGGTAAATATCAATCCTTCAAACAAAATACACAAAACAATACGTTGGTACCTCTAGGTTTGAAATAAAAAAACACGGCTCTTATAAGGTGGTTAAATCACAAAATCATCAGACCACAGCCACATAAGATGGCATTGATTCAATAAATAAGAAACTAATCCAATGATCAAAGACCAAACGATTACTAGCTTAAAAATGTCCCGAGTAAGGAAAACCATTGCAGAAACCATTGTCTCCTCTAAACTGCATTCTCTACTAATACATAGCATGAAAATACAGGTAACCTTTTTCCTAATTACGTCCAAAAGGGACTATTGATGCAGGTTATTGGATAAGAATAACAAGTAGGTATTGGATAGGAATAAAATAAAATTGTGCTAGACAGTATAAAATGTTTACATTATATGTCATCTAGAGATCCATACATTTGTCATTATGGAAATGGTGAACAGTAATACATTATAGGTGCTGGGTAGTATATAAAAGAACTGACATACTATCTAAAATTGTTAGCATTAAATTTCCCGTAGAGGTCTATACATGTTTGTATAATGAGTAATGTTAAATGCCCTATGTGCCCCAAGTGGCATATCGCATTACTGCCATCTATCTATACACGTAGTGGAGCAATCTATCTCATTATTCAAAGCAGTGGAAAATTCACGTTTCTACCTGTGTTCCAAATTTTAATTTTGTACCTTAATTGGTACTGCATCTATGCCCACTTCCAGTCACCCTCTGTGTGTGTGTGTGTGCGTGCGCGTGCGTGTGTGTGTTTGTATGTGTACGAGAGAGAGGGTCAGATCATGTTTTGTATGATAACGTTATCGAACATGGAGATTCCTTACGTTGCTTTGCGGTGATGTTCGTTTTGCAATTTCTCGGCTAGTGTTGTTTGTTTCAAAGCAAATCCATCAGGCACAACAAAGGACAACATAGTAGTTCCTATAGTGTGGACGCAATGACTGAGACAGAGACTGAGAAATGAAATATAATATTAGCACCTCTGTTAGATTTGCCTGGCGCGTGGATGATTAAAATGGATCCTAATCCCCGAACCTTGTCTTAAAACAGCTCAGGGAATACAGCCCCATACCAGCAATGAATATTAAAGCATGTCCTTTAAATGAATCTTACGTGCAATCACATAATATTTATCCAGATCGACTTCTTCATCGGAACTGATATTCCTCCCGTCATACGCCATGTGTTCCTGAAGGAAGTGAAGTGTATCGTTAGTATCGAGAGTCATATATTTTTGGACGGAAACCGGTGTGATTTGGAAATCCTTTTCTTCGATCTTCAATATTCCTTCCTGTAATAATAATAATAATAATAATAATAATAATTATAATAATAAGAAGCAGAGGAAGAAGAAGAAGAAGAAGCAAAGGAAGAAAAAAGAAGAAAAATAATCACCATCTCAAACAGGAAGCAAATTCTTAGCCAATTTTAAAAATATGTGGACAAATAAAACTCCATTACTTTAACCTTAATCATTTAAAATTCTGTAGGAAAGGAAGCTAAACTATCTTTACTCCAAAAGAAATGTTTCGTATTCAGATACTTGCAAATAGCCTTAGTCGAACCTACCAATGTTCTGGCGCAGTAACGTCCCACTCTCTTGACACAGCGAACAGTAAAATAAGATCTATTCTCAGCGTTTTGGTAGTATTTGCTTTCCTGTAAAACATACAGCATTTTTCACTTATTGTTACTCATTGTGAGCCGTTTCAATTGAACATAGGCTTTTACCGAATATCAGGCAAGTCTGAAAAGATCACTATAAGTATTCAAACGAGTAGACTTTTTAAAAAAAATATTGTATTTACTATGTATTAGTTGGAATAATAACTGCCATTGATCTAATGCATCCTTGTAAGGTAAAGACTAACTCAAAACTGAGAAGTAAAATAAATATATATTCTCTGTAATATTTTCACAAACTACAAGTGGTTTGCAGATATTTAAAATAGATTTTGCTTTTGTCCGAAAACAAACAATGCCTGAAAACATTCAAATTATCAAAGGTCAGGCAGATAATTGCCACTCACTCGCCATGTATTCACCAAACATTTGCTCAATATCGCTTTTAAACTATAACCCATGAACTTCTGGCCTTTATGTCATATCTCTTTAATCAATATTTAAGGTAACAAGTCCCACAAGAAACTTCGAGATCTTCCTTGAAGGCGACAACTGCAGTCTTCTGACTGGGAATTCTATTTTTTAGTACGATCTGGAGTCGAATGAAGTTGTATGATTTAGAAAACTGTTGAATGGATGCCTGTTGGCACTTGGTTATGATGAATATAGCTAACACAATATTTATGATAGTTATCGCTTCGAAAATATGTCCATGCATACACATTAATGAAATTTTAAAACGCATTACTCTAAGATCCAAAAGGTTTATTTATATTGCTGACTGTAAGAATCTTGTGGTAAAATGTATTCATGATGTAAATAATTATGTCCACTAGTTAAACTGTTACGGTATGTTTCTAAAATGCGAAATATATGCGACAGAGGAAATATGAATAATAATTTGGGAAATATTATTTTCATATTACAATCATGATTATATATTAAAATATGGTATAAATCAAAATCCAGTAATTTACTATGGGATGAACATTAGGAAAACGCTTATTACAATCAAGATCTTGTATTGTTCATTGACATTTTACACCTGGACTGAAACATTCAGCTTACATTTTTCTCTGTCAATGTTGAATTCACAGCATCCACTGAACCGTCCGTCAGAGACTGGACAACGTACATGTCGCTGTCGGCACGTATGTGCGGATTTTTCATCAGGTACAGGTATATCCATTTCTCTCCTTTATAGAATTGAAACTGTAACTCCTCTGGAAGAACAACATCTAGTTGACGCTTGTTCTTGTCATTGTTCTTATTTCTCAGCCACACGTACTCAGAAGTACCTAGAACGAGTAAATAAGTAGAAAAATACTTAAGTAAGTAAATACAATAAATCAATAAATAGTAGTTTATCTATCAATCATTGAATGCATAGTACGTATATCTCACTGAGTCCTAAATTTATCTTATATTGGAGAAAGCCGCAAAGGGTGCTATCATTATCAATCACTCTGACAATTTCAGTCAAAAAATCAAAGCACCTTCAACCTCAGAACGCTAAAACTGTTCCCAACAAATATAATTTATTGTAAAAAATTACAAACGTTATGAAGCACCATGCAAAAAGTATTGCTTTGAGTTAATAAATCAAAAGATCTATTATCGAAGTAAAGTATCAAACAAGCGGTTGATCGAATAATGTATGAAATGACTTTACAAATAAGCGCAAATTAAAGATTTTCCGCGTGTGACAGTACCTAGATCTCACACGCTGTTGACCTAAAATACACAGGCGTGTTCTTATGCACTACGAACACAAGAAAAGATGGCACAAAATAGACGCCGAAGACTACTCTTCACTAGCAAACATGATTTATTCATGGCATCAAAACAGTCGGACAAAGAGATGAATAAGGTAGATTTTGTGTTGTGATTACAATTCAATATATTTCATTCAATACACGTATAAAGAATATGATATAGTGCCCGAAAGGAAAATCAGACCAGCATTACAAACTAATTAAAATTTATATTTGGTAAAGTTTTTTATCATGAAAATTTATTGTGCCATTGCCTAATTTTGGTACTAAGAGGTAATACCACTTCTATGTCTCTCTTATTCAAAATCGATTTCATAATTAAAATAGAACACGCTGATATATATATATATATATATATATATATATATATATATATATATATATATATATATATATATATATATATATATATATATATATATGCTTCTTGTAGAAAAAGGCCTGTTGTATGTTGTGCTATCATCAGACAATTGTAAGAAAGATAACATTCAAAAACATTGGATGTCCGTTGAGGTGAATATGGCTGGAGATGAAGATGGCATTCATAGAAAATATTGATAAATCAGTAGCTTTGCACAAATTTAAATCTATCGGTGAGAGTACTGTTGGGGAATCTTCAGGTTAACATCATCCGTCATTTGTTTGAGAATACCTCATTAAATAAAATTAAATATCTTCCATTTCACCAAATAAAGGAAAAATAAAGGAAAATTCTGCATAGTAGAGAAAAGGGGATACTTCACCTGCGTCCCATACAGCTACAGTACAAAACATGAAGATGAAATGATAACCTTTCATTTTAGTACGTTATACAGCTTTGTTGCCTTCTACCTAGAAAGTGAATAATTTACTTCCTTCAAAACTATTACTTTATATAGATACCAGAATCAAAGGAAAAGTACTTTATACCAAGCCTATTGTGTCTGCTAATCTGCCTAAAACGGATCTTCTTTAATCCGTAACGAACACCGTTGTTTGGATAGAAAGCAGATAAATACAGATGAAAATTAAGTAGGATAAGACGATGCCCTATCGTATGCATGTCATAAAAGACTATGTATATAAGGTCTTAATCATGATTATTTTCATGAAACGAGAATGTATTATCACTTAAACTTTCTTAATCTTCTCAATTAGATTATACGATTATCTAACACTTGCTGTCTGCCTGTCATACCAAATTATGTAAATACGGTCCTAATCATGATTATGGCAATCTAATGTCGCTTAATCTTTATTAATCCTCTTTGCTAGATTATACGATTATCTAAAGTTTTAAGTAATATTAAACATACTGTACAGAGCTGTTAATGTGAATTCAATAACTCTAGTTTGTATCTCTAAGCCTTTTATAAAGAAATTTATAACACCTTACAATTTATCTTGTGAATTATTCAGCATAATGCACCTATACCAAGATATAATAACACGTTTAAATGAAACGTGATGAAGTTGCTGTCGTGCTTAGGCTTTGAGAATGTGAAGTGGCAAATTTCTGGTGATCTAACAAGAATACATTAGTTGAGACCAGAGAACCATTAATTAGATTTATGGAGACAAGCGCGTATCATATCGCCATACTACCGTGTACGGTAATGTCCTTTAGAGGGAGAATTTTGTTCCTAATTAAGCATTTGTTTATACAGCAGCCAGGCGGACTATTAGGGACAAGGAAAACTTCATTTTTCATGGTAAATTGTCACAATTGAGAAATCGCAGAAATTCTGTTACTCAAACTACCAGGTCAAACTGACCCTGACTTTGGCGCTTCTGGAAAAAGGCGGCAGAGATATCTGATTCTGATTGGTTACGTTAAATAATAGGCGTGTTTCCCACACAAAAATTTTCTAGGTTTTAAAAATTGCCACATCGGAAATTTTAATCAGTCTAAGCTTTTCTAATTGAGAAACCAGAGTAGTCTCGGGGGATTCGCAAGAAATTCCTCGTAAAAGAACGGTTGTCCAAAGGGGACTATTGTCGAAAGGAACCGGCGAAATCATTTGCCGATTACAGGGAGGAACGTTGAAAGCAAAGGTAGTGTGACAATTCCATGTAATTGGTTGACGCCATATAAAATGCTTTGCTGAAGTTATTTACTTGTAGTTGCATGAATCTTTTTTCTACATTCGTGTAATAATTTGCTTTATGAAGTATAACTGTGTTGAGTTTATGCATAGGAAGTCGTACATTAATCTTCTTTAGATAAATTTGACGAATTGTTTGAATTTGTCGTCTTCTTTACATAAGAATTATGTTCTAAGAATTTAATACATTACATTAGTTATTATGATTACGAGAATCCGTGTGAATTCGCCGAATTTAGAAGATTTCATGTATGATTAAGAATAAGTGTGTATTGACTGAAATGATTTAGTAATTGATTGATGTGATGTATCCTATTTATTCGCTGTGTAAATTGAGGCTGGCTCAAAACCCCAGGCCTCGCGTATGCGTTAATGTGTAAGGTCAAGGCGTAACGAATTAGCCATTTGGCTAACTAGGGTCATTATAGAACATGTGAAGTCGATTGATAGCCTTAGCATCTGTTTAGCACTGATAATAAAATCTGATCACGAGGGAGAATAATGAAGAATTAACTGTTTCATAAATAACGGGAAATTTAGGTTGTCTCTATTTATATTTATTTAAAAGGGAGAAAATAGCTCCTGAAACGTATGATCCTGAGACGTATAATCCTGAGACGTATTATCCTGAGACGCATTATTATGGGACGTATGATGTGATGTTATTCTGTGACGTATACTGAGAAGTATAGAGAGGAGTGCAGTGAGACGTATAATCCTGTGACGCAATCCTGCGACGTATTAATTTCTGAAAGGTATTCTGAGAGTATCCTGAGACGGATGGTGGAAAGTATCATCCTGAGATCCAAGCGTCTGAACAGCTACAGTGGCAGCAGAACAACTGAGGATGAACAGGTTATGCAGTCGTACAAGACGTTGACTTCGCTTGTTCACTCGATCCTATGATGAACTAAATCTATCAGTAAACAGATCGGCTTTTTTATTTAAATCTAATTGCGTTTTCTTTGTATTTCGGTGAAAGTTAAATTTCTAAAAGCAGAGTATATTCCTGATGTAATGAATTTTCACAGTGCTTTTATGTAATTGATTAAATTGTTTGTTTACATGTACGAGGGCTCGTGTTGGTTTGTTCTATATACCTGCTCAGATCTCTATCTATTTCACTATAAGTTTCACCACTTATATTTATATTTACTCGAACCGGGCAATAACATCGAGGGCGGTCAACCCCTAGATAACGAAAACCAAAAATTTGGCGGGACACCCACCAGGGACAATTCTCCCCCCCCCCCTCCCCATTACAGAAAATATGACTAGAAATTCTTGGATTAACTTGCAAATTGTGTGAATCTTCTTTACATTAGTTTAATTTTCAGAACAACTTCCGGTACAAAACGGGAATAATATTACTGCGAATGATCCTACTCATTTGGAACATTCATTCTGTGTCTGTCACAAATATGATACACATTTCTTATTTTATAACAACAACCATGACCACATTTACTCTGATTAGAAACGTATATGACAATCAAAAGAATTTATCATTTGTTTGCGGCCAAGGCTACTTCTGTTGGACGCATCAATGCGTACACCTTTATCATCGTCATTATTGTTATTATTATTATTAGTAGTATTATTATTATTATTCGCCTCACTCTATCTTTCTCATAATTTGCGATTGGCGTGACCTCTGCAATTAATCCAGGTACCAGTAAGCCAAGCTGTGTTTTATAGACTGCGTTCTCAAATACTTCAAACTTTGTGTATATGCCAACGGAAAAATGCGTGCAGGTCTATTAAAGTTACCACAGTTTTAAAATGTATAGAAAGAGAAAAAGAAAATTTAAAAGCTGTATAATAGTTTATTTAACTTTTCTATGTGAATGCCATTAAATCAATTTCACAAAACCAAATCAATTAAAATTTCAATATAAAACACAGCATTCAATATTAAGTGAAGTCGTAAATAAATACAGATGATATGCTTCAAGATTTATGGAAAAATGTCATTTCTCGTCCACTTAACTGTGCCTATAGTATGCGCTTATACGTTTACAAGACTGTTCTTTTTGTTTTAAATTTTCTTTTATTAAATATATTCAAACATGCAATTTCGGCTTGTTAATTAAAACAGAATGATACCGTCTCTGTGGCTAATACGAAATTTACAAATGTTTTCACACAGCTCCAAGCCATAATATGCTGACATGGAACATGTCTTCTACTATAGATTTTGTGAACATAAACCTAAAGTGTTTCTAATATAGGTGCAATGTTTGGAGTGAATTCTAAATAGGTTTATATAATGTTATTTTACAGTCGCAAAATGTTACAAAAAGAAACATAATTAAAACCATGAGAATGCAAATGATTTAACGTCAAGTAAAGGAGTCCATCTCCTGTAAATAATGTTTCAAATACCGAGTATTCTTTAATGTAACAATAAAATATTAGAGCTTATTGGTCATTGCATGCCTATCACTCATCATTTATTGTTTATCGCCGCAACCGCACGTAACATTTTCTTTTCATATGCAATTACGTCTGGTGAAAATACATCTTTGTGAAGAATACAGTAAAGACCCTAATTTTCGTTTTATCATGGAAATTTTATTCCTCGCAATGGAAAGCAGTGCAAACATTCTCTTGTATTTACCACATTCGTCCCAATCGTTCCGGTCTTATTTCAAGACAGCTTTTAGAAGTCTAGACCTTCATTGTCATCAACTCATCATCAGGAAACATATTAAATATAATCGCCCGCATTCGGTCTTACTAGATTTCAAGTTGCAACATCGTGTTCACATTTAACGGCTTTCTTTCCTGTTCCTGGAGCTATATCCAAGATGAAGTTCTAGTTAAACACCATGCAAATAAAATTATCCTCCAAGAATATGTATAGAGTTTCCGGAAAATCAACATTCCCTTCTAATACAACCATTTTCAGCACTACAGTAGATTTTCCATGTTCGGTATTGTTTTCACCTTAGGATCTTTGACTGTGTATGCTCTAAGCTGTTAATTTATCACTTCAGATGTGAATTTAAATTCGTTTTTTTTTTTAACCTATAAACTGTTAATTTACCTCAACCACTTCAGATGTGAGTTTGGATTCAGCGTGCAGTTATATAGCAAAAGAAATGCCCTCATCATTGAAACTTACTGAAAGTACAGTCCAAGGTCAGCTTCTTATAAACATTACCTGCTCAACTTTATAGTCTTAGGCTAACTTTGGAATAATCGTTATCATTACATTTTGCAAAATCTCCTTGACAATGACGATCGAAGTTTTATATTGATCCTTGTATACATCTGTACATTATTTCGATAGACTTATATGGATTATGTAAATTTATTTTGTATTGTTTTTCAGTTTTAATTATTTTTTTTAGTGCCATGGGTATTTGTATTTTGGATTTGACATTGTCCAAAATCAAGTTCATTTTCTACCTATCCTGAATCATTGATTTTGGTTTTGCAATCTTGTTTATCTCAATGTGTCCAGAATATTGAAAGATTACATGTGCAATGCATGATCAACTGTTGTGTATCAAATTTATGTTATAATTTTGGAAATAAACCTTCTGATACAATCTAAGACTTTATCTTGTAAACATTTGTAACATTCCAGAATGAAATTTTTCATTAGGTAATATTTGTAAATAATGGTATTTGTGACCTGAGGTCAAGTAGGGAACTTTATAATCTTAATTTTCCTGAAATTATTCATTCATGCTTTAAGATTTGTGCAAAACAGATGTATTATTGTTTTGTCCATTCATTTTCGCAGGAATTTATTTATTCAAAATATTTAAATCAAGTAATTCTTCTCTGGAAATACAAAGTGTTCAGCATAATATTCTTGGAAATAGAGACTTGAACTAATAGCGAAATTCAATTCAGGGTATATTTTTTTATTGTATTGTTAATATTAACTCCGGGTATTGATGTGTCATAAACAAAACTATCCCATCTTGTCGTCATCCCATTTCCTAACAAAACATTGCATTATATTTAATTATTGATTGCAAGTGAGATTCTCTTTAAAAGCAAACAATATGCAAGTAGTGTACCCGTCATATAATTTACATCTTCCATCTAGCTGCCACTCAAGACGCTGCAAACGTAACACCACTTAGAGTCATACACTTAGTATCAGGAGAATTCGCTCCGTTGAGAATACTTGAGATAAAAGGTGTAGAGAACTATACCAACATCTCACAAAGCCTTGCTACAACAGCCATATAATAGTGGAAGCGGTACGTTAAGCCAAAGAAATAAACCCTTCTGACCTCCTAAAACACAGGGGGAAGAAAAACGTGGAACGAACGCCCTTCTTCCCCACATTCCAACCAGAGAACGCACAAGCACGTGGCATCATTCACAAACATTGTTCAATCATCAAAGCGTGTAAACAGTTTATATTGTTCTTTTCACATCAGATATTAGCAACATTTCTCTAGCCTCAAGGGATGAGAGCATGTATGTGAGGGTAAAGTAAAAGCCATCCTCAAATCAAAGAATATATAGGAAATCAAAGCATTGTGGAAATTATGCAAGACTTACTAACACATGAAAGAAACAAACACATTCTCCAGCACAGTCATACGTGAAAAGCTTAATATTCAAAAACCATAATATCATGTGCAACACAAAAATTGTGATCTACCTAATCACATGCAAGGTATGTAGCTCAAAATATATTGGAGAAACGTAGACTGGCAAACCAATGAAGTAGAAAGGAGGCCAATAGTGGAACATTTATCTTCTCAAGGCCATCCATTCAATCGGATAATCTTTAGTCGGATCGCGCATTATATCAAACTGTAGCACGGAAATTAGGAAATCCAAGACAATCTAATGGATGGCGTACACTTAAACGCATCGGCTTAATTCAAGAATAATCCAAACCGGCAATTCTCAATGTATATGTAACAAGAAACTATAGCATACCATAATCACATTTGCCTGACATTTATTCGGTTCTCAAATACATATTATGAAATATCATTTTTCTATATAAAAAAAATGTCAAAACCCACATTCATAAATTTACTAAAAAGCGTTTATTCAGCTACTAAATATAAGAAACTCAATGAAGCAATTTTTCTCTGGAATCAATTCATGCAACTTTTCACATACAACCATCTAATCAAAATACAAGATCCAGGATGGAAATAATACATCTGGATTATGAAATACTATAGATCACGTAAATTATTCATAGCCACCCTGTGAACACATGTTCTAGACTCTCTTGCCTTGCTAGCACTAAATGGTAGCAACACTCAACTTCTTTCAACCTTTATCTTGTAAGTAATTCTACGTATTTACAGGAAACACCAATGTAGACGTTGTATAATACATGCGTTATTGTTATGGTATTTGTTATGTTTTCTTTGGTGTAATTGGTCTTTAGAAGCTTTGTGATAATCCAAAGAAATCGATAGATTCCAACAGCATTTGTGCTGGTGTTGCGCTAGTTTTGCACTGTTGTACGTCATTTTTTCTGCAATATATGCACAAAGTGTCATTTTAAAAAATCTTCCATTACATTTTACTTTATTCACTAGTAATAAACTGAATATTCAACAATCACCTAGATTCACGGAAACGCGTCACAATGATGAAGATGCGAACTTTGACATCAGGTCTGACATTCGGGTATCTGTCTTGTACGGTTGACTTTTATCATTGCTTGCAGTCACTGATGTGCGCGGAAAACATCGCCAACTTTCTGTATCTGTGTGACTTGACTCCTACTTAGTTATTATTGCTGGCTGGCTGTGAAAAAAAAAGGGGGGGGGTACTATTTAGAAGATTCTCTTTATTCATATAATACACCATCTTGGGCAGAAAATAACTTTATCACTCAAAATTCTCGTAGATAATGTTGACTTGAGTTAATGGACTGCAGTAGGTCAAGGGAAACAACAAGACTGTTTCCTACACAGAAAAGAGTTCTATCCCTTAGACAGCATCCTAACCGACGACTACTCTAAGTTGGATGTGGTTGTGGGGTGGGGTGATTATGTTCGCCTGACGAACGCATGAGAGTTTCAGTCTAAGAAAGTGTGAAAAATTTCAAGATAAATATATAAAATATATTTTGAAAAATAGGTGTGATATGAGGAGATAATTATTTTCATCCAATAATCACACATTGTATATCAGTAAAATCGTAGTATGCGAAGAGAAAATGATCTCATTCAATGACCACGCACAATTAATATTAGTTAAAGTGTGGTATGTGAAGAGAAACTGGACTAATTCAATGACCACACACGACTAATTAGAACAGGACGTTATTTGGTGAGAAAACGTCACCAATGATTACCCAAACGAAGTTTTCTAACTGCAATGTAGTTTGATTTTTATATTGATTGTATAGTGGTCACTCCCTAGCTTGTCCTTCTCGCTGACTTGTCATTTGGCTATTCCTCCTATTCTTCGTGTGCGGAAGGACAAGTCGATAGCCGATGTTTGTCCCGTTATGTCGTCTAATCTTATGTGGGATCCGTTGTTTAGTAATAACAAATTACATTTTTTGGCCATTTTGCCATGATATGGCCTTTAACATCAATTTTATTTTACTGCTCGGGCGCTTAGGCCGGGTGAGTTCCATTGCCAGATAGCTATGTCGTCCTGGGTTGCCATTTTCACATTGCCTAAATTATGTGGTTTTCTTAATTATCCTAAAGTGTTGCATTACTTTTTAAGATTGTGCAGACCCTGTATAAATTGGGGACTTTTTCTAGAAACTGCGGGAAGCTTTTCTGGTGCAATCACTGTGGTTTGCGCCACCCATACAGGAAAGACTGCGGCACAACCAAACAGAGCTATACCAACTGCAATGGCAACCACAAGACAAACAACCCTGAATGCCCCAGAGCCATTAGAGAAGCCCTAACAATAGAGCTAATGATCATGAAGGAGCTATCATATAGACAAGCCAGAACCCTCCCCCCCCCCCGCCCCATAAAAGCAAGAATAACAAGTATGAAGATTAACTATATATAAAAGGTAAATAATACACATCAGGTGAGACAGTATTATAGAGACCAACTGGTCTACCAGTGGGATTGCGTATCGTGGCAATATGAAAAACGTGCTTCGTTATTGAACTTTAGACACTGATGATGTCAGTAAAACTGATTATTTACTGGATTAGTTCACTGCCCAACAAAGAGAGGAATGGCATTTGCAACATCTGGTAATGTAGACAAGCGCTGATGCAAGATTGGCCCTGAACTCAAGCTGCGACTTAGAAAATGGCGTAAAAAGCGTTACTGTGTCTGAAAATATTTAAAATATCCAATAAAAATGAAGAATTAATACACACCTCGTTTGGGATACCATTATCTTCACCGGCACCTCTACTATATCTACTACTATTAGAAACAACTTTCTTTAATCATACTTGATTGACTCTTACGTAAATACGAAAGGTTGCAACTTGTATTAGGTCTGAAAAAGAATTGTATATTTTGAACTACTGATGAGAGTGACGTTGAACATTGCATCAAAATCCACTAAATGTGCTATCATGCAGAACTCGCATTACGGCCTGAAATATTCATATATTACAATGTGGACGTATCCCTCTTTTAGAGTCGGATTGCATGAGTCAATGATACCTTGATGTGTTGTTTTATTCATTCTTTATCCGGGCCTCACCCACAACAAATGACTGAAGTACGCACAGTATTTGTGTTTACCAAAAAAATTCAGCTGTAGTCACACAGAAGAAACACACTTTTCTAGCAGAGGAATAAAACTTGTTCGCATGCCTTAACATGCCTGATTCTTTCAGATCGATGAAACATCGATGTATGCAAACAATAATTTCAAGTTTGACTGGTCCAAAGTAACCAGCGTGTATTCTTATTTGCGTATCATTGAAAAGACAGTTCAGAATATGAGCTATTTCCCGAAAGTATCTGCCAAATATCTGATGCTTGCTTTATTCCTGCATCCTTTTGTTTGGTACGTATTTATGGAAGAACACCGATTAAAATGTTTTATGGGGGCGGGGAGTTGTCCTCCTGGAAATGTCGCCCAGTAACTCTGGTGTGTCGAGGCTCTCATCCATCGTGTTCAGGTTTTAAGCCCCACCTGCCCCTTGCCTCTGATGTCGAAGAATGTTGATATTCAAAACTAATTAAGTCCATTCTCTCATCCAGGTTTAAGCACACAACTTGCCTCAGATGTCGAGGAATCTTGATACTCAGCAATAAGTGTTTATGTCAATTGCTTATGTTCCTTATAACGTGATCAGTAACACCTCAGTAGGTTTGTAGCAATTCGCACTTTAATATCTATGTCACTACATATTGTCTTTATGCGTTACACATATGGACCTTTTAATAGAATAACGAATTAGAAACTTTTCCTTGATTTTGCCGAAATCGTATATTTGAGGTTTCTAAACAAACAGTAATGAAATTTTGAAAGATGTCTTGTCCTTGGTTTAAAGACACTGACTTGTTTTATTTCCTCATTAACTGTTTGTACCCCAGCTATTTATCCATGTTCACTTTACAAAATGTAAAAGGATCGCAAATAATACTATGTCCCAAAACGAGCAAGTTTGCCATGTCAAACACAATTCTTTTTTTTTCTTTTTTTCTGGGGGGTGTACCAGACAGATCCTCCCCCCCCCCCATCTTAGCCAAAGCTTATAAAAGGTTTATGTGTATTTGTTACCCCACAAAGGTGTGTTGTTTGTGTTGTTTTTAAAAGGTTTTTTAAAATTTTTGGTTTAAAAATGGGGGGTGGGGTGTTTCTAAGTTTCCCTAGTGTGTTTATAGGGTTGATCATCGGAGAATGATTTCTATTATCCTCTCGGAATCTCTTCCCTAGTAAATGTGTCGACCTTGCTAGGGTCACCTACGTCCCATGTTTGCTATATGTGTGTGCTATATGTTTTGAGTGTTATTTTTGTTTCTATGTTGGGACAGCAAAGTACGTCAAATCTAACTCAGTTGTCTTATCTTCTCCCGTGTTTATGTTTACACCGGGAGTGTTCATTTAATTTTGAAATTTGGCGAGGAGTGTTTTTTTATATGTATAATATTGAAACCTTATTGGTTTATATGTGTGTATTAAACTTATCACTCTCTCGTATAAAATTAAGATTCAAACTGTGCTCGAGGTGGGGTTTATACTTTCTTTATTTTTTGTATGTCTCCCATCTCGAGCAGGTCTATCTTGTATTTGAAAGTTATGCCAAAGAGCCAGAATAAATCTATATAAAAATTGTCTTCCCTTTCGGGGCGTTTTGTACAGTAGATCTGTACTTTTGTTAGTAATAAGAATGGAAGGTAGGAAAAGGTAATATTTAAAACTGTAATACGTACAAAGTCCTAGCCATAAGGGTTTCTTTTCCAGACTCTTTTATGGGCCTGTTCACTTCGCGTAGCGCCATGTGACATAGCCCCATAACGTCCTTATCTGTACTTTTCCTTATGGTGGAATTTATCACTTTTTGTCTATTATTATAACTTGACCGCATGCTTTCATTGTTGTAACTATAAAGTTTGTTATTTTGTAAAGTGTGTTTTTGTTAAAATTACCGTCTAGATATAGTATATTTTGTTGTTTGTATGTATCGTTTTTTTTTGTATTTCTGTTATCACTTTTTCTCTATTATCTTTTTTTGTCTGCATTGCAGCAGTGTATGTTTTTTTATTAAAGGGGCCTTTTTTACACAGCGGACATTTGGGCGGTACTCTGACCATATGCCGTCTCGCTACCGCCTCTCCCGTCAACCAAGCATCATGCATGTATTTGAAGCAGAGACTTTGAATTTTTAGGGAGCCTTGTTTCGACCAGTGCCCCCATGCTCTTGTCCAATTAACATATATATGTCCTCTTTCTATTTTGCATGATAGTTTTCCTGTTATTTCCTCTCTTATCCAAGTATAAGTAAGTTTCTCATCCACATCCCATAGCTCTTTTTTATCTCTATATTTAAATAATAAATCTTTAACACTTTTAAATTTCCCCGGGCTTTCAAGCAATTTAGTAAGATAATTGTTTTTATAAATATCAATCCTATTCCTTAATATAAAACCAAACCAGTAAATATATATTCCCTCCCACAGTAATTTGGGGTCTGCATTTATTCTTTTAAACCCATTTAAAATGTTTGTTATTTTTAAAAGTATCGGGCTAGGTATTCCTATCCCACCCCTTTCTTTGGCCCTACATAAAGTTTCTTTATTGATGTAATGCATTTTAAAATTCCATATGTATTTAATAATCTTATTATCTATATTATTTAAAGTAAGGTTGTTTATGTCAATAGACTTCATGATATAGTTGACATTAGCGTACATATATGTTTTTGCCACTTGGGCTCGTTCCATGAGGCATAGCGGCGTTAGTGCCAAGATATCAACATTTTTTTTAATTTCATTTTCTATTTTCTTACAGTTTTCTTTTTCTTCATTTAATCCAGAGTATACAACTAGTGCCTTAATTGTATTTTTAAACAGATGTGCTGGTAACCCTGAATGTTTACCTCGCCATTTGTCTATTTCTAAAATTTCTGTTTTATCTTGATTAACTTGCGATCCTGATGCTTTACCAAATATTTCAAATTCCTTTATTAAGTGTTTAAAGGAATTAGGATCTTCTATAAAGTTTGTGCAATCATCTGCATGCTGCAGCATTTTCACATCATCTTTTAAATTTGGAACTTTTATACTAACTATTTCTTTGTTGAGTTTTATGCTGATGCTTAGCATTTCAATTGCTATTACGTACAATAGCATAGGTAGTGGGCATCCTTGCCTCACTGATCTTAGGATTTCGAATTTGTCCGTCATGATCCCATTTTAACCTGTACTCTCAAGGTTATGTTATTGTACAATATTTTTGTCCAATTTCGGAAATTGTCTCCGAAGCCGAATTTTTTAAAAACTTTTTGTATATAGTTATGTTCTAATCTGTCAAAAGCTTTTTCTTGATCGAAAAGTACCATGGCAGCTTTTCTTTTGTTTTCTTTTAGATAATCTATAATTGTTTTTATATTTAGAACATTATTTTGTATATTTCTCTTTTTAGGTCCACATGTCTGGTGTATATTGATAATTTTATCCATACCTTTTTTATTGTTTGCCAGAATCTTACTTAAAATCTTATAATCCATATTTAGGAGGGAGATGGGCCTCCAATTTTTAAGATCTTCTCTGTCTCCCTTTCCTTTATATATTAAAGTTATAACTCCCTCCCTCATTGTTTCTGACATTTTATTATTTCTAAGTAAAATATTATTGTATAACCATTCAAGTATGGGCAACAACTCTCCACAGAATTTCATATAGAAATCCGCAGAGAGTCCATCTCCTCCTGGTGATTTCCCTTTATTTGCAGTTTGTATACTTTCTTTTATTTCCTCCTGCGAGATGAAATCATCACATAAGCTTTTATGTTCTGATGATATCACCTCGCAGGGGATACTTTCCAAATATTCATCGATTGTTATTCCTGCTATATCCTGTGTTTTATATAAATCTGAATAAAAGTCTTTAATGTAGTTCATAATTTTCTTCGGATCTGTTGTTAATTTATTTTCAGCTATTTTTAATTTATCCAAGGTTCCCCCCCTTCTTCTCTCTTCTCTTTTATATAGACCTTCTGCCTGTTTATATATTTGTGTAAGTTTTCCAGCCCTAATTTCCTACCTCTCATTTCCTCCTCTATGATTTCATCTAATCTCTTTTTTAGTTTGTTTCTAAATCACTACTATTTGTTAATTGTAGTTGAAATTTAATAGACTCTTTTTCCCACTTTAATTTCCTACTTTTAATATTTGAAAATTTAATAGATATTTCTTTAAATTTCTTTTTTAGGGTTTCCCATTCCATAATAATGTCTAAATTTTATTTTTGTTTAAAATCTTCTATTTCCTTTTTTATTTCATTTACAAAATTTATATCTTTTAAAAGTGAAGTATTAAACATCCATTTTCCTTTTCCCCATCTTTCTTTAGTTTTTGTTTCTATGGTCATGAATATAAGTTTATGGTCCGAAATTTTTAAGATAGATATTCCCGCTTCTTTGTGGATTTTTTCATTAAAATTTATACATAAAAATTTGTCTAATCTACTCCATTTATTAATTTTATATTCATATGTGTATTCTTTCCGTAAAATATTTAATCTTCTATATACGTCCACCAGTTTATGTTCTTTTAAAAATTGTTCCATATCGGGTTTAATTCTTAAGTCATTTGATGTTAATTCCCCTTCCCTGTCAATGTCTTCTCCTATCCAATTGAAATCCCCCCTAAAATGACATTCTCCATTGTATATTTTTCTAAATATTTTGTTAGTTTCTCTAGAAAAAAAATTTTATGCTCCCTATTGGCTGGCATATAAAATTTGTAGGCTCCCTATTGGCTGGCATATAAAATTTTATAAAATGTGTGTTTTTCAATCATAATATGTAAAAGCCTTCCTTTAAATTAACTACCTTCATTTATTTTTCCCCAAAATATACTTCTTTTATTTTTTATTAAAATGGCTACTCCCCCTTTTGTCATTTCCTGTATAATCATTCGTTAAAAGAATACCGTTTAAATGGCTTTCACATAATGCTTTAATTTCATTATTAAAACCGTTATGTGTTTCTTGAAAAAAGCATAATATCATAGTTTAAATCTTGTAGAAATTTAAGTAGTCTATTCCATTTACATTTATTGACAGGACTTGTAAGTTCATTCCTTCCATTCCTGTCTCTTCCCAGGGTGTCGCATTGATGGTTATACCTCTATATAATTATTGTATCTTATGAAAAAGATTATATTAAATTTTTATTATCTTAAATTATATTGAAATAAGTTAAAAATAAGTTAAGTGGGGGCACTGGTCTGCCCACCCCCCTGTAAAGAGTTGTGTGTGGTTTCATTTCCTGATGTTGATGTTAGGTTATTTTCATGTAGTGTGGTATTCGGTTCACTCGTTGTTCCGGTCATAACGGTATCTTTTGTGTTTTCAGTGCTGTAGTCTGTTTCCGTTCCAGTCTCTGTCACCATCTCTGTTATTTCCTCCTCATTTTCTCCCTTGTCACTCTCACTGTCCATTTCCCCATCTGTTTCTTCTTCTTCTCTTATCTTTTTTGGTTTAATCTTTCTTTGCTGGGTGGGTTCTTTTTGTGGCGATGTCATCTTTTCTTGCGGAGATACAGATTTCGCTTTCCTTTTATGTCTGTTCATTTAGGTAGAGGTGTCGACGTTAAAGTTGTTATCCCCATACTTTCATTTTCTTCCTCTTCTTGGATTGGTTCGATCTCTAGTCCTTCAAATCTGTTCTTTGTATAAATTTGGTTCTCTTTAATTGGTGTTGAGATTTTTCCAGTCTTGTTTGGACTCAAAATCTCTTCCCATTCTGGGGTTTTCTGCCCTTCTTCAATATTTGTTAAGTCCATTTCTGGTAGTGTCTGTATCTTACTCTCTTCTGTTATCTGCCTGATGAGTTCCAGGATTTTTTCTTGGTCCTCTGTGTGCTGTTGTTGTTGTTGTACCTGCAAATGTTTGTTTGCGGCAGCTTTGCTTGCATAGGTTTCTGCTTCTGGTGTTATTATCCCTTTACAGTCTCTGGGGCCATGTCCTGTCTGGTGGCATTTAGGGCACATTCTGTCATTTTCACACCCTTTATACCTGGATTTAAGCCCAACTCCTAGCACATAGAAGAAAACCTGTATTTTCTTGGCATCTTCTTTGTCCACATAGATTAATCTATTTCCAGATTTTATGGTATGGGGGCAAAGCCCCACACAGTTGCCATCTTGTGTATAATCACCCTTGCCCCAAACCTTTTTTAAATCTTTTCTGCTAGCGCACTGCTCTCCACTTCCATTGGGAGTCCCATTATATGGATTTCAGTTGTCCTGGGCTCTATCTCCCTTATAAAGGGAGGAGTTTTGGTAACCTGGACCTGCATACCTTTGATCTGTATTGTATCTGTCTCAATTAAATTTCTTCTTTCTTTTGGGTTGAGTACCAACTTGTTGATACCTCCATTTTGTAGTGCGTCGATTTTCCCTATATCTATGCCTAGGGTATTGAGCGCCATCAATACTTCCCCTTGCCTCGGGATCAGTTGAATATCTCCAAAATCTAGCATTTGGCATCCTTCAAACACAATTCGTACAAGAATAGGTATTCCTGAGTCAAAGAAGTCAAATGTAAAGAATAGCTTGTTAGGTTGACTTTTATATGATGTTCTTAACACAGTAAAATAAAAACATATGGCCATTAGTGTCTAGCCTTATTGTAAAACAAACTCGCACGGTTTCCTAGCCGACTTAAATATACAGCTTTGTGTACTGACCGTCAGTTTGACAGGTAGGATTATGGCTTCTTAGTATGCCAACACTTACCTACTGAAACCCTGACTGCTGATAAATAGACTTATTCCGACGACCTTAATTGTGTTAATTATTTAAGTTAATGTAACAATTGTTTCCAGTATGGTTACTATACTTTGACCCTTAGCTTATTTATACTTACAGTTATAAAATTGCAGTGTAAATCAATATATCTCATAATTCTTAAACGTCAACCGATTTTTATAAATAAGATATGTGGTCCTACGTTTTTGATACTGATAGTAACATCGGAGTAATCAATTATTGGATTAAAATATCAAATGAAAAAGTTGACATTTTATACTGAGTCTCGATAAGTACAGGTAACGGATGTTTCTCCTCCATTACCTGTCTAATTGGGGTGGCTTTAACATTTTTTGTTTGTTTGTTTGTTTTGGGGCACCAGACAGATGCTCGCCCCCCCCCCCACTTGTCCAAAAAAATGGAAAGTGTTTTTATGCATGTGTTTTCCCCCAGGTGTGTTGTATGTTGTTTTTTTAAGAAAAGAATTCCGATAAAAAATGTATTTGAAAAATATTTTGACGGGGTATTTGTTTGATTTCCTAGTGTTTTCTACAGGGTGGTTCTTCTTAGTTGGTTTCTATCACCTAACTCGAAGTCCCATTCCTGATTTTCTAGTTGATCTTGGCTAGAGGTCACCTATATTCCGTGTGTGCCATGTGTATATTACTATATGTATGTGTGCTATATATAGTTTTCTTTGTAGGGATAGCCAGTTATTCAAATTTTAACCCAGTTGTCTTACAATCTTATATTTTATTAATGGTTATATTTATTTCAAATTTGGAATTTGGCGAAGAAACGGTGGACTATTGGTTTTAAAAGAAAGAATAAGCTGTTGTTTTATGTGTGTGTTGGTCTGTGTCGTTCTTCGCTTAAATTAATGATTAGGTGAGATGGGCTCGAGCAGGGGTCTACACTTTTTTTATTTACTGTATTTCTTCCTGCTCGAGTTAGTCCGCCTTTATTTATTTAAGATTATGTTCAAAAACAAACAAAAGGTAATTTTCATATTTATTTCCCGCTAAATGGGGATAGATACACAGTACGTCGGCTGTGTAACAGAGACAGAGTGAATTAGGGCGAGAGTATATACGAGTAGTTATATTTTTGTGTTGTACGCCTGAGTTTCCCACCTGGGGATATTTCCAAAACTCTTTCACGGTCCTGTTCACTTCGCGTAGCGCCATGTGACGTAGCCCCGTGACTTCATTATCGCGTACTTCCCCCATTAGGGATCCCTGTCCCTCCCTGTTTTTCTCATTTCCTATACCCATTAAGAATGAGAATATGAAGAACAAAATGAAGGAAAAAAGGTTTCTTTAGGTTTAGGAAGTTATCTGACTGGAAGATTTGAGAGTCATAATAATAATTTATGTGTGGGACATTTCTACAAATATTCAGTTTTAGGAAGTTATATGATTGGGAGATTTTTATATTTGCTTGTTAAATGTTTGAAATTTAAATTGCGATTGAAATTAAAAAATTGAATTTTGTTGTTTTTTTCAAATTTTAATTTTATTTCCCTATCACTATGATCTGGCCACAAGCTTTCATTGTGTCTACACTATAGTCAGTTATTTTATATAGTGTTTCTTTGTCAAATCTCCCATCTAAGTATAGTAAGTTTTCTTTTCTATATATGTCGTTCTTACTAATGTTCCCTATAACTCTTAGTCTTTCTACATTTCTTTTCTCGCACTGAGTGATAACATGATGTTTGCTAAAAATAGTTTTTATACACAGTGGACAATTTGGCGGTATTGGACCATATGCCCTGGCACTGTAACCTCTCCCGTCAACCATGCATCATGCATGTATTTTTAAAGCAGAGGCTTTGTATTTTAAGGGAGCATATTTTAACCCAGTGCCCCCATGCTCTTTGCCAATTAATATATAGCTTATTTTCTTCTACATTTTTTTTTACTTTTTTGTAGTTATTTTCCTTGTACATTTGTATGTCAGTTTATCGTCTAGTTCCCATTGCTCTTTATTATCTCTATACATCTGTAGTAGTTGTTTAATATATCTATATCTTCTAGGTATTTCTAGTCTTTTTACAAGTTTATTATTTTGATAGATGTCTCTTCTGTTTCTCATAAGAAACCCAAACCAATATACATATATCCGTTCCCACGGTTATTCTGGCTCTGTATTTTCTAAAATCTATTTAGAATATTAGCATGCTTAATTAACATTCGATTCGGCATTGCTAGTCCTCCTTTTTCCCTTGCTTTATATAAAGTTTCTTTTTTCATATAATGTGTTTTAAAATCCCAAATATAGTTAATGATAGGTTTATCAATTTTTTGCAATGTTGTATTATTAATGTCGTTTGACTTTAGTATATAACTAATATTTGTATATATGTATGTTTTGGCCACTTGGGCCCGTTCCATGAGGCAGAGTGGCGTAAGTGCCCAGATGTTCACATGGTTGTCTATTTTTTCTCTCATTTCCTTACAGTTTGCTTGCTCTTCTCCTTTTCCGAAATATATACCTAGTGCTTTGATTTTCTCCTTGATCTGATGGGGGTAATCCAGAGTGTTTTCCCCTACAGTTTCCTATTTTTAGTAATTCCGTTTTTTCATGGTTGATTTTTGACCCCGAGGCTTTTCCAAATTTTTCAAATTCCTGTATCAGATATTTATAGGAATTAGGGTCTTTTATGAAGTTTGTACAATCATCGGCGTGTTGTAACATCTTTGTTTCCTCTTTTATGTTTGGAACTTTTCTGCCTTCAATCCTTGTATTTAGTCTTATATTTATACTTAGTATTTCTATTGCTATTACATATAATAGCATAGATGGAGGGCATCCTTGCCGCACTGATCTTTGGATTTCAAATTTCTCAGTACTAGCTCCGATGACCTGCACTTTTAAAGTTATTTTGTTGTACAGGATTTTGGTCCATTTTTGGAAATTGTTTCCAAAACCTAATTTTTCTAGCGCTTTTTGTATGTAGTTATGCTCTAATCTGTCCAAAGCTTTTTCCTGGTCAAAAAGTAGCATGGCACCTTTTTGACCACATTCATTTAAATAATCTATAATTGTTCTTATACTTAAGATATTGTTTTGAATAGCTCTACCTTTCGGTCCACAAGACTGATTTTTATTAATTATTTTGTTCATTCCCTTTTTAAGCTTTTCTGCTAGTAGTTTACTTAGTATTATATAGACAGTGTTTAGGAGAGAGTGGCTTTAACCGGCTATAATATCATTTCCGTGAATGTGTCACCTAGTTTATGATTACTATACATTGACCTTTACATACAATACAATCATGTATAGTCCTATGTTTCATGTGTAGCCTGTTTGTAAACAAACATTCCCATTCCGAGATTAATATATGACTCTGAGTACTGACCGTCAGTTTAACAGATAGGATTATGGATTGTTTGCATGCCACCATCCTACCTACTAAAACCGTCATTGCTGATATCTAGTCATTTTTTAACAGATACGTTGTAATTAATTGAGATATTTCTATCTACTAATTCACATAGTAATTGTTTGGATTGCGACGACGTTAGGCAGCAATGCTAACATAAATTTTGATGTTTATGTGAACGCTGCTGTTTCGGAAACTAGCGAATTTGGGCGTCTTGTCGCATGCAGTTTTTTTTTTTTTTTTGTGGCAGTTAAAAATAGGGCCTAGCCGTTTGTTAAATAGCAGTTCAAACAGAATTTATGCATTAAGATTATGGCCTTTCACCATAAAACGGATAATGCCATACAGCCAACTATTTCCTTTTCGGTTTAAATGAACTTATCAGCTGCAAAGTATTTGGGCCTAAATTGCCTGTATTTGCAGAAAACGATACGGTCGTTATCTTTCAATCTCGCAGCCAATAATTTGTTTACTGTTATATTTCTTAATACAATATTCGGAAACTGTCATACCCCTCGGACACCCTAGGGGTAGAATATTTCCAACGATCACTTTCTTGATACCTTTTTGTATCAATTCATTGCAGATTTTCTCAATATTATTGGATACGTGGATACAAGATAAACTATGAGTTAATTCGTTTCCTCCTATTTGCCAAAATACATAATCAAATGTTGGTTGAATTTGTAACGTTACCAATCTCAGATTGTTGTCTGTAGTGCCACCACTGAAAGCGCAAAATTCTGTTTGTACCCCAGCTATATTTACTGGGCATTTTTCCATGTTCTCTTTACAAAATGTAAAAAGATGGGGAATAATACTATGTCCCAAAACGAGCAAGTCTGCCATGTCAAACACAGTTCGTACAAGAATAGGTATTCCTGAGTCAAAGAAGTCAAATGTAAAGAATAACTTGTTACGTTGACTTTTATATGATGTTCTTAACACAGTAAAATAAAAACATATGGTCATTAGTGTCTAGCCCTATTGTAAAACAAACTCGTGATGGGTATAAGACTGTTTCAAGACTACATAATTCATATGGCCGTTCTTTTGTCTTTACCTTGCTTCCCTTCTGTCATTGGACGATTTGGTACAGACACCTATTTGATGATAGTAAGTTATTCACACTTTCCTGTTTTTACTAGATTGGGCCGAGAAAGGGAGATGGAGCGAAGGTAGGTAGATATGTAAAATGTTGGATAGGAAAGAAAGAAGAGTATAACAGATGTTGATGTACAGTTAGTCAAGTAATATCTGGTTTATTTTCATGGAAATATTGTTTTTAAAATTGTATAACACAAAATAGCTATTTTCATTTATTCACATGGAAAGCTAAACTCAGACATGAGAAAATGGATAACTAAATTGTGACAGATAGATGTAGATATATTTGCTGGGTTTTTTAATGTGCCGCAGATGCCTCCAAAGAAAGAGAAGAGAGAGAGCTACTACTTTCCAGTTCTTTTCTCAAAACGAATAAGGAGTTGTCATAGCTCTTACAACCATACCGTTTGTAAACGAGACTGATTTGAAACCTTAACGTGTCATTTATAATGATTGCAAACTATCTTAATGTCTTTAGCATTTTCATACCTATATTCTACGTGATTGTAGGGATGCAACAGAACTGGGAAAGGGTGAATAAATGAGGAGATATCGAACGAAAAAGAGGAAAAAAGATAAAATGTAAATATTTGTGTGCAGAAATTTTCTTTTAATTAAAACTTTCAAAATTATTCGCAATACGTCTTGACATTAGGAGTGAGATGAAAGCTTCATTTCATACTTCATTGCTTTATTTAAAACATGGAACTTTTGCAAAACCTAAAATGTTAATCAAATAAATTGCTTATTGGCATAAAGTATACTTAGCAGAAATTTATTTTGTTTAAACATTTCCCTAAACAAGGACATAAGATATAATAAAAAAAAGAAATTGTCCAATTATTGTTGACAACCTAACAGCAAGGAGAACTATAGTATTATCATTAATCCTCACTAGAAACAGTGAAAAGTATCGAATTAAACAGTAACTATATCAGTTGGGTGCTAACAGCCGTACTTCTCTGTAAGGACCAGGAAAAATTGGTGAAAGACCAGGTCTACTAATTGGCAGGAGGACCAAGAGGACCACGAGCACCAGGAATACCAGGCAAACCAGTAGGACCAGGACGACCCTTTGGACCAGAACCTCCAGGAACCCCAGGCACTCCATCACGTCCACGAACACCCTTCGGCCCTGGAGGACCTAGAATGCAATTTAAAAAATTCACTTTTAACACTCCTCTGGATCAACGTACTTACATAAAACACAAGACTTGAAAAAGCGTTCAAAATCGTTTCTAAAATAAAATAGCAGATCTCGGTATTTAAATTTACTCGTCAAAGTGGCGTTGTTATTTTGAATACCATCATCAACATTATAAAGAAGTTTGATCCCAAAACCTGATAGATTTCTATGTACGATGGAGTTCGGGACTGAAACTGAAATCTATATATAGAAATCTAATACTTATACATGAGGTGTTGATAACTTAGAAAGACAGAAAACCTGGTAGCCACAGGAATAAATAATTCATGTAGCATAGACTAGATTTTAGGAATAAAATAAACGAAAGTATATAATAAGATAGGAGACGAAATACACTGCTCTGAGTGCGCTTTGTTATTATATGCGCCCACCGCCCATTATATCTTCCTATTTTGGATAACGTGGGTACGTAAGAAAGCTTGCCAGTAGCTTCTCGTGGGTCGGTGATTACTCCCGGGATTTTCCAGGGTTCATCCTCCACTAGTTATACTGGCCGCCATGTATAGCCTATCCTGTGCTGAAAAATGGTGTTAAACCCTACAGTAATAACAACACCAATCTCTTTTTGGAGGCGTTTTCTTACCTTACGGTAACTTAATCTTTAACTCTTATCTCTTTAGTTTCTGTCAGGGGTTGGTATAGCATGAAAATGAGGTAACATTTCGATCAAGGTCAGGACATTTTATCTCATGAATTAATACATGTAAATGTTAAATAGCAGGCTTAAATTTATAGACAGAGAGATAGATCAGTACCTATACAGGCGTACTGTTAGAAGAAAAATAACACAGTGCATAACTTACCTTGTTGTGCCAGAATTAAATCGAGCATGGACACAAGGAGAAGAAGAATGACAATTGTTTTCATTTTTCTTCTGTGTTTGTCTGAAACAATTGAGACTTTCATGATTATTTTTAAGTCATTTAATATCTATAATTTTAATGATCCATCTGTAGCGACGCTCACTGGTAGTAAGCGAGAAAATGAAGATTTAACGTTGCATATTTGTGCTCCTCCCACGCAATCAATGCATTTGCAAGATTTTGTTTTAGAAGGGAAAGCTCCGTTTATCTAAAGAGATTGCGAAACATTAAACAACAGGAAGATAAAGAAACAAACAAATACACAAAAAGAGGTGTAGTTGCATATGGCACAAGGACGTATTCACCAGACCTTTACGCATGCGTGAAGAACAACATTCTGTCGGGTCATGGAAAGACAAGGATTCGACCGTTGATTTTGACTATATCAAAATTATGCAAAATAATATTAATTAGCAGTGAGCAAGATACATGGTATGCTTTTGTCCAAAGCTGCTATGTTTAACTGAGAGAGAATGCAGCTTTGGAAAAGAAAGTAGATGTTATTGTCCAAACGTTTTATATAACAGATTGGACGGTTGAGACAGGGATAGATTTGCACATTCTTGTTCAGTTCACCTAGAGTTTGTTGAATTGGCTGAAATTATTAATGTATTTCTCCGTAATATTCCAATAAAAATAAACTTCGCTCAAGAAAGTTTTGGGGAGACTCACGATATTTCTTAAACATTAACATACTCTATGTAAAACCGTTAAAAATGTGTGTCACAACAGTGAAATAGTACTTTCAAGATATACCAGTGTGTAAGAAGATGTAACTGCATGACGTGAAAGAGAGAGGACCATCCTAATGTAGTGCCGTTTGTAGACTTATCTCGAGTTGCTTTCAATTATGAATAGTTCAAAGTTTGTGCCTTCACTGACACCAACTAGTCTCCCAGTGGGATTTTATATCGTGACAATATGGACAGCTGTGCTTAGCTACTGAACTTTGACACCGATGATGAACAAAATATGTCAGTAAAATTGATTATTTACTGGATAAGTCCACTGCCCAATCAGAAAGGGATGTATGGCATTGCAACATATGGTAATGAAGACAGCGGCTGATGCACAGATGGTCATAGAAACTGACGTGAAAATCGTTATTGTCTCTGGAAATATTTAAAATATCCACAACAAATGTAATATTAATAAACACCACAGATGGAATCCTATTATCTTTACCACAACCTCTACCACATGCCAAATACTAATATTACTCCTGCAACTAACGCCACTAATGCGTAGACTACTAAAAATACTACTATTACTCACAGGTTTTCTGCAATGATACATGATTGACTCTTACGTAAATATGAAAGTTTTCAACTTGAGTATTAGGTCTGAGAAAGAATTGCATATTTTGAGTCACCGCTGTGAGTGAAGATGAGTATTGCCTCAATATCTTCTAAAATGTGTTATCAGGCAGTGCTCGCATTACGGCCTGAAATATCCTTAAAATAAAATGTGGACGTATGCCTGTTTTAGTGTCGGATTTCACGAGTAAATGACGCTATGATGTGTTGTCATATTCATTCTTGTTCCGGGCCGCACCCGCAACAAATGACTGTATTACGCACAATGTCTGTGTTAACCAAAACATTCAGCTGTAGCACACAAAAGAAATACATATTTCTAGCAGAGGAATAAAACTTGTCCGCATACCCTAATATATCTGAATGATCCAGACGATATACATGGCGATACATGCAAAGAGGAAATTTAGTTCGACTGGTCCAAGGCAACCTGCTTGTTTTCTTATTTGTGTGTAAATGAAAATACGGTTCAGATTCTGATTAATTTTCCTATTACTATCTGCGAAATATCGGATACATGCTTTAGCAATTGCCTCAGATGTTGAGGAATCTTCATACTCAGCAATAAGTGTTTATGTCAATTGTTTATGTTCCTTATAATATGACCAGTAACACCTCAGTAGGTTTGTAGCAATTCGCACTTTAAAAATGGTGTCACTACATATTGTCTTTATGCGTGACATATGGACCTTTTAATTAAATAACAAATTAGAAACCTTTGCTTGATTTTGACGAAATCGTATATTTGAGGTTTCTAAAGAAACAATGATGCACATTAAAAGGAATAAACTAAAAATCAAATGAACATAAAAGCTATACAAAACAATCTCTCGGATCTGGGAGATGACTAGATAACCGAAAATGTTCAATAAATTAATTTTTTCGCAAATGTGTATGTAATCGGATTAGTCTCTGAAATAAAATTGATAAGAATGGTTCAGTGTAATGTATAAGATTCTGGATATTGCATTTTACTCAAGTCATTATTCATTCAACATAAATAAGAGTTTATTCAATAAAACAAATCTAAAAACGAAATTTCAAATCTGCAGGTGCTTTAGTTATTGCACGTTGACATACTCGCATCAAATAAGAAATTGGAGCTGTTAGAGGATACCTGTGCAGTTTCCAGTTTGTCAGCAGAGGATGGAGAGTGCACAAGTATAATCTGTCTATAGGAACCAGGTATACCATGGATTTCTGGGTCTTCTACAGGACATGGTTATGTCTACTCTGTCCTGCATGATTTAGACTTATCCTTAGTTAGTGAGGACATTCATCCCCACATTTATCTGGAATCTTGAGAAGGAACCATCTTACTTTTTTCTCGGTTAGACAAAAGGGCCCAGTCTAGTCCCCATGGTTTGCATTCTATGGTCTTAAAGTAACAGAAAAGTGATAAAACCAACATACTTTATAAATTCAACAAATAATTTATTTCCCTATAATGCAAAGTAAAAGTTTAAAATAACTTACAGTATTGCAAATTAAATTACAGATAGCCCTAAAAGTTCTATCACAATTCCAAAAGTATAGAGTTCCCAATGTACTCCAGTGGTGTTCCAGATAAATTCAAACCTTGAATGTGCTGATATATGAATAACCTGGAATAGTACTGATTTTCTAAAAGTATTGAACCCCATTTTGTATAATTTCAACAGGCGTTTCTTGCGGTCAAATTTGTCAAACGCATCACTGAAGTCCACTACAATGACACCACTTTCATCACATGTTGTAATCTATCATGGATCCATTAAGACAACCGTACGAGCTGAGACTAACATTTGAGTTTCGTTCTAAATCCAAGCTGGCATGGGTACAATAGGTGATTTTTGTCAAGGCATGTCTTAATGTCAATGCTGACTTTGGTACAATAGGTGATTTGTGTCAAAGTAGGTCATAAGGTTAGACACAAGAATGTGTTCCAGAATTTCATAGGATATACAAGTTAGAGAAATTGGACTGTATTACTCTAATTTGGTTTTTGGACCTATTTATAGTAAGTGATGACCAGAAACATTTTTCCAATCTGTTGGGACTGAATCAGAGGAGGTAAACATGCTGCAAAGGACTGGGTTTTTAAGGATGCAGAGTGTTAGGATGTCATGACTGCTTTGACTGTACTTAGATTTGAAAGCTGCTTAACCACGTCTTCAGTGGTGACAAAATATTGTCAATTGATGGCTTTGTTCAATTTCTCGGAAGTGCACATTTTTCTAAGCTTAAATGAAACTGGTATTGTGAAGATTGAACGATATGTTTTGTTTGTTTTGTTTTGTTGCTGTTGTTGTTTTGTTTTGACATGCTTTGCTTGAGGCATATTGACTTTCACTGAAGTAGATGTGTTCCTGTGAGTTTTATTTCTACACTGTATGCGAATATCCAAAATCTGTTATTAGGTTTGGTGTCTTCTCATCCGCTTTTAAAGGGCTCGGCTAATAGTTATCAGCTTGCCTTTTGATCTTGAAATCGATGAAAAATATTTAGTGGAAAATCTTTTATGTCTGAAAGCCTCTTGGTGCTTCACCAATATTACAAATACGGCTGACAGTAGTCTAAATAATTGATTTTTCCACGTCTGCCAAAACATAAATTGGATCATATATAGTTGCAAATAAATATTGTCATAAAATCAGACATTTAATGATGTACGTAATAAAATACATTAGGTACGCGTGGAAAAATATACTGCCGCCAAATAAAAAGGCTTACATTATGATTTTGATTATAGACCATCTGTGCAACTACGCCTCAAGCCACATGCAGGTACCTAACCACACAAGTTAAATAACAACTGTCATTAATATTATCGCGGATCGTTGTGGTTATGCTTTAATGATTTCCAGTTTAAGGTAAATTCTGAGAACAATATCAACGATGATATATAAAATATATAAAACCAAACATTGTTCATGCATAATTTGTATCCGAATGCAAACATAATAAAGTATTGTCTGTTATTCCATAATGCACCAGACATAGGTTTACGATATTCATAATACGCACGTATGTTGCATGAATATTTATGGTATATGTGTGTCTGCCTAAATACCCTTCCGTAGGTTTGACCATCTGTCTGTCTCTGTCCGTATGTCTTCATGCAGATATAGTTAATCAATTGAAATTGATAAGGTCTTAGCATTATTATATATTGTCCCAACTGTAACAATACTGATTGGCTACAAACTATTGAAATGCATCATACAACGTACCTTCTACTTCTTTTAGCTCATGATCACGATTTAGTAACTCATATTTTCGATTTAATAAATCATCTTGACTTAGTAACCCATGATCTCGACTTAGTAACCCATGATCTCGATTTAGTAACTTCTGAGTCTGACCTATCTAAAATGCATTTTATTTAATGAATTTAAACATGAACATAGCAAGATATGCCATATAGAAGGTAAAGGATTAAGACAAAAACCATGACCTGCAAGGTTCTCCACGCTTGACGATGCATGAATTGTAAACAGATAAGAACATATGTCGGTTGACAGTAAGTTTTAATGACCGAACAAATTTTGAATAGTCTTGGTGAAGACTATCTTGGTTCAACAGTAGCATTTAGGAACATAAGATCGAAATTAGAATTGCACAGTACTTCCTTCTAGAGCGATTCGTTGCGAATGCGAATCATTTGGAAAACTGGATACTTGCTGTTTACAACTGTTCATGACCTGTGGAAGTGCATGCTTGTTAGAAACATGTGCGATTAGGTACATCTATTTGACTTTTACCATATGGTGTGAGGGATTGAAAGAGTTAGATACGTTGGTGTTGGTAATAAAAGCAAGTGGAGTGGAAAATAAATTGTGTGCACTTTCAGCATATTCATATCCCCAAAGAGGTGATTCGATTATAATAAGTGAACTGCAATTTGTCTAAGTATGACATAAAAAATGGTAAATATATCTCCAGATAAAAGAAAGATGTCTGGGAACACGAGTGTTAATGTGTTTTTGAAGTTTTAATGGAGTCAGTCTGCCGAGTCGCAATGGATAATGTATTCATTCTCGAGTGGCCGAAGGAAGAAACGAGTTGTAATAAAGACTGGTATTAACTTGTTTATATTAAGTAACAGCTGGGTGAATCAGAGGAGTGAGATCGGGAGATGTGCTGTAGGGAAGTGTGAGATAGGGAGGGATTGAATCAGTTGTCGTTTTATTAAAATATATTTTAATAAATCTGTGTTTTTGTCGGCTGGATTCAAAACTTAATTCTCGATGTAGTGCTTCAGTAGATACTTATTTCGTTCCACAAGTCACGATAATGGCTGCCTCATGCTGTATTATTGTTTGTTTGTTTTCGTTTTTTCATTTTGTTATCTGTTCTCGGGGTAATATGCGGTTAATTTTGATTTAGTAAGCTGTGATTTCGACTTAGCTAGAAATCTCGGCTTACGAAACTCATGATCTCGGCATAAGAACTCGTAGTCTCGACTTAATAAATCGCTATGTCGATGTAACACCCCACTTGTAAGGGAATTGGGTTGATTGGCGGATAGTACCTTCTTTCAAGGTGTCCGCTTTATTCGGTTCTCGTTATCTAGGAGATGATCGCCCTCGGTGTTGTTGCCCGGATCGAGTAAACTTTTAGGTAGAATAAATAGAGATCTGAGCTGATATAGAGAACATAATGACCCGAGCCCCTGTACATAATGATCAAAATGTAATCAATTACATAAACAATGGTGATAATACAATACGTTAGGAAGATACACTTCTTTTTGGAATAAATCTTTCATCGAATTTCAAAACACAAATATATTTATAAAAATAGCCGATCTGTGTTACTGATAGAATTAGTTCATCATACGATCAATTGAACAATCGAATTCGTTGCCTTGTACAATTGCATAACCTGCTTAGCTCTGGTTCACTCTAATTTCACTGCAGCTGTTCTCTATCTTTCCGCCTTTGGCCTTTCTTCTTCTCTCCCAACCTCCCTATTGTCTAGCCTCCTTTCGGCCCTCAAACTTTATGTGGGTATGTGGATATGTAAGCATGTAGATACACAGATACTTGGATACGTCAGTGCGTAATTACATCTGAGGATACGTCTGGGAATACGTCTGAAGAGCTATTTTCCCCTTTTAAAACAAACAGAAAACAACCTAAACTTTCTGTTGGTTATCCTACTGTGAAGAGAACATTACTCCCCTCTCGTTATCAGATAATACTATCGGCATTCAAAGAGAAACATAAGGCTATTTAGTCGGACCAAGCATGGCAGACCGAAACAATCCTATACTGTACTTCCTAATGGCTAATTCATCACTCCCATTAACAGCACACGAGACATACCAGTTCCGTTCTAGTCTCAATTATACAAATGAATGAACGAAATTCATTATATGGCTGAACTACCTTATGTTCAGCGAATACACACATTCAAGTCTTTACATACATTAAATTACACTTCATGGCTTAACAACGTTAATTTCAGTCAATATGTACTCAAGTCTTTATCATACGTAAAATTACCTAAGACCGGTAAATTCACACGGATTCTCGTAACTCATATCAACTAAAGTAATACCTGCAATTCTAAGAACCTAGTTCCTATACAAACAAGACGACAAATTCAAACAATCGACAACCTTATATAAAGAAGATTATTGTACGATTCATATAGATAAATTGAACACAGTTACACTCACATCAAGATAATTGATCAACGAATTTAAATTAATAAATTCATGCAAATATTTTCAAATAATTCAAGCAAATCATTATATTGGTATAAACGAATCTTATGAATCTGACGCAAATACCTTTGTGCTTTCAACCGTTTCTCGCTTCTACCGCCAAAATTGTGTCCGTCGACCTTCCAGACATCCGATCCCTTGGACAAATGTTTCAAAAGAGAATTTCCCCTGTACCTTTACTCTTGCAGCAAAGATTAGACTATTTAGATTTCCTGCAAGGAAATTTCGTTTGGGAAACACGCCCCAATTTAGCGTAACCAATCAGGATTAAACATATTTACCGCCTTTTATAACTAGGCGCAAAAATTGCGGTCAGCTTTCCTTAGGTTTTCGAATAACTGTTTCTGGAATAATAGTCCGTCTCGCGGTTAAGTAAACGAATGCTTAATTGAAAAATCTCTACCTCTACCGACCAGACATTAGAAATCATTGCAGTATAGCGATTTAACAAGCGCCTGTCCCCATAAATCTAACTAATTGTTTTCTGGCCTAAACTAATGTGCTTTTCGTAGATCGACAGAAATTTGTCCCCACACAGTCGACTTGCTCAGTTCGACTAAGGAACACAAGAACTCTAGATGTTTGAGCGAGAGTTTTCACCATAGCTGTATCTTTCTTTTGTGGACAACTTTTTAATTTCAAATAAAAATGTTCTTTTGAATACAGTCCTCAGTAAATCTGGTTATTTATTCCGTGGTATCAAGCAGGTCGTCTCTATAAGCAGCCAAAACATGATCATGTTCGATGTTAGTTATCAGTACCTTAGGACACATAACTGTACTCACCTTTTCCAGAAAATCATATTGTACCTTTAACAAATGAAATCTGTGAATGAGTCAAATGGTCAAAATAAATACCTCTACACTGGGTAATACATTCAGTCTAACGTGAACAATATGAAATAATGGGACTACCTGAAGTCCACATTCCACAGGTATTTGAACATTGATAAGAGCTCAAAATACCATGGCCTTGAATCATTTGGAATCAAGCAGCTGTATTTGTTTCTTTTACCCAAAACACCGTCTTGAAGAAAATGGTCAAATTAGTGTCTTCCAATGGCGTATCATGATAAATTGGCTTTGATGAAGGCTGCTTATTTTCCCTTATTTACTTTCTTTATTATTACCAGATATTTCTGTTTGGGTACGTATATGCATGGCCCTAATTCTGATCTATTCGGGTTTGAATTCTGAATTTTAAAAACAACACAAGTATACGTTTGTTTCTAATGCCAGAAATACAATTCTGCAATCCTCCGAGGGATTGTAGTAGGTGCGTGTGTGTGTGTGTGTGTGTGTGTGTGTGTGTGTGTGTGTGTTTGTGTGTGTGTCGTAGTCAGGTGAAACAATCGCTAGTTAGTAGAAACTTGTAAATGGTCCGGACCGTCTCTCTTCTGGTTGCCTTCCAATCTTTGACATCCGAGCAATCAAAAAGTAGACCAAATATGATGAATCATGCAAGATATATACTCGGACAAATAGTAATAACCAATAAAAACTACAATTCATTTGGATCCCCTCCCACATTCAAGTTGAGGGAAACGAAAAAGCAGACGCAGAGACAAGAAACTGTCTCAAGGCACCTATTGTTGAAAATAACGCCTTCATTGTCACTAAAATAAATAGCATCATTCATAACAAAATAAATGCAGTATGTCAAGAACACTGGGACAAGGCCACCACAGGTAGACAAATGAACAAAAGAGAAAGGAAAAACAATTACGCACATCAATAACTCGTCCTTCAAAAATCCATACGATGTCACCATAATAAACAGGATAAGATCAGTAAGAACCCTATTGGCAAGATCTTTAGCAAAAGATATCAAATGTGCCAAAAGAACAAACTGACCCCACTGCCCGATTCCGGAAACACCCCAACATGTGCTAAACACCTGCGACGTAGCACATACCCGGAGTTACTAGGGACCAAAAATAAAACCTTAGAGAGGTACATCTAATAACCTCCTGGAATGTGTAAATTAAATAGAAAAAAAGACGGCAAATATAAATTAACGAAAGAATTCAAAACTAAATGTAATGCGTAACCCCATCCACCTCCACCCCATCCGGCTACGACAAAACAGTAATCAGAGTGGTCGAAAGACAGCGCTTTATAGCAACCACTAAACCCAAAACAGTGGCTCGGGAAAAATAACAATATGCTAAGCGATACAAATTCTCAAAACTAATCGAAATTAATAAATTAAACCCACCTCCTTGGATACAACAAAACAAATAGTCGAAATGGTCGAAAGACACAGCCTTATGGATTAAATAAAAACAGTGGCTCGTGAAAAAACAATATTACAAAAACAGATGACACTAATTCAAAACTGACCGAAATGAAAAAACCCAACCCACATCCCAATCTACGATAAAACAAAAAGTCGGAGTGATCGAAAGACATAACGTTATAGCAACGACAAAAACATAAAATAGTGGCTGAGAAAACATTAATATCAAGTTAAAAGCTAAAATAGTACTGATAGTAAGACAATAATAATAAAATCAACAGAAGGATACCAGTACGACTAAAATTAAGGCCATCAATGTAAACAGATGAAAGCAATCACACAAATAAGGACATCTAAACTAATAAAATAAACCACACAAAATACGCATAATAAAAGCGAAATCAGTCTACAAGCTAATCATATGACCAATCAGGTGAGGAGTACACAGGCAATCAAAATTCAGGAACAAAGGACCAACAGGGCAAATAAGAGCAGTAACAAGGAAAATCAGGACATTTGCAGAAGACATCAAACCGCAAGATACGGGAAAATACGGGAAACAAGTAGCAGAAATAAAGCTCAGGAAAAGAAAGCAAGATCGTAGCAGGAAAAGGGAATAAGACAAGAGTTGCAGAAATAAAGAAAATCAAGAACAACATACGTAGAAAAAACATCATATACAGTACTAAAGAAAACAGGAAAAGAAGCAGACTTTAGGGAAACGAATGAAACCAGAAGAAACTGCCACACAAAACAATTAAAATAAACGCCAAAATCCCACCCTATAGATACGAAATTGCCACCCCAAATAAATAACTTCATGCCTAAACCCAAATATCCCACTTCACCACCACAAAAGAAACACACAAATCTATAACACACATCCAGTATAGCACATATAGAACACCACCCCACTTAAAGCACACACTTATGAAATAGGCTTTCATTGTGACCCAAGATTGCCCTCTTCCGACGAAATACTTTTTTGCCGTGAAATTATATTGATTAGTTCAGTTTACAAATTCATGACGTTCAGACACCCGAATGAAAATTACAAAAATCAACGGCTGCTGAAGCCTCGATAACTCAGAGCATATTTCTGAAAACACGGGTGCGAATAGTACACGAACAATAATACAACTTTTACAAAGTTGGAAAATTTACAACTTAGGAATCTTCAATTCAGATGTGACTCTCACATATTTGGAGGTAGGTTATGGGCTGATCCGCACAAAAAAGGAAACTGGACATAGAATTGATACAAATGTACTTACGCTGCTTGAGTGAAAGGTCAGACATTACAAATTTTAAATATTTGAGAAATAATCAAGTCTTATTTTTTCAAACAAAATGATACGAAAACTGAAGAAACTTTTCGTTCTTCTTCTTTTTGTGTCTATGCTCGATTTAATTCTGGTCCAATGTAAGTTTTGCACTATGTTCCTTCTTTCTAACAGTCATTCTGTATATGTATGGACCCATCTCTCTGTCTATAAATCAATGCCAGCTCTAGAACCATTGACATGATATATTAATTCAAGATATAAAATGTTCTGACCTTGATGGAAATGTTATCTCGTTTGTATGATATATCAGCTCCTGACAGAAACTAAAGACGTTAAAGATAATGATTCCCAGCTACGAGTTCATGAGTCATGAGCAGCAGATTAAGTTGCCGTAAAGAGATAATACGAGATAATACGAGATAAAATTTAGTATAAGCTGCATTAATTATTTATTCTTGTGGCAAATGTTTTCTTTCCAATTCCAGATTTCGTGTACAGCTATTAGATTTTCTTTGGTAGCATTGCTAACTCAAATCTCAGATAGCATTCACTGCAGATTATAAAATAAAACCGTAGCGAAATTATTTTCCGTATTGCATAATCATATTATTTTTTAAATCTTCTTAATTTTCATGAAACAACTTTCCTCGAACGTTTCATAAGCAAAGGTGACGCAAAGATGGCAACCAGTGAGTTCAATGAAAGTATGTTTATCAATGTTTTTTCTTCTTCTGCTTCCAATAATGTGTCGGGGTTCCTCGGGAAGATACTCGCACATGATGTGAACTATGCAAATGTGGTGAGAGTTCCAAGTACAGCTAAAAACAGGTTACAAACATATCTGGTTGGGAGGTAAGTAATCCTCGCGTTAACACCAGATCTGAAAGCATCGATAGATTCGGCGTTGACTAGGTTGGATGGTAGGGAGTTCCAAAGGTGGCTTCCTGATCGAAAGATGTAGTTCTTGTATGCGTTGACTATAGTGAAGGGGGCGAGAAATCTGCGTGAATGTCCTTTAGTATAAGCACCTGTCTGGTGGAGGGATGGTACTTCTGGGAAGAAAACCAGGTGGTGAACGTTGATTTTACTTTTTCGGGGCATGTGGACAGGTTTCTACGAAAAAATGCTGTGGTGCTGTTAGCCTTTCTTTGTAACAGAGTCAACGTGGCTGTTTCATGATATCGTGCTATTAATAGTGACTCCCAAATATTTGACCTCAGATGTCATCGTCGCTTTTGACCATGGGTTGAGTAAACGACTGAGACAATGTGTCTCTTGTTGGTAATACGGATGCCTTCGCTTGTGTCAGAATTGAACTCTATTAGCCAGTCCCTTTCCCATTGTTATAGGCGGTCTAGGTCTGCACGTAATAGATCTGCATACTGTTCCGCGTTCATTACGCTGTACAGCAATCTGTCATCAGCAAAAGGGCTAACTTGGGAGTCGACTCTCAAAGCCTAGTCCTTCATGTAGATCAAGAACAGCTGGTGACATATCAAATTCCCAGTGGAACATATATATATATATATATATATATATATATATATATATATATATATATATATATATATATATATATATATATATATATATATATATATATATATATATATATATATATATATTGTTACGTGTTCAGGTTCTCATAAACAGTAACAAGAAAAAAGTGAAGACATCAAGCTTTGTTAAATTTAACACATCATTTATTTCCCTAAAAAAACAAGGTAACAATGAGGAAAAGAACTTACGCTTTTAAGAATCAAATCCAAAAATAATCCAAGAATAATCCAAGAATGAAAAGTTAGAAGTCCTAGTAATAAAATATTCTAATGAATTTTAGTTCGAGTCCCGACAAGAATCCAAAATGGAAGGCGATGACATATACTGTAGTCAGTGTTGTACGGATGTGTCTACAGTTCTTTGTTGAACCACAGACATTAATATTCCGGTGTTTGAATTTCAAATAAAATTTGGATAAATGTCTGCTCAAGAATTCTGTCTTAGAACTTAAATATTCCCAGGGAAAGGAATTAACAATTCCATAAAATCGAATTTCAACTGAGACTGGTTACAACAGAATTAACACCTTGACGTCTAAGTGTTTAAAAACCCGACTGACTAAATTTTCTATACAGAAAGGTTATATACTAATTTACGAAGCAAAACAGATTCCCTTATGAGGGTCACGTGATCACTCTAGAACAAGATAGAAGCTTTACATTACGTACTCACTGTACAGCCTCGATTTCACTCTATAAATCACACTAAGAATGAATAAAAAAGAAAGAAAAAAAGTTATTTACTTTAACTCTTACTAATTATGTATCAAGGTCAGGAACTAGGTCAGCATTAAGATATAAAGTTCTAATATAAGGTGTTTACGAAAAAACAGTCACGTCAAACTAATTTCTAGAACATTTCAAATTCCAGAAAATAGAATTACATTACAATAGCAGAGTTACAATGCCAAAGTTCTTTCACTGACAATAAAGCATTTTCGCACGCTCAGCAACTTCAATATTCTATTGTGTAATATTATAGAAAATGTATTTGCTAATATAATCAATATAATCAAACAGGTAAGAGAATTACAATCCGTTATAACTCAGAATCAAACCCGTGCAGCGAGTTTTGGCACCAGTCAGCCTCCTCTTGTGCACTAGTGCCAAAATTCACATTCTAGCTTTGGATACATACGTCCATGTATGTTCTCTCTCTCTCTCTCTCTCTCTCTCTCTCTCTCTCTCTCTCTCTCTCGCATTGACCCAGCCTCCTCTCGTGCACTAGTTCCCAAATTCACATTCTAGCTGTGGATACATACGTCCAAGTATGTTCTCTCTCTCTCTCTCTCTTGTATAAAGGCATCAATTTATCGTTACAGCTTAATGTATGAAAATTACATTTTAGCGTTGCTAACGTACCATTTAAATAAACTACTTTATAAATAATAATTTTAACTTTGCATTGACCCATTGGTATATTAATAGTTTTCCTTCAAAATTGAAAAGAGTGTGAGCTCTTTAAAAATCTATAGTGCATGAGTAAGTTAGATAAAAGTTGACAATATGGCTGAAATGAAAATATACTACCTACAACAAATAAAAACAAAATAAATAAATAAATACTTGAATGTATTGGGAGATATTCGTTAGAAACAACAAAAATGCTCTCTCAGCATGATTTTATAGATGATGTGGACATTGAGAGAAAGTCTTAAAACAGTTTTGATGTTGCACAAGACATCTTAGATAATGAAAATGAGGCCAACACCAATTCAAGGCCGGATTTAAACTTATCAGAGATGGATGATATGGGGAAACGGAAGGGAAATGTGAGAAACATTGAAAGTGTCACTGATGCTGATACCAAAGATGATACCAATGATGATGCTTTCACAGACATCGCAAGCAGAACAAGATTCAGATATAGACAAAATTAATGAAGGCACATACATGCAAATCAAAACCAAATTTGGAACTCTTAATAGAAGTGCCTTCAAAAAAAGATTGAAATCAACACTTGATGTCAAAGGTCTCAGGGATTCTAGGCAAGCTCTCTTTGATCTATCAAAACGGAAGAGATATGATTGTCCTGATGGTCGATTTGTAGAACGTTTACCTCGAACAAATAGTGCTCCTGTGGAGGATAAGTTATCGGAAGATATTTATATTATATTCCATTTCATTGAAGGAGAAAATAATTACAGTGACATGAAAGCATGTATATCTAAATGGGCATTGAAACATAATTATGAAACAAGATCATCACAGCGTTTAAACTACATTCGCATTGATTGTATATCACAAAGTCTGAAAGCTCCGGTCAATGATAACTCCTTACAAAGAACTCATGAAGATGCTGATAGGATGAGCACAATATTTGCGCAGATAGCAATAATGAATGATAAGTTTGAAGAAAAATTCTCCAGATTGGAAAACCAGTTAGGTGATATTATCACACAGACAGAAAATGAGATCCTAAACTTAAAGTCAGACTTAATGGAAACTACGAAGAAACTCGAAGAGGCAAACTCTCATATAGAACAACTGAAATTAAAGGAAGAAAAACTAATCAATGATAACAGAGGAATGTATTTCCAGATGTCATCAATGGCAACCCGGGAAAATGAGATTAAAGAATTATCTTCTCATGTACATCAACATCTAGATGTGATCATGAAAAAGATTAACTGTATTGAGGGAAAGTTAGACACAATTTGTACAAGACACAAACTTTTATACAATCAAACAAAGGAAGTGGTAGAAACGTAGACTTGCAAATGAAAGAAAATCATGGAAATCATGAACTATCAGCATACAAGGAGAGTAGACATGTTATCTCTCCATCTATTGACCAAGAAAATGTAGTACATGGACAAAAAGAAATACACAAAGAGCCTGCTAGAGCTCTTCCAGCAAATTTGCCTGGAAATGGTCCCGCTATGTTTACATTGAAAGATTTCCCGCCACTTTCACGGAATGATCGGACTAACATAACGGAAAATGTGAGTCATAATCAGCGCACAGAAGGAACATCTAACAATGCAAGTACATCAACCCACAATCAGCAAAAGATATTAAGATATGAAGATAGAGCAAACATAAATATAAATGAAAACATAAATAAAGATCAAAGGCAAAACAAATCACCAAATGATCAAAGAATGCTTCCGAATGACGAGGAGAGACAAAATAAGAAAGATACATCGTATAGACATATTGAGACAATTATTACCAGACCAAATCAAAGGAATATAGAATCAGATGTGTTTGAACCAGTTGTAAGAAACAAAATAAGACGCATTCTGCTATCAAATGTCAAATCGAGAAAAAATATAGATGTAGTAAGGACAGCTATCGCAACTCAGTGCAAGGAGGAGGGTGTGACAGTAACATTCGTCCGCCTCATAAAGGAACGACCCCATTGGAATTGATCAAATATATATACATTTCGACTAAATGTACTGGATAAAGATTTTGAACTAATGATGAATAATGAATCATTTTGGAGTTCTGGAATAAAATGTAGGGAATGGATAACAAACAGAAAATGGAGAGAAGGCTACTCACTTGATGAAACGCATGAGAATTACAAAATATATTCCTAATGAGCATAGCCATATGACTAGTAATTGCTTCTTAATTATAATTATGCTCATTATTTCAACATGGAATGTACTTGGTATAATGTCTAGCACGCAGAAACTAATTGAATTGTTACCAGACACAGATATATTTGTTATCACTGAACATTGGCTTTGTACAAAGAATCTGACGTATTTAGATAAATTACATGATGATTTCAAAGTAGTTGCGTTACCTACTGAAGAGATATAACAATGCTATAGAGGTAGTGGCGGGGTTGCCGTATTTTATAGAAGATCACTATGCAAAGTAAGCACCTTACAAAATGAGTTCCCAAATATTATGGCGGTGAAAATCTTAGTGAGAGACTTGGAACCTATAATTTTGATTGCAACCTACTTTCCCTCGTCAACTAGAATTGATGATGCATATGACAAATTTTGTGAAAATGTTTTTGATGTGTATGATAGGTATCCTGCTGAAAATATATGCATAATTATAGGCGACATGAATGCAGATCTTGTGTGTAAAAATCCATCAAGAAGAGATCTTGCTCTCAAAAAAAGAATAGAACAGAGAAACATAGTTGCTACGCTGGTGATAAAACCACATGAACATTACATCACGTACAGATCAAAAGACGTGTCACGAACGTCCGCACTTGATTATATATTAATACCTGAAATAATTAGAGGTGCTGTAAAAAGACACGTAGTAAATGACAAAATTGATTTCTCAATATCGGATCACCTACCTATTACAGCGGCACTTGCAAAAGATATATTCAAGGAAAATAAAAAGACGTGTATCTCCAAGAATGAAATGGAACTTGGCAAATCCATTAGAAATGAGCATGTATAAATCTGATGTTAGTGCATTCTTTAATTTCACCTATGAGTGCAAAAAGGTAGAATATATAGAGAAGTATAATGAATTGATAACTAAGAGTGTAATAACTGCATCAGACCGATATATTCCAAAGTCCGAATTCAAATCGCACTTGAAACCATATTGGAAGAAAAGTGGGCTTGAAAAATTACATCAGAATATGAGAAAAGCGCGCGGAGAATGGATCAAAGCAGGAAAAAATAGAAGCACAGAGTGTAACATCAAAAGAAGATACAAGGACGTGAAAAGAAAGTTTAGAAAGTAACATAGGCTAGAGAAAAAGGTATATAAAGAGTGCATATTTGAAGAGATAGAAAAGAGCGCAGAAATGGGAATAGACGAATTCTATGCAGTCATACGGGAATATAGAAAAGATAAATCGGACATTGGTAATATTGCATTTCGAGGAGTAGAATCTAATACTTTTGATGAATGTGGCAATCTATGGAAACTATATTTTTCTGAATTAAGTGGTACAACAGATGAGGAACATAATGATTGTGTCAAAATGAAGAATATGTACGAAGAAAGCAAACTAGAGACTGATAACATAAAATGTAATAATATTACAGAGGAAGAAGTGTTGCAGCATATCAAGTCTCTAAAAACAAAAAATCACCAGGCATTGATTGCATATCGAATGAGCACTTAAAGTATGGTGGAAAATATTTAATCAGACATTTAACTGCCCTTTTTAATTACATGATCCAGTATGAGTATTTACCTAATGTATATAGATGTGGGATGATTATACCGATATACAAACAAAATGGTAAAGATAAAAAGGATCCGGTGAATTATCGTGGTATAACATTGACATCTTGTCTGGGAAAATTGTTTGAAAAAATATTGATGACCAGAATTCAAAAGTATTTAGACAAAATAAGCTTTCCACATCCTTATCAATTTGGATTTCGTAAGGAGGCTGGAGCTATCTCCGCTGCATTTACTCTTCAAGAATTTTTGATGTACTTTAATAATCATAACTCTAATGTATATGCTGTTTTTCTGGATAACGAAAAGGCATTCGATAGACTGTGGCATTGTGGACTACTAAAAAAAACTAAGAATATTAGGAATTATGCAAAAATATGGAGAATAATCGCCCATCCTAAACACAGTCAAGTGCCTGTGTAGCGTGTAGAGGATGTATATCGAACACATTTCCATTACGGAGAAACCTTGGTCAAGGGCGTGTAGTGTCGGCTTTTTTATTTCTCGTGTACATAAACGACCTATTGAATGAACTAGCAATGACTAATTGCGGGATAACAGTGAATCAGATGAACATACCTGGCATGCTTTTGGCAGACGACACTACTCTACTAAGCTCTACGCTGAATGGATTGCAAATACCCGTGAATACAGCTTATCAGTATGCACAGAAGTGGAATTTGAAATATAACTCTAACAAGAGTAATTGGATGATATTTAGTAAAAAAGATGAAGTGTACTCATCAAATGGAATTACTCTGGGATCACAGAATATTCCTAGAGCAAAAAAAGTGAAATATGAAGGAGTTACCTTTTCACAATCAATGAAAACTAATGATCGTACAGTCCATTCCTACGATAAAGCTAAAAGTGTAACAAACTCACTATACTCAATTGGATTAAATGCAAATGGGATGAATCCTATAGTTTCTGTGAAAGTCTGGGAAAGAGTTATATTGCCGTCTGCTTTGTATGGCTCAGAACTCTGGTTTAATATGTCATATCAGGGCATTGAATCAATGGAGAAAATACAACGATATTTCGCCCGGAGAGTACAAGGTTTCCCTCAAAGATCGCCTATTGGATCTACGACATCATGCTTGGGGATGATATCAATGGAAGCCCGCATAGATAAGCAAAAACTCGTATTTCTTGGTCGCATGTGTAGAACATCAGCAAAAATAACTGCTAAAAAGGTTTTCCTCTGGGTTGTTGGAAATTTGATTTTTGACCCCCAACATAGCTATAACTCTTTTATATATGATATATGATATAAATACTGTACTCAAAAAGTATGATTTAGAAGACTATCTCAACGACTTTATTTTCACTGGAAAATTTCCAAATAAAATAACATGGAAAAACTTAATTGGGACAAGAATACAGATATTTGAGGAGAGAAAACATGAAATGAGTATCAGAAATCCATCAGAGGCATTCGGTAGATTTTTAAAAATTAATCCAGGACTAAAAATGCATCATCTATGGAAAATAGCTTACACTGACTCAAGCAGAAAAATGGAATATGGGACATTAATTCGTATTGGAGGAATGCAAGCAAGACCTGGACTGTGTCCCCTATGTGGCAAAATGAGTCATGACCGTATTTTGCACATTTCGATGAATTCTGCTTTAACCTCAGACGACAGAAACCACTTGATGGAAAGTCTATTTTCGTATATGCCTCCAGTGATTTACCGTGGTTTCTGTGATCAGATCGATGATGTTATACTGATTATACTACTTGGTGATTTAAATGATATATCAGAACGTTTAGAATTTGAGGCATGGATAAATATGATCAGACTATCTACCAAGTATTTCATTAAAATAAAAGACATTATATATTGATTCAATAGAGAACTCACTCAGAATATAAGGAAAGAAATACTTGTACTGGATTGCAAAGCGATTAGGAAACTAACTATTTTTGTTGTGAGGATACATTTTCAAATGTTCTATCGTACATATATCTCTATCTAGTTTAGTAATGATTTTAATTTATTTATTCGTTTGCTATTGGAAATAATTCAATAAGTAACGAATCCACTATTTTTGTGATTCTATGTATTTAAATGCATTTCTTTTTTGTCTTAAAATCTTCAGAAAATGGAGGAATAAAAAAGAATATCATCATCTCTCTCTCTCTCTTGAATAAAGGCATCAATTTATCGTTACAGTTTAATGTATGAAAATTACATTTTAGCGTTGTTAACGTACCATTTAAATGAACCACTTTATAAATTATAATTTTAACTTTGCATTGACCCATTGGTATATTAATAGTTTTCCTTCAAAATAGATGAGATCTTACTGTTTTATATTCAACTATATTGAAGCCACGTTTTGACAAATTATTTGTATTCTTCCACTGAATATAAAATTGTAAGAAATGCCGCATTTATATGAAAGAAAAAGATTGGCATTTAACAGGCATAAGGTAGTAATATCCCTGATATATAAGCTAAAGTCGGTACCATTATGAGAAAGGCTAACACAACTGCTGAAAAAGGTGCGAAAATTGCCAGGACGTTTACCCCTTGTACCACCATAGCAAATGGTTTAAAAATAGGTTTAACGAGAGGCGGGGGAGCAGATGAAAGAGTGACGGTGATAGGAATACAAGTGATAAAAGTAGCCCAGAGTTTCTCGTTGGAAAAGTTACAAACATTATAAATCAAATTGCCAACCATTTGCATGAGTTAGCCAAAGAAAGGATCGGCCGCATTGGCTGGTATAACTGGCATTGTAATATGCTGTTTTAACATTGCTCGGAAACATTCAATGCTTAATTGACCGGTGACAATTTTGCTAATTTATGGATTAATTCGCTTGTTCTTTACAATTTAACTACAAGTGTTATATTTTGGTGACAATAGCAAAAAAAACTCAACAAAAGAAAGAAACTACAAGAACAAAAAGTAACTTTTTACACCAGATCGTCCAACTAGAAGAAGAATAATGACAGTAGGTTTGTGAACTATGTATTTAAACTTATGAGATGTGTCGTGATGGTTATAAGACTGTTTCATGACTACATAATTCATATCGCCGTTCTTCTGTCTTTGCCCTGCTTCTCTTCTGTCATTGGACGATTTGGTACAGACACCTATCATATGATAGTAAGTTATTCACACTTTCCTGTTTGTGCTAGATTGGGCCGAGAAAGAGAGATGGAGCGAAGGTAGGTAGATATGTACAATGTTGAATAGAAAAGAAAGAAGAGTAGAACAGATGTTGATATACAGTTAGTCAAGTACTATCTGGTTTCTTTTCATGGAAATATTGTCTTTAAAAGTGTATAACACAAAATGGCTATTTTCATTTATTCACATGTAAAGCTACACTCAGACATGACAAAATGGATAACTAAATTGTAACAAATAGATGCAGATATATTTGCTGAGTTTTTTAATGTGCCGCAGATGTCTCCAAAGAAAGAGGAGAGAGAAAGAGCTACTGCTTTCCAGTTCTTTTCTCAAAATGAATAAGGAGTTCTCATAGCTCTTACAACAATACCGTTTGTAAACGAGACTGATTTGAGACCTTAACGTGTGATTTATAGTGATTGCAAACTATCTTAATGGCTTTAGCATTTTCATACCTATACTCTAGGTGATCGTAGGGATGCAACAGAACAGGGAAAGGGTAAATAAATGAGGAGACATCGAACGCAAAAGAGGAAAAAAGATAAAATGTAAATATATGTGTGCAGAAATTTACTTTTAATTAAAACTTTCAAAATTGTTGGCAATAAGTCTTGACATTAGGATTGAGATGAAAACTTCATTCCATACTTCATTGCTTTATTTAAAACATAGCCTAAAATGTTATTCAAATAAATTGCTTATTGGCATAAAGTATACTTAGCAGAAATTTATTTGGTTTAAACATTTCCCTAAACAAGGGCATAATATATAATAAACAAAGACATTGTCCAATTATTGTTGACAACCTAACAGCAAGAAGAACAATAGTATTATCATTCAGCCTCACTAGAAACAGTGAAAAGTATCGGATGAAACAATAACTATATCAGTTGGGGTGCTAACAGCCGAACTTCTCTGTAAGGACCAGGAAAAATTGGTGAAAGACCAGGTCTACTTATTGGCAGGAGGACCAGCAGGACCTAAAGGACCAGGAAGACCAGGAACACCAGGCAAACCAGTAGGACCAGGACGACCCTTTAGACCAGGACTTCCAGGAAGCCCAGGCACTCCATCACGTCCACGAAGACCCTTCTGACCTGGAGGACCTAGAATGCAATTTAAAAAATTCACTTTTAACACTCCTCTGGATCAACGTACTTACATAAAACACAAGACTTGAAAAAGCATTCAAAATCGTTTCTAAAATAGCATAGCAGTTCTCGGTATTTAAAATTACTCGTCAAAGTTGCGTTGTTATTTTGAATAACATCATCGACATTATAAAGAGGTTTGATCCCAAAACCTAATAGATTTCTATGTACGATGGAGTTCGGGACTGAAACTGAAATATATATATAGAAATCTAATACTTATACATGAGGTGTAGATAAGTTAGAAAGACAAAAATCTGGTAGCCACAGGAATAAATAATTCATGTAGCATAGACTAGATTTTAGGAATAAAATAAACGAAAGTATATAATAAGATAGGAGACGAAATACACTGCTCTGAGTGCGCATTGTTATTAAATGCGCCCACCGCCCATTATATCTTCCTGTTTTGGATAACGTGGGTACGTAAGAAAGCTTGCCAGCAGCTTCTCGTGGGTCGGTGATTACTCCCGGGATTTTCCAGGGTTCTTCCTCCACTAGTTATACTGGCCGCCATGTATAGCCTATCCTGTGCTGAAAAATGGTGTTAAACCCTACAGCAATAACAACATCAATCTCTTTTTGGGGTCGTTTTCTTACTTTACGATAACTTAATCTTTAACGTTTATCTCTATAGTTTCTGTCAGTTGGTATCGCATGCAAATGAGGTAACATTTCGTTCAAGGTCAGGACATTTTATCTCATGAATTAATACAACATGTAAATGTTAAAGAGCGGGCTTAGATTTATAGACAGAGAGATAGATCAGGCGTACTGTTAGAAGAAAAAGAACACAGTGCAAAAATTACCTCGTTGTGCCAGAATTAAATCGAGCATGGACACAAGGAGAAGAAGAACGACAATTGTTTTCATTTTTCTTCTGTGTTTGTCTGAAACAATTGAGACTTTCATGATTATTTTTAAATCATTTAATATCTATAATTTTAATGATCCATCTGTAGCGACGCTCACTGGTAGTAAGCGAGAAAATGAAGATTTAACGTTGCATATTTGTGCTCCTCCCACGCAATCAATGAATTTGCAAGATTTTGTTTAGAAGGGAAACCTCCGTTTATCTAAAGAGATTGCGAAACATTAAACAACAGGAAGATAAACAAACAAATACACAAAAAGAGGTGCAGTTGCATATGGCACAAGGACTTATTCACCAGACCTTTACGCATGCGTGAAGAACAACGTTATGTCGGGCCGTGGAAAGACAAGGATTCGACCGTTGATTTTGACTATATCAAAATTATGCAAAATAATATTAATTAGCAGTGACCAAGATATATGGTATCCTTTTGTCCAAAGCTGCTATGTTTAACTGAGAGAGAATGCAGCTTTGGAAAAGAAAGTAGATGTAATTGTCCAAACGTTTTATATAACAGATTGGATGGTTGAGACAGGGATAGATTTGCACATTCATGTTCAGTTCACCTAGAGTTTGTTGAATTGGCTGAAATTATTAATGTATTTCTCCGTAATATTCCAATAAAAATAAACTTCGCTCAACAATGTTTTGGGGAGACTCACGATATTTCTTAAACATTAACATACTCTATGTAAAACCGTTAAAAATGTGTGTCACAACAGTGAAATAGTACTTTCAAGATATACCAGTGTGTAAGAAGATGTAACTGCATGACGTGAAAGAGAGAGGACAGTCCTAATGTAGTGCCGTTTGTAGACTTACCTCGAGTTGCTTTCAATTATGAATAGTTCACAGTTTGTGCCTTCGCTTAGACAAACTATCCTGCCAGTGGGATTTTATATCGTGACAATATGGACAGCTGTGCTTAGCTACTGAACTTTTGACACCGATGATGAACAAAATATGTCAGTAAAATTGATTATTTACTGGATAAGTCCACTGCCCAGTCAGAAAGAGATGTATGGCATTGTACCATATGGTAATGCAGACAGCGGCTGATGCACAGATGGTCATAGAAACTGACGTGAAAATCGCTATTGTCTCTGGAAATATTTAAAATATCCACTACAAATGTAATATTAATAAACACCACAGGTGGAATACTATTATCCTTACCACAACCTCTACCACATGCCAAATACTAATATTACTCCTGCAACTAACGCCACTAATGCGTAGACTACTAAAAATACTACTATTACTCACAGGTTTTCTGTAATGATACGTGATTGACTCTTACGTAAATATGAAAGTTTTCAACTTGAGTATTAGGTCTGAGAAAGAATTGCATATTTTGAGTCACCGCTGTGAGTGAAGATGAGTATTGCCTCAATATCTTCTAAAATGTGTTATCAGGCAGTGCTCGCATTACGGCCTGAAATATCCTTAAAATAAAATGTCGACGTATGCCTGTTTTAGTGTCGGATTTCACGAGTAAATGACGCTATGATGTGTTGTCATATTCATTCTTGTTCCGGGCCGCACCCGCAACAAATGACTGTATTACCCACAGTGTCTGTGTTAACCAAAATATTCAGCTGTAGTCACACAAAAGAAATACATTTTTCTAGCAGAGGAATAAAACTTGTCCGCATACCCTAATATATCTGAATCATCCAGACGATATACATGGCGATACATGCAAAGAGGAAATTTAGTTCGACTGGTCCAAGGCAACCTGCTTGTTTTCTTATTTGTGTGTAAATGAAAATACGGTTCAGATTCTGATTAATTTTCCTATTACTATCTGCGAAATATCGGATACATGCTTTAGCAATTGCCTCAGATGTTGAGGAATCTTCATACTCAGCAATAAGTGTTTATGTCAATTGTTTATGTTCCTTATAATGTGGCCAGTAACACCTCAGTAGGTTTGTATCAATTCGCACTTTAAAAATGGTGTCACTACATATTGTCTTTATGCATGACATATGGACCTTTTAATTAAATAACAAATTAGAAACCTTTGCTTGATTTTGACGAAATCGTATATTTGAGGTTTCTAAAGAAACAATGTTGCACATTAAAAGGAATAAACTAAAAATCAAATGAACATAAAAGCTATACAAAACAATCTCTCGGATCTGGGAGATGACTAGATAACCGAAAATGTTCAATAAATTAATTTTTTCGCAAATGTGTATGTAATCGGATTAGTCTCTGAAATAAAATTGATAAGAATGGTTCAGAGTAATGTATAAGATTCTGGATATTGCATTTTACTCAAGTCATTATTCATTCAACATAAATAAGAGTTTATTCAATAAAACAAATCTGAAAACGAAATTTCAAATCTGCAGGTGCTTTAGTTATTGCACGTTGACATACTCGCATCAAATAAGAAATTGGAGCTGTTAGAGGATACCTGTGCAGTTTCCAGTTTATCAGCAGAGGATGGAGAGTGCACAAGTATAATCTGTCTATAGGAACCAGGTCTACCATGGATTTCTGGGTCTTCTACAGGACATGGTTATGTCTACTCTGTCCTGCATGATTTAGACTAATCCTTAGTTAGTGAGGACATTCATCCCCACATTTATCTGGAATCTTGAGAAGGAACCATCTTACTTTTTCTCGGTTAGACAAAAGGGCCCATTCTAGTCCCCATGGTTTGCATTCTATGGTCTTAAATTAACAGAAAAGTGCTAAAACCAACATACTTTATAAATTCAACAAATAATTTATTTCCCTATAATGCAAAGTAAAAGTTTAAAATAACTTACAGTATTGCAAATTAAATTACAGATAGCCCTAAAAGTTCTATCACAATTCCAAAAGTATAGAGTTCCCAATGTACTCCAGTGGTGTTCCAGATAAATTCAAACCTTGAATGTGCTGATTTATGAATAAGCTGGAATAGTGCTGATTTTCTAAAAGTACGGAACCCCATTTTGTATAATTTCAACAGGCGTTTCTTGCGGTCAAATTTGTCAAACGCATCACTGAAGCCCACTACAATGACACCACTTTCATCACATGTTGTAATCTATCATGGATCCATTAAGACAACCGTACGAGCTGAGACTAACATTTGAGTTTCGTTCTAAATCCAAGGGGGCATGGGTACAATAGGTGATTTTTGTCAAGGCAGGTTTTAATGTCAATGCTGACTTTGGTACAATAGGTGATTTGTGTCAAAGTAGGTCATAAGGTTAGACACAAGAATGTGTTCCAGAATTTCATAGCATATACAAGTTAGAGAAATTGGACTGTACTACTCTAATTTGGTTTTTGGACCTATTTATAGTAAGTGATGACCAGAAACATTTTTCCAATCTGTTGGGACTGAATCAGAGGAGGTAAACATGCTGCAAAGGACTGGGTTTTTAAGGATGCAGAGTGTTAGGATGTCATGACTGCTTTGACTGTACTTAGATTTGAAAGCTGCTTAACCACGTCTTCAGTGGTGAAAAAATATTGTCAATTGATGGCTTTGTTCAATTTCTCGGAAGTGCACATTTTTCTAAGCTTAAATGAAACTGGTATTGTGAAGATTGAACGAAATGTTTTGTTTGTTTTGTTTTGTTGCTGTTGTTGTTTTGTTTTGACTTGTTTTGCTTGAGGCATATTGACTTTCACTGAAGTAGATGTGTTCCTGTGAGTTTTATTTCTACACTGTATGCGAATATCCAAAATCTGTTATTAGGTTTGGTGTCTTCTCATCCGCTTTTAAAGGGCTCAGCTAATAGTTATCAGCTTGCCTTTTGATCTTGAAATCGAGGACAAATATTAGTGGAAAATCTTTTATGTCTGAAAGCCTCTTGGTGCTTCACCAATATTACAAATACGGCTGACAGTAGTCTAAATAATTGATTTTTCCACGTCTGCCAAAAACTAAATTGGATCATATATAGTTGCAAATAAATATTGTCATAAAATCAAACATTTAATGATGTACGTAATAAAATACATCAGGTACACGTGGAAAAATATACTGCCGCCAAACAAAAAGGCTTACATTATGATTTTGATTATAGACCATCTGTGTAAATACGCCTCAAGCCACATGCAGGTACCTAACCACACAAGTCAAATAACAACTGTCATTAATATTATCGCGGATCATTGTGGTTATGCTTTAATGATTTCTAGTTAAAGGTAAATTCTGAGAACAATATCAACGATGATATATAAAATATATAAAAGCAAACATTGTTCATGCATAATTTGTATCCGAATGCAAACATAATAAAGCATTGTCTGCTATTCCATAATGCACCAGACATGGGTTTACGATATTCATAATACGCACGTATGTTGCATGAATATTTATGGTATATGTGTGTCTGCCTAAATACCCTTCTGTAGGTTCGACCATCTGTCTGTCTCTGTCCGTATGTCTTCATTCAGATATAGTTAATCAATTGAAATTGATAAGGTCTTAGCATTATTATATATTGTCCCAACTGTAACAATACTGATTGGCTACAAACTATTGAAATGCATCATACAACGTACCTTCTACTTCTTTTAGCTCATGACCACGATTTAGTAACTCATAATTTCGATTTAGTAACTCATAATTTCGATTTAGTAACTCATAATTTCGATTTAATAAATCATCTTGACTTAGTAACCCATGATCTCGATTTAGTAACTTCTGAGTCTGGCCTATTTAAAATGCATTTTATTTAATGAATTTAAACATGAACATAGCAAGATATGCCATATAGAAGGTAAAGGATTAAGACAAAAGCCATGACCTGCAAGGTTCTCCACGCTTGACGATGCATGAATTGTAAACAGATAAGAACATATGTCGGTTGACAGTAAGTTTTAATGACCAAACAAATTTTGAATAGTCTTGGTGAAGAGTATCTTGGTTCAACAGTAGCATTTAGGAACATAAGATCGAAATTAGAATTACACAGTACTTCCTTCCAGAGCGATTCGTTGCGAATGCGAATCATTTGGAAAACTGGATACTTGCTGTTTACAACTGTTCATGACCTGTGCAAGTGCATGCTTGTTAGTAACATGTGCGATTAGGTACATCTATTTGACTTTTACCATATGGTGTGAGGGATTGAAAGAGTTAGATACGTTGGTGTTGGTAATAAAAGCAAGTGGAGTGGAAAATAAATTGTGTGCACTTTCAATATATTCGTATCCCCAAAGAGGTGATTCGATTATAATAAGTGAACTGCAATTTGTCTAAGTATGGCATAAAAAAATGTTAAATTTATCTCCAGATAAAAGAAAGGTGTCTGGGAACACGAGTGCTAATGTGCTTTTGAAGGTTTAATGGAGTCAGTCTGCCGATTCGCAATGGATAATGTATTCATTCTCGAGTGGCCGAAGGAAGAAACGAGTTGTAATAAAGACTGGTATTAACTGTAACTTGTTTATATTAAGTAACAGCTGGGTGAATCAGAGGAGTGAGATCGGGAGATGTGCTGTAGGGAAGTGTGAGATAGGGAGGGATTGAATCAGTTGTAGTTTTATAAAGATGTATTTTAAAAAATCTGTGTTTTTGTCGTCTGGATTCAAAACTTAATTCTCGATGTAGTGCTTCAGTAGATACTTATTTCGTTCCACAAGTCACGATTATGGCTGCCTCTTGCTGTATTATTGTTTGTTTGTTTTCGTGTTTTTCATTTTGTTATCTGTTCTCGGGGTAATATGCGGTTAATTTTGATTTAGTAAGCTGTGATTTCGACTTAGCTAGAAATCTCGACTTACGAAACTCATGATCTCAGCCTAAGAACGCGTAGTCTCGACTTAATAAATCGCTATGTCGGTGTAACACCCCACTTGTAAGGGAATTGGGTTGATTGGCGGACAGTACCTTCTTTCAAGGTGTCCGCTTTATTCGGTTCTCGTTATCTACGAGATGATCGCCCTCGGTGTTGTTGCCCGGATCGAGTAAACTTTTAGGTAGAATAAATAGAGATCTGAGCAGATATAGAGAACATAATGACCCGAGCCCCTGTACATAATGATCAAAATGAAATCAATTACATAAACAATGGTGATAATACAATACATTAGGAATATACACTTCTTTTTGGAATAAATCTTTCATCGAATTTCAAAACACAAATATATTTATAAAAATAGCCGATCTGTGTTACTGATAGAATTAGTTCATCAGACGATCGATTGAACAATCGAATTCGTTGCCTTGTACAATTGCATAACCTGCTTAGCTCTGGTTCACTCTAATTTCACTGCAGCTGTTCTCTGTCTTTCCGCCTTTGGCTTTTCTTCTTCTCTCCCAACCTCCCTATTGTCTAGCCTCCTTTCGGCCCTCAAACTTTGTGTGGGTATGTGGATATGTAAGCATGTAGATACACAGATACTTGGATACGTCAGTGCGTAGGTACATCTGAGGATACGTCTGGGAATACGTCTGAAGAGCTATTTTCCCCTTTTAAAACAAACAGAAAACAACCTAAACTTTCTGTTGGTTATCCTACTGTGAAGAGAACATTCCTCCCCTCTCGTTATCAGATACTACTATCGGCATTCAAACAGAAACATAAGGCTATTTAGTCGGACCAAGCATGGCAGACCGAAACAATCCTAGTTTCATAAGCGTAATGTACTTCCTAATGGCTAATTCATCACTCGCATTAACAGCACACGAGACATACCAGTTCCGTTCTAGTCTCAATTATACAAATGAATGAATGAAATTTATTATATGGCTGAACTACCTTATGTTCAGCGAATACACACATTCAAGTCTTTAGCATACATTAAATTACACTTCATGGCTTAACAACGTTAATTTCAGTCAATATGTACGCAAGTCTTTATCATACGTGAAATTACCTAAGACCGGTAAATACACACGGATTCTCGTAACTCATATCAACTAAAGTAATACCTGCAATTCTAAGAACCTAATTCCTATACACACAAGACGACAAATTCAAGCAATCGACAACCTTATATAAAGAAGATTATTGTACGATTCATATAGATAAATTCAACACAGTTACACTCACATCAAGATAATTGATCAACGAATTTAAATTAATAAATTCATGCAAATATTTTCAAATAATTCAAGCAAATCGTTATATTGGTATCAACGAATCTTATGAATCTGACGCAAATACCTTTGTACTTTCAACCGTTTCTCGCTTCTACCGCCAAAATTGTGTCCGTCGACCTTCCAGACATCCGGTCCCTTGGACAAATGTTTCACGAGAGAATTTCTTAAAAATTCACTCTCGGAGTCCCTGTACCTTTACTCTTGCAGCAAAGATTAGACTATTTAGATTTCAAGCTAGGAAATTTCGTGTGGGAAAACCGCCCCAATTTAGCGTAACCAATCTGGATTAAATATATTTACCGCCTTTTATAACTAGGCGCAAAAATTTCGGTCAGCTTTCCCTAGGTTTTCGAATAACTGTTTCTGGAATAATAGTCCGTCTCGCGGTTAAGTAAACGAATGCTTAATTTAAAAATCTCTACCTCTACCAACCAGACATTAGAAATCATTGCAGTATAGCGATTTAACAAGCGCCTGTCCCCATAAATCTAACTAATTGTTCTCTGGCCCAAACTAATGTGCTTTTCGTAGATCGACAGAAATTTGTCCCCACACAGTCGACTTGCTCAGTTCGACTAAGGAACACACGAACTCTAGATAAATGTTTGAGCGAGAGTTTTCACCATAGCTGTATCTTTCTTTTGTGGACAACTTTTTAATATAAAATAAAGATGTTCTTTTGATTACAATTTTCAGTAAATCTGGTTATTTATTCCGTGGTATCAAGCAGGTCGTCTCTATAAGCAGCCAAAACATGATCATGTTCGATGCTAGTTATCAGTACCTTAGGACACATAACTGTACTCACTTTTCCAGAAAATCATATTATATCTTTAACAAATGAAATCTGTGACTGAGTCAAATGGTCAAAATAAATACCTCTACACTGGGCAATACATTCAGTCTAACGTGAACAATATGAAATAATGGGACTACCTGAAGTCCACATTCCACAGGTATTTGAACATTGATAAGAGCTCAAAATACCATAGCCTTGAATTATTTGGAATCAAGCAGCTGTATTTGTTTCTTTTACCCAAAACACCGTCTTCAAGAAAATGTTCAAATTAATGTCTTCCAATGGCATATCATGATATATTGGCTTTGATGAAGGCTGCTTATTTTCCCTTATTTCCTTTCTTTATTATTACCAGATATTTCTGTTTGGGTACGTATATGCATGGCCCTAATTCTGATCTATTCGGGTTTGAATTCTGAATTTTAAAAACAACACAAGTATACGTTTGTTTCTAATGCCAGAAATACAATTGTGCAATCCTCCGAGGGATTGTAGGAGGTACGTGTGTGTGTGTGTGTGTGTGTGTGGTTACTCGGGTGAAACAATCGCTAGTTAGTAGAAACTTGTAAATGGTCCGGACCGTGTCTCTTCTGGTTGCCTTCCACAGATTACTGTTTGCAAACCCAGCGTCCGACACCCCAAAAGATAAAATAAAATTCCCGACAACAAAGACCCTAATATTCCCTAAAATTAACAAGAATAGTCTAGGTCACCATGACCCTTATATTCATCATACTTGTAAACAACAAATTATAGGTCACCATGACTCTTCTCTCCAAAAGGAATTTTCTATTTCTATGTCATTATGTGGATATATATATATATATATATATATATATATATATATATATATATATATATATATATATATATATATATATATATATATATATATATATATATATATACTCCTACATCAATACCTTACCTGGAGTATTAAAATTATCTTAAATTGCTTTACGTCCTGATCTTTCCATATGGTCGCTTACTTAAACACCACACACACACACTTTTACACAGACACATACATTCACAAATATTGTACACAAAGATATCTTCACATGCAAACCCCAAAGTGTTATTAAATAGCTTGTATAGTGTGGGTTTTTTAATTTTATATTATTATGTTTGCTAATCCCCCAAGCTAAATATATCACATGCTCAAATTTGGCAATAGGGCCCACGGTTGTCAAACTAATCAGTTCCGTTATTCACTTTGACTACATATTTTTCCAGCGTTTGATATGGCAAAACACAAATTTTATAATAGGTAAGACATTACGAATTTCGTCGCACATCGTGATTTGTTTATAACTTATTTCGCAAGCAAACTTAGAACGTTATTAAGATCATAAAAAGATGTTATTTCCCATAAATATATATTTTCGTGTAGTTATAGAATAGGGTCATGATTTGGATCCATTCCGCAAATAATTTCAAATATTCTTCAGTAACTGAACAGTCCCAGAATGCTCATTTTGTTCTATTCTGCCTGCCCGTTAACACAAGGTGAATTTATCATTATCATTTGAATCATTTTTTTAAAAATCTGGTTGTTGACAATATTTATATGACGATCCCTGAGGTTTTGGGCTAAGTTTAGCCAAAAACAGAAGAGCTAGTCCATTCATCTACATCATTGTTCTTAGTATGTCTTGATCTACAAATTTAAGGAGTGAAATTATGTCAAGAACTACATCAAAAGCTTGTTCACCTTTTTTTTTTAAAAAAAGTTGAATTTTCTTTTTCCACTTGACTGATATCTTTGAGATACGAGCAAAGCACTGTAGGAAATTATTATTTGTGGGGTTTTTTTCTATTTAATCAAAGCATAATAAAGATCTCTATGCGTCAAAAAGATGCTAGATAAATACAACACCGTTTGTGGTCCATATTTAGTATGATTTCAAATGATCTATGCTAACTAAATTAAGTATATCTTGAGAGAAGTGTTCGTTAGCAGTAGATGGTTCATTTTTCCGTAATGATAAAACATAAATAACATAATGCCAAACATAATTTTAATGGATTAAAAAATTTCTTTCTAAATTAGATTTCCTAATTTAATACCTCCAAATATTTCCAAATTATCCAAATATTTGTTCAGAAACTAGTTTTTGTCATTCGTATAGTAAATTAATACAGGAAAGTTTTATATACCACGCAAAATGAATGCAAGTTAATCATATGTAATCCCCTTTCCCCTTTTCCTTAAAAGAAGCAATAGAAGTATTAACCCTCATAGTTTTATCGTTCCAAACTCAACTGGAAAAATAATGCATTCAGTTATTTTTCTCTATGAGATGGGAGATTTGGTACTGCTGAGAAAAGACGAATGAATTTAGGCAAAATCAAGGATTTTATCAGTGTAATTTTCCACGTTTTGCTTCACGAGTCAAACAGCTTCTTTAATTCCTTAAATTTCGTCGAATAATTAAGTTCTACCATTTACTCCAAGATCAAAGAAAAATTTCCTTCCAGTAATCTAAAATTGGACGTTGAACAGTTCATACCAATTTCTTGATATATGCTTTAATTAGAAGGTTTATTATTTCCAATCCACCTAGCTCTTGATTTAAAAACATTACAGTACAGAACTGATACCAAGGCAAAAATACTGAACATCTTCAGTTGTCTTCAAGGACTCATACCAACTTGTCTTAATATTACACCTACCACCTCTTTTTGCCGAATGTCGTTAACATTTATTTGTTTTTGCTTCGTCCTTCCGTAATAGTGGGGTTATTATTTGCATTCACTAAAGTATATAAGGTTTGTTTTTCAGCTTCAATTTTTATGAAATTTCTTTCTCCTCTTTGTCCCTAGTTTCTGAAATCCTGATCGATTGTTCGGTTCTGATTTGATAATCATTTAATCATTTTCAGTACAAAAAACAATTGATCTTTACAAGTTGATTTGACCTGAAGTTAGTTTATCTTATCACCTTATTAATAGTATTTCTCTACTGTGTTAACTTAACATTGTTTTACTAAATATAAAAAATATCATTTTCCTTAGTCAGTTTTGAATTGAATTTCTAGAGCCCAAGATCCCTTGGCGATGGAGATACATGCACTTTTAGTGTTATTGCTGAATGATCATTTTCATGACCTTGGATAATATAAGAGTCCATACAATTTGAAAACATGTCCACACGGTTTGAAAACATGCCCATACAGTTTGAAAACTTGTCCATACAGTTTGAAAACATGTCCATACAGTTTCAAAACATGTTCATTGTAAAAATTTATGAGGCCCTATTTCAGATTTCTAAAACGTCTTGGCTTTGTCATCATTATGAGCGTTAAGATTCATCAGCGTAAATCTCGGTCCATTACCTGATACATGTACAAGAATGTATCTGACCTGGTAATCACGTTTGTTTCTGTAAATAAGAAATACAAAATTATTTCTAAACAAGATAGCAACACCAGCACAAATACTAGATTCATGGATAAGAGGAAGCTTATAACTCCATGCATCATCCCAATAATGTTTAATCTCAACTGCACACCATGTGTCCTGTAAAGACATAATGGATCCATTCTTCTGTTCGACCGAGCAGAAGATATCTCTTCTTTTGCGACTGGAAGAGTTTAGTCGACTAACATTCACTGACAAACCTTTATCTCGGAATCCACATGTAAATTCTACTTTTGACTAAGATTTTCACAGATTTTATATAACTATGCATTACAAAACCATTACCGGAAAATGCGTGACGTACACCTTGAGACAAACACACATGTTTGAAAAACTGATGAGTGTAATGCAGTGATATGCACCAATGAGTACATATACGATGTATGTTCAATAGTGCAAATTCTTTCCTACGGTTGCACAGTATTTGGCAGAACACCTTTAAGCGAATTTAGTCCAACACAAACAGGTATTTTTTTTGTCTGACGCACACCAATGACCTTAAAAGAAGTGCCGTTTTGTGTCCTGAGGCAACAGACTTTACCTTTTTGTCCAAGGAAAAGTAAGCGACGCCAACAGGTAATACACTTTGAAGCCGTCTGAGCGTAACCATAACATAAATGTTGTGCATTTGTTATGCACACCCGAATTTTGAAAAGGTTTAACCAAATATTATTCAGGAGGTCACTGAGGTTGGATTGGTAACCTTGCAATAAAAAGACCAAAACGGAGAAAATCTGCAGCAAGTCTCTAATGCATATATTCCATTATATATGGGAGTCAGCAATGGAATTCATTGTGATTATTACTGCATAATATTGTCGAATGTAATGTCTCTGCTACATTTGTGGATATTTGTTCTTATACCGTAGTTTTAAAACTTTATCAAAATTATCAAACTTAAATCATTTTGCATCTGATCAGCCTATACGTTTTGAGTGGGATTCAACAGTTAAAAATACAAAATTAAATTATCAGTACATTATTGCACAAGAAGGTCAGACACGAATTGGTCAACCATTAACGTACACTACTGGTCTTGGAAAGAAATTGTCACTTATAAGTCATATATTTTTCTTTGTTAGTAGGCTTAATAACTAATAGTTTTGTTGATGAAAGATATTTTTACAACAAAATAAGAGTTTCTCGAAACAAACCTTTAACTGAAAACTAAGCATCAAGTATGAATGGTAATATCGACATGGGGTGTTCACCCAAAGACTTCTTTAATGTCTGGTTAAATTAAAATCGTTTTTCTCTTCGATTCAGTATGACCGTCAAATCGGCCATCATAAAATCGTCCTATTGCTACTTCTCCAGGACAGCTGATCATATCAATGTGGGGTATTCATGGAAAAAAACTACTTATCATGTCTAGTTGATTCCAATCTAATGCCTATTATGGCCGCCTTCTCAATCATTTAAAACTCTTGTTATCGCTATTCTTTCTAACAGAATTTCATAAAAACTCGGTGTTTTCATTAGAAAACTGTTCACGATATCTAGCTAGTAGTAAATGAAAATGATGTCGTTCTTACATCCAATACGGCTGCCACAGCGGCTAATTTAAAATCTTGATAAATGATTTCAACACTCAGCAGTTTAAAGGAAGAAATTATTTTTTCTTGAATTCCTGGAAATTATTATCGGTGAGTAGAACGTCAATCCCTTCAAAATGACTTTTGTTCTTTACCTATCCCGTGGGCAACAATTTGACTTTGTGATATTTAATGAAATATGTATCCTTCGGCAATGAAAATAATACCAGCGGCTGTATTGTTTAAAATATTTTCTAAAAAATGTGTCTAGTGTTACGCATATCTGATTTAACTTATATTTATTTTAATATTATTGTTTGTTTGTCAGCTTGAAACTTTCTTTATTATATTACATGCTATTACAATATAATCTTGCTTACGTGATTTGGAATTTTTTCCGGAAAAGAGTTTGACCATGACAGTTCATTTGTAAACACCTAACCTAATTCCCAAAATTAATTCAAAATTAGTAACAGACACGTGAACAAGTTCTTTTTTTATTTATTTTTTATTGTGGGAGTAATAAGGATGAGATCGAGGCTGTATTGGATACGTGACTCTAGGCTTGTAAATAGTTGTTGTAAAGTAAACAACTTTTTTTGTCTTTTATTCTTAGAGTAAAATGATTGCTTTTTGTCATCAGGTCTATGTTGGGAGTACGTGATGTAAACATGATCACGTGACCCTCATACGGGTATCTATTCTGCGCCTCAAAATAACTGTATAACCATTGTTTTAGAGAAATAATCTCAGTCTGGGCCTAAAACACTTGATGTCAAGGTGTTCTTTTGTTGTGTCAGTTTGGATTCAAAAGGATTAATTCTTTTTTCTGAAAATATGTGAGTGCTTATACAGAATTCTTGAACAAAAACATTTCTTACAAATTTTATTCGGATTTATAACACCGGAGTGTTATTTCTTGTGTTTCTACAAAGAACTGTAGACAACAACAATGTACAGGATACAGCATACGTCATCGCTTTCCATCCTGGATTCTTCGTCGGGAGTCGAACTTGAATTCATTAGAACGATTCATTATTAGGACTTCTAAAATTGTATTCGTGGATTATTGTTGGATTATTTTTTTATTTGATTCTTAAAACCATAAGTTGTTATTTTTTTCATTTTTACAGTTTTGTTTCCAGAGAAATAAATTATTTGTTAAAATTTTTAAAAGCTTGTTTTCACTCTTTCTTTTTCTACTGTTTATTCGAGCCGAAAGAAGTAACATAAGAATGGTCATATCAACATGTGATTTTCACCCAAAGACTTTCAGTTTTAAACAAAACATCAGTAATAAATAAAGAGATGAGTGATGCAAATATTACACGACAGTTTGATTCATATTATGACTGATATACTGCGAAATTTACTATATTTGTGTAATTATTTGAAAGAAATGGAAATTTATGAACCACAATTGACAATTATTGCGTCCAAACTCGGTATACTGCGTCACTTGATTATATGATTAGATGAACATGGATTGCCATGCAAAGGAGGAGGAAATAAGAAAAACTAGACAAAGGAAATTTTTAAAAATTTAAAAAAAAATATATATAAAAAATAAACATTCACTAACATATACGAATAACAGTGAAAAATACCAGCAGCAGCAGTGATAGTGATATGTCCACCGTGAATTGCGTTGTTACCCTTCATCTCCAAGTCAAAGCACTGGGCGCATGGTGACGTATAGCTGTTTAATTCCGAGTTGGCACAAAGCGTAGCAGACGCGGAGCGTGAAAAGTCCACAAATAATTTTACGGTCAAATTGTTACATTCGGCAGCGTTGATACCATCCACTAGTATTGTAAACGTCGTCTGTTTATTAACGATCAATAAATAAATCAATAAAAAGAACTATAGTAGTGAATACTTTGATAAATGCTTGCCTAGTAAAATAGTAATGTTTGAAGATACTGTTGTGAAGCGACCTTAACTTTTAAGATCTTGCCGAATGGAATCCTTGCGACTTTCATTCCATTCTCGGCAAGTTATATGCGAAGTCCAATATTCGAACAGTAGATGTTTGTATTAGTGAAATAGGACCAAAGGTTGACAATAAACACACACTGACACAAGCACGCACATCTACGTGACATAAGAATACACTCTTTCAAAGGAAGCTTTGTTATAAATACTGAAAATAGATTCTTTAAAAAGTTGTAAACAATGCCACAAATACATTCTCAAAAACCTTTCGTTAAGTCAGAAGTCGTATTTATATTATTAAGTAAGAGAGGCTTTGGCAAGATTTAATGCACATATTTATAGAGTATTATTCACGGTGATAATTGATTATTGTCATCATCATTATCTCCTTTTTTCTTCTTCTTCTCCTGCTTCTTCTTCTTCTTTTTCACTGCCCTGATGATGGTATTTTCGCTGCCCTTAGATATCAAGACTTTATGTGTTATTCATTCTGTCCTGATGAATTCTACTTTTTGAAGTAGGTTTGGCTTTAAGGTATTATCCAATTTTCTCAGGCTGTATCTCAATCTGCCAAGTATTACTTAAAAAGCTTCTGCTACAGGTGGCTCTATCTATGTATGTTGTCAGGGCTTGCGTTTCATGCACTAATTACTGTACTTTGTTATTTAGTACCTTCCCTTTTTCCTTTGACGATCCAGTCCTCAAGTACTGCACATTTATGTTTACGTTTCCTTCCTTCTCTGACATACTGTGCTGTACCCTTCTCATACATCATGTGCTCTACTCTTTTCTGACATCCTGTGCTATATCCTTCACTGACACCATGTGCTATATTCTTATCTGATACCCCGTGCTGTATTCATTCCCGACATCCTGTGCTATATCCGTCTCAAATATCCTGTTCGGTTTCCTTCTCTGACATCCTATGCAATTATCCTCTGTGACTTCTTGTACTATATCCTTCTCTGAAATATTCTCTGAAATCCTGTGCTATATCCGTCTCTGATATCCTGTGTTATATCTGTCTCTGACATCCTGTGATGTTTCCTTCTCTATTTCACTACTTAACTCTGAAGCAATCTCAGTGTGTCCTTTTCTACCATGAACTGTCCAAGCATTTCCGTTTGGTGCTATCGCAATGTTCATGCGACTTTTGTTCTTATTAATCTTCATATCCTTTTTCAACCTTAGAACAGGTATCAGTGCTCATAAAGCCCCTTCTTCCCACATTCGTGCAAATGTAGGTATTACTTATCTCTGTTTTTCAGCGGCAACCACTCTCTCTGTTTTGGACATAACGTCTATTTTTGGACTATTTCACATTTAAGGTGCCTCGAGACGTCCATAAACATTAATTGATTGAGCTTTTTCTTTGAGGTCCTTTCTTCATTAATATCACGCATAATGCCGTGTTAGTGTTCTTACCGAACAAATCAGCGCATTTAATAACAGATTCGGCCCCGCTCCTTCCATTTTGAATCTGACATCACCCAGCTTAATGTCACGAAACATCTTGCGCTCTTTAAGATTTCAGACTACTTGCGATCAGTACCCGGATGTTTTTGCTTACACACCAACAAATCCCATATAAGGATTGCTATGTAGGTTTCCTTAACGTAAATCCATGTCTTAAATATGTTCTGCATTTTATCGATTATTATTATTATTATTATTATTATTATCATTATTACCTGACCCTGCAGAGCGCACAATCCTGCTTTAATCGTTGAGCCGGGAGATAAGTTGCTAACCTGTATCGTCCTCTCATTGACTTGTATACCTGCAACGGGATTAAATTTCATCTGATCAACCTACCATAGCATGAACCAACGTAGTCTTTCATTGCTTGACCCCAAAATATATACATATATATATAATAATATTTTTTTCTTAATAATTTGCTTGGTTAGCTAAGCGCTATATTTGCGTCTGAACGTAAATTCATTGATGCTAATTCACTAATGAGCAAGGCGGTCCTATCTATTTTAGATGTATCTTAACCTCCGAAAAAATTTCCCCTACAAATAAAAGGTATTCTAAGCACCGTAGTTCCGAGAGTCGTTGCAATTAGCATCTGGCTCGGATGGGGGTTCGCTGAATACCGCACATCACTGTTTAACGGAAAATGTTCGTAAATTATGTGGTTTTGATTATTCAAACAATCGTTGGATTACTCGTGTACTGGTTTACTTATTTGGAAATACCATAATGGTTATTTAAGGATCTTTGAGCCTCGATACGATGGGAATTTCTTTTTTATGAAAACAAAAGCGGTTGCATTTATTAGAAGGGTGCATCTATTAGAATACATACGATATAACATATTTTTGTATCCATTTGCTCCTGTAGGTTTGGTTTCGATATTGAGCCACGAATGTTGAGAATCACATAAAATTAATGAAATCTCTATATAAAAAGTACCATATTAAGGGACAAATGTTCCCGTACTTTCTTTAGATTACACAATTTAATCGCCACGACAAAACAACTTGAAGGACACACGGTACTAATTATACGGAAGAACTGTGAACCAGTCTAGAAACAAATAATAGCGTATATACAGGTTTGGTGGTCCATAATTGGTTAATAATGAAAATTAAAATTTTAGTAAAAATATCTTTTGAGAGCTTATCCTATCTGTAATTTAAAAACAAATATTGACAAAATTATATTGATGCAATTTTAGTATTTTTGCAGGCTTAACTTAGGAGTACTCAATAATAAAAGTAGCACCTGATTCATTTGGTGCAGAATCAATAACATGTGTTTTATGCACATGTAGATTTAAAAAAAAACGCCGCGGGTCATATGGTGTTCTCCACACAGAAGCTTGCACCAAGGATAGGTGTGCATGGAGAAATATAAGTCTGATCATCAGCACCCAGAAATTTTAAGTTATTGAATTTTGAATATGATGGTGTTTCCATGTGTTTACTATGGGAGTTGAATTAATACCGTGACTCCTGAAAGTTCAGATTCACTAGAACTTTGTCACACCGCAAAATTTAAACAATACAATGTGCAAAAATAGTCAGTCTACGAACACTATACAACGGAAACATTTTCCCACATACTCGACTGTCACGTTATAAGTAAGGAACAATAGCCAGATTGCAACATGTATATGCTAGACCCTGAGGATAATTATTCGCTTCATAAATGTTGCGAGTGTCAGCCTTGCGAACAATGAGTGTCAAAGTGATGTGTACACAGCTGACCGGCCAGCTTATGTTACAATAATGTAAGCCAACATGAAAAGGACGGATGGGAAGCCACTTGTGTATTACATAGCCATAAGAACTTGTTACTAGCGCCTTATTTGGCTGCGTGCGATTCACAGGTAAGTTGTATGAATTGCCGGTGTTGGGCGCAAATGAACATCAAGTGGGGGTCGTAAATCCACCTTTGACAGACTGCCGGAGAGGGGGCAATGTCTGCTAATTATGTAGACCATGGGTGAATCGATATCCACTCGGAACTGAGCAAGGCGTGGTCACCATTGGAATCGCAGGTTTAAATCTAGTGTCTTGAAACTAAACGTCAGTAGTCGCTAAACCATCTTGCGGAAATTACATGAGGAAGTTATAAGCTACTCCGACGTCATTCGAAATTGGCGGGAAGCATTCTTATTCTGGGAATTGCAAAGTAGCTTCGGAAAGGAAGCTTTTAGGGATCGGAGGAGCTGTAGGAGACAGAGAAGGGAAATACCCTGGTACAGTTGGTCCCGAGTCTCTGGGAGACAAGAAAAGGAGAGAACGGAAGTGGAGGAAGTAGAAGGGTGAAGGACGCGGTTGTTGGACTGAAGTGGTACTGGGTACCAGTCAAGAAATACTAAAAATGAGTAGAAACACAGCACAGGAGGAAAATCTATCACATTATGTCAGATGATGAAATAGGCCGTCACTTGGTCGAGTGAAAGACGAGTAATAGGGTTTTGAATATTGAATTTTATTTGAGGAAGGACTATCTGTAATTGAATGGCATTAAATTTGTTGTTTATTGGAATTTCACCTTTTGTGTATTCAGTAATTTAACTGTCGGCATCAATGCCGTGGGGGCTCAGAGCTTTGCATCTCTATCACTACTTCAATTTCTAACAAAAACGAGCCAGGGTGGGTCTTCTGTAATAATTAAAGATAATACTGGGAGCACCCCACCCCAACCTAAAGTAGTCTACGAGACCTTTACATGGACAGAGGAATATTTGTTCAGTAAATTTGCATATTATATTTTTCTAAATATGGTATTTACGCAGGGAGGAATATTTGCTCGTCCCAGGCATATTAAATCTCAAGTTGTCCCAGACATATTAAATCTCAAGTTGTCCCAGACATATTAAATCTCAAGTTGTCCAAGGCATATTTAATCTCAAGTTGCATGGGGTAGATATTTACTTTACAAAACGGGATTGTGGTCTATTAAAGTGACCCATGCATAACAATCCTTGCTGATAACAGACCTCGATGCTAACAGTCCTTGTTCATAACTATGGCAGGGAAAATACGACCAATTGTAATTTGAACCTAACGTATTTTCTCCTGTATCGGACATATTATCAAGACGCGTATTCTGTATCGGACATATTATCAAGACGCGTATTATGTATCGGACATATTATCAAGACGCGTATTATGTATCGGACATGTTATCAAGACACGTATTATGTATCGGACATATTATCAAGACGTGTATTATGTATCGGACATATTATTAAGACGCGTATTATGTATCGGACATATCAAGATGCGTATTATGTATCGGACATATTATCAAGACACGTATTATGTATCGGACATATTATCAAGACGCGTATTATGTATCGGACATGTAATCAAGACACGTATTATGTATCGGATATATTATCAAGACGTGTATTATGTATCGGACATATTATCAAGACGTGTATTATGTATCGGACATATTATCAAGACGCGTATTATGTATCGGACATATCAAGATGCGTATTATGTATCGGACATATCAAGACGCGTATTATGTATCGGACATATTATCAAGACACGTATTATGTATCGGACATATTATCAAGACGCGTATTATGTATCGGACATATTATCAAGACACGTATTATGTATGATCAATGTTCTTTAACCTATTTTTTTAAATTAGGAAAATGTGCAAGAAACATAACAGGAATTTGCTACTACTGATACTTTACTTTCACAAAACAAAACATATGCCTTATCTTGATATATCTAAATATATTGTGCGGATATTTGGTGACAGCCTTTGTTGATAATTCCTAAATTATTGTCATAATAGTAACATATATCAGACTGAAAATCAAAAGTTGTCTACTAGAAATAGTAAGATAGCATACAGAAGACGGGTGTCGTAGCTACAGGTACCTAAAATGAAAACGTTTTTAATAGTTAGATTGCCTCTGGAAGATGGGTGTACTATGGGCAACTTAAATAAATCTTACGGCGACTACGTGATTTTTCAAGTCATATTTCTTGTTGCACTTTACCTCTCTAATATTTGCAGCAATCATACCAAATAAACTAAATAGGAAAACAGATGAGAGCTGCATTTATTGATGCTTAGGTATATTATTCAATAACTATTCCGTCTGGAGTGGCCATCACACGGCTTTCTACTATCCATCTTACATTTATCTACTATCTAGAATCCACACTTTACCATCAACCCGCCGTTTAGACTGGCCAGTACCGAGTTATTTAAAAGCAAGCATACAGTAATCTATTACCCAACATTCACAATTTATCGTTAACACGCCGCTGGAGCGATCAGTACCTCACATTTACCAATACGCTGTATCCCAGTTATCTTCAACCCAACATTCTCGAAATTACAAGCCAAGACAACGTACATAAATATATGCCAATACTAATATTTCATTTTCATTTCCTAAATTGACTCTTCCAAACTTATTTTCTTAAGTGTCAGTTTCAATTTTGTTTCTAAAATTATCGTCTTTAATTGTCATTTCCATATTTATGTTCTAAGTTTTTATTTTTAATTTTAGGTTTGTGACGTTGCTTAGGATATAATTGTTTTGTTTTCCTTTTGTGGAAAACCAAAAATTGACACAGAGAATGTAAATTTATGTTGCGCTTAAAAACGGTAAAACTAGCAGAACATGTTCTTCTACAGACAAGTAAGAGAGGAGTAGACAGATGAAATGGACGAAGAAGAGGAAGGAGACCTTGATGCACAACGGTTACTAGACATGGAACTTCACGCAAGAATTGAAAACGACCAACCATTTTTTCGTCAATTTAATAAAGTATATAGAATGAGGCCAATAAAATCTCGCAAACCCTAATCAGTGTAGTGGCCGTTTGTTGTACGCATTATGGGTGACTACTACCAAAATGCCTTCCAGAACTAATCCATAACCAGTCTTATGTAGGATGCTGAACAGTTCACGGAATTATACGAATTGGACTAGTTTGCGGAGTCCAAATTAGACGAATCCCGAGTTACGCAGAGAGTTTTGAGGATGATATCTTCAACAAAAGATATAGTCTATCGCCGTGAAAATCCCTTGTTATGGCTCCTATCAAATTACGTAGTTTTTCAGGTTCGAAAACCCAGTTTGATAATAACATCTTAAATCAAATACGATCCTTTCATCACCGTTCTAAAAGTAAACTTTATCCTTACTTAACAGTGTTGTTCAAAATTCAATTAGTCACTTAGACCTTTTATATTTAATTGATTATTAGGGCATGGAATGTAGACATTATACACGAAATTCAACATTTTAATACATACGAAAAGTTACAACCATATAGCGTGATTCTAATTTCGAATGAGGCTAACACAATATTGGCAATACATAATAGTCCGAATTAAATAACTGGGCAGAATCTAACTTACAGTACTAGTCCGGCATCTTCATGAACGTTCCAGCTGACGTTAGGAGCATTCTACCTAGTCTTCTTCTTCCCTTCCATTCTCGGACACACAAATACGAATGTGTGGTCGGATTCACATTCCTCTAGTAACTAAAAGCACCTAGAAGCGTATGAGCACGCAACCAGGGTGTCTCAGCATGTGTGGATTTATTCCCACCGGACGTCTTGTGCTACAGTACATCTACTTAACTGATGACGAATGTATGTATTGATCGATTCTCATTCTTCTAAAATACAGACATTGTCGACTGTTGTTTTGTTGCCACTCGGCACAAACTATGTACGACGGATCATCTCAACAAGCTCAAGTTCCATGCATGCACGTTGTCATCATGTGGTTTGATCATATACACACAAGACGTCTAATTAAAGAGTATACGGTGTATGCATTAAAGCGTAGGGGAATGTGGCTCTTTTTCCTCTCGTACGATACATTTAGTAGCCCACGGTGTGGGCATGAATGATTCATAAACTCCCGAATTTGTCCACACGACAATTATCCGAGGTCAGACAGTCAGCCAGGCTTGACATATTCCATCATCTTCTTTCATCTCTTTCTTAAAAAATAACGGCGGAAGACTAGGGTCTAATACAACCATTAGCTCAGAATCTATAAGAATACGTAAACAACATAAGGTGTTCCAAAGCACAGGACCTCAGGTGGCAACGATTCACACATAATAAATAATTTATAAATAGGACTCGACAAACTTACCCTAAAATTAGTTAAGTGTACAAATATAAGTCCTTCAAACAGAATATATAAAATAAGAAGTTGGTACCTCCAGATTCAAGACAGCCTTTATAAGGTGGTTAAATAACAAAATACACAAAGGAAGCATTAGTACCTCCAGATTTGATTTACAAAACACTTTTTAAGGTGGTTAAATCACAAAACCATGAGACCACCGCCACATAAGATGGCATAGATTCAATAAATAAGAAACTATTCCAGTGAACAAGGGCCAAACGCTTACTAGCTTAAAAATGTCGCAAATAAGGACATCCATGGCAGAAATCATTGTTTAAAAAATGATTCCTCTAAATTCCAGTCTCTACTAATACATGGCATGAAAATACAAGGAACCTTTTTCCTAATTACGTCCAAAAATGGACTATTGATGTAGGTTATTGCATAATAATAAAATGTAGGTATTGGATAGGAATAAAAAAAAAAACTTTGTGTTAGACAGTCTAAACATGTTGCCATTCATTATATGTCATCTAGAGATCCATACATTTGTCATTATGGAAATGGTGAACAGTAATACGTTATAGGTGCTGGGTAGTATATAAAAAATCTGAGGTACTATTTACAATCGCTAGAAATAAATTTCCCGTAGAGGTCTATACATGTTTGTAAAATGAGTAATGTTAAGTGCCCTATGTGCCCCAAGTGGCATATTTCATTACTGCCATCTATCTATACAAGTAGTGCAGGAGACTATCTCATATATATTAAAGCTGTGGAAAATTCACGTTTCTATTTGTGTTCAAAATATTAATTTTGTACCTTAATGGGTACTGAAGCTATGCCCACTTCCAGTCACCCAGTGTGTGTGTGTGTGTGTGTGTGTGTGTGTGTGTGTGTGTGTGTGTGTGTGTGTGTGTGTGTGTGTGCACGAGAGAGAGAGAGAGAGAATAGTCAGATCATTTTGTGTATGTTTACGTTATCAAATATGGAGAATCCTTACGTAGCTTTGCGATAAAGTTCTTTTTGTTAATTCTCTGTTAGTGATGTTTTGTTTTAAAGCAAAATCATCAGACACAGAAAAGGACAACATGGTAGTTCCTATAGTGTGGAAACCATGACTGAGACAACGAGACTGAGAAAAAATGTAAGGTTAGCACCTCTGTTAGATTTGCCTGGCGCATGGGTGATTAAAATAGATCATGATCCCTGGACATTGTCTTATAACAGCTCAGCGAATACAGGTTTATTCCAGCAATTAATATTAAATAATATCCTTTAAGTGAATCTTACGTGCAATCATATAATAGTTATTTAGATCGACGTGTTCATCGGAACTGATATTTCTCCCGTCGTATCCCCTGTGTTCCTGAAGGAAGTGAAGTGTATCGTTAGTATCAAGAGTCATATTTGAATAACAAGATGGCCGCTATCGCTTAACCGGCTTGAAGCAGCTGTTCCGTTTTTTAGTGCCGTTTTCATGATATTTGTGCGTGTTGTCTGTCTTCATCTACGTTATTGTGTTCAGTATGTATTGGCTGTTCAATTCGTATGCGTTTCTTCATCTCCTTGTTTTGGAAATGAGAACAATTTGACTTTTTCTCAGCTGTCAAGCTCCACTGTTTTTGAACAAACCGCCATCACGTGATACTCGCCAGTCAACCCGTTTATGCTATGATGGACCCTCATTAATTGTTTTAAATGATCACTCCTTGGCTCTCCACACTACATTGTGCTCTAGACCAAACGAACTGGGACTACATTCATCATTACCTAAATGTAAACAGAAGCGAAAAAAGAAACGTTGTTTCAAAGCTGGCCGGCGTAGAACAGGAAAAAGATTCCATTTATCTCCCTTATTTCGGCTCAACAATTAAACAAAAATTCGACCGTTAATTTAGATAACCTAATTCAAATCCCTATTAATTCTTCAACCTTTGTGTCAACTATCCAAGAGATACCTCTGCGCATTGCATTATTAAATGCCCAGTCAGTAGGACCACCGAAAAAATGCACAGAAATAGTTAATTTTATCAACGACCAGAATATTGACGTCTTTTTCCTGACAGAAACATGGCTAAAAACATCAGGCGATGAGCCCAAGTGTGCGCATCTAACACCCACTGGTTACTCCATCAAGTAATTTTCGTGGAGGTGGAATTACTTATTTCGACTGCAAGAACAAACTTAAAGACCTAATAATGTTTCCTACCTTAAATATTCTCAGCATGTTTTGTAATGTTTTCTAATTTCATGGTGTTTGTTTTTGTAATCATATCATTATATGTTTTAATCTTAGAGGTGTTGTCTAATGTTGTAAAGCGCTTAGAGCTTCTAAAGATTAGGCGCTATACAAAGTCTTCATTATTATTATTATTATTATTATTATTTATTATTATATATTTTGGGTTGGAAACTAGTGTGATTCGGAAATCCTTGTCTTGAGATTCCTTTCTGTAATAATAATAATAATAAGAAGAAGAAGAAGAACAAGAAGAAGAAGAAGAAAAAGAATCACCATCTCCAGCCGGAAGAACTTCTTAGTAAATTTCTAAAATATATTGACAAATAAAACTCCAATACTTTAACGTTAACCATTTAAATTTATGAACAAAAGGAAACTAAAATATTTTTGCTCCAAAACAAATATTTAGTATTCATATACTTGCAGATAGTCGTAGTCGAACCTAACAATATTCTGGCACAGTGACGTTCCAATCTCTTGACACAGCGAACAGTAAAATAGGATCTATTCTCGGCTTTTTTGGTACTATTTGCTTTCATGTAAAACATACACCATTTTTCAGTTAGTTTTACTCATTCTTAGCCGTTCAAATTGCACGTAGGGTTTTAGGGTATTTCCAGCAAGACTGATAAGATCACTTTAAGTATTCAAACGGGTAGACTTTAAAATAATATTGTATTTACTATGTATTAGTTGGAATAACGACTGCCATTGACATAATGCATGCTTGTCCAGGATACTGGTAAAGACATATTGCATTTTTCAGTTATTTTTACGCATTGTTGGTCGTTTGAATTGAACATAGGTTTTTACGGTATGTCCAGCAAGTCTGATAATATACTGCCATAGATCTAATGCATCCTTGGTTCCTTGGTGCAGTATACTGGTAAAGACCAACTGAAAACTGAGAAGTAAAATACATATGTATTCTCTGTAATACTTTCATAAACAAGTGGTTTGCAGAGATTTAAAATACATTTTGCTTTTGTCCAATAAAGTAAATGATGAGTTAAATGAACATGTTTTTGTTTGGGTTTGTTTTCCTTTGTTTTGATAAAATGTAGTTCGTCTGCACCTTAGCCACTCACCAAGGACTAGACGGATACAATTTTAAATACAACCGAAGGAAACATGGTGAAAACAAGTAATGCCTGAAAACAGTCAAATTATCAAAAGTCAGGCAGATAACTGCAACTCAATCACCATTTAGTCACCAAACGTTTGCTCAATATCGCTTTTAAACTATAACTTCGGAACTTCTGGTTCTTCTGTCATAAATGTTGACAATATTTAAGGTAACAAGTCTCACAAGAAACTTCAACATCTTCCTCGAAGGCGACAGCTGCAGTCTTCTGACTGGGAATAATATCTTTGAGTAAGATCTGGAGTCGAATGAAGTTGTATGATTTAGGGAAATGTTGAATGGATGCCCGTCGGCACTTGGATATCATGAATATTGCTAATGCAATGTCTACTATACTTATCTCTTCGAAAATATGTTCATGCTTACACATTAATTAAATTTTAAAACGCATTACTTTAAGATACAAAATGTTTCTTTATATTGCTAACTGTAAGAATCTTGTAGAAAAACGTATTCATGGTGGGAAATAATTATGACGACTTGTTAAATATTACACTATCTTTTTAACATGCGAAAAGGATGCAACAGATAAAATCTGAAAAATAATTCGGGGAATATTATTTTCATATTACACACATTGTGATATATCAAAATAGGGTATAATTCAAAATCCAGTAACTTACTATGGGATGAGCATTACGAAGACGCTTATTACAATCACGATCTTCTATTGTACATGGACATTTTATATCTGGACTGAAACATTCAGCTTACACGTTTCTTTGTCAATGTGGCATTCACGGCATCCACTGAGCCGTCCGTCAGAGTCTAGGTAACGTACATGTCACTGTCTGCACGTATGTGAGGATTTTCCTTCAGGTAAAGGTATGTCCATTTCTCTTCTTCATAGAACAGGAACTGTAACTCCTCTGAAAGATCAACATCTAGTTGACGCTTGTTATTGTAATTGTCCTGATCTCTCACCCAAACATGCTCAGAAGTACCTAGAACCAGCATAGAAATAGAAAAATACTTAAGTAAGTAAATACAATAAATCAATAAATAATAGTTTATCTATCAGTCATTGAATGCATAGTACATATATTTCCCAGAGTCTTAAATTTATTTTATATTGAAGAAAGCAAAGGGTGCTAAATTTATCAGTCACCCTGACAATTTCAGCTAAAAATTCAAAGCACCTTCAACCTCAAATGGCTAAAACTTTTCCCAACAAATATAGTTTAGTATTAAAAAAACGCAAACATTATGAAAGTCCACAGAGAAAGGATTGTTTTGAGTTAATAAATCAATATATCTGTTATTGAAGTAATGTATCAAACAAGCGGTTGATCAAATAATGTACGAAATGACTTTACAAATAAAGAGTGTGTATTTTTGAATTAAAATCACTTCGCCCTAATGAAAAAACAACTATAGACACACACTCAAACTCGCACACGCAAACATACATACACACACACACACACAATATTCCAATCAAAAGAGACAGACAGAAAATAATTATTATACCTTGATACTATATTATATGTTTGGATCACATGAAATGAAGTGATATATACAAATACCAATACAGCAGAAAGTTAGAATCCTCTCAAAACGCAATTCGAAGATGTGCCGCTAGCGACAGTATATAGTTCTCACACGCTGTTGACCTAAAATACACACTCGTGCGCTTATGCAATACAAACACAAGAAAAGATGGAACAAAATAGACACCGATGACTACTCTTGACTAGGAGACATGATTTATTCATGTCATCAAGACAGTCGGACAAAGAGATGAATAAGGTAGATTTTTTGTTGTGACGACATTTCAATATATTTCATTGAATACACGGAAAAGAAAATGTTATAGTGCCCGAAAAGAAAATCACATCAGCATTACAAACTAAGTAGAATTTATATTTGAGAAAAGTTTTTTATGATAAAAATTTATTTTGTCATTGCCTAATTTTGGTACTACAAGGTAATGCGACTTCTCTGTCTCCCTTATTCAAAATCTATTTCATAATTAAAATAGAACATGTTGCTATACATATGCTTCTTGTAGAAAATGGCCATTTGTATGTTGTATAATCATCAGACAATTGTAAGAAAGATAACATTCAAAAACATTGGATGTCCATGGAGATGAAGATGGCTGGAGATGAAAATGGCATTCACAGAAAATATTGATAAATCACAAGCTTTGCACAAATTTAAATCTATCAGTGAGAGTACTGGAAGGTAATATTTAGGTTAACATCATCCCAAAATGTTATTCGTTTGAGAATACTATATTAAATAAAATAAAAAAATTGCCCATTTCAACAGACATGTTTCATTCTAATGTCGCCCAGATCGAATGATTGTCAGAAAACTTACAACAAAAATAATACTCAAATATGTGACTTTGCGCTCTACAGTGAAGTGAATCATGCGTACACAAAATCATTGAAAGCAATAGTTCATGATAAAATGAAATTGAAAATTAAACAACAATAAAGTAACCAAAAAAATGAAGGAAATACTGCATAGTAGAGAAAAGGGGTTACCTTACCTGTGTCAAATACGGCTACAGTACAAAGCATCAAGATGAAATGATAACATTTTATTGTTTTACTTCACACAGCTTCGTTGTCTACAACCTAGAAATTGACCAGTTTACTTTCTTCAGAAATGCAAGTTTATATAGATACCAGAATCAAAAGAAAAATGCTTAATAACAAGCCGATTCTGTCTTTTAATCTGCCTAAAACGGATCTTCTTTAATCCGTAATGAACACCGTTGTTTTGGGTAGAAAGCAGATTAATACAGTTGAAAATTAAGTAGGATAAGACGATGCCGTGCCGTCTACCGGTCATAACATGCTATGTATATAAGGTCTTAATCATGATTATTTTCGTGAAACGAGAATGTTTAATCACTTAAACTGTCTTAATCTTCTCTATTAGATTATACGATCATGTAATACTTGCAGTCTGCCTGTCATACCAAATTATGTAGTATGGTCCTTATCATGATTAATCTCGTGATATGCCAATCTGCTATCGCTTAAACTGTATTAATCTTCTTTGCTAGATTATACGCTTATTTAAAGTTTTAAGTAATATGAAACGATACTGCACGGAGCTGTTAATGTGAATTCAATCACGCTTGTTTATACCTCTAAGCCTTTTATGAAGTGGATTATACTAACTTACAATTTAGCTTATGTATTATTCAGCATAATGTACCTAATTCAAGATATAATAACTCATTTAAATGAAACATGAATAAGTTGCTGTCGTTCTTAGGCTTGGAGCCTATGATTAGAAATTCTTGGATTAACTTGAAAACTGTGTGAATCTTCTTTACATCAGTTTAATTTTCAGAACCACGTCCTGTACAAAACGGGAATAATTTTACTACTAATGATCGTGCTCTTTTGGAGCATTCACTATGTCACCAATATGATACACATCTTTTCTTTCATAACAATCAGTAAGACCACATTTGCTCTGATTAGAAACGTATATGACAATAGAACAAATTTAGCATTTGTTTCTGGCCAATTATGCTTCTATTGGAAGCATCAATGCGAAAATTATTATTATTATTATTATTATTATTCAACTCACTCTTTCTTGCTCATACTTTGCGATTGACGTGACCTCTACAAGTAATCCAGGTACCAGTAAGCCAAACTGTATTTTATGGACTGCTTTCTCAAATACTTCAAACTTATTTATATGCGAACCTAAAAATGTGTGCAGATTTATTAAATATTTGCATCACTTTTAAAATGTATAGAAAGAAACAAATTTTAAAAAATTTAAAAGTGGTAAAAGATAGCAAATAGTTTATTTAACTTTTCTATGTGAGTACCATTTAAAATTAAATAAATTTCGCAAAAACATAGTAATGTAAATATCGATATAAAACTGACAGTATTCAATATTAAGTGCAGGCGTAAACAAATACAGATAATATGCTTCAAGATTCATTGCAAAATGTCATTTCTCGTCCCCTTGACTGTACCTATAGTATGCGCTTATACGTTTACAAGACTGTTCTTTTTGTTTTAATTTTGTATTATTAAATATATTTAACAATAAATTTCAGCTTGTTAATTAATACAGAATGATACCGTATATGTGGCTAATACGAAGTTCACACATGTCTTCTACTTTAGATTTTGTGAACTGAAACCTAAAGTGTTTCAAATATAGCTGCAATGTTTGGAGTGAATGTTTAAATAGTTTTATATAATGTTATTTTACAGTCGCAAAATGGTACAAAAAGAACAAATAATGAAAACGATGAGAATGAAAATGATTTAACGTCAAGTAAAGGTGTCTATCCCCTGTAAATAATGTTTCAAATATCGAGTCTACTTTAATGAATTATAAAATATTAGAACTTACTGGTCAATGCATGCCTATCATTCATCATTTAATGTCTATCGGCACAAGCTCACATAACGCTTTATTTTCATTTGCATTCACGACTGGTGAAAATACGCCTTTTTGAAGAATACAGTAAAGACCCTCACTATCGTTCTATCATTGGAATCTTTATTCCGAGAAATGGAAAGCAGTACAAACACTTTTTTGTGTTTACCACATTCGTCCTACTCGTTACCGCCTTATTTCAAGACAGCTTGTAGTATTCCACACCTTTATTGTCATCAACTCGTCATTATGAAACATATTAAAAATGATCGCCAGCATCTCCATTCGGTCTTAATAGAATTCAAGTTGCTACGGCGTGTTCACATTTGTTATTAAACTGCGACATTTGACGGCCATCCTTCCTGTTCCTGAAGCAATATCCCATATGAAATTCTTGGTGTATATTTGTTCTAGATAAACACCAGGCCAAATAAAATTATCCTCCTTCAGTATGTATAGAGACCGGAAATCAACATTCCCTTCTAATGCAACCATTTTCATATTTACAGTAGATTTTCCATGTTAGGTATTGTTTTCGCTTTAGGATCTATGAAAGTTTTCTAAGTGCATGCTGTAAGCTGTTAATTTATCACTTCAGATCTGAATTTAAATTCGGTTTGAAACTATAAACTGTAAATTTACCTCAATTACATTAGATGTTAATTTAGATTCATCGTGCATTTATACAGCAAAATAATTGCTCTCATTATTGAAACTGACTGAAAGCACAAACCATGGTCAGCTTCTTGTCAACATTACTTATTCAACTTTATAGTCTTAGGATAACTTGGGAATAATCTATATCATCACATTTGTGCAAAATCTCCTTGACAATGACGAGTGAAATTTTATATTGATCCTTGTATGCATATGTACATCATTTCGATAGATTTTAATAGATTATTTATATTTATATGGTTTTTCTGTTTTAATTAATTAATTATATGCCATGGGTTTTCGTGCCTTTTACTTGACATTGTTCAAACCACGTTCATTTTCTACCTGTCCTGAATCATTGATTCTCGTTTTGCAAACTTGTTTATCTCAACCTGAGTCCAGAATATTGGAAATTTTCCATGCAATGCCGGATCAACTGTAATGTATAATTTTGGAAATAAACCTTCTGATTATAACTAAAATTTTAATGACATTTTCTATTAGGTAATGTTCGTAAATAATGGTATTTGTGACCCGAGGTAAAGTAGGGAACTGTATAATCTTAATTTTCTAGACATTATTCATTCCTGCTTTAAGAACATCTGATCAAAATCAGATGTATTAGTATTTTGTGCTTTCGTTTGCGCAGGAATTTATTTATTCAAATTATTTAATTCAAGTAATTCTTCTCTGGAAATAAAAAGTGCTGAACATAATATTCTTGGAAATAGTTATCTTTTTTATTCATAGCGGAATTCAATTCAAGACATATTCTTGTATTGTGTTGTATAGTATTATATTGTAAATGGTAACTCCAGGTACTGATGTGCCATATGCAAGTAGTGAACCAGTCATATAATTTACATCTTCCATCTACATGCTACTCAATACACTGCAGACGTAACACCACTTATAGTTATACACTTAGCATCAGGAGAATTTGCTCCGATGAGACAACTATCAATAAAAGGCTCAGACAATTGTACCGACATCTCACAAAGTGGTGCTACAACATCCATATAATAGTGGAAGCGGTATATGAAGCCAAAGAAATAAACCGTTCTGACCTCCGAAAACACAGGGGAAAGAAAAACGTGGAACGAACACCCTTCTTCCCCACATTCCAAACAGAGAACCCACAAGTACGGTTCATCATTCACAAATATTGTTCAATCATTAAAGCGGGTAAATAGTTTATATTTTTCTTTTTAGATCAAATATTAGTTGCATTTCTCAGGCCTTAAAAGTTGAGAGACATGCATGTGAGGGGAAAGTAAAAGCAACCCTCCAATCAAAGAATATACATGACACTAAAGCTTTGTGGAAACAAACTATACAAGACACACCAACACATGAAAGAAACAAACACATTTTCCAGCACATTCATACGTGAAAAGCTTAATATTCAAAACCATATTATAACATGCACTACAAAAAGTGTGATCCACCTAATCATATTCAAGGTTTGCAGGTCCCATTATCTTGGAGAAACGTATATATTATTTAGATATTAGTATGAATATCCACAGATCAGACTGGCAAACCAGTGACGTAGAGAGGAGCCTAATGGTGGAATATTTCTCTTCTCAAGGCCATTCATTCAAATGGGTAATCTTGACTGGGATCGCGCACTATCTCAAACTGTAGCACGGAAATTGGGAACTCCAAGGAAGTATAACGAATGGCGTACACTCAAACTCAGCGACTTAATTCAAGAATAATCCAAACTGGCAATTCTCAATGCATATGTAACAAGGAACTACAGTATACCACAATCACATTTTTATGTAAAATTGTCAGAAAATGCATTCATATATTTTTTAAAAAGCGTTTATTCAGGTACTAAATATAAAAACTCAATGAAGCCATTTTTCTCTAGAACATCAATGCATGCAATTTTTCACATACAACCATCAAGCAAAATACTAGATCCAGGATGGAAATATTACATCCGGGGTATAAAATACTATAGATGACGTAAACGATTTATTGCTGCACTGCGGTATCATATTCTAGACTCTCTTGCCTTACTGGCACTAAAAGGTAGCAACACTCAAGTTCTTTGAACCTTTATCTTGTTAGTAACTGTACGTATTTATAGCTTACACCAATGTAGACGTTGTATAGTACTCGCGTTGTTGTGATTTTTTTTCCTTTGGCGTAATTGGTCTTTAGCGGCTTTGTGCCCATCCAAAAGAATCGGGTGATTCCAACAGCACGTGTGCTGGTTTTACACCAGTTTTGCACTGTTGCATGTCAGTTTGTCCATAATATATGTACTTAGTGCCATTTTGAAACAATCTTCAATTACATTTTGCCTTGTTCATTAGTCTGCTTTTATAATAGCATTTTGTGTCAAAACTAACGAAAGCAAGACGAGGTTTTAGGGACGAATGACATAACATCAAACAAGCATATCGCGAAACAGTTAATCTTCTCACAAATATCTAGATGTTTTCAAATTAAAAATTTAGATTAATTCTTGGAATTTTCGCATACATTAATTGATCCAAGTCATGATTGAAAACCATAAGAAGACAATAATATATACACAGATAACTAAATTGCTGAAACCTTTTTAAAATCTAACCCCATGCTAAATCAAATGAATGCATGAATAAGAACTAATGCAGTATGAACCACTTGCGATCCTTCTCCCTTCTTCCCACAGACATATTGATCTCAACCTTGACTGTGATACATTATGCTAACCAAGCTTAATCCCCATCCATTCTCTGCGCTCATAATGTGTCCCTTTTTACAATCGCAAACAGCACATTCTGCAGAAGAACATTTGTCAAATGTCATTATTTTAATGTTAATTTTAAAATATATAACACTACCACCACATATCAGATACTGGATGTGATGCCAAAAAGTAGTATTATTAATACAGATAATTACAAAATGGAAAATGCTCATCATATAGGCATGGTCACACCTATCTCGTAGAGTACGAGTTCATGAACGGGAATTTAAAATCCATGGGTCATACAGAAACATGTAGATTATGACATTAAGGTAGACAACAATTCCAAACAAGATATATCACTATAATAATGCACGTGTACTGATACATGAATCACGAGCACTTAGAGACTTTATAATATTGTCTACGTAAGTTGATAATAAACCTATCCAAATCCTCTTACCAGGAAAATGGTTTTAAAAAATTTATATTTTGGCTTGGAAAAAATATTGTTCATCAGACCAATATCAGAAAAATGGAAATAAAACGATTAAACTTTTAATCTGTATTGAATGCAAACGTGTCCTTCTTGCTTACTACACTTTTGTATGTGATTGGAAAAATAGCCTACAAAAAGGATTTTAACCAAAATAAAGACAATCACATATTCCATGCAACTAATTTGCAAAGTTATAATTTATGAATATTTAAGCTGATCAATATTTCTTAAAGAACCAAACTTTACAAGTATATTAAAATATAGCAAACATAGTTTATATTTTGTACACTTGTAATATTCTGGACGCATCCGATTTTAGAGCAAGGCGTCGTGTTTCTACAATTGTTGCAAAGAGGCTTATATCTTGTGTCGCCGCATATAAAGAGTTGATCTGGGTATATTTCTTCAGGCCTTTGAAATGTCACCAGTAAACTTTGAAATATTTGAATATTCAAATAAATTGCCTTACGAAATTTCAGTGTCAATTAATTAAAATTTGCTTCGAATACTATAACATGTGAAAGTTCCTTTCGACTGTGTTTAAGGGTTTGCTCTGCTTGACCTGAGAGCTCTATACTACAGATTTGTTGTATTATCTTTTCGTTTTAGCTTTTCACACATATGAATAAGCATAGTAATTATATATCATACCAAAACCCTTAAAGTCTCAACCTTACACTCTAGAGAAAGGTTTCAATTCCAAACGCTTCCAATTATCGTTTCAAGTACCAGCAAATTGTTTTCTACACCAGTCGAGTACCCTCTGAAGAGCATGTACATATTTCTCCATGAATATGAATATATTGTCCGTTCCTCATCGTTATTAGCTGCAGAAGTTATGTGCGACAATTTATATTGCGAAATGGTCATTACTGTTTCTCGACGAAGAATAGTTTGGAGCCTGAACTTAGTTCCAGATTCTGAGGAAGCAAAGTCTTATTCAGTTTGCATCACCCGCTGTCTTTTTTCGCAGCAGCTTGCTTCTTTAGTATGAATATTGTTTTCTACGATTCATCATTCGTTTTGTTCAAACGAATGAGATATGTTTTCATGTTAACAAACCCAAGAACATGCATCGACCTATGATAACATTCTTTATGGAAGGACGGATATTGATGTGTAAAATATATTACGATCAGCTAATGTGCTAGTGAAGCTCAGGAACGACAAAACTGATAGTAGAATAGCTGGGGAAAAAAACTACATAACAGATTAAAGACGCTTGAGAGAGCAAATTATGATGACTCAGTCATGAACCTGTACAAGGGATTCTTTTATGTGTCCACTTATACTGATGTATGAGTTAAACTGCTTCGACGATAAGGCTAACATTAACGAACAGATACCTAAAATGAATAATTTCTCTTAAACTTCTGCTAGTCAAACAAAATACTGATAAGTTAAAACTAATGGCAGATGTTAATTTGCATGTCTCTTACATGGTTTCGGTCCATTTGTTAGCCGAAAAATGTATTATAAATATTTCACTCCGCAACTTAAGAAGATACCACAAAGAGCTCAATGCTTACATGCAACACATGATTGTTTGAAAACATAACCTCTTGGAGCAATGAACACAAAGTACTTTGCATATTTGCTTAAACTAAACAATCATGATTGTACATAGCACTATTTTCGTGTCTTGTGATGTAAAGGTGCTATGAGATGCCGAAAACGTAGCGATGAACAATTTAGGTATATTACTTATAAAATACTTTACAATATCATTCGGTATCGACGATCTTTTCGAATCTGATGACCACAATAGTTCCATAACATCGAATAATTTTTCATGAATGGAATGAGCGTTATTGAACAAAACATCATCAATGAAAATTTTTCAACTTTCCTGTCTGCAACAGGAGAGTGTGTGTCATTTGGATTTTTAACGTAGCTTTAACAATTTTTCAGTCATATCGCTACGATCTCTGCAGTGTGACAGTTTATAGTGATGTCTAGCACTGAGGCATCATGCCGCAGACATGTAGCATGATGTCCCACCCAGTCACATTATCCTGACACCAGGCCGATCAGTCCTAACACTAAAATCTTAATGCTGAGTGCCAAGCGAGGCAGCTGTTAGTACCAGTTTTGTAAGTCTTTGGTATGGCTCGGCCGGGGATCGAGACCACGCATATTGGTTAAACTGTACAATATTATGTTTATTAGATTAGAATGCCATTAGCAGACCATTGCCAACTCTAGTCATGTGTTATTTCTCCGAATTTCACTCTATCATTACCCTTGCAACACCATCTGAAGTATTAGAAAGATGCAATTATATATAGAAACTGAATTTACTTGTTTGCAGAACGATTGTTTTACATCTGAATCAATACTAGAATGTGATGATGCCATACTGAGAAATGTAGCTTACATCGTTCGCAACTGTATTACAAACAAGGGAAAGAGAAAATCGACACACGAAATTATTCCCAGCTTCTTTTAAGCCAAAATAAGTCATTTAGATGCTATTCATAAGGAGAAGAAGAACATCCAAACATGTTTTATTTCCAGGGTGTTGTACGACAGGCCACATTGTATTTCATTGGTAGACAACATACACACTGCAAAATTAACCACGCAAGAATTACATTTTATTTTACATGGACATTATTGTATTTAGTTTGATGTCAGACGTACACAAGATACAGGTGTTCATGGTAGCAGTCTTAAATTAAGCAACACAGAGAATAGGCTCAAAGGAACAGAAAAGAAAAGGTAGCAGCTCCCCTCCCATCTCTACCCTTTCACGCGACCCAAAAAATAAAGGATTTAAAATGTGTATGTTTATCTCGTTCCAAATTTCTACGTTGACATTCTAAACAGTCGACTAAAACGAATGAAATTTTTTGACGTATGTGAAGGAAGGCAGAGCTGTTTTTATATGATTACGGTAACATTATAACCTTTGACTAACTTTGGGAATAAAATTATTTGCACTTGTTTTCAACAGTCCTATCGCTTTTTGTTCTCGTGCAGTTTCTGGTATCTTTGTAGGTCACCTATTTATTCAGCGTGTGATTAAGTTTATTTATATCTACCCTACACTCTGTATAGTATTCATGTATTTATCTTCATTTAGTGTATGTTGTAGGTATGTACGGATGAATGGATGATTGAATGATAAACGCTCATTACTTTCCACAGTTACAATATGTGCGTCTTGACAGAGTTTGGGTCTACTAATACACTAACGTAAATACTTTCATCATGGCTTGTACGTTACTCCGAAAATTCCCATTCATAAGCACCAAGAAAACGCACAACAGCAACTCTATCAAGTTTCATTTAAATCTTTAAATATATCTGTTTACGCTTGAATCGTATTGCATAATACAGAGACTAAGTTGTAAGTAGGTATAATTTTGTTCGAAAAGGACAACAGGTGCAAACCATTGTTATAGAATTTAGATAAACATCCCCAAACAATATTATTTACTATAATACGACCTTTGAGATAATCGTATATGTAACAGATGAGATTTAAAAGGTTTAAGAGAGTATAGATTTATTTTCTTATCAAGGAGACGAATCATAAGAAGGGCTGTATAAACCCATCGTGTCATTTCAGATATCCAGCAATCGTATAGTTATATCTTCATCGATAATAAATTGTACGTGTTGATATTACCTAATAAAGAGCAGATAAACAGATGCAATGAGTCTGTTGGGGCAGAGTATTGGTTTTTAGATGTTTCATTTGATCCTGTTAAGGAGATTTTTGTTGATTCTGGTATCTTTAAAACTTAATTTTTTCATGGAAGAGAATTATTCCCTTTCCAGTTAAAAGTCAAAGCAGCTGAGACAAAGTACCAAAATGAAGAACTATCGTTTCATCTTGCTGCTTTGTGTTGCCACCATAACGGTTAAATTTTCCCTTCTCCTCTACCATGCCATATTTTACATTAGAAATCTTTGTTACATTTTTGCTGTTTGGTATTAGTTTCAATCTTTCTACTTAAATTCTTTCATCCATTTTGATTTGATTTACCTCAGAACGTCAAGTACGATATTGGAGAATAATATGTTACTGAACTATCCATTATGAAACCGGTACCATTAAATACACTGACGTACACCTTGAAATGCTCTCTCTGTCTCTCTCTCACACACACACACAGACACACACACACACATATATAGCGGGCTTAGCGTAACCACAACATAAATATTGTACTATTAGTATACACACCCTAATTTGGAAAATTGTTAGCATGAGGTCGCTGAGATAGGGATGGTAACCTTGCAATAAAAAGGAGAAAATGCGCAGCAAGTCTCTCATGTTTTGGAGCACACATTCCTCTATATATGTGTGCTTGACCACTGCTGAGATATTTGAATTATGTGAAGGAATTGGAGTCAGCAATTGAGTTCATTGTGATTATTACTGCATAATATGGACGAATGTAATGCCTCTGCTACATTTGTGGATTTTTATTTTTCTAGTGTAGTTTTAAAACTTTATCAGAATTATTCAAACTTTAATTATTTTGTATTTGATAAGCCTATACTTTTTGAGTGGGATTAAAAAGTTTAAAATACACAATTAAATGATTAGTAGATTCTTGAACAGGAAGGTTGGACGAGAATTGGTCAACCATTAGCATACACTGTTGGTCTTGGAAAATAAAATACAAAATTTAATTATTTGTCGATTATTGCACAGGATGGTCAAATATGAATTGTTTCACCATTACATCACACTTGTGATCTTGGAAAAAAAATTACCACTTACGTGTTTTATGTTTTACTCCGTTAATTGGCTTAACAACTAATTGTTTTGTTGACGAAAGATGTAGTTAAGTAAAACCGATGTTCTTGAGACAAATCTATAGCTTAAAATTAAGCGAATAAGCATGAATGGTCATTTCTACATGGGGTTTTCACCAACAAAAACAAAACTTCTTTAATGTCAAGTTAAATTAAAATCGTGCCTCTCTGCAATCAATTATGGCCGTGGTATAGGTCATCATAAAATCTTGTTATTACTTCTCCTCCCGGATGGATGATCAATCAACACGTTGTGCTCGTGAACAAAACTACTTCTAATATCTAGTTTGGTGCAATCTATTATGTTTGCGTTCACAACCATCTTACAATTTTGTTATTGCTATTATTTCTAAGCAGAAACTCGAATTGACTCAGGATTTTTACTAGAAAACTTATTACGATGTCTAGTTGTTAGTGAATGAATATAGTGTCGATCTTTCATCCAACAAGGCAGCAACAGCGGCTAACTTAAAATCTTGGAGATGATTTCATTTCTAAGCAGTTTTAAAGAAGTGATCTTCTCTTGAACTTCTGGGAATTCTTTTCGATCAGTAGAAAGTCAGTTCCTTCAATAGACTTTTGATGCTCACCTATTCCGTGGGCGCCGATTTGACTTTGTGATATTCGATTATTCTCTGAATTCCAATTGAAGTCTTCTTTACGTCTCTCCAACTTTTATTGCGAAACCCCAATAGTATTCCTTAGAATAGAATGATATAAAGATAGGTACAGGTTATAGTACTATATCGCTGGTTTTGTGATGGTGTCTATACAAATTTTGTAGAGTATTGAACTTTAAGTTTGGAAAACATTTTAATCTTTTCTGGTTTTAGAAGTTTTTGCAGAACGACGCAGTTCACAGTGAAAACTTCAGAGCTAGTACCATGAATGTAGTCTCTACCAATTTGTTAAGTATAGCTGTTCTCTTTTCTAGGTTGTGATATGTAGCTTAGATTTAGACGTTGTTGGTACTGATTTAACGGAAACTGTGTTTTCTGTATTTTATGATTATCTGAATGTGTATTCTACCTACATTAATTAGTGAATATACAGACACTACTTCCGCCACTAAAGTAAAATATGTGACCCATGGCATATTACCTTGTTGACACATTTAGCCTCTCAAACAGCGCCTGATAGTCCGAGATAAGTCATTCACTCTAAGCGTGTGTAGGAAAAGACTTAAGATTAACATAGGATTTACTTAAATTACATTCATGATGGTGATGAAGATAATGATGATGATGATAATGATTATGACGATAGGAAACTATGAGTTAAAGTAATAGCTGCAGCCAGAACTAGCTGTTAAGAAGCAACAGCTTCAGGGGTTAAACAGTTGTCGTACTATCAATAGTTATAGTGATGGTGAAAGTTTCAGTACGGAATCTCTGGTGTTTAATGGTTGACTAACATATGAAGGTTATGTCTTAAATCAGTGAACTTGAAGTTGCCTTTTCCATGTACACGCCACACCCACAGACGATGGCGGTTGCTGTAATAGTCACAGTAGGAACAGCAGTAGTAGTAGTAGTGGTATACGAAGAAGAAACAGGAAGTGGAAAGGTGGAGCAGTTTAGCAATTACAGGAGATTCAGAAGCATGAACAGTTGAATAATTACGAACAAAAGTCCCTTTTGCAATTACAATTTTATTAGTAATATAGGCGGAATTGATGCAAACAATAGCAAACATGATAATGAAAGCAGCGATAGACACACAAGCTGCTGCTTCGATGGTATTAGAAATATTAGTAGTAGTAGAAGTAGTAGTAGTAGTTCAAGTTGCATTTTTTTAATGCTGCTGTTGTATTTTATTTCTTTAATGTACAGAGATTAAATTTTAAAAGAAAAAGATAGACTGGAAAAAGGCAAGTAAAAGTTACAAATAAAAAGACATTGGTTGAACCTATTTTATCACTAAAATGGGATAACAGGACAAATCCTTAGAACAAGTAGGTTACTGGCCACTGCAGATGACAATTCATCCAACAACAACGGTTGCACCAGAGAAGATGATATCTGAAATATAGAACGTGAGACCAAGTATATTACATGAGAAATGAATAATTTAGTCTTTTTTCGGAATAGGACAGGAGAATATTATATATTGAGAGAGAAAGGGGTTATCTAGTACAGACCAGTATTCGAATCAATAACTCCTGCGTTCAACCCGACACATCTATAAGCTATAGGCTCCAAGAGCTGGAGATAGAAATCTTGTATATTGTATTGAGAGAGAGAGAGAGAGACTTTCGAGGTGTATGTAAGTGTATTTTATGAGAGTGGGAAATATAGATCCGACCTGTATTCGAATCAATAACGTCTGCGTTTAAGCTATAGGTAGCCAAGACCTACTGTGTAAACACATTTAGATTATAATCTAATATAACCAAAATATTAAATTACGCATCAACCATTATCACCATAGAGGTTGTAAGGGCTTTTACTTTACATTGTAAATATTTTAGAACAGCTTTTAAACAATGCATAACAATCTAATCGTGCCGCGATGTTATATTTGTTTTACACATTGTGCCATTGATTTTAAACAAAACGTCAGTAATACATAACGAGATGAATGATGGAAACATATAACGACAGTTAGATTTTTACTATATATTTGTAATTCTTTGAAAGAAATGTAAATGTATGGATCACAATCGATATTTATTACGTCCACTCGGTATACTGCGTCACTTGATGACATATTTAGATTAACATGAATATCCTTGCAAAGGAGGAGGAGGAAACAGGAAAAGAGAGACAAATGATGAAAAAGAAAAATTACAATCACTTATATATATATATATATATATATATATATATATATATATATATATATATATATATATATATATACTATTATTTAAGGTGGGTCGTGGGCAGTTTTGTCGTCCTCAGACGGTTTCGTGGGCAGATAAAAGTTCGTGGGCAGATTTCCATCTGCCCACGAAGCACGTCGTCCTTTTCTGCACTCTTGCCACAAATATCAATAAAATAAATGCATATTTACGCTGCTGAATGTTAAATATTCGATAAATATTCATCTGCAAAATAAATAATTGCCTTTTTACCTATTTATTTCCATTTTTTCATTAATGAATTGAATTGAATAGCACAACTTGAGTTACCTCCCATTATGTACTAGTATATATTGCACCTTAAAAATAGATTGACCCGGAAGTAGTATGTTTCAAATTTACTGCCCATGATGACAGGGGGTCGTTACAAAGAAAATCAAGGGATGGGGTTCTAACCTGTAACAATATAATATGTTAATAGTGTTACAGGTTAGAACCCAAATCTGTTGATTTTCTTTGTAACGAGCCACTGTGTCCGTGATTATTATTGTGAGAGATCAAAACTGCCCGGGAACCAGGATGTGGAGTGAATAATCTGCCAATGTCGCCAACAAGCACCATACATATATACTATTTATTTTGATATCTAAGAAGTTTTCAATAATGCTAATTAGTAACATTATAATGAGTGAGCTGTTATATGTCTTTCGAAATACCTCTATTCACTATTGCTGGTCTTGAACCCAAACTAAGAGGATTGTGGCTGTCATTAGAAATACAAGTGATACCATTTATTTAAATCCAGGCTTAGTAAGTTCATAACTTCACTTAAGTTCATATTATATGCTGCTGCATTTTCTTCTCTCAGTCTACCATTAACAACGACAACAAAAGAAAAATGGTGTTTACTCAGAATTTGTTCCTATATTTATCAAAAAATTTGTTTTGGAACAGATATTTTGTTGGAAAAGCTGAAAGAATAAAATTGGGGGAAAATCATGATGGTATAATAATACAATTGTTTACTTATAATAAAAGAATACTAGATTTAGTGTACAACATCCTTGCAATAATTAAATGGCATTGTGAATATGCAGAACCCCAATTCTTTAATGTACATGTACTGTTTAAGGTACAAAACTGTTTTGCATACTTCATAACTTATTTCTCTAATAGTGCAAATAATAGGAGACAGAAGACATTTAGAAAGAATTAATTTGTCAAAATAAGTTAAATATCAAGATTAGTTTAATGGACGTTTGAAAATTTACTATTAAAGTAAAATTGCCTATTTTTGAGAGAAAAATCCTAATATTAATACACGTAATTTTATTTAAATTAGCAGTAATGTAGAGGATGCTGATTTATTTATGAAATATACCATAAACGTGTGTTTCATGTTCATTACTCCAAAGTAAAATACCCAAGAACCACCTCAGAAAATCAGTAATGACATATTCACGTAAAACACAAAACACAATTCTAAAAAAGTGATGGAGATGCAGTTATCATCTGTGAGTCACATAGCTAACACATGTTGAGTATCTGACTGGATGATTGGTATGGAACGAATTGTATTTGCCTTGTCAGAATAGTTGGTAAAGATTTTAAGAGGACTTCCTGGTTGGAAAAAAGTGAATTGGAGAAATGTATTATTTTTTTCATCGTATGTGTCCTTGTTTCACTTCATTAATAATAATGATATGACTTTTGACAAATCTTTTTGTCCGAGTGACTCAATGCTGATAAGTGTAAAAAAATGTCGAGGCTGCGACAGATGTGTCCTCTGTAGAAATGGGTGTTTATTAAACTAGGTCAAAATTAGGTAGTGTAAAAATAGGAAGTGGAACAATACACAATATGGAAAACGCTCGCTGTGGAAGACATTGGGCGGACATACAGACACATCAAGATGTATTTAATAAGATTCATACACATATTATATACTGTTGTATAGCTCTCCTTGTATGCTTCAGATTTATACTATAAACATTGAAGTTTGTGATACCGAGACAAACGGCAATGGAAGATGCACGTATCAAGGTTATGAAGATTGCTAAATTCACAAGCGATACAGAGTCAAATATACCAAAACTTTCATATTGCATTTTCTTATATTTCTACTATCACAGATCGATTTAGACTGATGCGAAACCTATCAATTTATATCAAATTTGTCAAAATCGGGGTTTATTTACTATTGTTATGAGTTATTCACCTGTATGGAAAACGATCGTATAGGAAGACATTAGGCGAAATGACAGACAAAGGAAGATATACTTAATAAGATACATACACATACTATTTATAGTTGTACGGCTTTAATTATATGCTTTAGATATATAGCAATAGCATCGAAATATGTAGTACGATCGCAAAACGGCAATGGTAGATTCACGTAGCAAGGATATGCAGATCGGTAAAGTCGCACCCGATATTCAGTAAAAAGAACAAAACCTTCTATTTTGCATTTTCACACATGTCTATTGGCACAGATCGATTTAGTATGATTAGAAACATATCAATTAAAATCAAATTTGTCATCTGATATCAAATGTGTCAAAACCGTTGTTTTTGCGATTGTTATGACTTATTCGCCAATATGAAAAACTTTCGTATAGGTCGGATCAAGGCGCACGGACAGACAAATAAAGACGTGTTTATTAAGATATATACACACATTTTATAATATTGTATAGTTTTAATTCTATACTTCAGATCTCTAATATTAGCATCGAAGTATGTGCTACAATCACAAAACGGGAAGGATGTATTAAAGTAGCAAGAGTAGTGAAGGGGGGCACCCTACGTACAATGGGAATTAGCATTACAGACCCCCTTGGGCAAATCTACGTACAATGGAAATTTAACATGGAGAAAAATCGTGGGCAAATCTACGTACAAGGGGAATTAACATGGGAATAAATTGTGGGCCACTTTACGTACAAGGGGAATTTAACATGGGGAATAGAGTTTGGGCTTGTTTAGGGACAAGGGGAATGGAACATGGGATTTTTTTTTTTAAAAAAGGGGGGTAGGCAATTGAAAGGCTATCTCTTTTCGAGATATATGGCTGGCCCTGAAAAGGGCCTTTGGGTTTTCTTCTGCTTCTAATTTCTTCTTTTCCTCCACCAACTTCTTATTTTATCTCCAACACTCTTTCTCTTCTTTTTTTTCTCCTCCTCTTCTTTCTTCTCTTCCTCCTCTTCTTTCTTCCTTTTCTCATTTTCTTCTTCTTTTTCAATTTTTTCGTTCCATGTTCTTATTCTTATCTTTTCCTCTTCATCCTCCTTCTCCTCCTTTATTTCCTTCATCACACCACTAATCTTGTCCTTTGCTTTTCTTAAGTTGTTAATTTCCATCTTTACACGATGGGGACTATAGGAATAATGGTCTTCAACGAGTCTTATTAGCATCTGTTCCATTATTCCTAAGTTGTCTAAAACGTCTTGTAAGGTTTGTATTTTGTCCATTTGGTTTGACGCCATCTTCTTTTTATTCTTTGCAGAATGGTTTGAACAACTAACACTGTGGGTTCTTATAGTGAAAGCGCGAACGTGAAGGAAAACATCCCCCTAAAAAACATAAAATCTAGTTAGTTAGTTAGTTGGATTATAGTGGTTTTCGTTCTTTTGAACATGTACCACTTTTTTATTCACGCACTGCGTGATTTTTAATTACTCCTGGGGGAAGGAAAAGGAGCCTCATCCCCCAGGCTTTTATGTACTCAAAGAGTACTTTTTAATTTAGCCACTCAGGTGTAGGACTAACTAGTCCTTAACAACCTGACTGAAAGGCTAATAGACATGAGTGGGAATAGTCACACCACACACTCGTGTTTCTTAGTTGGATTGAAATGCCCCAGGTGTCAAACCAAGCAGTATGTGACTCCCGCCACGATTGGTCGGCAGCGATGAGGTCACATTAGGACACCCGGTCTTGTGGCATTGACGAAGTGGCCCGCTTTTTTGATATCATCAATTGCCTTTCCCAGTCCGATATTCCGGTAGACAGAGCCTTCCTTTTTTCCACTCTGTTTAGGTGGTGCAGGTTCATCAGCTTCATCGCCGCTGGATGATGATACTTCCAGGGCCGCTGCCAGCGTGGAAGTTTCAAATTCTTCAGTGTCGTCTGCCAACATTGCCTGGATTTGGCTGAGTATGTTAGTAGAAATAGCTGTGGAAGCTTGATTTAAAAGTTCAGCCAGATGTTGTTTAAGAGACAAGGAGACGGTTAGGAGTATTTTTTTTTTTTTTTTTTTATTCATCAATTCCTTATTTATTTTGATTCCCTATCTTATTGGTTTGGAATGAAAACTTGTTTTTATGGTTGTTTGTATGTTATTATGGAGTCCTGTTTTAATTAATTCCTATTTTCCTATTTTAATTTTTTTGTGGCCTTAATTGGTTTTTATTATTCGGGGTATGAACGGCTGTGTCAGTTTGTGAACCTACGAGACCTAGCAGGCCGTCATAATTCCCAAACAGTGATTTTGTAATATTCGTCCTTAACTGGTTTTTATTATTCGGGCTATGAACGGCTGTGTCAGTCTGTGAACCCACGAGACCGAGCCGGCCGTCATAATTCCCAAACAGTGATTTGTTATATTTTTAACTGGTCTTTGATTTACTTTCTTAGATTTTTTTGAGTAGATTGGATTCGTGTATAAAACTTATGACATTTTTGAATGTTAGATTAATATTGGGGTTTGTGCTCATCAAGAATTCTGGGTATGTTGTAGGGGATCCAATTTTATGCTGTTTAACTTTAAACTTAGCCCTTTCTTTTTCAAGTGTATGGCAGTTGTTAAAAATATGCTCTATGTCTTCTGGGACCCTGCAGTGGTAGCAGTTAGGGTTATGTGGTTGTGGTCCTATGTACTGTCCGAAGCTGTTAGCCAGCTTGGTTTTGCCCGTGAGTATTCTATTTATGAATTTTTGTTCACTGCCTTTTGTTTTGGGTGGTTTCCTATTTCTACATACTTCTTTAATGATGGTTTTTAGTTTCCTGCCTTGAGTGCTTGTGTTCCATAATTCCTGCCATTTATTATCAATGAGGGTTTTAGATATGCTATTGAGTTCGCATATGCTATAATCTAGGTTGATGTGAGTGGTTTCGTTTAGTTTTTGTTTAGCTGTTATATCTGCCATATCGTTACCTGGTATGTTAATATGGGATGGTATCCACATAAATTCTACTTGTAAGTTATTATTGTTCAGTATTTTTAACAATAAATTGGTTTGCCTAAGATAGTTTTCTCTTGATTTGGTGTTGTTATTAAGTATTGAGTTTATGACGCTTAGCGAGTCACTTATTATTACCGCTTGGGGTATTTTGTTCTCTTTGATCCATTTGAGTGCTTCAAGTATGGCCCAGAATTCAGCTGTGTATATAGAGCAGAGGTTAGGTAGTCTTCTTCCTACTTTAATGTTAAGTTCGGGGATTACGTAAGCTGCTGCTGTTCTGGGTGGTTCTGTAATTTTGGATCCATCAGTGTAAATCTTAATGTAGTTGCAATATTTTGAGTTGATTTCTTCTGTACAGATTGTGTTTAGTTTGAGTTCCTGTTCGTTTTTATTGCCATATTTCGTAATGAGGGTGTTAACTGTGGGGTTGATATTTATCCATGGTTCTTTGTCATAGTGATTTGCAATTTCTGCTTGGAGTTTGTCTATAGGAAGTTGTTCAACTAATTGATGGACTAATTTCCCTGCTGGTATGTTTTGTGATAATTTAGTTCTAAAAGGTATGTTGCATTTATTTATAGCTAGCCGGGTGGGGTGTGTGTCGGGGTGTGTTGTTAGCCTGGCTGCATATCTGAGGGTGAGTTCTTGTCTTCTAAGGTGGAGCGGCAGTTCTCCAGTTAAGATTTGAAGTTCCACTAGTGATGTGGATGGTAGTGCACCAGTGCAAATAATTAGGGCCTTTCTTTGTATGCTATCTAGTTTTTTGAGGTTATTTTGCAGTGCCGAGTTGTAAATTTGGCATCCGTAATCTAGTTTAGATCTAATTAACGATTTATATAAAGCTAGTAAGGTTTCTTGATTGGATCCCCAGGTGGTTCCTTTAAGGGTTGTAAGGAGGTTAAGGTCTTTATTACACCTTTTGACTAGTTCGTTTATGTGGTGTCCCCAGTTTAGCTTGGAGTCATAATGCATTCCTAAAAATCGTGCTACATTTACGAATTTAATTTCTTGATTTTGGATGGTGAGTTTGGGAAACTGATTTTGTAATTTACGTTTGGTGGTGAATAATACTGCTATGGTTTTTTCATGGGATATTTTGAAACCCCATTTATCAGCCCATTTCCCTATTTTGTTTAAACTTGTTTGAATATCGCTGATTACTTTGTGGTTGGAAGGGTTTCCTGCTCTCCATAATCCACTATCATCAGCAAATTGTGAGAGTTCAATTAGTTTTGATGTTAAGTTGGTGTCCAAGTCATTAATCATGATGTTGAAAAGGGTTGGGCTGAGTACGCTCCCTTGTGGTGTACCGTTTTCAAGTGTGTGTGGTTCAGAGTAGGTGTCGCCGACTCTGGTTGATATTTTACGGTCAGCGAGGAAGTTTTCAATGAATTTAAACATTCGACCTGTGATGGCGTAGTGGTTGAGTTTGGCTAATAAGCCTTTGGTCCATACAAGGTCGAATGCCTTTTCGAGGTCAATAAATACTGCAATTAAATTCCTATCAGCTTTGCGTTTGGAGTTGAACGCCAATTTAATTGCGGTTTCTAATCGTATTAGTTGATCCGTGGTGGATCTTTTGTTTCTAAATCCGCATTGATTATCGGAGATTAAATTATTGCTCTCTAGGTGGTGTTTGAGTCGGTTGGTGACTATGGTTTCCATGATCTTACAAATGTTGTTTGTTAGGGAAATGGGTCTGTAGGAGCTAATATCGTTAGGGTCTTTTCCTTGCTTGGGTATTGGAATTACTATTGCGTGTTTCCATTTATCGGGTAGTTTGCCTGAGGTCCATATTTGGTTTAGTAATTTAATAATTGTTTGTTTAATGTTATTTGGGATATTTTTGTATATTGTGTATCCTATTTGATCTTCCCCTGGGCTAGTTTCGTTTTTGGTTTTCAATGCTAGGTCCCATTCGTAAGTTGTAATGTCTTTATTTAGGTTCGAGACTTTGGGACCGAGGTCTTTAAAGAGATTACTATGGGTTCTTTCTACTTTGTCCCTATGTAATTGAAATGCTGGGGTGTGGTTGGTGTTGCTACTCATATCTGAGAAATGCTGAGCTAGTCGGTCAGCCTTTTCTTTATTAGTAATGGCTCCAGCTATTTTTGGAGTGGTGTTAGTTGTCTTTCCTCTAATTGATCTAATCTTATCCCAGACTTGTTTGGTACTAGTTGTGATATTGATATTCGTGCAGTAATTATGCCAAGTTGATTCCTTTGCCTGTTTAATTATGTTTTTAAGGTTTTTCTCCTTTTGTTTATATATAATGAAATCAATAGAGTTTTTAGTGCGTTTGAATTTATTGAGGGCTTTTTTCTTATCAGTGATGGCTTGTTTGCATTCATCATTCCACCATGGGACTCCTTGTTTATGTGGGTTACCACTGGTTTTGGGTATGTTAGTGGTGGCTGCCTTTAGTATGGTATCAATCAGGTCTTCGTAATATTTATTAATATTATCATTTTCTATGTTTTTGGTGTCTATTTTGCTTAGTGTTTCATTAAATGAGGTCCAATCTGCTTTTGAATATATCCATCTAGGGGTTCTTTTTAGCGAGTTGTATTGGACCGTCATCTGCAGGGTGACTATTACTGGAAAGTGGTCACTGCCCAAGGGGTCAGTTTGATCCACTCTCCAGTCCGCCACCTGGGTTATTGATGGCGAGCAAATGGTGAGGTCGATGGCGGACATGAGACCGTTTTCTGGGTTAAGGCGTGTTTTTGTACCGTCATTTAAAATGGCTAAGTTAGATTCTGCGGTCCATTCTTCAATCAATTTGCCTCTTTTGTCCGTCACACCGCCCCCCCATAGCTCGTTATGGGCATTGAAATCTCCACAGATGACGATCTGATTTACTCGTTTGTGATCATTTATTTGTTTGTAAGTAATTAAGTTAGCTGTGCCTGATGTTCCCCCTGGGTCATAAATATTGAATATTTGTATTTGACCCTTGCCTGTATGAATTATGAGGGACTGAATTTCGAATGCTTCGTTGCTACCTGGGGTTGGAGTTATGGTTATTGTTGTTACATTCGGGATGTTATCTGCTATATAGATGGCTAAACCCCCACCTCCTTGTCCCGTGGTTCGATTTTTGAAGTGACCTGGGGCATATCCTGGGAGTTTGGGTATTTGTTTGGTTCTACTTGTTATTTTTGTTTCTTGAATGCATATAATATCTGGTTTGTGTTCTAAGCTTTGTAATTTGGCTTTGAGTTCACTGATATTACTTATTAAGCCTCTAGCATTCCATTGCCATATTATAATGTTCCGGTTTGTTGTATAATCCATTATTGGGGTGGTCATTTATTGATTCTTTTGTGTTGAGGGTTATTATGTTAACTTCAAATTTGATTCGATTTTGCTTATTATGCTTATTATCTGTGTTATTTTATCCACGATGTAGTGGTGGTTGTTGATAAGTTCGGCTTTGATCTCTGTGAGTAACTTTTCTATTGTCGGGTTTGACAGTGATTTGTTTTTGGTGTTAGTGTTATCTGATTCTTCGGGGTGGAGTTGTGAGTCTTTGTGGGATTTGATTAAGAATGTATCTTGTTTATTTAATCTTGTTTGATCTTGTTTGACCTTGTTTGACCTTGGTAGGTTGGGTGTTTGGGCTGTGGTTGCTTCAGTTGCTGGTTTGTTTGGGGTCATGATGTGGTAATTTTTATTACTGGGGGTTAGTTTTTTCGCCGCATGATACGGGATTTGCTTATTGTTCATGATATCTATGGTTTGATATTCCTTGATAGTGTTGGGGCATTCGTGGGATTTAGGTAGGTGCGGGCCCCTGCAGTTGGTACATTTGGGTGTGGTTCTACAACATACATCTTTGTGGTTTCCCCCACATTTGTAGCATAGTTGGGTATATCTACATCTGTTAGAGAAATGTCCCCAGTGTTGGCAGTTGCTGCAGAACCTGGGTTTGTTTATGTATGTCTCAAGGCGGTGGCGTGCCCCAGAGTGATCTAGTCTTATCATGGTTGAGAGTGGAGAATTTGATTCTAGTATCGCTGTATTGGTTTCCTGTCCTAAATGATTTTTGAGTTTATACGCCCTATTTATGGGGGTACCACTGTCTTTGAGTTTGGCAGTGAGGGTTTCATTGTTTATCCCTTTATTTTGTCCTGTGAGTTTTAGAACTGCTTTAAATGTGGGGGTGTTCGTGCGGGAGTATGTGGCTAAGTCATTTGTTCGTGTGTTATTGTTTATTGCCATGAGGGTCTGGTTGCTATTGTGTGTTTTGGTTATTATGTTCTTTGTTCCTATTTGTTTGTGTCTTTCGACGTTAACCCTAATGTTGTTAATAATTTCAATTTCTAGGAATTTGGCCATTTGACTGCGAGTGCTGCAGTGTACTATTATGTATCTTGTGTTTGGCCTAAATATTTTGAATTGTCCTTGATGAACCCTAAGGAGGGCCTGTGTGAGACTGTTAACAGTTAAGTTTATCAGTTTATTGGAGTTGCTACTGATATAAAGTGTGTGTTCTATGGGGTGGTATGAAAATTTGGCCTGTTTCTTTGGTTCTTTGTGGGGGTGTGAGTTTGAATTATTTTGGGGGGCAGGTTTGTTCTTGGTAAACATGGGTCCCTTCCCTTTACCCTTGCCATCCCACACGTTAGGTTTTGATTTAGTGGTTGGGTTAGCTTGTGTTTTGTTTCGGCTGCTGAGTAATTGTTCTTCAGTTAAGGGTTTTGATGGTCCAGGGGTCTGACTGTTAGGTTTTGATTTAGTGGTTGGGTTAGCTTGTGTTTTGTTTCGGCTGCTGAGTAATTGTTCTTCAGTTAAGGGTTTTGATGGTCCAGGGGTCTGACTGTTATGATATTTCGGTTTGTTGTTACTGATATGAATGGGTGGAGTTATCGTTACCATGGGCCCCATTTTGGGTGTAGTTTTTCCTTTGTTACATGAGTTGGGCCCTATTTTCGGTGGGTTTCTTATTATCATGGCTATATGTTTTTTTTCCGGGGATTGTGCAATGACCATGTATTTGGGGGTGGGTGGCTGGTCTTGTTTTTGGAGTGGCGATATTGGTGTTTCTATAGGTATTGTATCATCCAGGTCCTTGTTTGCCGATGGATCTAGTAAGTTTTTGAAACTTACAGTTGAGTTGATACTTAAGTCGGCTGCTGATATTTGAATTAGTTCATTTCTCTCAGGGGTGGTTAGATGCGGTGTTGTTAAATCTTTCCTTTCAGGAGTGGATGAGAAGTTGAGATTCTTCTCGCAAAGTTCAAGGTGCTTGGAGTTTTCACTGAGATCCAATTTCCCCGTGATTATTTGCGGGTTTGGTGTCATAGGGGTGGGAGGTTTATGTGATTTCATTTCCTTTTCAAGCCTATTGTTTCTCAGAATTTGTTTTCTAGTGTTAAAGTTAAGTTTGTTTGTGATTGATTGAGACATTCCTACTTTGGTTTTGAATAAGGTTTAGGTTACTTATTGTTGTTAATAGTGGTTGTGGTTATGAAGAAACAATGAGAGATGAGATTCTGTTACGTTCCGTGAATCGGAAAATCTCACAGCGGTTAGCTTGTGCTTGTAATTTGTGAGATTCTGACCAGGCGTGGTATCAGTGTGTTTCCTAGTGCCTGTTTTCGGGAACAGTGCTAACAGCTAGAGTTGTTATTATAAGAAAAAGGTAGTGGTTAGTTGTGTAATTTGTCGAATTTATTCTCTATGATTGAAAATCACACAATGATATTTGGTGCTTGTATCATGTGTGGGTTCAATCCAGTCGGTTCTAGTATGTTTCTTAGAGACTGTTTAAGAGAATAGGCGGCAAATTGAGTAGATACGGAATTTAGTACAAGTAAGGTAAAATATATTATAGTGAGATGTAAACAGCATAGAGTTTTAATTGCCCGCAGGCTTAGTAATTTTCCTACCTTGTACTAAAGTACTTAGCTTTTATACGAGGTGGTATGATCCAAAATGGCTGCGTGGCGGGCTGCTTGGCTGGATTTCCTTTGTCTGATATATTACTATCTTACTGCGTGTTCCTATCGTTCCTTTGTGAGAGTTCCTTAGATCTGTGCACTACCTACACACATTGGCAAATCGATCGTTATTTCTTTTCTAGAGTATTGGGTAGCCCTGAAAAGGGCTGTTTTTTGAACTCCTGATGCACCTATCTAATGGTTGCACCTTCCTGGCCTGGTGCCACACACGCATCTTCTTCCCCAGTCTTCTTTCACCTTTCTTCTGGGGAGCGCAGAGGGAGGATGATTCGCTTCAACACCCCAATCCTCTGTCTCGGGAATATTGAACGACATCCTCTCTTCTCTTTTCTTTTCCTCTTCTTCCCTCTCTCTTCTCTCCTCCTCTTCCTTCTTTACTCTTGATTCTTCTACTATAGCCTCCGCTGATAGTTCGTTTACTATGCGTCTGACATATTCCAGGTGCATCTGGAGTTCTAACAGTTTCACTATTCTGCTATTCATTCTTCTGGCTGTGTTGATCAATCAAGGGTAGCTAGACTGCCCAGCGAGTTTCAATTTATAGTGAAAGCGCGGACGTGATGGAAAACATCCCCTAATAATATAAAATTGATCTTACCTAGATCATGACCAAAAAAAAAAAAAACAACAACAACGCGCGGACCTAAAAGAAACACTCACTTTTTTATGCTACCCATCACTATTTTAAAATTTTTTATAAATCACTTCAATAGACTATCCACATACGCAAGGCAATCCAATCTAACCCCAAATATACACCTCAAACAGCCCCCAAAAAAACAAACATCATTTTAATCTACTATCTACACCAACCTACTTTATCACTTACAAACACAAACACACAAACACATACCCTCACATTTTTTTAAGAAAGAGTTAGTGTTTATTTTCACACTACTCTACCTACACACATTGGCAAATCGATCGTTATTTCTTTTCTAGAGTATTGGGTAGCCCTGAAAAGGGCTGTTTTTTTTTGTTTTGCTATGGCATTCTTTTTTAGTTTCTAAGAATGCGATGTCCTCTGAGGATAGACTTTCTGGCAATAGGTCTGCTTCTTCGGAAAGAGAAGAAGAACTCTTTGGTGTCGATACGACAATCGACAAAGCCTCTGTCAGGTTCAGGTTGCTGCTGCTGCTGCTGTTGCTGTTGTTGCTGCTATCTCTGAAGTCTGTACTTCTCTGTCCATTCTTCTTTTTCCCTGTTCATTTCTTCTCTGAAGAGCTCTTCTATCAGGTCTTCAGTGATTTTTAACATTCTCACATTCTCTATTTCTTCTGGCTTCGGTGTCAGACTGTGTCTGACCCTATGCAAATTCACGTAGGCTTCGTTGAGCTTAGCTAGTTTGGAGCACATCTTCGTAGGAGGATGAGTCGACAATGGATGGTTAGACTGGAAACAACCCCCGGTTCTTAAAGTCAAAGCGCGGACGTGAAGGAAAACATTCCCCACACGGTTTTCGAGTCGCAACGTTCAGTGAGTGTCATGAGAGGGATAGTAAGAAATGAAAGAGCATCAATCCAACATTCTTATAGCTAAACAAAAGACAAAGGCATTTTTTCAAAACACAACATTTTTTATTCAAAAATCACTTAAAACTAACCAACAACAACTCTAACATTTTTTAACAATAATCCAACACTATAACATCAAACAATTTTTTTCAAATCACAAACATTTTTTTCTCAATTGACAATCTACTTTAAACAGGGCTGACAACGTTGTGAATGAAATTGTGATTTCCACTGTTGGAAATCATTAGGCCATTGATGGACACTACGTTTCCTAGCTTGAGACAAAAGATAAGCATAATGGTCACAAAACCATCGATCTACTTTCACATCGTTTCTAGCAGAAGAACGAGGATCGAAATGAGTCACTAAATGTTCTAAGGAATAGCCCAGGCTGCGATGATGCAGAAAATACACACAGTACTGTCCACACACCAAAGAATCTGTGCCTTGTAATTTCACGTTATTGAATCGGGTGGTTTGAGCATTTCTTCTCATAAAGTCGATGATATCGTCTTCCAAAGGGGGCAATCAGTACGAATCGAAATATTCCACACAGCCTTCTTGAGGAAAGTAAACGGCTACCCAGTGGGTTCCTGGGAGATGACTGTCGTCCGTGTTGATCACGTAAGCTTGATGGTCTTTAGGTTTGCGATGAGGGAGTTCATCTTTAGCACAGACGACAGGATTCCAAGAAGCCGTATACGAACTGTGGTTCAAAAGGAAATAAAGTTCCCAGGTATCCATTGATTTGTGTGTGTTTTTTTCTTCTTCTTCTTCACAGGTAATAATAAGTCGTCAATTCGATCCTGACTTTTTGCTTGAAAATGTCTGACGAATAAACGGTTATTCGTTCTGTTTCCTCACTCTGATTCAGGAGAGCTTCGATACGATGGATCTCTTGAGTGGTTAATGGTGGACAAGAATGTTCACGCAAGTCTTTATACCACTGGTGCAACACGTCTTTGTTCGAGATGAGACTCCAAGCTTCGTCCAGATACTCGTCCAATTTTTCTTCTTGACTCAACATCAGGCATTTATCGTGTTGAATTTGACTGGGATGATCGTTTTGACATCCATAGCAATTTTTCTTGATCAATTCCGTCATTTTGTCGACCAAGTGTTTGGCAAAACAGGAGACTAAATGGGCTTCTTGTTCTGGCCATCTTGACTTCATCATGATCACTTCTTCTTCTTCCACAGTTTCCTCACTATTCATGTCTAAAGTTTCTCCACTAGGTAAAGAGGGATAACAGTCTTCCATGGTTTCTAATAGTCTAGAATGACTTCTCTTAAACTGTTGATTTCTATGGTATTGTCGAATTCTGCATACAGGATGACGTTCACTGTTTCATCAGGGACTCGGTTTGCAAACTGAATTTCCACACGAATCTGGCCAGATTTTATAGGGTGGAAATGTCCCTCGTCGCTGCCTTGGTCTGGAGTGAAATCAAAAGCCCACAAAGCATGGCCTCCGTCATAATCGTCGTACGTAATACCATGACTGGTGTTGGTTCCTAACTGTCCGGTGGCTTCGTACAGGGACAAGTACGATCTCAAGTAATTCTTCTTCTCAAAGTTAGGTTCAAAAGGTCGGGTACACAAGGTCTTGCCATCGCGACTGACTTCGATCTTGGACACGCCAAAGTGTCGAAAGTAGAAAGGATTTTCATCGAAGTCTCCGTTGAAGGCTGAATTCAGGACCATACCAAGGATTAAACGTTTGGGTAACTGTCCTTGGAACAGATGATCTTCGATCATGGATGGCTGTCCCTTGGGAATGGTGAAAGTTTTCACTTCCACGCGTCGTATGGGATATTTGGCGGTCGTTCTGCTCAACGTTTGACTGATGTCGTTTCCCACTTTAGGTAACACTTCCACACGGCGTACGTAGAGTCTGGCCTCCTCGATTTTGGTTTTGGGATTGCCACCAGTAGTAGCATCACTATCAGCCAACAAATGGAAAGCGGCACTGCTACGATTCAGTCTCAGGCGGACATTCACCCCGTTCAGCAAATACTTTTCTTGCAACCACATGTCCAGATGTAAACGATCCATCAGTTCTAAACTTTGGTTGGGTCCAAGGATTCTCTTTCTTCGTTCTACAAATCCCTCATTGGTGGTTGTTTTTGATTTGGGGTCAGGTTCAAGCTCTTTTTCATTAAATTCGCCCGCTTCGTCAGGTTCCCATAGCACGCAGGCATTGAGATGAGTGTTCTTGGCGTCTATTCCATACGTCAAGAGATTTTCCAGGTAGGCACGGTAAGGGTAAGTATCCATGCTGCTACTGACCAGTTTGTTGTTCAAGTACAAGTCCACTCCACTGAACAAGGAATGCATGAAATTGTTGACGGGAGCTACTTTCTCGGTACCGTCTATATCATTTCCACCTTTATCTTGAACTTTGACTTTCAAGTACAAGTAACTGCTATTCAGATCGATGTAATCTTCGGGCTGTCCTTTGATTTCAAACTCGATGGGAGCGGAATCGGTCATTGAGGAGACGGGGTGAAATTCCACCCATTGGGATTCTTGCATCGTCATCATGGTGGGGGGCATGGCAAACAGATCCAGTTCCGTCTTGGAACAAGCGCAAGACTCTCGGTGCATCATTTTTTGTTGCTGTGTCTCAATAATCGAAAACGTCTAAGTCTCGAACGGTTCTTCTTTTCTTGGCCTTTCTCGCTTGAAGTCTGGTGAAAGGGTGTTTTCTTCGTCGTCGTCTCTTTCTGCCTTGTCCTTGCTGAATGCTTGACTCGGTAGCATGCAGGGCATTTATAGGTGTGTCTCGTCGGCCTAAAATGTCTTTGCCCGTTTGCAGCAAGACATTTTTACCTGCCCTCATGAAGGCTTCTTTAGGGTTTTGTTTGTCGATGATGACATTTTGGAGAAATTCTTTGCCTTGCGTCAGTGCCGCATCTTTCAAGGCGTGCAATCCGCGTGTCACCATCGGTTTCAACACTGGGGCCACCGAACGAAAGGCCGATTTTAACATGTCTCCTAAACCGTGTCCTCGCTGTCGTGTAACCCCTTGGTACACTGGATACATGACTTACTTACGAGTCGTGAGAGAACCGTTTTCGAAAATGGAGTTTCACCGTGACTTTTCCTTTGGTGAATGGAATATTTTGTCCCAAATCTCCTTTTATAGCAATGTTGACCGTGTCCAAATACGACTTGCTGACGGGTAAATAATGAGGATGGACAAATTCGCGGTGGATGTGATAGGTGTTTCCACCTTCCTGGTCACTGGTCGTGGTACTATCCACTTTGAAAGGAATGACACGCAGTAACGGTACAGAGGTGTGTCCCACCACGTTATACTCCACCACATCGGAGTACACGAAGATCAAATTCAGTCCTTGGTTCAGTTCTACAGGGAATCGAAAAAACTTGTAAAATTCCGTATTGCTGTTGATCTTCGGTTTAAAATTTGGAGCCATTTTTGTGTCTCCACCTAAAATATCAAACAAGTCACGATTAAAACTGATCGACAATGTTTGGGCATCCTGAAATTTCATCAGTAAGCGACGAGCCACTTTATGGTACTCAGGGTGACACTTTTTTTTACTCTGTTCATGGCTTTGCCAAAGGCGAACTCGAACCTGTCCGCAATGGTGTCCACCAAATGTTGGCCACTAAAATAAAACCCTGCTGGAATTTTCACGGTGTAGATTTTGAAGGCTGGATTGCTGGTGGATGTTGTTGTGATCCCTGAAAACCCGATGTCATTCATGGCTTCTTGTAATTGTTGGTTCAGGATTTCGACCTCAAAAGTGTTTTGGTTTTCGGTGATGTTTTGGATTTGTGTAGGGTGAATCATTTCCACTAAAGCCACTTCCCAATGGGCTTCGTGATCTAAGGGGATGGCTTGAGGTAATTTAGCCGTGTAACAGCACAACGTGTTGTGGGGAAACACCTCCATGGAACTGTCACTGGGTAAGGTTAAGTAAAATTGGTTTTCGTGACTCATAATTCTAGAGTTCTGTGGCTGTCCGAGGGGTTAGTGGACGTCAGAGGTGTGTCTCCGCCCAAAATGGGGTTCTGGTTGTGGTTGTTGGAGTGGTGACTGGCACTGGCACTGGACACAACGTTCCCGTTCGAGGAGAATTTCAGGGAGGGATTGGGAAGCAGGTAACCGATGCAACTGCTCAATAAAATGGTCCACAATTGTTTGTCTCCTTGTTGCAAACTCAAATTGGCGATGGCTGCCCCGATGACACAATACACCACGAAGATTTGGCAGAAAAAGACGATTTGCGTTTTAGGCACACGTTCTCCACACCACACCCACAAGGGTTGTTGTTGTAAATCTTGCACAGAAGAACTAGGTGAAGAAGGAGTGGTCGACGTAACTGCGTCTGCTGAGTGAAAGGGCATGATGGTCACTTCTTCTTTTTATAGTCGATGACTTGCGAAGCGTCGATCCAAGAATCGAAACTGGGTGGATATCCTTTCCAACGTACTTTGACTTCTTTGACACGTCGTTTGCCCACTTTACGGGTTCTGCGTTCGAGAATGCTTTCGATGTCGTACACGTCGTCTTCTTTTTTGGTGACACGTTGTAACTCGGGCAAATAAAACGTTCCTTTGAGTACTTCTCCGTTCATGTCTTCCAATTTATAGACGGCAGGATGACGGCCATGCACTCGTCCAGTGACGCGAAACAATTCGGTCGTCCAGTTAGGTAAGTAACCTTTGTCGAAAGTGCGTTTGGTTTTGCCAATGCGCACCCAATCTCCTACGGCCAACTCTCCACTTTTCTTGGGGACAGCCCTCGTCGGGGACGTACCGAACAGGCGCTCAAACACAAGCACTTCGTTGTCGGGAGTCACGTCTTGTGGGGCACGTCCGATGCTTCGATGGTAAGATTGGTTGTACGCTTGCACCAGGTGAGGTAAGATGTCGATGTACTTCAGAGTGTGGTGATGCGTAAAATATTTCCACATGCGTTCTTTCAAAGTGCGTTGAAAACGTTCCACGATGCTGGCTTTGGTTTCGGGATTCTCGGTGGTAAAAAAATGAATGTCACGTTTCTTTAATTCTTTTTGGAAAGCTTGGTTCAGAAATTCGGTGCCTTTGTCCGTTTGCCATCGAAGAGGGTGACGACCGCTTTGTTTCAACACCCGTTGCAGGGCTCGCACTAACTCGCTGCTGGATTTGGAAGTCAAGGGCACGACCCAGGCAAATTTGGAAAAGACGTCGATGACACAAAACAAATATTTGTAACCACGATTGTAGCTGGCCAAATGAGAGACATCGGCTAAATCGGCTTGCCATTGATGATCGATGCCTTCCACTCGGGTGCGACTTCTGGCAAACTTGCGTCGAATGGGTTTGTGTAAAGTGTAGGTAGCTTGTTCTTGTAACCATCGTTGCACTTGAGGTAAACGGAGACTTTTCAGTCGCGTTTTGGCAGCACGATACAATTTTTGAACTCCTGCGTAACCTGCAGGATGGGAGGGATCGTAGTAAATGCTGGCTAAGACTTTTTCCATTTTTTTTGTGTTGGTTGGTGTGTTAATAAGACACCCACTCTTGGAGGATGCTACTCTTTTTCTCTTGGGGTATTTTCTTGGATTGCAATGCTTTGCGTGTGCGACCGGCAATAGGTGTCGAAGAGGAGGAGCATGTCTGAGCGGGGGATATCAGTTCTTGTTTCACTTCTGTCTTCACTTCTGTCTTCACTTTCTTTTTCTCTTGTGATGAAGAAGGGGTGGCCATCATCTTTTTAATCCATCCAATTCTGGAGGTAGGTGGTGTTGTTAACTTGCGTACTTTTTCTGGTGGAGTTTGAAACCCTTCCTCTTCTTCTTCTCCTTTTCCTTTTTCTCTCTCGGTCACGGGTACTGGTGGTACTGGTACTGGCGATGGTGCTGGACTTTTCATCAAGGTCTTAAAATCTTTCAGAGTGGGTAGAGCTGTTTCGTCTAAAGCTTTCTGGTGAAAGTCGTTGCAAGAGTTGACCGTACTTTTGCGATTTTTCTGTTTCGGACAAATCTTGGCGATCCATCCAGGATTGCAATTCGTGTTGTAACGTGGTGGCAGTCCTTTCCTTTTCTTTCCTTGGGGTTTTCTGGAGGGTGACATCTTTGCTTGTGGGTTCCGGGACATTCACCAAACAGACACTAACGTCGATGACTTAACACACACCCTTTTATCTTTTTTTGGGACTATCGCTTTGTCATAAAAGTGACAATGTTTTTCCCAAAATCGCCAAGGAATCCTCCCCTTTGTTGACGCCTCTTTTTCTTGGAACGACTGTGTCTTTTCTTAGGGTAACGTCGATGCTTGGCTAAGCGCTTTGTCGGATGACGCGTCTGCCTTTGTCTCTTTCTTTTGTGGCTTCTTGGAGGTGACATCTTTTACAAGTTCACTGATACCCCGACTTGGTCACAGGCCTTTTTTATACTGGAACGCGTCGCCACTGATTGTCTTGACGTCGTATCAGTTTGAGGACAGGCATGACACGTCGTGCAGGGGTACGCAACGGACTAAATCGAGCCAGTTCTTGCTTGGACAAATCCAGTAAACTTTGTAACATGCCCGATCTTTCATGGACTTTGATTTTGGGAGAAGGTACTTTGTGAGCAGCAGCCACTGCCGCTAAATTGGAGGGTCCTGCCACTGGGGAAGTTCTTTTGGGGGTCATCAACGGAGAAGTTCTTGGTGTGATCAACGTCTCCAAGTACTCTTCAGTTCCTGGTGACATCAACGGAGAAGTGGACAAACGTGAGGCTGCCGGAGACGCAGTCACCGCTGTGGCAGGTCGTGGTTTGCGAGTGTAAGGTTGCGTCCTGGCCGAAGTGCCTCTCTTGCGACTAGTTTTCTTCTGTGGACTTTTCTTTTTCTGAGGACTTTTTCTCTGTTTCTTTTTCTGGGGGCTTCTTTTCTTTTTCCGGGGTGGTGTCTGGTAAGAGGAGGGTCCTGCCACTGGAGAATTTATTCTTCTTGGGGACCTGGTCTTTTTCTTTTTCTTCTTGGGGCTTCGTTGGACTTTTGTCTTGGGGATAACTTTGGGGGCATTAGGATCCCATCTTAAGAGTGAGCGAATGATGACCCCTCCTAGAGTACCGCTCCCTCCAGGTTTCAAAATGATTTGTTTTTTGGTTTGAGTGTCGATGCGGGGATCGGCCAGTTGGACCAAAGCGACTTTGTTTCGATCGAAAAAGCGTTGGGTTTGATGAGGAATCTGAATGATTCCTTGGAGTATTTGACGTGCCGTCACCGTGAACCATCGTAAGACTTCTTTGAGACTAGCTTCTAAGACACGAGCTCGTGTTTGTGGATCTTTTTCTCGACTGATGCCATACAAGGCACGAATCAATTTGACGGGAAGATGAGACTGAAGGGACGTCATGTTCACACTGTGTGAGACAGACGAAAAAGGGTCTGAGGTTTTTATAGATTTTTTTTATGGGGAGTGAAATGAAGTCGAGGACGGAGACGTGTACAGGACAGGCCCTCCGTCTTGGCACCAGTGGTGAAACAAGTGGGTACGAAATCGCAAATCCTCGGGGGTCGTAGGTTTCAAATCGACGAGTAAATAGGCGTGTGGAGTTTGAGTGGCATCGTCGTACGCCTGAGTCAGCCAAGGCGTTCCTAACTGTTTGGCTAAGACTTGCACTTGCGATTTATCTCGAGGGCTTTTAAACAAGACCACGTAATGCGCATTGAGACTGATGGTGCGATGGGCTTTACTTTGTTGAAACAAATTTTGGGTTATGTAAACGACACTGGCATTACGGTGATGCCCTTTGTGCGTAAACCACAATTTAATTTCTTCTTCGTCTTCTCCTAACATGTCGTCGAAAATGACCAAATGGGTTTGACGGGAGTCAGAGACGATGCCGTCGTCTTCTTTAGGAATGCCTTCCACAAACACGATGGAATCGCCTTGACTTTCTCGCAAGAGGCTGTACGCCGATTGCCACTCTTTGTAACACCACACGATCTGTTGAGGGGGCCGATCGATCAAATGATGTTTATGTTCGATCAAACGTTTGACGAATTCGGTTTTGCCAGAACCGCTAGGTCCAGCAATGAGCATGTTAAAGGGATGGCGAAGATACAAAGCCTCCCAACTGGCACGATCTAAGTGTTCGTCGATGACTTTGACAGTAGAGGAAGAGGGAGCAGAGACAGTAGAGGTAGCCATGGTGTCAGAAATGTCACTTGTGACACGAAAACAAACAAGACAAGAGTTTATATACTTTTTCAGAACACGTTCATTGAATGTTTTTATCAAACATGAATACGAAAGACAAAAATACATAAAAGCCAAATGCTTAAGTACAAGGATAAAAGGCACATGATAACGATGAACGTGGAATAAACACAAGTGTCTGTACAACAACATGTTTTGGGTAATGTTCTCACCAGTTCTATAGTAGGGGGTAAGGTCACACAAGTGTCCTCCCGAAAGGGTCTTTCAGGCCTGTCCACGACAGTCCTGTCCTGGGTGACGGGTTCTTCTGGCACCGTCACTAACACGGGTTGAAAAGTAACTTTTTTCCTTGAACAACTCTCGTGCATACTGGGCCACTTCTTGGGTCCAAGCCTCAAAACCCCATTCTTTCCAGGCACGGACATCTGTCCAATGGGGATGTAAGTCACAAACTACACACACATCGTCATACACGTCTTGGGTAGCTAAAAGTTGACGAATCTTTTTTTCCTGTTGAGGTCGAGAAGTATCCAGATGAAACCGCAAGGCTTTGAGCAAAAGGAGTTTTTCGTGACCATTTAAGGCCATGGAGGTGGTAAGTACTGATCGTAAAGAGTCCACAAAGAATCGGCTGGTAAACGAAATCCCAGAAAACAAGTCACTAAGACACACACCACTTGTCGTCCCAAATTGAATGGATACAGTTCTTGTAATAATTGATGGTAATGATCCACGGTTTGAATATGGTCATTGAGTTCCTTCCACGGAATCTGTTGGATGACATGTGACATAAACCGTGGCATGGCAGCCTGTTTTTATATTCTCTTTTTTTCGGATGCAATAGACGTACTTTCTAGCCAGAGATCTTCGTTCTCCAGTAGGGAATCTAAATCTTGCATACTGTAACCGAAACGTCAGAGTTCGTTTAGGTGTTTCCTCTTCCTCTAAGTAGATTCCACGTAAAATATGTTTGTAATCCTTTAACTTGTCTTCCTCAATGCGTTGCACTAGGTGAATCTCGAAGTAACCATAATCATGAACATGTCGATCATTAGCGACCTCAAAGTTTTGAACAATGTCTGACCATTGAAAGAATTTCTGACGAATCAGTTCTCTTATACCATTCAGGTACCAGTGGTTAAAGATCTGGTGACGTATCGGATGCAATTGTTCTTTACGTTTGACTTGTATTTTGACCAGCTCTCGGTAAATGCATTCTCTCAATTCCACAGGCAAGGCACGAATGTTCTCTAGCAAAGTATCCATGAATAGGTCATACTAAATCCTCTTTGGTCTGACACAAGAAATGTACTGTTTGCACAAACATGGTTTTAGTTCATTGTCGAATCTAAATCGTTTCACCACTAATCTACACATTACAATTCGTTCAGAAGTTTCCTCTTTCACCAAGTTGACATTGCGTGAAAGATGTTGGTAATTCGTTAACTCTTCCTCTGGAATTCGATGCAGTACGTTTACAATGTAGTAGATAGAATCGTCAATACCAAACCATTCCTTTTTATAACCAGGAGGTCGTTGATCAATGTCTGTCCAATGGAACAGTTTCAACTCAATCAGTCCTTGTATAGCATTCAGGTACCAGTGGTTCAAACACCGGTGACGTAACGGATGCAATTGTTCTTTACGTTTCACTTGTATTTTGACCAGCTCTCGGTAAATCCTTTCTCTCAACTCCACAGGCAAAGCACGAATGTTCTCTTGTAAAGTATTCATGAATAGGTCAGTCCGTACAATTCACAAAAGTAATCCACATAGTGACTAATTTCTGACCACTGCCATTCAGGGTAACGTCCAAGAATGTCACTGAACTCTTTTGATGTAAACGGTCTAAAGCGATACAATAGGAGGAATGCACCCTTGACCCAAAGAAATCTAACACACTGGTTGACTTTTTTCACTTTCCTCTTATGAATTTCTCGACACAAAAGTTCTACAGTGACCCATTGAGATTTCACTCTGGCAAACCCCTGCCAAACTTCTTTGTAAATCTTCTCTTGCAGTTCTTTAGGTAATGATTCAATATCGTTTTTGAAATGAAGTTTAAATACTGGTCTCGGTGATGTCCAACATTTGACTCCTAACCAATTTGGTTTCTTCTTCGTCAACGACATGGTAAGTTACTTCAATGTCTCGGTCCCACTAAGGGTAAGTAATGACAATTCGGTGACCATCGAGCATGTTCTACGTAGGTCGAATCTTGCGGTTCCCAGTGGTGAAGTGACACACCGCAACTGAAGCACTTGACTTTATCTCCTTCGCCCAAGTAGAAAAATCCGGCTCTGGCTAATTCTTCGGGGGTCGGTCCTCCCAGATACTTTGGCCATTTTCCTTTGAACGATTGAAGACGATTTTCAAAGTCGCAGTATTCCGACAAACGCACAGGAAACGAATATTCGTCTTTCACAGGTTCGTTTCGATGAGGGTTGGGTGACATGAACAGGAGTTTGCTCAGGGCTGGATGACATCCGTAGGGAGGTAAACGTGAAGGTCGACATTCCCCTTTAAACCCGGTAAAATGTCTAAGAGGACGAGCGGCATCGCTTTCGCATCCCTCAGGTTTGACACGCACAGCATCACTTTCCATGATAGGGGCAGTGAGAACAAAGTTCCCATGATGCTTTACGGCATCGCTCAGGTCACAAGGTACAGCATCGTATCCATCGCAAGGCTCACAATCGCACTCGTCTGCAAACTCCGTTACGCAATTACAATGGTAACCACATGGACAATCGCAGTTTCCTTCCGGACATTTTCCGTCGCAATGCATGGGTCTTATCCATCCAATATTAGTCACACTAGAGGAAGATACAACTTTTTTACAATCCCCAAACTGGAACGATGTCTCTTTCAAAGTATTCATCTTGTTCGCTCGGTCTTGGTAGTCCCAATGAACTATCGATCTTGTCTAGGGTTCCTTTTTTATATACAGACCAATACCGACGTGACCGTACGGTAACGTAAAGTGATTGGGAAGTCGCACTCGCTTCTGGTATACAATTTGATAGACTTTTTCCAAGGGTCGACTGACGATGTGGTGAGTGGGTAAACGTACAATCTTGTTCGGTTGATAGGTGGTCACTTTAAAGTTTCCATCCTCTCCCGATTGCAAGGCTTCTTTCAATACCCCAAAATTGACCACTCGACTGGTACGATAATTCAGAGTCAGTCCTTTCACTTTGCACGTCGTGTGCACTTCTCCTTGTTTGTCACGGTATTCGTAGCCGTAATTTTTGGGACCGCCACTGACGAAACTTAGAATCTTGTCGTCGGGATGCTCGTCTGTCCAGGCTCCTAAACGGTCTCCTTCGATGTTAGGGTGATGTTGAATCGGGTGATGGATGTAAATGCAACTGTCCGTGTCAAAGTACAGGACACGTTCTTCTAACAGTTCTAAAGCTTCGTACAATTTTAAGCGAGCATGGGCTGTCACGTAAGCCGCAATGATGACATTTCCAAAAGGGTCGTCTTGTACAAAGTCCAGATCTTCTTCGTAATTGACCAAGATCAAATTCTCTCGAACGACGTCCACGTGTTTCATGTATTTGGTTTTGTCGTGAATCATCTGGAAGTAGCGGGAAGGTTCTGTCAAATATTCCGTCTTGGGTAAACACGGTCGTTGTGCCATTTTACCCCACAAGCAATTTAACATCACTTTGGCAAACGATCGCCTGCCTTCGTTTTTCTCGATGTGGTCTAAAGTGATGCCTTCTTGTTCGTAGTATTTCTCTTTGAATTGTATTTGGTCTTCGGGAGTGTGACACCAGGAAGGATAGCCGCTGGCTTCTTGCTTCAGTTTCAAAAAGGCATCCACGTAGTCTGCGAAAATGCCTTTCTGACTGGGGTCACCCTTGTGGTATTGTTATGTCTTGGGAAAGTGGCAAATTTCGTACACTTCTAACAGTTGGTATCCCATGTCCAGAGCTTTGAACAATTCTACGCTGACCCAGGTTCTCGTCAAGGCACGTTCTTCCTGGCTGTGATGGCAAAGTTGGTCCTGGTTGCACGTTTCGGCACAAGTACGGCACAAGGGAAACATCAGTTTGCCTTGACAATGGTGAGGTAAGACGGGATGGTAGAGGTTCGTGGGAGGCAAAACTTTGCACTTGATCAAGCCTTCGTATTGTCGAATGTTTTTGAGGTCGATGTGTTCCGTCAGCAATTGCGGGTGCCCTACAGGAAAGCGACAATATTTGCACACGTAGGGATACAGCGAACACACGTCCAAGTATTTGATTTCTTCTCCTTTCTCTTCGTCGGCTTGGTACAGCAAACAGGTGGCATTGGTCCTTCCTCCGTACAAACTATCCCTCGGGTTCAGCGGGTCCATGAACTGGTAACTTTCCACGAGGCGTTTAAACTCGGGATCGGTTTTCATACGGTGATCGTACTCGTGTTCCCACATTTCCACCACTTGGTATCTTTGCTGTTCTAACTTTAGGCGTCGCTGACAAGTGTCCTGGTACAAGTCTTCCATGGTTCGTTGTAAAAACTGATTTTTGGTGCCACGGTCAGGGTAACAGACGGGACATCCGTGAAATAAGCAACCGTTAAACTCGTACACGATCTTGGGGTTTTCTAAGTCCCAGCAATCGACCGAATACGTTCCGATGGTCTTTTCACCCCCTCCGTTGCGGGCATGCTGAATCCACTTGTCTTCCTTGTCGCACAAGTAATGTAACCAACGTAGGGCTTTGACCGAGTATTGACGTTTGACAAAGTGGGTCGTTTGAGGACTGATGACAGCCACGGTCTTTTCAGGCATGAATCGTTGTCGATACACTAAGGAACACGCTTTGGCAATGGTGCAAGCTTCTTTCAAAGGATCGACCCCTTTGTATTCCATGAACAGTTCTCGAAATTTTCCACAGCAACGCCGTAAAATGTCCACGTCGGAACGACAATACTTTAGCATTTCTTCCTGAAAGTCGAAAGGGTCCGAGGCGTGAGCCTGGTACCAAGCGTAGAAAGCTTCTCGTTGTTCGGTACGCATGTTGTCGGGGTCGTAATAGTGAGCCTCAGGTAAATGGGGTAGAACGGCGTGTTGATTGGCTTCCGTATTGAAAAAGTGTGGAAAGTACCCTTTAGCCATTTCTGTCATTCCAAACGTTTTAGGCATTCGACTCAAAGGCATGGCCAAATAGCTCATCGAATCTTTAAACTGTACTTGTCCCACTTGCATGAAAATGATTTTGGCTCCGTTCAAAGTCACTTTAGGACGCTCGGTGCCTTGTTCTGTATAGTACCTCAAAAGAAACTGTCCATCGTATCCGGAGAAATTGTGAGCCATCACCGTGGCATGACGATGACAATCTCCGTAACGTTCGTTGTCCTCTTGGCTCCACGTCTTGTCGACGGGGTCTAAGACCCATTGGGCAAAATCGTCTAGCGTCTTTGGTCCTCGAAAGATTTTTTCACGCCCTCCAAGAATTTTGCTGCAGTGAGGGCAATGACTGAAGATAGGTTCTTGAATGCACTTCTCGCACGCTCGATGAGCCACGCAGAAATTAGGAATGTGAATGCCGGTCTCTTGCATGCATTCGAAATCGAAAAAGATGAAATTGCCTTTCTTCTTGTGACTGTCCTCTTTCTCTGGTGGGGGTTGGTATTTTTGCACGTAACATTGGTGTTCCAAGTCCACGATGTGGTGACAAATGTGACATTTTTTCTTTCCTGAACATGCGTGTGCCTTGGTATTATTGGTACGTATGACTTGTTCACACGCGGGGCACAATCTCACCAGTTGACAAGCGCATTTCTTCTGTGAACCTTGCGTCTTCAGATGTTGTTGGTAACAGGTAGGGCTGACAAACGTGCGCAGACAAGTGGAACAAGGCACTGGTTCTTCGCTCAGACAGGGTGAAGAGGCCAAACATCCTGTGCATTTAGATCCACAATGCTTGTGTTGCTCTCGATTGTTATAACCATGGTCACATTTCTCACAGTAATAACTGTATCCCAGAAATCCAGTGATAGTGGTATCGAAATGGTCATCGTGATAATAAACGTGAATGTATTTTCCGTCCTTAAAATCTTGGCCTCGAAACAACAGAGGCCCGAGGATTTCTTGAGGGTGCACTTTCAAGGTGTAGCGTGGAGCTAGGGCATCTTGCAATTCTTGCATCTCAGGAATGCCACAGGGTGTGTCTTTGGACAGGCCAGCTTGTTGCAACAGGAGTTCTGCTTCGCTTCGTTGTTTGGCTCGATCGGATCGTTGAATAGTGTTCCAGGTTCTTTTCCATTCTGCCGTGTCGTTCTTGTTGGCATAGGTTCGCCCCACCACGATGGCACGGGCTAAACACATCTGGTCATGAGGGTTGTTAATTCGGACGAGACTTGTTTTGGTGTTGCGAAGGTCGTCCACCAATAACATCTTTTTGCGTCCAGTCCCTTGAGGAGGAGAGACGTGGGTCATGTCCAGTGTGGCTTTACCATCGGTGATGTCAAACTGATCATTAGATTGTTGTACGTGTTGAATCTTGTCCATGACTTTGGAAGCAGTCAATTCTGCAGGGGTGCTAAACTCGATCCAAACAGGGGATTTCAAACCGTCGTGTTGTATGGAAAGTCTCAAGCGATCGTCTTCTTTGGGTTGACATTGTTGCTTGAGTGAAGTGAGCAGAGAATCCCACACCCCAGTGATAAACACTTCTGCTTTCTCTAACGGCACTTCAGCCTTGAAATCTTTAAACTTCACCGTGTATTTGTAAGCCGTGGTTCTAAATTTTCTAGAGGAGCGCTTTTCCGTCTCTCGAATGGAATAGTATTGTTCAGGGTTGACTAAGGGTAGTGAACTTGGTTTAGAGGGTTCTGATTCTGGTTCACTCATGTCCTCTTCAAAATCACTGGCATGAATTTGTGCCAAGATTTCAGCCCTGGTTCGAGGCGATAGATCACGTTTCTGCCTCTTACTTTCTTCTTCTTCTTTCTTCTCGAATGAATAGGATCGTTTCATCTTGAGTGAAAAACGTCAAATGACTCAAGTTTAAACACCATAGACTAATTTATAGTCATGGCAGACCAGCGTATATAAAAGGGTGTGTGTCTTGTCCTTTCACTATTCATTTCACTGTCAAGCCGAGCACAACGATGGAAGAGACTAACCAAATCGAACGTTTCGTCAGAGCTTTGCGAGGGGTCATTAGAAAATTCTCTTCAGACCAGCCTACGGACTACTCTCCTTCCTTTCGAGATAAAAGTCAAGATACTTGCTATATCTGTCAGAAGAAAGGGCATTGGTCTTCAGAGTGTCCAGACCGTCAAAAAAGAAAAAAAACAGGGGCTAAAAAGGACAAAAGTCAAGATACCTGTTATTATTGTAAAGAAAAAGGACATTGGTCTCCAGATTGCCCAAAAAAGAAACAAGAGGAATCAGAAAAAAAGAGGAATTGTTCAGAAGAAGAGAGGGATTCTTCAGAGGAAGAAAGGGATTCTTCAGAGGAAGAGAGGGATTCTTCAGAGGAAGAAAGGGAAGAAAGAAGACAATTCTATTTACAAGAGGCAAAGAAACAGGAGAAGAAAAGAAGAAGGGAAGAAAGTGAGGAGAAAGAAGAGGAAAAGACGGTGAAGAAATTTAAAAAACAGAGAGACTAAACAAGGAGACAGAAGAAGTCAATGAACTTTTAATAAAAGTGTTATGTTGTGAATTGTGAATTGGATTGTAAAAAAATGGAGAAAAGAATAAATTAATGATATAAGGTAAGTGTCTTTGAGTTTTGATTTTAAAATAAGAAGCTATACTCACGCACTCATACAAAGACACGTACTATAGGGGTAAAATGGGTGGGGTTTTTTCTCGAGTTATTGGCAAATTGAAATTGTATTTCTTTTCGAGAAATGTGGGTGGCCCTGAAAAGGGCCTTTTTTCTTTATGGTGTAGGGGTGAGTTTAAGCAATCAACTTTAACTGCCTTAAGCCTTTGCCACGGCCAAGGCCTACTTCTGGACTGCGTAATGTTGATGATCATGATAATGATTGGGTTGAAATCACTAAGGGTGGTACGGTAGGCTTAGTCACAGGGTTGACGTGTTTAGCTCGGGAAGGTCGTATTCTCTTCGGTCGTAGTAAAGAAGTCTGATACATTTGTTTCAGACTTCTTAACTCCGCTAAAATGTCCAACAGTACCGTGACCGTTTCATTTTCACCCTCTTGTTTCTTTGCTGCTACTTCTTCTTGCTGTTGTTGCTGTTGTTTTTTTCTTACCTCTTCTTCTTGCTGCTGTTGCTGTAGGAGAAAAGCCTGTTCCGCTTCCTTTTGTCGTTGTATAAATTTCTCCAATTCTTCTTTCTGTCTCTGTCTAAAATTCTCCACTTGCGGTAATGAAGAAGGTAACGAAGGTTCCGGAACAAATTCTTGCGAGGAGAGAAAATCCACAAAATCCCAATTCACCTCTTCTGAAAGTAAGTCCGGGTTCCCTTGGGCAGTCTCCCCTGTTGGTGCACCCCAATGGATCGTTTTCTGAGTTTCCGTCATGTTGAATCACTGTCGCATAGATTGACTGCACACAAGCGCTAACGAATCTATATAGACCAACTGACGTCACAGACTGCTCTCTTCGGATTGGATGTGGGGTAACTGAATTTTGTAACGCGTGTTTGGATTGGTGAATGAACTCAATCCGTTTCAATCCTACCTCTGCCTATAAATAAGCGCAGTTCAGTGCATTGATTCACCTGTTCTCGTCGCTTCAAGATGTGGACCGATGTGCAATCTTCTACGCTTGTGTCTTCCATGATGTTCAGGACGGACATGCTCATGTATGTCCGATCCAAGTGGACCGTTGTCCACAGGACAAACACCAGCCTGTGGATACGTAGGATTTACGTGGAGAGGCAAGGATGCCTGAAAAGAGTCCTGATTTACGGGCCAACAGTGAGACGCAGCCTAAGGACAAGAAGAAGACCAATGCGGTGTCCTTTATGTTAATGAATACATTAACATAAACCCAAAGGCCCTTTTCAGGGCCAGCCATATTTCTCGAAAAGAGATAGCCTTTCAATTGCCTACCCCCCCCCCTTTTTTTTTAAAAAAAAATCCCATGTTCCATTCCCCTTGTCCCTAAACAAGCCCAAACTCTATTCCCCATGTTAAATTCCCCTTGTACGTAAAGTGGCCCACAATTTATTCCCATGTTAATTCCCCTTGTACGTAGATTTGCCCACGATTTTTCTCCATGTTAAATTTCCATTGTACGTAGATTTGCCCAAGGGGGTCTGTAATGCTAATTTCCATTGTACGTAGGGTGCCCCCCTTCACTACTGGCAAGCATATGAAGATCGGTAATGTCGCACCCGATATTCCGTAAAAAGTGGAACTTTTTTATTTTGTATTTTCACACACGTCTATTGGCACAAATCGATTTAGGCAGATGAGAACCTATATATTAATATGAAATTTGTCAAAAGCTGTGTTTGTTTACTATTGGTATAAATTATTCACCTATATGGAAACCGTTCGGATAGGAAGGCATCGGGTGCACAAACAGACATATGAAACCGTACTTGATAAGATACATACACATATTATTTAATGTTGTACATCTTAAATTATATGCTTCAAATCTATAGTATTAGCATCCAAGTATGTACTACTATCGCAAAACGGGAAGGGTAGATGCACATATCAAGGATATGAAGATCGGTAAAGTCGCAAGCAATAATGAGTCATAAATACCAACTTTTTTATTATTAATTTTCTCGACTTTTTTTGGCACAGATCGATTTAAACTGATGAGAAACCTATACATTGATATTATATATGTCGAAATATATGGTTGTTTAAGATTGGTACAACTAATTTACCTATATGGAAAATCTTTGTGTTGGAAGGTATTTGGCGCACGGAAAGACAAATGAAGACGTACTTAATAATATATGTAAACATGTTATATGCTGTTGTTTAGCTTTAATTTTATGCTTGAAATCAGTAGTATTAGCATCGAAGTATGTTATAACCCCCCTCCCCTTAGTACGCTACTGCAAGCAGACTTTGTGAAATGCTAAGAGACACTAATTGCTCGAAAATTATAATTTAAAAAATATTTATGTATTTATGGACTCGTATATTATAACCTTATAATGCGCCTTCATTTTCCATCAGGTAGGTCTCCAGGTCGAGTTGTCATGAAAAACAGGAACCAGTATCGTACATTCTTTACTAAGCGACTTCTCCGATGGTGCAATGTGTCTATAGAGCGTCCGCCTCGGATGCGAGGGTTCGCGTATTCAAACCCCGGCCGAATCATACTAAAGACTTAAAAATGGTACTAGCAGCTGCCTCTTTTGGTGCCGATCATTAAGAGGTTAGTGTTCGGATTAGTCGGCCTGGTGTCAGGATAGTGTGACTGGGTGGGACAAGTTTGTCTTATGTCCGCTAAAATGCAAAAGCCTACTGAACCAAGTCGAACAGGTTACGTATTATACAACTTATTTTCGAGGTTTCAGCGCCCCCCCCCCCCCCTTAAATGCTTACATATATTATCAGTATACCTCCATGCTCAAGCCTATGCATTTGGGTTACCCCCCCCCCCCTCTTTGCGTACATACTAAATGGACGGCCCCTAACCATTCATGAGATGGTATTGATTCAAATTTACGAGTGCGATTGTGATGTACGCATTTCCCTACACAAACACGGGATGGTATTATTCAACCGTACATGTCCACAAAACTATATATATTTATAGATATATGTATACAACCATGGTACATCAATTAGGTATCAAATTACATAATGACAGTGTAGTGGTTAGCAAATTTGAGAAATATACTTTTTTATTCAGACACCATGCCAAAAGGAAAGAACTAACTTACAGTTTACGCTGAACTAAATTAAATTTACTATTTTTGTTTCCAGCATGGTCGGAATATGTTTACATGTTTCATATTAGGAAACAATTTGCATTATGGCTAAGTATATCTAAGAAGGAAATAAGATGTTCTTACAAACTCTTATTTTGTTGGTGTATTGGTTACCTCTCAACATATGAACCATTCTTTGCCATCTCACGATTATAATCCGTATGTACTTAAGCGTTGTCTCATTTGTAGTGTTAATTTTTAAATGTATACTTTGCTTGTAAGATGATCCCACTTTATATAAATGTACAAACACCGCAATCGTGATGTGCTTACAGGAATACATTCTTCTGAGTTCTACTGAAGTCAGTTATTCAGTATAATTTGTAAAACGATATGGACTGATTGATAAAAGTGACTGTTTTCTTTACTTTGGTTTGTCGCAATATTTTTCTAACACAGTACTAATATACACTGGTCACACATGACGCCCCAAAGAAGCAGTTGTAGTTAATTCTTTTTTACCTGTAGTAATGGGATTTTTACAATATATGGCTGTGGCAGATGTACGTCGATTATCAGACAATGGTCGGCTTTTCCACTATTCGCTTATTTCCCTACTTCGAGTGCGGACTGATTGACCGTGAAGCAAAATCTCAATTAATCTCTGCGATTTATGTGCAACGTACGATATTGTCCCCAGTGTTTATTTAATTCCATCATCGTTTAACAAAACTTCTTTTCTTATCCTCTCTAAATCAACTTTTGTTGACCAAAGACAATACATTTTATAAGCAAGGCAGAACGCAAAATCACATTACCCATCCACGAGTACAATGAAAATATGTAAACAAAAATAGTTAATAAAATTCCAAGGTATGTATAATATTGTAATATATTTTGGAGTATGCGCATTTGTTTACCGCTCTCCATTTTAAGGATTCCTTATATACTTGCTTGAATATGGGAAGTCGGTGCTGGGATTATAGTCTTTAGACCAAAATAATTAGCCAATTACTAGGGGCAAACGTTACGGAGTGAAGTGTAAGTGAGTTTCAAGATGACATGGTTTACTTTTGGTGAATTCAGGTAAGAGCCGCATGAGTATCCCTGTCACTCAGTAGTCCCTATTCAAATCTAATTGCGTGAATTGATCGTGTGACCCCAGGTGCAGTATTTATGACTGGAGATTGGTAAATTATACAATGGAATCAACAGAAAAGGACTGTTCCGACGTCGGCGGGCGCCATTTATTGTTGCTGTGGTGGTAAATATGTTACAAAGTTACAGGCGAAATGAAGCTAAAAATCATGATTTAAAAGGCCTAAGGTGGCGTAGTAAAAACGGTTCCCTGTATTAGGTTGTTGAGTTGTATAGTTTCACGGCGTGAAATACTGGCGGTAAGTTACGGAAAGTTAACGAAGAGAAGCTTTGCAGTTGTGACATTGACATACAATTGGGAAGTTGGGATTTGTGGTCATGTATTAATTAGAGTAACATTACTGATAGATTGGACGCGTTGGACTTTCCAGTTTGCAGAAGTAGTTGTACAGGATTCCTTTGAATCGGGGAAACCTATCACTCGTAGCGGGATTCGCGCAAGGGCTTGACATCGCTCGGTCAAGAAACCCATTTGGTTGATACAATATTTCTTGCGTGAGCATAATGCAAATATGTATACTGGCTTGCACTGTTTTCAGCTATGATGTACGATGTTAAGATCTCAGTCGGTCAGGATATTCTTTAACAACGGTATCTTTTATCCTAACACGTCTTTCAATACGGTACCATTTACCCCTTGCAATAAAGTATATCAGTTGGAGGTTGAGGATGAACTAATCGATATTGAATTTCTCTAAGTACTGTTTGGTCAATGTTCGGATCTCATTATCTTGTTATTGCAAAAAATATATATTGGTTATAATCAATTACACCTTTAGTTTTATGATTATTTAGACATTCTATATAAATCCAGCATGGTATCAGTTAATATTTCGACGATATTGTTATATGTGACCAGTACATTTGAACATGTATGATTATAAACAGTAAAATTAGGCATTTAAACTGTAGGAAGAAAAATTCTACTGAAAAATGTTTCATCAGCATAAAAAACTAAGGATTGTCAAATCCGAGACTAGCAATATTTTATAGTACCTATATTTGCTCTTTTCAGGCCAAGTTCTCACGTAATGGCTTGTTTTAGTAGATTGCTTGTTTTTGTGTGGGGTTTTTTTGTGCTCCCACACAAAGTGCGCATGCGCGGAATTTATTTTCCGTTGCCATGACGTATAAAAGTTACCGGCCATGCACCAACATTTTTCTTTATACATCAGATTTGCATAACATGATTAAAAGTAGTTATACTTGAACAAAAAGAACCAAAAAAACCTATAAAGTGTACAGAAAAAATAATTTAATTTCTCGAAATAAAAGTATACATCACTGTTACTTAGATACGATTTTCCACCTATAGAGGACGCTAGCAGGAAATGACGTACATTTATCCCCACAAGACGAAGTACTGAGGGGGGGGGGGGCCGGCACCAGACAGACCCCCCACCCCACTTTTCCAAAAAATTATAGTGTTTTATGTGTATTTATCCCCCCCCCTCCATGTGTTGTATGTTTTATATTATGCAAAAGAATTTAGGTCAAAAAAATTTAATTCTCCTTTTTAACGGGGTATTTCTTTTAAAACCTAGTTTTATCTATAGGGTTGTTTTTCCGAATAGGTTTCCATCTTTCCATCACCTGACTTGAAATCCCTTCCCTATACTCTTGGTTGACCTTGGCTAGAGGTCGCCTATATCCCGTGTGTGCTATACATATATATGCTATAGTTTGTGTATGCTATATTTTGCTTCCATGTTGGGATAGCCTTTATTTTTTCCCAAATCTCCCCAGTAATCTTAGGACCTTATAATCGGATCAAGAAAAGGTTTATTTTTATTTATTTAATATATTTTTGAATTTTGGCTAAGTAACGGTGTATTATAATTTAATTAAGAAAAAAAAACTTAATGTGTTCTGTGTGCAAATATATTGTGTCATTATTCACATATTGGATTTGTAAATTGAAATCCGCTGTACTCGAGTTGGAGTCCATACACTTTTTTATTTGCTTGTATTTCTCCCACCTAGAGTTAGGCCGTCTCAAATTATTTATTGGATTTCTGCCAAAATCTCTAAAAATGGTTGTTCTTCCCACACACACACACACACACACACACATACACACACACAGTGGGGATTTACCGTGCAGTGGGAGAGCTGCACATTTTGAGCAAATAGAATTAGAAGAGAGACTTATTAGATCCTTTGTTTTTGTGTATGTATGTAAAGTTTCCTATATGAGGTGTTTTTCCCGACTCTTTCATAGCCCCATGACGTCATTATCTCGTACTTTTCCCATATAGTTTTTCTGTCCCGATAATTAGGATTTGTGATAGTTTACGTAATATAATTAAAGTCTATTTAATTATTTAATTTTAATTGTAATGGATAATAAAAAGAAACTGAAGCTGTTTAGGAAAATTTATAAGAAATTAAAAGGGTGGCGGCTACAGCAGATTCCAATCCGGGGTGGGGTATGAGGGCAAGGGTTCACTTTGTGATGGTCCCCTTTAAGGGGAGATTATCCATTGCCCCATCTCCCTCCCCTTCTTTTCACCCTTTGCAGCCCCGTCCCTCCCATTCACAAATCTTCCTAGAAGTTCTTTTTTCTAATTAATTTGAAAGGATTACAAAAAAATTTGCCTATTCATTTTTTTATGTTTATGACTTGGTCACACGCCATCATGGTTTTAGTTATGTTATCTGTTATTTTTCCTATTAAAGTTTTGTTAAAGTTGCCGTCTTGATATAAAACTTGGTTTCTTCTGTATTTTTATTTCTTGGATATCTCCATAATTAATTGTATCCTGTCTTGTTTCCTAAACTCGCACTGTGCCATCGCATGATATTTTGTGAAGTTCGCACATTTGCACATGAGATATTTTACATGTATGCATATGTCGTGTAGATATTTGAATATCAAGCTTTGTATTTTTGGAGAGCCGATGTTGGTCCAGTACCTCCAAGGTCTGTCCCAATTAACCGAGATATTTCCTCCTCTACTTTATTTTTAATTTTAGAGCTTAAATTTTCCCTTATCCAATTATATGTTTCCTTAGTTTCAATTCCCCAAAGTTCCTCATTTTCCCTATATTTACATAAAAGTTCCTTTATACTTCTAAAGGTCCTTGTTGTTTCTAGTCTTTTTACCAGTTTATTATTTTTGTAGATGTCACTTATGTTTTTCATGCTAAAACCAAACCAGTAAATGTATAAAACTTCCTAAGGGGTTTTGGGTTGGATATTTACTTCTTTTACATTATAAATTAAATACTAGAGATGAGGTCTAACTCGAATCGGGAGAAACACAAATAGATAAAGAAAGAAAGTGCGGACCCTGACTCGAATACAGCCTACCTCATTTTGAAAATAGACTTTAATGTGAGAAACGCCACACCATAGTCAATCACATAAAACAAAAGGTTTTATTTTAATTTCAAATGGTAGTATACCGTTCATCTCGCCGGAATTCTAAATTGCAAATTAATTCAAAAGCAACTAAATTTATACCAGGACAAACAAATAAATTTGAAAAGTCCATAGAAAAATATATATTAAGACAACAGAGACAAATTTGACATAGTATTGCTGTCCCTACACACAGACTATATAGCATACACACACCATAGCATTGATACACATAGCATACACGGAACATAGAAAATTCTTGACAAAGATCACTAAAAATCAAGGATATGAAATCTGAAAATGGGAATAAGACCCATGTTTCAGACTACTACCCTTTAGAAAACACTAGGACTAATTATAAACTAAAAGTTTGATCAAAATTCCTTTTTTAAACTTTAAACAAGCACACACATCTTGGGGTATACAAGAGTACATGAAAACACTTTATTTTTTGTGTGGGGGGGTCATCTGTCTGGTGCCCCCCCCCCCCCGATACTTTCGTAACTCATACTAGCGAAAGATTATCATTTGCACTCACATTGTATGTTCTTTAAAATAATGATTTCTTTTTTTATTTGCGAGATATCGTCGTATAGTTAACCTGGATACAATATAATCTTGGTCCGTTTGCACCTTGAAACTTATCATGCGTGAATGGCAGGCGCCTTCAAGCAATCTGGTGATATTTTCGTCTCTTTTGCGATATTTTTTTTATCTGACATTAGCGATACACACACAGTAAGGATGCATACGCATGCCGGCATCCGCTACATTTACGGAGTTCGTTGATATATTTTGTTCTGTAAATTTCGCATGATGAAAAAAGAAGGAATACATTATAACAATGCAAGGTTAGTTTCTTTTATTTTATTTTCAATCAAGTGTTTGTTTATTGTACCGTGCCGGGGCGGGGTGGGATGGGGGGGGGGGGCACAAATTCAACACAAAATTAGTTCCTTTCTTATCTGCATGGAATAATGGAGCAAATATGATTGACGATATTGACTAGTAATAACAAGCTTTCAATTTACGCGCGCACACACGAAGACAACTTGAAAAATAGAAACAAACAATAAAATTAACTGGTAACTTCGCACTTGCTCAAGGCTTTGTAGTTACAATGGGGGGGTGGGTCTGTGCTATTATCTGGTTAGGCATGACTATTTCGCAGAAATACAAACAAATCTTTTGAGATGAGCATAAAATACAATTATTTCTTTTCCTCCATACATTTACGATGCTCTCAAAGGACCCACATATTTAGGTAAAAGTATGACCGTTACCAGGCGTTACCGAGTTGAAAATATGCCGAGTAAACTTACGAATTACGCCACGTACAATGTATAAACAACACTTGGCAACTTTTAATGATAAAAGATGGTGTTTTTATTTATTTACTTATTTATTTAGTTATCAGAACTCGTTCAGAATAACAATGTAACTGCCGATTATACAGCTCGCATCTAAGAAGATTTTCGTAGTTTCCAACTGCCATGCATAAAATAAGTTTATGCCAAAGTGATCGTGACCTACAAAATGTTGGCCATTGTCACAGGGCATAAAATTCATAAAACAATAAAGAACATTCCTTTTTGTTCTACCAAAGCAGCGGAACCATAATGAGTTGATAAAACACAAGGATATTTGTTGTTATTTTGCAAACCATTGCTAATAAAATCAGCTTCAGAAACTATTATTATTGTCCGCCCTAGAGGAAAGATTTTACAAGGTGGAAATCACTGACTGTCAGTATCCCTGGAATGACAACCAGTATGACAACTATAACTAGTTTGTGCATCAGTAAATAATCTTGAGTAGCCACTGCACCTGAAATGCGTGCAGTCCATTCATCGAATACCTCCTATTCATTCATTGTATAATACACATTTTACTTACTAAGAATACCCTATCACAGTATAAATGTTTAGTCATAAATCGGGAAAGTTTACAACTGTATATGCATATTTATTTCTATTTTAACCGTACTGTCATAAAAGTACTTCTGTGGAGGCTAGTGTGTATATGTCATGATGAAAGCTTATGTCATTAATAGTTTTCTTTCTTTGCTCTTTACAAAAAATCAAAATAATAAGACTTTCGTTCATCTTTTGTTACATTTCATATTTTCTTGAGAATTTTTTTAAAAATGTATCTGGAAAGTAAACATAAAAAATACGATAATTTAAAAAATGAAATTTGGGTCTCCATCTAAAGAATTTATATATTCTTAGTTACTACTCAGTAATTTTTAATTATTCATAAATGATTGTAAGATAAATTAGTTTTACAATGTAAAAGTGCGAGTTTGCTCCATTTACAGAAGGGTTTACTTGCTATTCTCTTTGTATAATTCTCCCAGCTTTAAACTACAGATACAGAACATTACACAAGACAGCGAATTTCAGTCTTAACCTAAAGCTCGAGGCTGGAGAAGAGGTCACTAAATTACCGTTTCCATAGTTACACACTGGTCAGATAGAGCAGTCTCCCGCAGGTATCATTCCCTATAGATGAATTAGAGGCCAAGTAAACTGCCTTCATTTCATGAGCTATACTAGTGTAGTATAGATGAAATAAGTTTTAAATTGCAAAAGTTGTCTCTTTTGTAACCAAAGTGCAAATCAATAAAGGAATATAATGACATGTAAAATTACATGAACAACAATGAAGGATCTTTTTACGAGAGTCGCAAAAGATTGAAACTATTTAACGAATTTCATAAATTTCATTTTAAATAATCTTAAATGTAAGATTATGTTATGTGTATCACATGACAGAAATGATATTCAATAAAAAGCATAAAAATAGGTTACATAATTGACTTTAAATTACGTTCGTCATTACACCTTCAATTCATATGTCGTCATGCCGGCATTTGCTGAGTTATTGGGTGTTATTAAACGTATCATATAGTTACGTATGATACTGGAAAATATCATATGGGTATATTAATCTTAAGAGGAGCAACATTGGCTCAGTGGTTAGCGTCTCAGACCTGCGACCGAAAAGATGCAGGTTCAACCCCTGCCATCGGATCAAATCCTCGACCTTATTGGAAAATAATGAGATAACAAGTACATTCTACAAAGACATGGAACCTATTACCTCCACTGAAACGTACGAAATGATCATCTAAATTTGCAACAAGTGATCAGGAGAAGTGCGACCTGTTGAACTCGGAAGTTTGATATGTTACACGTTTAAAAAATTATGATAAACAGTTACCGCATTTTGAAGTTAGAAATGAAACTTTTATTTCTGCCATCATTATATATAAACAAGAAATTATAGATGTAGTAACTAGTCTTGACCTAAACAAAACCGCTGGAACCAATCCAATAAGTAATAAACTTGTACAAGTATAGTTGAAGAAATGTATGTTCCATTGCAAATACATTTAAATAAATCACTCCCAGCCAGCGTGTTCCTAACACAGTGCAAGCTAGCGTATGACATACCGATGTATAAGAAAGGAGATAAAACACTACCGTCTAAATGCAGACTAATTGTTGACTTCAGCTAAATTATATACACTATTCATAAGTCCAACCTTAGAATATACTTCTGGAGTCTGGGATATTTGTTCTATTGAAGATTCGGAAAGATCAGAATAAAGGGGGGAAAATCAGATGGAAGATGCACGGATCGTTCCAGATCTATACCCATTAATTCTTCTAGATAGTCTCTTTATGCGGAAACTGCTTGGTTTGCACAACGAAGGAAAAGGAAGAGATTATGCATTATGTATTCGATTATAAATACTCAAGTACCTAACTATTTAAACGAACTTCTTCCACAAAGGAGATATGAGGCATCTAATTATCGTCTACGTTACTCTCAAAGTATCACACCAATCTCAACCAAACTTTATATTTTCACACGACCTTTTACCATATACGATTCGTCTTTAGAACTCTCTGCCTGATGATATCCGAAATCCTCCAAATCTTTCTATTTTTAAGAAACGTTTCTCTAATTTAACTAACGTGTCATCACACAAGCAGAAAGACATCTTATTGTAGGTGAGTAGTCACGTCACTTTTCAATGATAAATCTAGACTTAACCAAGAAGTGTATTGAAAGGTAGAGCGAAAGAGCTGGGATCTTTGGCATTAGGTAAGGGGCAATAGACAAAGTGTTCAACTTCTTCAGTATCATAAGCACATGCACACGTGAAAGAGTTAACTAAATTCACCATGTAAAGGTCGGATTTCAGGAGACTACCTGCTTGTCTAAGTTTAGTATGTAGGATATTAAGGTGACATTTGTCAGTAGCGTAATTTTAGCGTGATGACCCGTTAGTTGAATTAGAAAAACGTTTCTTAAAAACAGAAATATTTGGAGGATGATAAACCTATAAACTGATATCAAATGTGTTAACATCGGTGGTTCTTTACAATTGGCATGACTTATTTGGTTATATACAAACCATCAAAAAACGGCAAGGGTAGAAGCGGGTAGCAAAGATATGAAGATCGATAAGTCGCAAGCAATACCGAGACAAAAAAGGCAACTTTCAAGGTAGCATTTTCACACATTTATATTGACACGGGTCGTTTTAGACTAATGAGAAACCAATAACTGGATATCAAATAGGTCCAAATCTTTGTAGCTTTTTTTACGATTAACATGGCATATTTAGCCTTATAGAAAACGATCATGTTGCAAGGATATAGGCGCACGGACAGAGAAATGAAGATGTACTTAATAAGATACATACACATAATTTTTACTGTTTTATTGCTTAAGTATATGCTTCATATCACTAGTATCAGCATCGAGGTATGTGATACCATCGCAAAACAACAATACTAGAGGCACGTAACAAGGATATGAAGATTGGTAATGGTAAAGTCGCAAAGGATACTGGGTAAAATATATAAACTTTTCTAGGTTGCATTTTCACACATTTCTGTAGGCATAGATCAATTTAGACTGATGAGAAACCTACCAAATAATACCAGATTTGTCAAAATCTGTGTGTGCTTACGATTGGTATGACTTATTCGACTCTAAGATAAACGTTCGTGTTGTAAAGATCTAGGAGCACTAACATTCAAATGATTATCATCGAAATATATGGTACCATCTCAAAGCGGCAAGGGTAGAGGCACATAGGTAGAATATAGAATATGATGATCCGTTGATGATCCGTAATATCGCAAGCGACACCAAGTAAAAAATATCAAATTTTTTACTTGCATTTTCACACATTTATATATTTCACAGATCAATTTAGACTGATGAGAAACCTATCAATTGATATCAAATTCGTCTAAATCGCGTTTTTAAAAAATTACTAATGTTATAACTTATTTGCCTATATGGAAAACGCTCATTGAGGAAGACATTGAGCGGACATACAGACACACAAAGATGTACTTTATAAGATGCATACACATATTATATATTGTTGTATAGCTTTCTTTATATGTTTGAGATCTATAATATTAAAATTGAAATATGTGGTACCGTGGCAAACTGCAATGGTAGAGGCACGTATCAAGGATATGAAGATCGTTAAAGTCGCAACCGATATCGAGTCAAAAATACAAACTATTTTATTTTCATTTTCGTACATTTCTGTTGGCACAGATCGATTTAGACTGACGAGAAACCTAACAATTGATATCAAATTTTGCTAAATCGGTGTTTATTACTATTGTAATGACTTATTCACCTGTTTGTTAAACGATCGTATAGAAGACATTAGGAGAAAAGACAGACAAATGAAGACGTACTTAATAAGATACACACACATATTATTTACTGTTGTACAGCTTTAATTATATTCTTCAAATTTATAGTATTAGCATCGAAATATGTGGTACAATCGCAAAACGGCAATGGTAGTTTCACGTACCAAGGATATGAAGATCGGTAATGTCGCACCCGATATTCAGTAAAAAGAACAATCTTTTTTATTTTGCATTTTCACACATGTCTATTGGCAGAGATCGACTTAGAATCATGAGAAACGTATCAATTGATATCAAACTTGTCAACATCGTTGGTTGTTTGCGATTGGTATGACTTATTCGCCTATATGGAAAATATTCGGTTAGGAAGGCACTAAACGCAAGGACGTACAAATGAAGACGTACTTCATAAGACGCATACACATTATTTACCGTTGAACAGCTTTTATTATATGTGTCAGGTTTATAGAATTAGCATCGAAAAAATGTGATACGATCGCAAAACGGGAATGGCAGATGGATGTAGCAAGGATACGATGATCGGTAACGTTGCAAGCGATACTGAGTGAAAAATACCAACTTTTCTATTTTGCATTTTCACCCATTTATATTGGCACAGATCTATTTAGACTGATAAAAATTTATCAACTGATATCAAACGTGTCAAAATCGTTCTTTGCGATTGGTATGACTTATTCGCCCATATGGAAAACTTTCGTATAGGTCAGATGTAGGCACACGGAAAGACAGATAAAGACGTGCTTAATAAGATACATACACATATTTTAGAATTATGTACAGCTTTAATTCTATGCTTCAGATCTATAGTATTAGCATGGAAGTATGTGCTACCATCGCAGAACGGGAACGGTATATGAACGTAGCAAGGATATGAAGATCAGTAAAGTCGAACCCAATATTCAGTAAAAAGTACACTTTTTTGTATTCTGCATGTTCACACATGTCTGTTGGCACAGATCCAGTTAGACAGATGAGAAACCTATATATTAATATGAAATTTGTCAAAATCGGTGTTTATTTACTATTGGTATGACTTATTCGTGTATATCGAAACCGTTCGTAGAGGAAGGCATTGGGCGCACGAACATACATTATGAAGACGTACTTAATAAGAAGATACATAAACATATTATTTACTGTTGTACAGCTTTAATTATATGCTTCAAACCTATAGTATTAGCATCCAAGTAGGTGCTACCATCCCTAAACGGGAAGGATGGAAGCATCAAGGATACGAGGATCGGTAAAGTCGCAAGCGACAATGAGTCACAAATAGCAACTTTTTTATTATTCATTTTCACACATTTTTTTAATTATTATTATTTTTTTTAATTTTTTTTGTTGCACAGATCGATTTAAACTGATGAGAAACCTATAAATTGATATCATATATGTCGAAATCGGTGGTTGTTTACGATTGGTACAACTTATTTACCTATATGGAACATGTTCGTGTAGTAAGGCATTTTGGCGCACGGAAAGACAAATGAAGACGTATTTAATAAGATATATAAACATGTTATGCTGTTGTTTAGTTTTAATTTTATGCTTCAAATCAGTAGTCAGCATCGAAGTATGTTGTAAACTCCCCCTCCCCTTAGTATGCAACTGCAAGCACACTTTGTCAAATGCTAAAAGGCACTAACTTTCTTGAAAATTATAATAATCAAAAAAATTCCGGATTCGTATATTATAACGTTATAATGCGCTTTCATTTTCCGTCAGGTAGGTCTCCAGGTCGAGTTGTTATGAACAACAGGAAACAGTATCGTACATTCTTTGCTAAGCGATCGCTCAGGTGGTGCAGTGTCTGTACAGAGCGTCCGCCTTGGATGCGAGAGGTCGCGGATTCAACCCCTGCCGAATCATACTAAAGACATAAAAATGGTACTAGCAGCTGCCTCTTTTGGCGCCCATCATTAAGATATTGGTGTGAGGATAATGTGATTGGGTGGGACAAAATGTTGTATGTTTGTGGCATGATGCCACATTGCTAGACATCATTATAAACTGTCACAATGCAGACATGGTAGCGATATGATTGCATTTTTTTTTAAAGCTACGTTAAAAATTACACACACACACACACACACACACACTTTGCTTGGTTATTTGCTATTTGAAGAGATGGAATATTGTTCATATTTCAACCGCTTTTTATTAATGATCATCGATGTGACCAACATATACGATAATAATACTCCCGATGATGATGATGATGGTTGTTGTTCTGATTTCTGTATTACTACTGCTCCATGGGTATATTATATATCGAACTTGAAAACAGAAGCACTACCAGCAATAAAGCAGCTTTGAAAACAAATCGCACTTAATCGATATCAATATATATTGACATCAAAATGAACGTCAAATGCTCTGTGCAACTGTATCGAAATGAACTATTACATGCTGGGTTTTTTTCTTTTTTTTTTTTTGGACAGTTTTAGACCGAAAAAAGTAGTACTTCAAGGCTCTGTCTATGGTATAAATATGTTCATGTACACTTTTCCATTGTAACTTTAAGTGTATAGACTGCAAATACGATGAAGCACAAATCGAGGACGTCGAGTGTTAGCATTGGAACAATGTTACTACTTCGGTCGAGAAGGATAACGACCTATATATGTATTCCTGCCCACTACCATGTAGGGTGTATCAAACTGTATATTACTCAAGCGCTCTTTGTCGAGCGTGCTGGTGTGTGTGTACAAAAAAAATGGAATATAATAACTTTAACTGAAATATATACAATTAAATTCAATATAAAAGTGAAGCGGCACCTGGGAGTAAAGCAAAAATGGAAGAAACAAATTTCCGGATCGCTACTATCAACAGCAATGGGATAGACAAAGCGAAAGCAGACAAAGTAGCCAAAGAAACAAACTTTGATGTAATAATGATACAAGAAACACACTATAGAATTAAGCCAGAGTTCAAAATTTTAGTAGAAGACAAACTTAACGCAATAAAGATATGCAACAATTTTGCAAATAATGATATTAGAGTTGGTTGCAACAATAATATTTTTAAAAAGCTGGGAAAGGTTTGAGGAGGGGGGAATTTTTTAAGGGACGGTTGCTACGTGTTAAAATGTTTAATTGGCTTATTATAAATGTGTACATGCCAGCTAATAGAAATAAGAAACTAATTTTAAAGAAAACTTATATACCTACCTACAACAATATTCGATGGAAAATCTAATCATAGGGGGAGATTTCAACTGGGTAACTATAAATTAAACCAGTCTAGCAGGATTGATAAATTTTACGGAAATTTTTATGATCCATTAATATATATTAATACTGCAATAACCAACCAAAAGCTATCAGACCATTTCATGCTCACTATTGACCTAAAAATGAAAAAAATAGAAAAATGTGGGATGGGACTATGGAAACTAAATAATAAGATTTTAAATGACAAAGAATATGTCGAAATAATAATTAAAAAAAGAAATTGAAACCGTAAAAAATGAAGAAAATATTAATATAATAATTGATTGGGATGTTTTAAAAAACAAAATAAAAGGAATAAATATTCAGTACTCAAATAGAGAGCGGAAAAACCCCAGAAAAAAAAGACAAACACGAACTCAAATTAGAACTAAGCAAAACAACAAACGACGATGGAGAAAGAAAAAAAAACGATTGACAGACAAAATTAAAATCGTTGAAGAAGACGAAAATCAGGGGAGAATAATAAGGGCGGGAAAATTTACAGAGATCTACAACGAGGCAAAAAACGTATATAAGCGAGAAGAATTTAGAAAAGGGGGTGATACAATTTTAAACAATATCAAAATAAACAATGTAACCCATACTGTAAAAGAAGATATCCTAAATAATATTTCCAAATATTATAAAGAACTATACACCACACACCACACAGAACATATACTTCAGCACAATCGACAGCTACTTAAAAAATGTCGACTGTGAGATGACATCAGCAGTACATAGAGACCAATGTGATGATGTCATCTCAGATGAAGAAATCACAAAAAGTATATCAACACTCACAAAAGTCACCAGGGAAAGATGGACTCATCGTGGAATTCTACCAAAAGTTCCACGATGAACTGACGCCGATCTTAAACGCTTTGTATAATAATATAGTTTTAAGTAAAAATAAAATGACTAAATCTATGAGGGAGGGAGTTATCACAATTATATACAAAGGGAAAGGGAATAGAGACGAGATTAAAAACTGGAGGCCTATATCACTTTTAAACACGGACTATAAGATTTTAAGTAGGATTTTAACAAATACAGTAAAGGGTAGGATAAACAAGATAATTAATGTAAATCAAACTTGTGGGGGAGGATATACAAAACAATATTTTAAACATTAAAACTACAATTAACTACATAAATGAAACTGGTATGATGAGTGCTATGGTACTCTTCGACCAGGAGAAAGCTTTCGACTGATTTGAACAAAACTGTATAAAGAATGTTTTTAAAAAATTTGTTTTCGGACCCAATTTCCAAAATGGACCAAAATCCTACACACTGGGATAATTAAACGGGAAATGCACGAAAGAATTTGAAATACAACGATCAGTGATACAAGGATGTCCACTATCAATGCTAGAATACGTAATGGCAATATAAATCCTACGTCACACGATAAGAAACAACCCAGATATACAAGCAGGGGCGTATTAACCATTAAGCAGACTAAGCACGTGCATAGGACACCAGGGCCAAAGGGGGCACCACAAAGTTGAGAAAAGGGTGAAAAGAAAGAAAGAAAAAAGAATGAAGATTTGTAAAAAAAACTGATACAACTAGTGCAAATTGATCATGATGTTCTGTTTCTTGATCATGGTACACCCTAGGGTTATCTTCTCAGGTGTACGTGGAAAAGAGGGGGGCACCAAGATTTGTCAGTGCTTAGGGCACCAGTGAGCCTTAATCCGCCCCTGATTATACAAGGCATACAAATACCAAACCTAAAAAAGAATTAGAAAATGCTCTAACATGCATATGATTGCAACATCTTTATAAGAGAGGGGAAATGCTATAAGCGTCGGGTTCCTAAATAAACCACAACAAGCACGAAATCTTAAAAGTAGTTAACTGGAGGGGCAACCACCCTGGATTATCGCCCCCCCCCCCCCACATACACACACACTTACTGAGAGACACTGTAAAGGCTCTAGGGGTTTACTTTGGTAATAAAAAAAGAAGCTGTAGAAAATTATGAACATATTATCAATAAAATAAGAGAAAATGTGAAAATCTGGCCATGGCGCCATTACCTATCATGGAGCGGGCCCAAGTGGCCAAGACTTATTTATACTCAAATATTAACCACATAATTAAATCCATAGATATGGATAATACAATTTTAAACAAAACAGACAACGAAATAATAGATTATATATGGAATCATAAAATGCATCATGTAAAAAAAGAGACATTATATAGGGCCAAAAGTAGAGGGGGCTTTGGATTGCCGAGCCCGCTACTACTATAATTAACTAACATAATCAATAGATTTTAAAAAAAATGCACTCAGACCCGGCTACAGCGTGAGAAGCACCGTACATCTACTGGTTCGGCTTCACCTTGAGAAACCGACCAGAGATATACAAAAATAACAAATTAATATTAAAAAATCGAAGTGCCACGCAAACATATGAGAACTAATTTTAAAATATATAGACACAAAACATTTATGCAAAATTTAATAAGTAAAAGTCACGCTTGGATTAGGGAGGAGATAACCAAAAATATAAAATGTAGAGTAGAGCAGGACAACTGAGGGGGTAAATTGGACAAAAAATTTGAAAAATTGGGGAAAATAAGATCTGTCAAAACACAAAGTATAATTTTTAAATACTTGCACAACACCTGGCTAACAGGCGAAGAAACAATCAAACATCGTATGCGGAGGATAATGCCGAAATGCCCTTTATGTAAAACAGCGAACTTCACCAAACTACATACGATTGTCCAATGTGATAAAACTAAACATAATAGGATAAAGTTAATAATGAAAATTTGCAAAAAATATAAGTATAACAAAAATAACATTGTATTCATAGATTTAGACTACGAAAACAAAATCGTTCTAAAATGTATAGACTATATAGTAACTATGATGATATCCTGTGGATAGGTGATAAAGATTTTTAAATAAGATACGTGGTAAAAATAAGAATATTAACCACAACAAGAACTCAATACGTCTTACGACGAATAGATACTTACCGTCAGGTTGATATAACGCAATTGATGTTGGAATTGGGGGAGAGAGGGGGAGGGAGGAATAGGTATTACAGACCGAAGGGTCGCGTAGCGCAATTGCGAGCTGATGCCATACCCATACCCCCTCCTCGCACCCCACAACAGCCATATTTCAAAGAAAATTTCAAATTCTATTTCAAATATTTCAAAGAAACCCATATAACTTTTTTTTTTAAAAGAGAAAAGGGAAGAAAGGAAGAAAGAAAAAAATAAAAGAATTTTGTAATTTAATTTTTTTTCTTCTTTCTCTGAAAGAAAATTCTAAAGACATATATAGGAAGGGATACAGGGAAAATATAAGGGGGAAGTAAATGGCGATGACATCATGGGGCTAAGTCACAGGGCTCAGTGAAGTGCACAGGCCCATCATGAGTCTTTGAAAACACCCAATGTAGAACATAAACAGACAAAATAAAGACACAAATACATACTGTATAACACTTAGTTTAAAACCCTACTAACTTCTTCCGCACTGCATGGTTGACCACTATAGAATAATGTGGTCTCATAAATACGTTTGGATCTTTCAATAAAGCATAATCAGATAAACTAAATAAAGGAGGCCTAACGCGACCCAGGAAAAACACATAGAGAATAAAGAAGCGTGAACCTTGGATCGAGCGTAACCTACCTATTAACATCTTTAAAGACTATTATGAGGAACGACACATATTATCACTCGAATAATAAAATAGGAAATTATTTTTTTTAAACAAAATCTAAATAGTACACCATTCCATCGTCAAAATTAGAAAACCATAAAACAAATTAAAAGATACAATATAACATCATAAAGGAAGAAATACAACTGGGAAAGATATTTGATCTATACTTGCTGTCTCAAACATAAAGAAAATATAGCATACACACAATATAACACCATTACATATAGCTAACACTGAGACCTAGGCGACATATAGCAAAGGTTACAAAACATTTCAAGGGAAGGAACTTCGAGCAAGGTGAGGGAAATCAGACTCGGACGAACAACCCTTTAGATAACACTATGGAAACATAAATACCCCATCAAAAATTCTAAAAACTAAATTTTTTATATAAAATTTTGTTTTAATAAAACGTAGAACACATCTGAGGGGGAAATACACAAATATAAAATACTTTTTATTTTTTTTTGGAAATGGGGGCATCTGTCCGTTGCCCCCACCCCACTCCCAAAAAGGTGTGTGTGTGTGTGTGTGTGTGTGTGTGTTATTATACCCATTACATTACTTGCAAAATATATACGGTGCTGACATTTTCGGCAAGAGGGAGACCTACCGATATTCTGCATATAATTATTTTAATGTTTTTCAGAGCGAGAGTATTGGGGCCTGATCTGTTCAATATATTTCTCAACTGATACAGCAGGTATAATCAGAGGCGTAGCTGGGGGGGGGGGGGGGGGGGAAGGGGAGTACATATGTCCCCGGGCGCCAAGGTACAGGGGCGCCAAAATGAGGCTTACAACGTTACATTATAATAAGTAAACAAGGGTAATATTCAAAAATGTGATTAAACGGGGAGGGGGCTGGGGCGCCAATTTTATAGTTCGTCCCCGGGCGCAAAATATCATAGCTACGCCTCTGGGTATAATAGAGACCCCCCCCCCCCCCCCCGAGTTTGCCACAGAGCGCTCGTGTAATGTACGGTTTAATACAAAATACATGATTGTGGGCAGGAATATACAAATTTTGGTCGATATACATGATCGTTGGTATCTATTCAAACGAGGGCCATGAAATACATTAGCAAATTCCTACAGTATTTTAAGGCAGGAGATTACGAATTATTTAAACCACGTTTTTCATCTGTCACAGATTTTATAATCATTTTGAAGTGGCTGGTTTATCTCGAGGAAAACGAGCGGTAAGTGTTATACAAAACAAAATCTTAATAGCAATTTGATCACTTTTGCGTCATTTGACAGTAAGAATAGTAATAAATAGAGGATAATTTCTTTTCCTACGTTAGGCCTAATACCTGGTATGTTTTTTAGTGTGGTACACACACAAAAAACAACCCCAAAACAACACTAACAACATTTTAAAAAACCCACAAAAACGAGTGCCGTGCCGAAGCCACGGGCTAAAATGCTTTATTATCATTTTTTTTTTATTTATAGCATCAATCACAAATTGAAATATATACAGTATTAGCGTTGGAAAAGAAAGTTTTCTTTTTGTTATATTTTTTTTTCTCACCCTAGCGTAACACTTTCTGCAAATGACCTTAATAAAGAAAAATAATAAATTAACCTAAACCACTTTGAATGTCGACCGTATCTTTTATTTACACGGCATCATGCGCGGAAGAAAATACCAACTGAACCGGGATTTCAGACAGCAGATGAATTAAAGTTGATTCATTGAACATCATTAGCAATTGTACAATCAAACAGATGCAACAATGAAAAGTGGAACTATGAAAAATCGAGAATGTTAGATTTGCGAAGGATTTATTCCGAATCATTGTCTGCTAATAGAGAATTCATGTCAGTTGCTGTGTCGGCGATGCCCACACAGCGCGCCGTCCAAATGTGAAGTTGCGTTTTGCTGACAGACATAACACTGTGCCATAATTTATCTGATGGCATGTAAAGAAGCTGCTTAAATTATAGTATTTAAAAGTTTCTTCATTTTGTAAGAGCTCAAGAAATTAATTCTGGTTTGAAAGACAAGATGACGGTAAAACTCAGAAGACGTAGCTGTACAGTACCGTTGGTGTTGGAGACATCATAATAAAGGTAACTGCGTTAACTTCGCTTTTTGTTTGGTAATTTGTTGGATATTATCTTTTGCTGATCTTCTTTGAGCTTGGAGTAAATTTTACATTCTGAACATTTTTATTTGCACTTATCTGCTTAATATGTATTGCTGGGATATCATATAGAATATGAAGTCAGTATAATGGTACTATATTTTACATATTTGAATGATAAAAGACTGGTAAATGATATAATGATAAACTACAAAATAAATAATTTGCCCATTATCCCAAATATGTTAATTAAAACAAACATTGAATGTAAATTCAGATATAATGAGCAGTTGTAAGAAGTAAGAAATAACATTTTATCCATTGAACCTGTTATGTGTTATCATCATCAGTTTTAAAATAAACACATGGAGACAAGTTTGCTTAAATTCTAAAATTAACACACACACACACACACATATGGTATTTTAATCTAATACAGAAATGGTGACATTGATATATGCAGACTAATAGTTTTTTTTCTGCTACAGATATAAATTAAAAAGCCTAATTCTGAGAGTTTCACCTACAACATTCATGATGGGAAAGGGCCACTAATTAAGAGCTGACATATGTGGAAGAAAAATACCATCCATGTTGAAAAGGGCTAGAGGTAATGTGAGAAAACATAATTTATCAATCTTATTTAACATATTGTTGATATTTTATCTCAACTGGTCAAAAGGCTAAGTGGGTTTATGTAATGGTCCAGAGTGTGTTATTTATTTCACATCCCCTTCTGTCTTTCAACAGTAAGAAATTAGCTACTTTGGAGTCCATAGTTATGATCAATTTGTTTATATAAAACTTGGTTTTGGGCTTAAATCAACATCTTGGATAAATCTAATAATGAGCAAAATCCAAGTATATACATGTGATCATGTATAAGATTAGTTGAGTTTTTTAACCAGCCTAAAAGCCATACTTCCACAATATAGGCTAAAATCATTAAGTTGTCCTTGAAGTTTGATGAGTGTTAACCATTAATAATAATAAGGTGATCTTTCATCTGAGTATGTTACCACCGCATGCAATATTTATACATGTAGTGCAGTTTTTACTAAACTTAGAATACATGCTTATATAAATGAGATCTAGATTGAAGAAGTGAAGATGCATGCAAATACATGAGGTTATAACCACTACTGCTGATTCAAGTTTGATCATGCTTGGCCATTGGGCTTATATAGTCAAGTTTCACAATGATGCTTATTATGAGTGTGATAAAGGTATGGTAGTGAAGTGACCTTGCATCTGATTGGCAGAGTTTCTTATGATTTGCACAACAGTGTTTATGATCCAATTTAGATCTGACTTGTTTAATTATTTGCTTGTATGTCTGAGGCTATAAGCAAAATCTATGCATATAATGTGGTGGTTCTACATCTCACTAGCCATTCTTGCTACTGCTCTTAAAACTATTTCTCATTAATTTTATCAGACTTGGTGAATAGATTTATCTCATCAAGATATAGCAAAAGAGCAATTTTGTAAAAAAAATATTCATTCATATTAAACTCAAATTCTGCATCTGATTGGTTGACCTTGCAAATACTATAAGGGCTCTATTTCTGACAAAAAGATTATTTTGATCTAATGTAGCAGAAATGCTTATATGATCAAAACATTGAACATATTTGATGACAAATAAGAAATAGTTTTTCATGCAAATTTGATAAACATTGATAAATCGGTTCATATCATTAAAAGCTTGGAAGAGTTTGATTACATGCGAGACCATCACATATTAATCATTCTTTATTTAGAGAATTATTTTTGTCAGGATTTAGTAAAATATGTAAAATCAATATGGACTGGTTTTGTTATGTACAGCAACACTAGTTGTTTACTGAATACTGAGGGAATTGGAGTAAGGCAAGGGTACATTGCAGTAGGTAACCTGGTTGACTTGATAACAGGATTTTAACACAAACATTTTTATCAGGAGTCTAGCATACTAACCATTGATTCACTGCAGATCCTGCCCCCATTAGTTACCTTTTAATACATTAAGCATTTGGGTTTTTTATGTCACAAATCCCATAGGGATTAAAATTAACATCATAGGTCTCACTGGATAGTTTCGTATTTTGACATCCCTCTAATTTTTAAGGTAGAAGGCATGAACCTAATTATCACAAGCCTAGCATTTATAAATTTACACATAAGCTAAATCTATAATGTGGTTCAGATTTACTTTGAGTTAGGCATGGAAATAGGTTGGCTTGTTGGTGACTGCCTGTCACAGTTAGATGAGCATTGGAGATCATATGCGTAACTTAGTCTGCAAATGAGTTGCCGACTTTTATTTGTGTCTGCTACAGAGGTAAATATAAAAAAATCTTGATGGTAGAGGGGTGATGAAAAGTATGCTAATTTGTTATAGTACTAGTGAACTTTATTCATGCATAAGGCACATACTGATTCTTTTAGTTGCCTTGTCACAGAAAAATATTGAAAATAGCTATTTCTAGTAAAAATATGAATGTAAAATGTACCTGCATCCTTTGACCCTACCAGAACCAAACTAAAAGCTCAAATTTGTGCAGCTGCTTTTGCTCATCACAAACATAATTGGTAGTATAACTGCTAACCCTACCCTCTAGCACACATTTAAGATCTTTAGAGTTTTTAAATACAGCCAGGAATTACATCACAATTAATACTTCCAGTTCAGTACCCACGAATGTAGTTCTAGTCTATTTTTAGAACATTTTTTCCTCTCTCATTTTGGTGATGATAGAAGAGTTTTATTTATGCATTTTTGGTAGGGATTTAAAGGTAACTGTTTATTCTTGATAATATGAGCTCAGGGTGTTGTTGTCTGTATGTATTTTGGCGACAGTGCACAGTGAGTAATAAGGCCTTGGTGATGATCCGGAAGTGAAATACGTGTTCTGGTTACATGCTGTTATGTTGACAGTCAATGATCTAAAAAAAGAGCAGGTCAACCTTTGATAAGAACTTCACCGTGAAGTCATCTTTGAAGGTATTTTAGATTAACATATGATTTGCATTGATTGTCACACAGTGGAAAGGTCAGTACTGAGAAACAAATGTAGAGAACATATAGTAAAATTAATTGTGTACTATGTCCTGTCAGGGCAGTATTGGAGCAAAGTTTAAATTGGTATAAAATCTTTATTATTAATGATAGACACATGAAATTTTAATATGTCATGTATATTGACTTTTAAAATATAAAAATGAAATTAAAAGTAAAAAATTAATTTTTATTTTAAAAATTTTAATAAAATTTTAAAAAAAATTAAAAAAATAATTAAAAAACACCTAAAATGCACATATATAATATTTTTGGGAATCATATTAAATGTTATCAGCATGTATGTATTCCTACACCATACAAAAGCTCCAATGTTGGATTTTTGTCACATTTTGTCAGAGAAAATATCTTTGTAGTCAAAATGAGACCTTCATTAAAAATACATGAAGACAAAATTATAATTTGTATTGGCCATTCAGACTATTTATTAGGGGTCCAATCAGTTAATTTATGTGTTTACGATGGGGTCACTTCCTGAGTAACAAACATCTGCTTGTATAGCCTTCAGTAATTCTTTATAAACATAGTTATAAGGTATTTAGTGAGAGGACAGCAATGAAAACTTTATACTAGAACCTACTCAAGTTCTGTACTAAATCATTTTAAGCTGTCTGAGAATGAAATACAGGTCAAAGGGATAAAATATGCTTCCCCCAGGTATATTTACCCTTGGATGTAAGAAAAAAGCAAAATGATGTAAGTTGAATACAAAATGCATTCCATTTCATTGTTCAGTTAGGTTAAGATATTATTGGTGTAGTGCGGCATTGTGGCCTATATGATGTTATGGGAATTCTAATGATCCATCTTGCTTTATGCATTATTAATTACTAATACTATTTGTTAACTGACACTCTAAAGATTACATAAGAAGCATTCAAACAAATTATTTGAATTTAACTTTGTACATGGTTACATATCCCACATGTACAAATATCCATCCATTTTAGAATGTTTGGGATCAAAAGTTCACATTCAGTACATCATATAGGCTGACATTGTACCTATAGTGAACCTGTAAAGCACATTTATGGCTATGTGCACTGAAAATATCCCAAAATGTTATTTTCATCATGAATATGCCTATGTATGGTAACATATTTCAATTTAGTACTTTGACAGAGTGCGGTATTGAAACATCAGCTGATTTCTGATTCCACTCAATCAATGAGCTTAATAATTGGTAACTAACACTCTTCAAAATACCATATAAATGTTCAAATAGATCATTTGAATTATGTTTGCACATTTGATCTTAACAAGTACATTGTATATGTCCCACATATGCAAATTTCCATCCTTGTTTACAAGTTTTGGGGATGAGAATTTCACATTTAGCTGATAATATAGGATTTATTGGTGCTTATAGTTGATTTGTAGGACCACATTTGGCTGTATTCACTTGCAATATCCAACATTGTTATTTCCCTCATGAATAAGAATGCTTATAGTAACACATTCTAATTTAGTACATTGTCACTTGACTTTCCTGTATACTGGTATGTAATAATGTTTACACCAATGATCAAACCTCACCACCCCAACATTGCCTTAAACTTTATGATACATAGTCTACCTGATTAGTCATTTAACTTGTAAATGGCTAAATGTGCTTCTAGAAACCTCATATACTTTTAGGATGAATTTAACACTTTAATACATGGCCATTGCTTCACATTTCTGAGTGTCACTCTGTCAAGTTTAATATTTTCCCCCATGCTTGCAACCTTAATGTTAATTTGAAATCACCATATCTAACACATTTTAACTTCATTTACATAGATCTTACTGTTTTCTAGAATTAAGTGAAACATATTGTATCTTTTCAGGTCTAGCCTGGTATCTGGAACAAAGTGTTAGAGTTGGATCAGCTTGGAAGCTCTCCTGAGTAGTCTGGTGGTAATAGCATGGTTTCATAAGGGCATGTGCAGTGTACTGCCATAAGTGACCAAGATTAGTTCATATCACCACACTGATATATGGCACCTCAAAGACATGGCTTAGGTTTTCATGAGAGAGATCAGCACCATTTTTCAGTAAGGTAGAACCTCCCTAGAAACTATTTTCCTATCCCATTGCCACCTTTTGTTGTTATCGACATTGAAATGGAATGCATTTTTGCTATAAAACATGGTAGTGGTCCCATTAGAACTTTAAATCTGAATGTGCTATTAGTTATGGAAACAACTGCCTAAGTACCTGACACAATAAATGTGGAACATAGCACCTGTCAGTGTTTCTTTAGTGTGTACACCTATATGCATCTGGACAGGCATATTGCGGTTTGCTGCCAAAATCACTATGAGCTATGATGCTTCACTACCCCTGGGGAAAATGTTATCAGTTATACAGACCCAAACTACCATTTGTTTTAAATATCATTCATTAGTCAACTTTTCTGTCTAAAATTTGTCAAACTGTGTTTTAAAACTTGTATGAAAATTTAAGTTTTCAATAAAATTTAGTTTTTAAAATTTAAATGTTTATTTAATTTGCCATTAAAACTGAATTTATCAACATTTGTAACTTTCAAACATATTTTCAGACAGGGCTTATCTTGTATCACAATTAGGTTTTTACTGCATTGAAAAATTCCTATAATTAAGGAAGATATAGCAAATTTAGTTTTGGTTTCTCAAGAGCACTTGGACCAGAACTTGCACCCTGTGGAACACCAGCACTACATACTTTCTGACAGGTGTCACATGTTTTCCTTGCAAGGAAATTCAAAAAGACTTCATGTATAAAGTTGAAATAGGTATAGCATGCAAATATAAAAGTTTGACTAAAATTGGCATAAAACATGGAGCCTGTCAGGAATTACATCACAATTAATACTTCCAGTTCAGTACCCACGAATGTAGTTCTAGTCTATTTTTAGAACATTTTTTCCTCTCTCATTTTGGTGGTGATAGAAGAGTTTTATTTATGCATTTTTGGTAGGGATTTAAAGGTAACTGTTTATTCTTGATAATATGAGCTCAGGGTGTTGTTGTCTGTATGTATTTTGGCGACAGTGCACAGTGAGTAATAAGGCCTTGGTGATGATCCGGAAGTGAAATACGTGTTCTGGTTACATGCTGTTATGTTGACAGTCAATGATCTAAAAAAGAGCAGGTCAACCTTTGACAAGAACTTCACCGTGAAGTCATCTTTGAAGGTATTTTAGATTAACATATGATTTGCATTGATTGTCACACAGTGGAAAGGTCAGTACTGAGAAACAAATGTAGAGAACATATAGTAAAATTAATTGTGTACTATGTCCAGCCTTCTAATTATACAAGTTTCATTACATTGGTCAATAATTAGTCACATGTGATGACACTTGTAACTAATCAAACCACAGCAACTGAGAGCAGACTAAGCACTGATATTTATATGGTACAGTGGCAATATACAATCTGTCTGCCGCAACACATGAAACAAACTGGACAAATCTGAAAGCCTTGAATTTGACTTTATTTATCTGTATGGTAGAACAGAACCTGAGTTGAAAAGCTTTTAAAGAAAGACCTTGATATCAAACCTAATAATAACTGCAGGAGTTATATTATGGATAATTAACCATTCTCTCAGTTTCAAACTGGGCATTCTATCCCATGGGGTTCTAAATGTAAACCAAGTGTAACTGATATCCTAATGAACTGTAAAGACCATAGCAGCACAACAGCAGGGGACCAGATATGTCCAGATCCAGAAATCATAGACCAGTTTCAAACTGATGATGAACCACATACAAATTACACATCTGCTAGAACTTATGTTATGAAGATAACTTAAATTGCATTATTATTAATCCTCCTCCTCACATTCATCATAATTGAGATGCATCATATATGTTTTATTGTAAAATAGTTTATGCAACATAATTCAGTGAAGACCTTTGCTGCCAATTTACCAGTGAACCATTTGTTTCAATGAACATATTTTATGTTGTAACAAGGAGCATCATTTAAACATTATGATGCACTTATCATACCTGTATATGAAATCTTAATACTAACACTTATACTTGCAATACTACTACTAATAAAAACACCTGCATTGATAATTTGATTATGTTCAATTGGACTTGTATCAAAATGATCACCAGCTGTATGAAAAAACATATTTTAATATATAGATATTGGATGGAATACTAGTTACCACAATTGAATAGTCATATGATAAATGATATATTATTTTAAACAATTTATATTTGCAGTGAAACATACTTTTACATTATTTTCCCTTAAATTTCATTTATAGAGCAGTATACTCTGCATTCATTAAATTACTGAAATGGTTAATAATACAACAACAAATACTGCAACTTCCAGAATCACAAAAATCAAAAGATATAAACAGAAACTTCCCTACATGTATCAACAGTTGTCACTTAATAGACAGAACTATGAAGATTTAGAATAGGATGTTAACAAATTAGGTATTCAAGTTAAAAAGAAAAAAATACCAAGTAAGCTTACTACCAAAAAATCAAACAATAACAGTGAATTTTAGTACATTCCCAGGAAACAGAATATATGATTTTTCTTAACTTGATCTGATACATCTTAAATCTATAGAAAATGATTCATATTCTATGACTAAAATATTATGTAAACAAAAATTCCATCACTTTTTTCAGATGCAACATGCATACCCCAACCCATCCTTCTTGATCATAAAGTATACCAGCATTCCACTATAAGATGGGGAGCTGTAGTGGCTCAGTGGTTAGCTTTCTGGACCTGTGAAATAAGGTAGGTTCAAATTCTACCATCAGACCAACCTGGGTTAGCTACCATGGTGTGTCCTTGGGCAAGGCACTATACTTAAAGTGCCTTGGCACTAAATAACTTACTTGTGTTGGTTTACCATAAAAGGCCAAACCAAACACAAAAAACAACAACTTTAAAATATGAGTTTTGTCAATACTAAGTAAAGGAAAATCATACTGAAGAAATGTTTTTGTTAATACAGTTTAATGGATCTAAAAAATCTCTTTCTTCTGCAGGAGTTTAAAATGTTAAATTAAAAAGGTCATGGTACACATTGCTTTGTTCGTACACATCAGGCTCCGTAACCCATATCCAACTAAAACTTTTAGTAGAGTCTGAATAAAACATATTTTAATCTGGATGATAATATTCTTTCTCCATTCATATACTACACCACCAAGATTGATCCAAATAAGATTACATTTTACTATAACACTGAGGATGAGTATGACTCTTAGCAACTGACAAATGTGGAGAGAATGGAGTTAAACTGAACTTTGATTTCTTTTCAACCATAGCACAAGATGATCATTTATTATGAAAAAACCTGAATAAAGTTGGAGTTCATAACCATGACAGTCTTGATATAATATAAATTCAATATATTATTGTTGTCTTGAGGTATAGTTCTGTATATTACAATCTCACACAAGATCAGGGTATATTTTAGTACCATACAGTTAATTCGGGATTGTATTAATACCTATTCTGGTGAATGAACATTAAATAAGATTTACTATTTTGGAACCAGTTGCAATAAAGTTTACTAAACAAGAGAAAATATGACTTTACTATAATATCTAAAATGTAAAATCTGCAAACAGAATACTTGCTTGACTTTACACTTCAATTATTTATTTGAAATGGATTTATACAAATGGCATTAAATTGGGTTTCAGGCTGGTAATGACAATGGTAGTAGTGAATAGGGACGGTCTAGGGACTAGGGAACTTCCATGTTAAAAAGGGTATATCCACGGGGGGACTATGTAATTTAACATGGGAGAAAAAAAAATATCCATTCTAGGGACAAGGGGAATTTAACATGGGAGAAAGAAAAAAAACTATTCACTCTAGGGACAAGGGAAATTGAACATGGGGAATAAATCGTGGGACTGTCATGGGACTAGGGGAAATGGAACAGGGTCGGGACCCTGTTTTAATAAGGTCCCGACCTGATGGGTCTATGAAAATGGAACAGGCGAAAATTGAAACAGGGAGGGGTCTCTATTTTTTTATTATTTTTTTAAACAAAAAAATAAAAAATGGGGTAGGCAATTGAAAGTCAAGATCTTTTCGAGAGATAGGAATGGCCCTGAAAAGGGCCTTTGGTTTTATGTTAATATACCCTTAACATAAAGGGCATCTGTGACATCTTCCTCTTGACCTTAGGCTGCGCCTGACTGCAGGACCATAGATTAAGACTCTTTTGAGGCATCCTTGATGCTCCACATAAGATTCTTCGCATCCATAGGCTGGTGTCTGTCCTGTGGATAACTGTCCAGTTGGATCGGACATACATTGGTATGTCCGTCCGGAACATCATCGAAGACACAAGCGTTGAAGATTGTACGTCGGTCCACATGTTGGGGTACTGAGTAACAGGTGAAGGAATGCAGTGAACTGTACTTATTTATAGGGAGAGGAAGGATTGAAACGGATTGAGTTTGTTGACCAATCCAAACACGCGTTACAAAATTCAGTCAGCCCACGTCCAATCCGAAGAGAGCAGTCTGTGACGTCACATAGTCTATATAGATTCGCTAGCGCCTGTGCGCAGTCAATCTAAGCGACAGTTTTTCAACATGACGGAAACTCAGAAAACGATCAATTGGGGTGCACTGATGGTGGAGACTACCCAAGGGAACCAGACTTACTTTCAGAAGAGGTGAATTGGGATTTTGTGGATTTTTTTACCTTGCAAGAATTTGTTCCTGAACCTTCGTCACCTTCTCCTTCATTACCGCACATGGAAAATTTTAGACAGAGACAGAAAGAAGAATTGGAGAAATTTATACAACAGCAAAAGGAAGCGGAACAAGCTTTTCTCCTACAGCAACAGCAGCAAGAAGAAGAGGTAAGAAAAAAACAACAACAAGAAGAAGCAGCAGCAAAGAAACAAGGGTATCAAAATCAAACGGTCACGGTACTGTTAGACATTTTAGCGGAGTTAAGAAGTCTGAAACAAATGTATCAGACTTCTTTATTACGGCTGAAGAGAATACGACCTTCCCAAGCTAAACACTCCAACCCTGTGACTACGCCTACCGCACCACCCTTAGTGATTTCAACGAAATCATCATCAACAGTACGCAGTCCAGAAGTAGGCCTTGGCCGTGGCAAAGGCTTAAGACAGTTAAAGTTGATTGTTTAAACTCACCCCTTACACCAAAAAAGGCCCTTTTCAGGGCCATCCACGTCTCTCGAAAAGAGATAGACTTTCAATTGCCAATAACTAAAAAAAATCATTTTACCCAATAGTACCTGTCTGTGTATGAGTGTGCGTGAGTGTAGGTTCTTATTTTAAAATCAAAACCCAAAGACACTTACCTTTTATAATTAATTTATTCTTTTATAAATATTTACAATTCACAATTCACAACAGAGCACTTTAAAAAGTTCATAGACTTATTCTGTCTCATTGTTCACTCTCTGTTTTTTTAATTTCTTCACCGTCATAGTCTTTTCCTCCTCTTCCTCCTCACTTTCTTCCCTTCTTTTCTTCTTCTGTTTCTTTTTCTTCACCTGTCTGTTTTCTTCCTCTTCTTCTTCCTCTTCCTCTGAAGAATCCCTCTCTTCTTCTGACTCCTCTTGTTTCTTTTTTGGGCAGTCTGGTGACCAATGTCCTTTTTCTTGACAATAATAACAGGTATCTTGACTTTTGTCTCTTCTAACCCCTTTTTTTTCTTTTTTGACGGTCTGGACACTCTGAAGACCAGTGCCCTTTCTTCTGACAGATATAGCAAGTATCTTGACTTTTATCTTGAAAGGAAGGAGAGTAGTCCCTCGGCTGGTCTGAAGAGAATTTTCTAATGACCCCTCGCAAAGCTCTTATTGAACGTTCGATCTTGGTAGTCTCTTCCATCGTTGTGCTCAGTTTGAGAGTGAAATGAATAGTGAAAGGACAAGACACATACCCTTTATATATGCTGGTCTGCTATGACTATAAATTAGTCCATGGTGTTTAAACTTTAGTCATTTGACTTTTTGCTATCGAGATGAAATGATCCAATTCATTTGAGAAGAAAGAAGAAGAAAGTAAGAGGCAGAAACGTGATCTATCGCCTCGTACCAGGGCTGAAGTCTTGGCACAAATTCATGCCAGTGATTTTGAAGAGGACATGAGTGAACCAGAATCCAAACCCTCTAAACAAAGTTTACCACCCTTAGTCAACCCTGAAAAGTACTATGACATTCGAGAGACGGAAAAGCGTCCCTCTAGAAAATTTAGAACTACGGCTTACAAATACACAGTGAAGTTTAAAGATTTCAAGTCTGAAGTACTGTTAGAGAAAGCAGAAGGGTTCATCACCGACATGTGGGATTCTTTGCTCACCACACTCAAGCGACAATGTCAACCCAAAGAAGATGATTGCTTGAGACTTTCCATACAACATGACGGCTTGAAATCCCCTGTTTGGATCGAGTTTAGCAGCCCTGCAGAATTGACCACTTCCAAAGTCATGGACAAGATTCAACACGTGCAACAATCTAATGACCAGTTTGACATCACCGATGGAAAAGCCACACTGGACATGACCCACGTCTCTCCTCCTCAAGGGACCGGACAATGCAGAAAGACCTTATTGGTCAACAACCTTCGCATTACCAAAACAAGTCTTGTCCAAATTAACATGTGTTTAGCCCGAGCCATCGTGGTGGGATGAACCTATGCCGACAAGAACGACACGGTAGAATGGAAAAGAGCCTGGGAGAACATTCGAAAATCGAACCGAGCCAAACAACGAAATGAAGCAGAACTTCTGTTACAACAAGCATGCCTGTCCAAAGACACATCCTGTGGCATTCCTGAGATGCAAAAATTGCAAGATGCCCTAGCTCCACGATACACCTTGAAAGTGCACCCTCAAGAAGTGCGCGGGCCTCTGTTGTTTCGAGGGAAAGACTTCAAGGATGGAAAATACATTCACCTCTATCATCACGATGACCATTTCGATACCATTACCACTATCACTGGATTCCTGGGATACAAATATTACTGTGAGAAATGTGACTTATGATGGTTATAATAATCGAGAGCAACACAAACATTGTGGATCGAAATGCTCAGAATGTTTGGCCTCTCAACCCTGTCTGAGCGAAGGGCAAGAACCAGTGCATTGTCCTGCTTGTCTGCGCACATTTGTCAGCCCTGCCTGTTACCAACAACATCTGAAGATGCAAGGTTCACAGAAGAAATGTGCTTGTCAACTCCTGAGATTGTGCCCAATGTGTGGACAAGGTCTATGTATCAACAGTACCAAGGCACACGTATGTTCAGGAAAGAAAAAATGTCACATTTGTCACTGCATCGTGGACTTGGAACACCAATGCTACATGCAAAAATACCAATCCCAACCAGAGAAAGAGGATGGTCACAAGAAGAAGAAAGGCAATTTCATCTTTTTCGATTTCGAATGCATGCAAGAGACCGGTATTCACATTCCTAATTTATGCGTGGCTCATTGAGCCTGCGAGAAGTGATTCAAGAACCTATCTTGAGTTATTGCCCTCACTGCAGTAAGATTCCTGGAGGGCGTGAAAAAATCTTTCAAGGACCGAACACACTAGCCGATTTCACACAATGGGTCTTAGACCCCATCGACAAGACATGGAGCCAAGAGGACATTGAACATAATGGAGAATGTCATCACCATGCCACGGTGATGGCTCATAATTTCTCCGGATACGATGGACAGTTTCTTTTGAGATGCTATACGGAACGTGGCACCGAGCGTCCTAAAGTCACTTTGAACGGAGCCAAAATCATTTTCTTGCAAGTGGGACAAGTGCAGTTTAAAGATTCGATGAGCTACTTAGCCATGCCTTTGAGTCGAATGCCTAAAATGTTTGGAATGACAGAAATGGCTAAAGGGTACTTTCCACACTTTTTCAATACAGAAGCCAATCAACACGCCGTTCTACCCCATTTGCCTCAGGCTCACTATTACGACCCTGACAACATGCGTACCGAACGAGAAACTTTCTACGCTTGGTACCAGGCTCACGCCTCCGACCCTTTCGACTTTCAGGAAGAAATGCTAAAGTATCGTCATTCTGACGTGGACATTTTACGGCGATGCTGTGGAAAATTTCGAGAACTGTTCATGGAACACGGAGGGGTTGATCCTTTGAAAGAAGCTTGCACCATTGCCAAAGCGTGTTCCTTAGTCTACCGACAACGATTCATGCTTGAAAACACTGTGGCTGTCATCAGTCCTCAAACGACCAACTATGTCAAACGTCAATACTCGGTCAAAGCCCCATGCTGGTTGCATTACTTGTGCGACAAGGAAGACAAATGGATTCAGCATGCCCGCAACGGACAGGGCGAAAAGATCATCGGAATGCATTCGGTCGATGGCTGGGACTTAGAAAACCCCAAGATCATGTACGAGTTTAACGGTTGCTTATTTCACGGATGTCCCGTCTGTTACCCTGACCGCGGCACTAAAAATCAGTTCTTACAACGAACCATGGAAGACTTGTACCAGGCCATTTGTCAGCGACGCCTAAAGCTAGAACAGGAAGGATACCAAGTGGTGGAAATGTGGGAACACAAATACGATCACCGTTTGAACACCGATCCCGAGTTTAAACGCCGCATGGAAAGTTACCAGTTCATGGACCCCCTGAACCCGAGGGATAGTTTGTACGGAGGAAGGACCAATGCCACCTGTTTGCTGTACCAAGCTGATGAAGAGAAAGGAGAAGAAATCAAATACTTGGACGTGTGTTCACTGTATCCCTACGTGTGCAAATATTGTTGCTTTCCTGCAGGGCACCCACAATTGTTCACCGAACACATCGACCTAAAAAACATTCAACACTACGAAGGCTTGATAAAGTGCAAAGTTTTGCCTCCCACGAACCTATACCATCCCGTCTTACCTCGCCATTGCCAAGGCAAACTTATGTTTCCTTTGTGCCGTACTTGTGCTGAAACGTGCAACCAAGATCAACCTTGTCATCACACCCAGGAAGAACGGGCCTTGACGGGGACATGGGTCAGCGTAGAATTGTTCAAAGCTCTGAACATGGGATACCAACTGTTAGAAGTGTACGAAATTTGCCACTTTCCCAAGACACAATAATTCCACAAGGGTGACCCCACACAGAAAGGCATTTTCGCAGACTACGTGGATGCCTTTTTGAAACTGAAGCAAGAAGCCAGTGGCTATCTGTCCTGGTGTCACACTCCCGAAGACCAAAAGACATTCAGAGAGAAATTCTGGGCACAAGAAGGCATTACTTTAGATCACATTGAGAAAAACGAAGGCAGGCGATCGTTTGCCAAAGTGATGTTAAATTGCTTGTGGGGTAAAATGGCACAATGACTGTGTTTACCCAAGACGGAGTATTTGACCGAACCTTCCCGCTACTTTCAGATGATTCACGACAAAGCCAAATTCATGAAACACGTGGACGTCGTTCGTGAGGATTTGATCTTGGTGAATTACGAAGAAGATCTGAACTTTGTAGAAGATGACCCCTTTGGAAATGTCATCATTGCAGCTTACATGACAGCTCATGCTCGCTTAAAATTGTACGAAGCTTTAGAACTGTTAGGGGAACGTGTCTTGTACTTTGACGTGGACAGTTGCATTTATATCGATCACCCGAGTCAACAGCACCCTGACATCGAAGGAGACCGTTTAGGAGCCTGGACAGACGAGCACCCCGATGACAAGATTCTAAGTTTCGTCAGTGGTGGTCCCAAAAATTACGGCTATGAATACTGGGACAAACAAGAAGTGCACACGAAGTGTAAAGTGAAAGGACTTACTCTGAATTATCGTACCAGTCGAGTGGTCAACTTTGGCGTATTGAAAGAAGCCTTGCAGTCTAGAGAAAGTGACCACCTATCAACCCAACAAGATTGTACGTTTACTCACACACCACATCGTCAGTCGACCCTTGGAAAAAGTCTATCAAATCATGTAGCAGAAGCGAGTGCGGCTTCCCACCCACTTTACTTTGCCGTATGGACATGTCGGTATAAAACATTGGTTGTAAGAGGATAGCCACCCACCAGAAGGGTGACTTCGCCACAGCAAGAATCGAGTGAGAAATCCAGCGAGAACTCCAAGTTCAAACCCTACCATTTTCCAGTCTTCTTACCTGACTATTGTGATTGTGCCCGTCGATTGGACATGTTTCAAAAATGGCCTACGGATAGGGAAGGATTACCTTCTTCGTATGTTTTAGCTAGAACAGGATTTGTCTACTTCGGACCTGAGTCAGGATTGGGATACGAAGTACAGTGTTTCGCTTGCGGACTGAAGTTTCGAATGGATCTATGTATCTACAAAGATTCAGCTATTCTGGAACATACTCGATGGTCTCCGCACTGCCCTTACCTTTCAATGGCCTTTCCACCCATTAAACTACGGTACAATTATGACGGTACCTTAGAGACGGTACCTTCCAAAACTAGACGTAAACACATTGCATCCTATTTCATTGTTGTTTCTTTTCCACATAATAGCTTATTTTTTTATAAAATGTTAAACTTTACTAATCTTTTTTCAAGATCACTTTAGTTTGCAAAAATATATCTTGTCATTTATTGGCATTCTACATTGAATTTTGTAAACTAGCTATAAACCTGACCTAATTACTCAACTTAACTGCTGACAGAAACAGTCTACAGTAAATGTATTTCATTTCTATAGCTCGATGGATAAACATTACATCTTTTAAAGCTGTGCACAGAATAGGCTGACATATCACGAGTCAGGAAAACATGGGGGTGGTATCCCCTGTGTCCAAAATTAATATCATTTTGAATAGAATATTCTAGTGACAATTGCCTCTTTTCAAATGGTAAGCATTGCTTTTTTTTATTTTCGTCAATCTGTCAAATTTGGTATGCATTTTGCTTTAATATTTGAGATGGAAACCTTAGGTGCATAGAAATGTCAGACAGCATTGTACATCATGGATGGTGTCCAACATACTTTTATGATCATAAAACAAAATCCCATTGTTTTAGTTATGGCCACTGATTTAAAAAATATTCATCCAAGCTAAATATAATAATAATAATAATGAGGACTTTGTATAGCGCCTAATCTTTAGAAGCTCTAAGCGCTTTGCAACATTAGACAACATAAAAACATACACAATGATATGATTACAAAAACAAACACCATGAAATTAGAAAACATAAAAAACATGCTGAGAATATTTAAGGTAGTTAACATTATTAAGTCATTAAGTTTGTTTTTGCAGTCAGAATAAGTAGTTTTGAGAGCACTCTTGAATAGGATCACTGCGTCTTTGTGTCTAAGTTCAGTGGGCAATTCATTCCATGTTGCTGGGCCCTGGTATGCAAAAGAATGCTGTCCATGTGACTCTGTTTTCATAGTGAGAATAATGAGTATATGATTGTCGGAAGAGGAGTGTAAGTATCTTGCTTGTGTGTACACATAGGTGAGGTCGGATAGGTATGTTGGACTAGAGTCTGTCAGTGAAACGTAGCACAGAGAACTAATGTTGTGCTTGATTCTGGATCGAATGGATAGCCAGTGTTGGGTACAGAGCAGCGGGGAGGTGTGCTCTGATTGTGGTACTCTAAGTATGATCCAAGCAGCTATGTTTTGAACTTTTTGAAGTCTCTGCAGTAGATATTAAGATGAATCAGACAGAATTGAGTTACCATAGTCCAGTCTTGAAAGTAGTAATGAACACACAAGTGTTTTAGTGGCATCAACTGAAAGATATCTGAGAATGGAGCTGATGCGTCTCAGCTCAAGATATGCAGCCTTGCATATGTTCATGACATGTTGGTGCAATGTGAGAGTACTGTCCAGAGTAACACCTAGGTTTTGTACTGATTGTGTGAATTTAATGTTGGTGAGGCTGATATTTATTGTGTGAGGTAAAGGATGTGAATGAGAAAGTCTTTGTGTTGTAATCAGAATGGCCTCAGTTTTATCATCATTCATCTGCAGCTTGTTACAAGTCATCCATGATTTCACATCAGAAATGCACATCTCTACACCTTGGATGGTAGCATCAACTTCAGTTGGGTGGCTAGATTTGTATATTTGGGTGTCATCAGTGTACAATTGGTGAGACACTGGATGATGATCTATGACACTTGAGAGCAGCTGAGTGTATAGAGTGTAGAGAACAGGTCCAAGAACAGACCCCTGTGGAACACCACAACATAGATCAATTGGGCTGGAGTGTAATCTATTTGCAGACACAATTTGTGTCCTGTGGCAAGGGCGATATGCAGATTGTACATTGCTAAAAAGACTGTTTGAATTCAGACAAGATGCAAGCTGGGATTGAACAACCTTTTGTAAGATTTTTTATATGAATTGGAGATTAGAAACCGGGCAGTAGTTCTTTCAATTGTTATGGTGTAGTGTTAGTTTCAGCAGAGGTTTTACAATGGGAGTTTTGAAAAATGATGGAAATCATGCTGATGAGAGAGAGGTATTAATACCATCAGTTAGTGAAGGCAATACTGGATCTAAGCACTCAAGCAGCAGTAATGTTGGAATTGGATCAAGTTCACATGACTTTGGTGCACTCTAGGATGATTACTTAAAAATGCATTTATTGGTGGTGAGAGACTAAATACATGACTTGATACTTGTGTTTAGCATTAATTGGAAAGCTGAAGATTAGTAATCTTTTGACATACATATCTTAATTGTACCATTTAATTTACAAAATTCAATGTAATTTGCATTGGTAAAATGTGTAGCACAAGAAAAGTCATTATGAATAGAGATAAATCATATCTTTGTTTTGTCTGGAGCTTGACTAATTTATTGCACATTTCTGTACACTATTTTGTCTTTAATCCAGGATTATTCACCGCATTCGGATGCATTTCGTGGTGAAAATTCACCAGCTGGATTTAAAAGTGGTGAATATTGCTAGCGATTGTTCTGCAAACCCTGTATGTCACAAGGAGTCAGTGTATTCAAGGACTCATACAGTATTTACAAGTTCTCATTGACATTTCAGATGAAAATGAAGAACTGAAAAAAGATGAAAATCTCAAGTGGAAACCTTTCTGGTCAGCCATCTCATCCAAAACCTCCTGAAATGGAGAGTATTTTGCAGACTCCAAGATTTCCTCTTATCCTGCTGGTATGTTCTATTTAGTTTATCTGGTCTCTTTTTATTTTTTATCAATTGCTTTTATACCATGCCACAATTGGAAATTCTTTATCAAAAGTATGTATAAATTTCATCATTTTTCTGTCTGTTTAATAAGATGTGTTTAAGAGTACTTACTTACTCATGATGCTGTATGTATGAGATTAGATGTTTTGTTAAAAAAGAATGCATTTTGTGATATATTGTATCACTGCTTTATATACAGTGGTCATTGCAACCAGTATGCATTTTGTTTACATGCCAAAAAATCCAGTCTGATTTCTTTGTTTCTATTTTACTGCAATTAAGGAGTAGTGATAATCTTTATACTCTTAGCTGCATCCAGAAGGACAACACCATCACCATCCCCATCCACTCTGGAGTGGAGAATATAAAGATTTCTCTCTGCCAGTTCCTCTGCAAGTAGTAAGTATTGAGGATGGAAAAAAAATGTACATTATAGAATAATGAAACAAATACTACAGGTGTTGACTTTTATATAATCTCTTATTTCATTTACAGCTCTCTAAATACGAGTAGGTCAATTATACACTGTATTTATGAATTTAATTCTCATCTAAGGTAGTAGAACTGTTTTATGTTTGACAAAATGTTGGGTAATTTGTGGCCATACACTAAAAACACATTTTGTAGCATTTAAAAATGCTTATGTTCAATGCACGTAAAACTCATTGGTTTGTTGTCACTTCAGTTGATAATAGTCTTGTCATCTTGTAGACATTTTGAATGTTAGTGTTCAATGCTAAGGTCATATACATTGATTCAACATCAAAATTTGTTTGCAAAATGGAAGATTATGACATGAAAGCACAAGCTCTTGTAGCTTAGATACTGTTATTTCAGAACATTGTGAGATGTTAATTAATTAAATTATAGGTCATAAAACATACTGTTCAAGACTTATTTGTGCAAATAAACAATGAATTGTTTTTCATTGATGTGTCGACTGTTCATCATTCCATTGTTTTTTTTTATTTTTCTTTCTGATGTATACCATTGTCTTGTGTAAGTCAGATGCCTAAACCATCTACATTGAATGCAGACTTTACAGACACCAGCAGTGAAACAACATATCCAGGGAATAAAAAAATAAAGGATTATGGGAAAAGTTTTCATATAAACTGTACAAAAACCATGTATTTCATTCCATAAATATATTTCATTGTTAAACCCATGTTCACTGTACAGATCTTTTTAAGGAGTTTATAATAATGATCTTGATCTTTCAAAACTAATTTCATCACAAATCTGTTACAGATTTCCAGTTCAATGTACTTATGAAACTGGACACAAATATTGAGAATTTGTTGGAGCAGCTGGCCCTCCAAGTTCATACACAAGGCCCAGACACAGAATATAGAGAAGAAATTCTTGCAATGCCATGTGATTCAGTGGAGGAACTAGAGGGCCTTTGCCAGAGGTTGGAGGAGAATCCCAAACTCTCCAAGAAGATGGTAAATTGGGGCTTTATTTTCTATTTAAAAAAACTGTTATAACCTTTATTTGCTGTTGTGAACCTCAGTATGCATTATGCAAGTTCTGCAGTGCCTGTATAATTATTTTTGGGGGTGGGGTGAACATGTAGTGGTCGGCTGTTTTGTCTTACGGATGTAGGCCAAAACATGTTTAGAGATGAACATGTAACAGGTATTTTACTACATATACACTATTGCATATTATGTGACTACTTTAATTCAATCCTTGAGTGAATGTCATTTATGAAGTTAATAGATTCACGGTGGTTAATTTGGTTTATAATTGCTATTAGTACATTGTGTTGCATAGTTAATGTTATCAAATTTTTTTCAAGTTAGAGAAATTAAATTTGCTTGCAAAACCATGGCAAAAAATAACTATATACAAGCATATTTTGTCACATCGATCATGAAATACTACTACTAATAATAATATCAGAATCAAAAAATAGTATTATTATTATTATTATTATTTTCAGATATGCTACTTGAGCTTCCTTGGCAGGTTTACAATTGGGGATAGTGTCTGCAGGATGATGAAAAAGCTTAAAACAAAAAGACTGGCCAGAGTATAGTCCAAAGGGACGTAAAGGGAAAAAAGCATTTCAAGAGCTTGTGATATGTCAGGTTTTGATAAGTAAGTATGGCTTGATTTAAATTGTGTTTTTCATGTGACTTGCCAGAGATTTTTAAATGAATTGATAAAGTAACTTGAGACCACATTTCAAAGTACATGTTTTAAAAATATTCCATTGATTATTGCTGGCATTTAGAAAAATGCAATGCATCCTTTGTTGTGAAACTTTTTTAAAACATTGTATTACTCTTGCAGAAGCCTGCTTGAAAACTAATGGCAAAGCAAAGGCAAATGGAATGGAAGAGACCATATCAGAGACCCTCAAATATGCACCCAACCAACGCAGAATGATAAAAAACAAGGTAAACCAAATGACTCTTATTTCATCAATATTGGATTCAGTTTCGTCTTTTAAAGCATAGTATTTGTAAAGCGGATGCATTTCTAAACTGATAACAAAATCAGCTTATCCTATTGCCCAGGACTATCAAAGCTAGAGTCCAGCTAACTACAATATGCATATATCTTGTCTGATCGGACAAGTGCCTCCATTTGGAATTTTTATTCACATGAAATATTTGGATGAAATAAATTCATCTTTGTGCAAATTGATTGCACCATCCACTTGCCAGAAATGATAAGTAAGTGCAAAGTTATCTTGTATCATGGCTTAACGATAGTAAGGGAAGCACAAGTGCAGTAAAGAAAATTTCATACATTTTTATAATGCTGATTAACATGACTTCTGCATATGTAACTAGTGCTGAGATGATATGACTTTATTTAAGCATTACAATTTTGTTTTAATTTGCAGGTGCCTGAGCAGAAGAAGTAATAGATAAACTTTACAGTGGAGTTGGAGACTGATTCTGATTCATAATCTTAATTAAATCTAGAAAATAAACATTAAAGTCATATTAAAATATCTGTTGTATTGTTTCCTTCTTTCATTTTTCTCTTAAAAACAACTGTCTGAACTTTTAGCCTGTAAATTCAGTGGATTCCTTATCAGCCCATCTACTTTTACTTTACACCATGCTACTTTAAAAAAAAAAATGAATTATCCCCATTGGGGTAGGTCCCCCCAACCCCCCACCCTACTTTGTCAACTTACCTGCCACATTTAAATCTAATGGAAGGCCCTGCTGTAAAGCCTGTTAGTAAAACTACCCAACAAGAGGATTTCATACATTTGCAACTCCTAGGTGGATGGTAATGTTTTCATTTTTGTAATGTAGATTTGGACATTCTTGCCACCAGTATGGAATATGTGTTTCAGAAACACAAGCAGCTTTCATCAGATTTGCATATAGGTTTTATATGTTGTGAGTATGTTGTAGGAAGTTTTTTTAAATAACATCATATGAGATGATGCTAGTGGAAATGGCAGAAAAGTGTCTGTATTGTTCACCAACTACACCTTGTTCTTACAAAATGTGGCTGTTACACATTCCCATGATGATGTCACTGACAGCCATCAGTGAGGAATGCCCCAACAAGCATAATACAAATTGCTTCCATTGTAATTGTTACAATTCCATTCTGACCACTCCGGTGTCCTAGTGGTTAGAGCATCCGCCTCAGAAGCGGGAGGTCATGGGTTCAAACCCCAGCCAAGTCATACCCAAGACTTACAAAAATGGTATTAACAGCTACCTCACTAGACGCTCAGCATTAAGAGGTTAGTGTTAGGACTGATCGGCCTGGTGTCAGGATAATGTGGCTGGGTGCAACATCATACTACATGTTTGCAGCATGATGCCCCAGTGCTATACATCACTATAAACTGCCACACTGCAGACATCGTAGCAATATGACTGAAAAATTATTCAAGCTACGTTAAAAATCCAATCACACACACACAATTCCATTCTGCGATCCAGAACCAACACTAATTCCGTACTACAGTTCTTGCATTTCAATCCAATTTTGCTTTTGAAATGTAGTGCCACTCAATTCATAATGAACCCATTCATTTCAAACACTCGCAAATACATATTATTCCTGTCTACAACTGAAAAATATCTATATAAAAAAACGTGTAACTGTGTTTTATGCAAGGGCATGGAGATGCACAAAAACTTGCACCTGAAGCTTGAATAAATCCCCGACTGTGGATAAGACTTTACCCATCGATTACCCCAGCTTGGGGATAAATTCCGACCGTGGCGATTTATTATATATCCTATGACTGCTCCAGCTTGAGGGCAAAATCCAAGCACATCCCTAAAAAGATAACAAGTATAGCGGCTCTTTACCTTCTGTAAATGCCACTTGAGCTTCCTGATGCTGTTGTATCTGCCATTTGACAGAATCACGAATGTGGATATATTTCTTAATTGCCTCTAGTTGTTGAGTTAGTTTAGCTGTATGAAATTCCTTTGTGCAGACTCACTCATTATTAATATTACAACAGTGATTTAATTACACATTACCTATCAGCACACCGATGAGAAGTCACTTATTTTATAACACACCAACAAGCTTGCCCCTTGCACCCCCCCCCCTTTTTTTTTATTTGGGCACCTGTGGACATGAATCTGCAAGGCTCAAATTGTCATTTTTAATATAAGATCTCAACATTTTTAAGGCCTTAATTTTAAAGACATCCTTAAAACCCCCAAAAGGTTATCAACTGGATCACCAGCCTTCGTTTAGAGTAACAGCAAGTATATATATATATATTTAGGTCTAAGGAAACACAATAAAAATGTTTGATTTAACAATGACATATTTGCCTCAGGTCTGTGATCCTGAAGTGAATATTAACTGTCCATTTATTTTCTTGGCTTTTCTTTACTAGGAAATTGATTATAGAGATTTCTGCGATGGTGAAGGCAATGTAAAAATTGGTTACTATAACATACTTTTTACGCCATGTTTGAAAAAATAAATCTAATGGAAAGGTTATAGTCTGAAAATCTTCATTAAATTAAGTTAATATAGGGGAAAAAACTTTAAGAGTTCATAAATATTTTTCAGTGCTGAATAAAGATATAACATAACACTTTCTGCTGTGATTTTAATAGTTTCTGAGAGCATGAAAAATTTCTAGAACTATAATGTATAAATGTTTTCAAAAGATTATATTAATATGAGGGAAAAATCTGTTATGAAATAAACCGACAAGATCTTGTATGAATTCATGTTATCTTTAAATATGATATTTGTGTGAAAATATCTGGAAGAAAAAACAAGATGGTGCCACTCACACATACAATGTGGTTGCCACAGTAGCCATATTAAGAAACTTTTTATCGCTACTTCTGAATGGATAATTGTGTCAGCGTGTCAACATGTGTACAAAATACTTATGTTGATGTCTAGCAGGTCCTGAATGAGAATTATGGTGCTGTACAGACATCCTATAAGGCCACCAATGTGGCCATCCTGAAAATCTTGTTATCACTACTTCTCCTGAATGAATCGTCATATCAGTGAAAGACTTCTTATGTCTAGTTGGACGTAAATGAAAATAGTGCCAATCTAACCTCCAATATGGCTGTTTTAATGGGCATCTGGAAAACCCCTTCCTTGCTACTTCTCCTAGATGGCTGATCATTTTGACATTGTGCTTTCACTAGATGACCTATTTGATGTCTGGTTGGCCGTAAATGGAACTATGCATATGGTTTTGATGTCTAGTTGGTCCTAAATGTGGTTTTTGCTGCTCATAAACTTCTAATGGTATTATAGTTGGTTCCTTAATGAAACTGCTGTACAAAATTAAAAGGCCTTCTGACTTTCTATCAAGTTGGATACAATTATCTTTACCAGCTAGGATTTCTTGATCCTCTTTTTTATACATCAACCCTTCGCATATGTAGTTAGCTAAAACAGTATTTTGAACAATTAATTGCCCTCTTGCAAATAAAATCCCAATTGCATTCTTTTACCAGTGTGAGAGCTCCTTATATAAGTAGCTAAGTATTCAGTAACTGAATTTCCACATCCACATGCATCAACTCAGAATTAAAAGTTGCAAAACATATACAAATTTGAAAATCTTGAGACGTGTCACTTTGCATGGTGGGTGTTATGATTTAAATGCAACAAGGAAATTGAATTAGGGTTAATTTCTTTAAGCTGTATTCAATCATGGGTCCCTGGATTATAGAATGGTCTAGGCATACACATCACTAATCAACTCTCTCTAGTCCAACCAATGTGTGTATATGGGAAAGCTTGCCAGTAGCGTTATGTGTGTTGATTTCTTCCAATAAATATGTTGGCTGCCATGTAAAGTCTATGATGTCCTGAAAAATGGTGTTAAGCTCCATACAAGCAAGCTAAACAATCAATGATATAATGGAACAGTAGACACCATTTTAGCTAAATATGCCAAGAATTGATTTAGAGACTTGGTTAGTGATGATGACTTAAAATTGGCAAGGGATTAAAAAGATAAAAGAAATGACCTTTCATGGCACTGTAATATAACAAATGAGGAAAAACAAAAGTTTATTGCATTTGAACCTTTTGTTTTTTCAGTTTCAATTTAAGTCATAAGGCCCCTTATTTTGCCTTACCAAACATATAGCAAGTTATTACCTCAAACCCTAGCACTAATAATGCCTCACAAGTAAGCAGTCTTTTATGAAGTCTCAGGTCTGAGTATATGTCTAGCAATACTTATGTCCAGTTTGTTTATAAAATTCTTTCTCACATGGTACAGTTTTCAGAGAGACACGATACATTCAACAAGTGTGGTAATGAAGGGACAGGCATTCTTTATTTATGCACACATCCCAAAGGGACATTGCTATGTTTGAATCAACACTGAACTGAAGAATGGAGCATCAGTTGCATCAATTAAAATATTGTGGCCCACACAAAATACTGCAAGGACTATAATCAATTTATGAGTGCAATGGGCATGAATTACTGTAGCAGACTGGAGGAAGTAATCCGAATTTATTAATATCTTGAAGCTAAATATAGTAAAGTTTTCATCTATAATCTGTGGAATCGTTTTTGCACACAGTTTGCAGGATTTGTCTTTGGGTCATCGTTTTTCTTTTTCTTCATCTTTCTAGCTTATGGTATCTTGATAAGTCTTATGGTGCCGTGCAACTGCACTTGATGATTACCACAACCAGTGACATTGTATCAAATCTTCTGGGATCAGATGATTCAATGCAAATTCCACATAACCTATCACCATCCTCATGTTTGCCATCTGACTTACTAAGTTATTTTGCCTAAATAATAATAAAAACAATCTGGTCTGATGTATTGATAGCGTTCTGAATGACCATAATATATTCTCCGTATCTACTCTAGAAAATCCTGAGTGGATCGCTGTTTGGTTTTAATAAACCAAAGTAATCCAATGAAAGGCATTTTACAGACACAAGTGTCTGTTTCCTGTATGCAGTGATTAAATGATAGTATTATGTCTTTATTTTTTTAAAACTGATGATACATATGATCACCTTCAATGTGCAATATTAGTTATGTTAATTAACGAGTGGGCAATATTTGAATTTCAAAGATAAAAGTGTATGCCATGATCACTTTAGTAGGATGATTTGTCAAGTGAGGTTATCTTTTCTGTTTGAATAAATATTGTTAACTAAACTATTTTCGCAAGTTATGACATAAGAATGATTCAAAGAAAGAAAATTCATTAAATTGAACATATAAAATGTAATACTGCAACAGAGTCTAGATGAACTATTTCTTCAGAGACACAATCCAGACTCTGTGGCAGCAAAATTATCAAATAGGACACAACTAAGAGACAATCACATTTTCAGTCACAATGGTTTGACAATTATCAATGGCTTGAATTCATTGACTGTGAAGGCAAAGTGATTTGCAGTTACTGCAAAAAAAGTTCCCAAACTGTCACAGATTTTAAATTCTACCAGTGGATTTGTAAGTGTAACTGACAAATTCAGGATTTAATCAAGCAAGTCTCATGATAGTATTATACCTAATAAAGCAAAATGTAGCACAGTATATTCATGACACTTAGGCCAGCATGTACAAAATATTCCTCAAGTTACAGTTGCTAGCACTCCACTAAGAAATGTCATTTTATAATAAATAAAAATGTAATGGAAAAAAAATCGATAAAGTGATTGCACTCTTTAACATAGCCTACTACCTAACTCAATAATGAAAATGATTTGGTTCATTATATCTTTGTGTTTTATGGAATAAATGCATACATCTGATTGAATTTTAGGCAAGAGACTGAACTTTTGGGTTAAGTTAAAATGTATGTGGAACAAATGCATTTTCTAAAACTACTTGTATCAGTGTGCATTGTGACTTTTCTTTAAGATAACTCTAAATGGTACTGGGTATATATCATTTTCTTCAACTGCACACTGTTGTCTTCCATTTGATTTGATGACTTACAGCTATACTGTCTACACAGTAGGCCTCAGTATCAGGAAAAATTCTGTATACTTCAGTTACAGCTGAAATAAGTTTTGCATTAGTACCTGAATCAGACAAAAAAGGTTGTGTTCTGGTGTGTGAATAGAAATGGCTAAAAGTAATATAGACAAAAGCCATAAGAGTACACAAGTTACATATGAAAACCACCAATTCACTTGCATGTGTGGCATACAAGTTCAAAGATTTGCTTCATGTTTATTTCTGTACACACATTGTTCAACTCCTAAGATATTTTAAGAGCTATTTCTCTATTGTATGCATAATTCATTTACAAATGTGATTAGTGGGCCACACCGAAGGCCATACTATTAGTTCACTTGGCAATATGGTAACGTCAGCTGAAAAGCATAATCATCCATTAAAAGAGCATTATGATATGAACATTAGGTATTTAGAACATATAGATTTTTCTTTTCCAAATGGAGTCCAAGTAATTATTGCCCAATCCAGGTATAATTTTGTACACAAGTAAAGAACAAAATAAGATAAATCTTCATTTATTTGCAATTGACAATACACTTCTTAATGAATATACACTTTTACATTTATTTTGTATCACTTGAATAAACAATATTTCTTTCAGTTCATTTTAAACTTTTATTTTATATCACTTGAGTAAACAATATCTCTTTCGTTTCATTTAACACTTAGAAACAGGTTCTTCAAGTTACAATAATCAACTCTGGAAACAATAAACAAACTGGAACTTTTGACCTAATTATATTACATTTACTAGGGTTAAAACAATAAATTCCTTAACATAATAAATTAACAGTTCCAGTTAATCAAACACAAAATCATCTTTTATACAGGGTGTGAACTGTTAATATTTACAGGATAAAGCTTATAGTTTCCAAATTGATTGAAGCTTACATGTTGCAGTTGCTGGCACATATCTATTTCCAGCATGGTTTGCATACATTCCACCTTTAATAATTTTGTTACTTCCCTACCCCACCCCATTCAGTAACAAGTATCAAAAATCAGGCTCATTCTAAGGCAAAGTCTGTAACTTGTGTACCACAGTCATCAGAGTGACAAAGATGCAAAACTTTATGATGCCTGTCAAAGGAAGAAAACAGTTTGTTGTTTACCCAAGTTTTGAACCAGTTAACTTGAATTCTCAGACCATCAATTGCTACAGCCCCACTAATAACAATTGTTAGGGAATAATGAGAACTCACCTTCAGTTATCTGTGTATATATATAATTTTAATAACCAAGAATACCGGATGTCTGGGAACATTATAGCATTCAATGGTAACGTCAGAACTGAGATGAGAGAATTAAACAAGCATAGTACATGACATAATATATCCATAAACTATTGACTGGGAAAAATACTACAGAACACCATTTCTGCTGGCAGTAAGATGTTGAACCTATATGTCATAAATATCAGGTTGGACATCTTGGACCAGTAATATTCATAATGGGCAGTACCCACCCCCCACCCCCCAAGTGAGAAGGGCCTGATTTGTAATCTAAGCCACCCAACCTATCACAGCCTTTATAGTACTTAAAACAAATATTGAGTAATAGTAAAACAAACTCTGAAAGTTATTAAAACCAATTTGTTATATTTCCATAACTCTGCATAGTTAACTGTGCAAGCAGACTTAAACATATCAGTGTATGACAGTTAAATTGAGCTATAGCATCGATTAACAGAAGCTACGAATTCATCAACAAGCAGTGAACAATCATCTTCACAATAAATGTCAAACATTAGCATCCATAAGCTGTCAAGACAAGTTGTTACACTGGATATATAATCATCCATTTATTTCAAACAAGCTGTGAAAAACGAACCTCACGTCCGCTATATGTACGCTGGCCATTGCAAAGGATGCTTTAATAGATTAATGTTTATCGTCGTGTCTTGACAACCATTTTGCGCGCGCACACCGGAAAGTCATGCTATATATTTGTTACTTGTGAACGTATTCGTGGGCAGTACGCTATATATTGTTCCCGGGGCCGTATTCGCGGGCAGAATGCTATATGTTTGTTCTTCGTGAACGTATTTTTGGGCAGTTACTTTGTCATCTTCAACCTAAAGGTCAAAACTGCCCATGAAATTTATATATCTGCCCACGAACCGAAAACATGAATAGGACTATAACATAAGTGTATATACTTATTTTCAACATATACATAATTACTATGTAAGAAATACAACCTATGTATATGTATTTTGATTTGAAATGTAAACTATATCATGTCCTTCCCGTAAACCCACTTTCGGGATGACTGCCCACAACGCACCTAAAACGTGTATATATATATATATATATATATATATATATATATATATATATATATATATATATAAAATCGGAAAATACCAGCAGCAGTATTGATCGTGATATTTCCACCGTGAACTGCGTTGTCACCCTTAATCTCCAAGTTAAAGTACTGGGCGCTTGGTGACGTGTAGCTGTTTAGTTCCGAGTTGGTACACAGCGTAGCAGACGCGGAGTCTGAATCATCCACAAATACTTTTACGGTCAAATGGTTACATTCGGCAGCGCTGATACCGTCCGCTTGTATAGTGAAGGTCGTCTGTTTAACGATGAATAAATACTTCAATAAAAAGAACTAGAGTAGTGAATGATTTGATAAATGTTTGCATAGTAAAATAGTACTGTCTGAAGTTACTGTTATGAAGCGACCTTAACTTTTAACATCTTGCTGACTGAATGAAATCCTTGCGACTTTCATTCCATTTTTGAATAGTTAGATGCAACGTCCAATATTCGAACAGTAGATGTTTGTATTAGAGGAATAGGACCCAATGTTGACCACAAACACACACATACACACGCACACCTACGGGTCATAGGAATACAGTCTTCAAATGAAAGCTTTGTCATAAATATTAAAAATGGATTCTTTAAAAAAAAGTTGTAAACAATGCCACAAATAAATTCTCTAAAATCTTACATTTACTCAGAAACTCGCGTGTATATTATCAATTAGGAGAAGTGTCGGCATGTTTTAATGCAGATATTACAGAGTATTAATCACTTTCATAATTCATCATCATCATCATCATCATACTCATCATCATCATGCTCATGATCTTCGCCTTCTTCTTCCTTTTCTTCTTCATCATCATCATCTCATTATTATTATTATTATTATTATTATTATTATTATTCACTCCCCTGATTATGGTTTTGTCGCTGGTTACTCTTGGCCTTAAATCTCAAGAATTCATATGGTATTCTTTATGCCATGATAACTTCGGCTTCTAGAAGTAGGTCTGGCTTCAAGGTAATTTCCATTTTTCTCCAACTTAACCTGGATTTGTCAAGTATTACTTCAAGTGCTTCCGCTACAATTGGTTCGATCTATGTCTTTTGTGCAGACTCAAGTTCTTTTTACAGATTACAGAGCTTGGTTACTTAGTACCTTCCATTGTTCCCCACGTTTGGCTCCAAATATTGCTCTATTAATGTTTACGTATCCTTGTTTCTCTGACATTCCGTGCTATTTAATTATCTGACATTTTGTGCTGTTTTCTTCTCTGACATCCTGACTGTTTCCTTCTGTGACACCTTGTGCTATATTGTAATCTGATATCATGCTCTATCTCTTTGGTCCTTCGATCTGGATACTTGATTCCCAAAAAAATATTCTCCTTCTTGTATGCAATGACTTTTTCTGAATTTTTATCCTAAAAACTCGTCTGCAATCGTTATTCCATATTTCTAAAATAGCTGAGACCGTCTTTCTTACTTACGTTGCACTTATTAAGTGCTTAACCTTGTCATCTTTATATTGTCATTTTGTACACTATCTTGCACCATTCGGACCGTGATTGTCCGGTCTTGAATCGACATGAACAGCTCTTCCTTTTCACCACTTAACACTGATGCGATCTCACTGTCGTTTTCTCCTTTAAACTGACGAAGAATTTCCGTTTGGCACCATCGCAGTGTTCATTCGCTTTCTGTGTTGGTACTCATACCCTTTGTTCTTATTAATCTACATATCCGTTTTGAACCTAAGAGCGGGTATCTGTGCGATTCAAGCCTCTTTTTCCAGTATTCGTGTTTATGTACGTATTACCTCTGTCTGATTTTCAGTGCCAACAATTCTCTTTCTTGGACCATAGCGTGTGTTTCAAGATCATGTCACGTTTTCGGAGCTCCTTTCATTTTGACATCAAACAGCATAATCTCATGAATCATGTTTCGATCTCTAAGATCTCTCCGATCAACTTCCGGATCTTTCTGGTTACATACCAACAAATCACATACAAGGATTGTTATATAGGCCTTCTTATTGTAAATCAATGCCTTACAAATGTTTATTTTGCGTTTTCTGCATTTTATCAGTTATTATTATTATTATTATTACCTGATCCTGCTGACACCAGAATCCTGCTTTAATCGTTGAGCCGGAAGATAAGTTGCTAATCTGTATTGTCCTATCATTAACTTGTATACCTGCAACGGGATTAAATTTTATCTGATCAACCTACCTTAGCATGAACCTACATAGTCTTTGATTGCTTGACTCCATATATATATATATATATATATATATATATATATATATATATATATATATATATATATATATATATATATATATCGATAAAATACTATTAGAGTTATCTTTCAAACGAATATTACTCGATCGACTATAGTATAGCACAGCATAAATTGATTTAGATATTTGAAAAATACGAAGATATTTGAAAAATACGAAGAAGAAAAAGAAAACAAATGAATAATGTTTAAGGATCGCCAAAAGGGTAGAAAAAAGTCGCAATCTGTATATATAGTTTTTAAGTTAGACACTTCGGCTTCTGACACACAACGGCACAGTAAAGCAAGCATAACAGGACAAAATTTCCACATGCAACCAGCTGATAACTTTATGTTCATTTAGGCTATCTTCAAAGGCAATCATGCGTGAAAATAACGTGACTTATTTCCCAATAATTGTCTTGTTAACTAAGCGCTGTATTGGCCTCTGAACGTAAATTCATTGATGTTCTTCCTTTAATGAGCAAGGCAATGCTGTCTATTTTATATGTATCACTGACTTTTCAATTCGAGTTATGAAGCATACGCGTAATCCCCGAAATCTTTTACACTACAATTAAAAAGGTATTCGTAGTATCATAGTTACAGGGGTGCAATTATGATGTGGATGCGCTGAATATCGAACATCACTGTTTGAAAACATTCGTGAACTAAGTTGTTTTGATTTTTCTAACATTCATTATATTACTCGTGTACTGGATTGATTATTTGGACATACCATAAAGGATATATACGGCTCTTTAAGCCTCGATAAGATGGGGATTTATATTTGTCATAAACTTGTGGGTGCCTTTATTAGAATGATATTTATATTTGAATAGCTACGGTATGTCATATTTTTGTCCATAAGTGTCTTCACATTTCCATCTCCGTTCGGGTCCGACTATTGGCCAGGAATGTTGAGAATCACATACAATTAATGAAATTTCAGAAACATTAGCCTATTCATTTCTTTTGATTACCCAATTTTATCGCCACAGCAAAATCACATGAGAGTTGAGATAAACTGAAATTTTGTTAGACCGCGAAAATTAAACATGCGAATGTCAGAGCTCATCAAATTGCGAACACTGTACAAAGGGACCATTTTCATACATACAGTACTGCACAAAGAGGAATATTTGCTCAGTAAATTTGCATAGCATGTATCTCTAAATACGGTATTTACGCAGGGAGTAATATTTGATCTTCTGAGGCATATTAAATCTCAAGTTGTGTGGGGTGATATTCACTTTACAAAACGGGAGGGTCGTCTACCCATTCATCACAGTCTTTGCTGATAACCAAGGCTCGGAAGATACGAATAATTGTAATTTGAACCTTCCGTATTTTTTCCTGTATCTTAGATAGTATCGATTTACATAGTACGTATGATCAACGTTCTTTAAACTTTTATTTTCAAATTAGGAAATTGTCCAAAAAGAGATACAAACATTTGCTACTATTGATACTTTAATTTCACAAAACATCTGCTATGAATTCTCTTGATATATTTAAACATATTTTACGGATATTTGGTGATAGCCATTGTAGATAATTCCTCAATTGCTGTCATAATAGTAACATCTATCAGACTGAAAATCAAAAGTTGTCTACTAGAAATAGCAAGATAACATATAGAAGACGGGTGTCGTAGCTACAGGTAACTAAAATGAAAACGATTTTAATAGTAAGATTGTCTGTCGAAGATGGATGTACTATGGGCAACTGAAGTAAATCTTATGTGACGTGAGTTTTCATGTCATGATTCTTGTTGCACTGTACCTCTCTAATTATTGCACCGATCATACCAAAAGAAATTAAATAGGAAATCCGATGAGTATTGATGCTTAGGTATACTATCAAATCACTATTCCGTCTGGAGCGGCCATCACACGGTTATCTACTATCCATCGCACATTTATCTACTGCCTAAAACCCACATTTTACCATCAACCCGCCGTTTGGACTGACCAAGTTATTCATCAACACGCCGCTAAAGCGACCAATACCCAATATTTACTAATACTCTGTGTCCAAGTTATCTGCACTCCCCTCGACACAACTCTGTACGATGGATCAGCTAAGTAAAGCTCAAGTTGCGTGCTTGCACGTTGTCGTCATGTGGTTTGATCAGATACATACAATATGTCTAATTAAATAGCATACGGTGTATGCGTTAAAGCGTAGGGGAGTGTGGCTCTTTTTCCTCTCGTACGATAAACCGAGTAGATCACGGTGTGGGCATGAAAAGGTCGTAAAAGCCCGAATGGGTGCACACGACTATCATCAGAACTCGGGCAGTCAGCCAGTCTTGACATATTCCATCATCTTCTTTCCTCTCCTTCTTAAACAAATAACGGCGTAAGACCAGGGTCCAATACAACCATTAGCTCAGAATCTAAAAGAATACGTAAACAATAAAAGGTGTTCCAAAGCACAGGCCATCAGGCCACCGGGTGGCAACGATCGACACATAATAATAATTTATAAATAGGACTCGACAACTGACCCCAAAATTAGTTAAGTGAACAAAGCGGTCAAAACACCAGGCCATCCAGCCCCGTTTAACAAGGTGACAATGGTTGATACAGAAAATATAAACCAAACATAGTACCCTCTAACCTGAGCCACTAAATAATACAGAAATATAAGGTGGTCAAAACTCCAAGACCATCAGATCATACAGCACGAAACGGTAAATATCAATCCTTCAAACAAAATACACAAAACAATACGTTGGTACCTCTAGGTTTGAAATAAAAAAACACGGCTCTTATAAGGTGGTTAAATCACAAAATCATCAGACCACAGCCACATAAGATGGCATTGATTCAATAAATAAGAAACTAATCCAATGATCAAAGACCAAACGATTACTAGCTTAAAAATGTCCCGAGTAAGGAAAACCATTGCAGAAACCATTGTCTCCTCTAAACTGCATTCTCTACTAATACATAGCATGAAAATACAGGTAACCTTTTTCCTAATTACGTCCAAAAGGGACTATTGATGCAGGTTATTGGATAAGAATAACAAGTAGGTATTGGATAGGAATAAAATAAAATTGTGCTAGACAGTATAAAATGTTTACATTATATGTCATCTAGAGATCCATACATTTGTCATTATGGAAATGGTGAACAGTAATACATTATAGGTGCTGGGTAGTATATAAAAGAACTGACATACTATCTAAAATTGTTAGCATTAAATTTCCCGTAGAGGTCTATACATGTTTGTATAATGAGTAATGTTAAATGCCCTATGTGCCCCAAGTGGCATATCGCATTACTGCCATCTATCTATACACGTAGTGGAGCAATCTATCTCATTATTCAAAGCAGTGGAAAATTCACGTTTCTACCTGTGTTCCAAATTTTAATTTTGTACCTTAATTGGTACTGCATCTATGCCCACTTCCAGTCACCCTCTGTGTGTGTGTGTGTGCGTGCGCGTGCGTGTGTGTGTTTGTATGTGTACGAGAGAGAGGGTCAGATCATGTTTTGTATGATAACGTTATCGAACATGGAGATTCCTTACGTTGCTTTGCGGTGATGTTCGTTTTGCAATTTCTCGGCTAGTGTTGTTTGTTTCAAAGCAAATCCATCAGGCACAACAAAGGACAACATAGTAGTTCCTATAGTGTGGACGCAATGACTGAGACAGAGACTGAGAAATGAAATATAATATTAGCACCTCTGTTAGATTTGCCTGGCGCGTGGATGATTAAAATGGATCCTAATCCCCGAACCTTGTCTTAAAACAGCTCAGGGAATACAGCCCCATACCAGCAATGAATATTAAAGCATGTCCTTTAAATGAATCTTACGTGCAATCACATAATATTTATCCAGATCGACTTCTTCATCGGAACTGATATTCCTCCCGTCATACGCCATGTGTTCCTGAAGGAAGTGAAGTGTATCGTTAGTATCGAGAGTCATATATTTTTGGACGGAAACCGGTGTGATTTGGAAATCCTTTTCTTCGATCTTCAATATTCCTTCCTGTAATAATAATAATAATAATAATAATAATTATAATAATAAGAAGCAGAGGAAGAAGAAGAAGAAGAAGCAAAGGAAGAAAAAAGAAGAAAAAGAATCACCATCTCAAACAGGAAGCAAATTCTTAGCCAATTTTAAAAATATGTGGACAAATAAAACTCCATTACTTTAACCTTAATCATTTAAAATTCTGTAGGAAAGGAAGCTAAACTATCTTTACTCCAAAAGAAATGTTTCGTATTCAGATACTTGCAAATAGCCTTAGTCGAACCTACCAATGTTCTGGCGCAGTAACGTCCCACTCTCTTGACACAGCGAACAGTAAAATAAGATCTATTCTCAGCGTTTTGGTAGTATTTGCTTTCCTGTAAAACATACAGCATTTTTCACTTATTGTTACTCATTGTGAGCCGTTTCAATTGAACATAGGCTTTTACCGAATATCAGGCAAGTCTGAAAAGATCACTATAAGTATTCAAACGAGTAGACTTTTTAAAAAAAATATTGTATTTACTATGTATTAGTTGGAATAATAACTGCCATTGATCTAATGCATCCTTGTAAGGTAAAGACTAACTCAAAACTGAGAAGTAAAATAAATATATATTCTCTGTAATATTTTCACAAACTACAAGTGGTTTGCAGATATTTAAAATAGATTTTGCTTTTGTCCGAAAACAAACAATGCCTGAAAACATTCAAATTATCAAAGGTCAGGCAGATAATTGCCACTCACTCGCCATGTATTCACCAAACATTTGCTCAATATCGCTTTTAAACTATAACCCATGAACTTCTGGCCTTTATGTCATATCTCTTTAATCAATATTTAAGGTAACAAGTCCCACAAGAAACTTCGAGATCTTCCTTGAAGGCGACAACTGCAGTCTTCTGACTGGGAATTCTATTTTTTAGTACGATCTGGAGTCGAATGAAGTTGTATGATTTAGAAAACTGTTGAATGGATGCCTGTTGGCACTTGGTTATGATGAATATAGCTAACACAATATTTATGATAGTTATCGCTTCGAAAATATGTCCATGCATACACATTAATGAAATTTTAAAACGCATTACTCTAAGATCCAAAAGGTTTATTTATATTGCTGACTGTAAGAATCTTGTGGTAAAATGTATTCATGATGTAAATAATTATGTCCACTAGTTAAACTGTTACGGTATGTTTCTAAAATGCGAAATATATGCGACAGAGGAAATATGAATAATAATTTGGGAAATATTATTTTCATATTACAATCATGATTATATATTAAAATATGGTATAAATCAAAATCCAGTAATTTACTATGGGATGAACATTAGGAAAACGCTTATTACAATCAAGATCTTGTATTGTTCATTGACATTTTACACCTGGACTGAAACATTCAGCTTACATTTTTCTCTGTCAATGTTGAATTCACAGCATCCACTGAACCGTCCGTCAGAGACTGGACAACGTACATGTCGCTGTCGGCACGTATGTGCGGATTTTTCATCAGGTACAGGTATATCCATTTCTCTCCTTTATAGAATTGAAACTGTAACTCCTCTGGAAGAACAACATCTAGTTGACGCTTGTTCTTGTCATTGTTCTTATTTCTCAGCCACACGTACTCAGAAGTACCTAGAACGAGTAAATAAGTAGAAAAATACTTAAGTAAGTAAATACAATAAATCAATAAATAGTAGTTTATCTATCAATCATTGAATGCATAGTACGTATATCTCACTGAGTCCTAAATTTATCTTATATTGGAGAAAGCCGCAAAGGGTGCTATCATTATCAATCACTCTGACAATTTCAGTCAAAAAATCAAAGCACCTTCAACCTCAGAACGCTAAAACTGTTCCCAACAAATATAATTTATTGTAAAAAATTACAAACGTTATGAAGCACCATGCAAAAAGTATTGCTTTGAGTTAATAAATCAAAAGATCTATTATCGAAGTAAAGTATCAAACAAGCGGTTGATCGAATAATGTATGAAATGACTTTACAAATAAGCGCAAATTAAAGATTTTCCGCGTGTGACAGTACCTAGATCTCACACGCTGTTGACCTAAAATACACAGGCGTGTTCTTATGCACTACGAACACAAGAAAAGATGGCACAAAATAGACGCCGAAGACTACTCTTCACTAGCAAACATGATTTATTCATGGCATCAAAACAGTCGGACAAAGAGATGAATAAGGTAGATTTTGTGTTGTGATTACAATTCAATATATTTCATTCAATACACGTATAAAGAAAATGATATAGTGCCCGAAAGGAAAATCAGACCAGCATTACAAACTAATTAAAATTTATATTTGGTAAAGTTTTTTATCATGAAAATTTATTGTGCCATTGCCTAATTTTGGTACTAAGAGGTAATACCACTTCTATGTCTCTCTTATTCAAAATCGATTTCATAATTAAAATAGAACACGCTGATATATATATATATATATATATATATATATATATATATATATATATATATATATATATATATATATATATATATATGCTTCTTGTAGAAAAAGGCCTGTTGTATGTTGTGCTATCATCAGACAATTGTAAGAAAGATAACATTCAAAAACATTGGATGTCCGTTGAGGTGAATATGGCTGGAGATGAAGATGGCATTCATAGAAAATATTGATAAATCAGTAGCTTTGCACAAATTTAAATCTATCGGTGAGAGTACTGTTGGGGAATCTTCAGGTTAACATCATCCGTCATTTGTTTGAGAATACCTCATTAAATAAAATTAAATATCTTCCATTTCACCAAATAAAGGAAAAATAAAGGAAAATTCTGCATAGTAGAGAAAAGGGGATACTTCACCTGCGTCCCATACAGCTACAGTACAAAACATGAAGATGAAATGATAACCTTTCATTTTAGTACGTTATACAGCTTTGTTGCCTTCTACCTAGAAAGTGAATAATTTACTTCCTTCAAAACTATTACTTTATATAGATACCAGAATCAAAGGAAAAGTACTTTATACCAAGCCTATTGTGTCTGCTAATCTGCCTAAAACGGATCTTCTTTAATCCGTAACGAACACCGTTGTTTGGATAGAAAGCAGATAAATACAGATGAAAATTAAGTAGGATAAGACGATGCCCTATCGTATGCATGTCATAAAAGACTATGTATATAAGGTCTTAATCATGATTATTTTCATGAAACGAGAATGTATTATCACTTAAACTTTCTTAATCTTCTCAATTAGATTATACGATTATCTAACACTTGCTGTCTGCCTGTCATACCAAATTATGTAAATACGGTCCTAATCATGATTATGGCAATCTAATGTCGCTTAATCTTTATTAATCCTCTTTGCTAGATTATACGATTATCTAAAGTTTTAAGTAATATTAAACATACTGTACAGAGCTGTTAATGTGAATTCAATAACTCTAGTTTGTATCTCTAAGCCTTTTATAAAGAAATTTATAACACCTTACAATTTATCTTGTGAATTATTCAGCATAATGCACCTATACCAAGATATAATAACACGTTTAAATGAAACGTGATGAAGTTGCTGTCGTGCTTAGGCTTTGAGAATGTGAAGTGGCAAATTTCTGGTGATCTAACAAGAATACATTAGTTGAGACCAGAGAACCATTAATTAGATTTATGGAGACAAGCGCGTATCATATCGCCATACTACCGTGTACGGTAATGTCCTTTAGAGGGAGAATTTTGTTCCTAATTAAGCATTTGTTTATACAGCAGCCAGGCGGACTATTAGGGACAAGGAAAACTTCATTTTTCATGGTAAATTGTCACAATTGAGAAATCGCAGAAATTCTGTTACTCAAACTACCAGGTCAAACTGACCCTGACTTTGGCGCTTCTGGAAAAAGGCGGCAGAGATATCTGATTCTGATTGGTTACGTTAAATAATAGGCGTGTTTCCCACACAAAAATTTTCTAGGTTTTAAAAATTGCCACATCGGAAATTTTAATCAGTCTAAGCTTTTCTAATTGAGAAACCAGAGTAGTCTCGGGGGATTCGCAAGAAATTCCTCGTAAAAGAACGGTTGTCCAAAGGGGACTATTGTCGAAAGGAACCGGCGAAATCATTTGCCGATTACAGGGAGGAACGTTGAAAGCAAAGGTAGTGTGACAATTCCATGTAATTGGTTGACGCCATATAAAATGCTTTGCTGAAGTTATTTACTTGTAGTTGCATGAATCTTTTTTCTACATTCGTGTAATAATTTGCTTTATGAAGTATAACTGTGTTGAGTTTATGCATAGGAAGTCGTACATTAATCTTCTTTAGATAAATTTGACGAATTGTTTGAATTTGTCGTCTTCTTTACATAAGAATTATGTTCTAAGAATTTAATACATTACATTAGTTATTATGATTACGAGAATCCGTGTGAATTCGCCGAATTTAGAAGATTTCATGTATGATTAAGAATAAGTGTGTATTGACTGAAATGATTTAGTAATTGATTGATGTGATGTATCCTATTTATTCGCTGTGTAAATTGAGGCTGGCTCAAAACCCCAGGCCTCGCGTATGCGTTAATGTGTAAGGTCAAGGCGTAACGAATTAGCCATTTGGCTAACTAGGGTCATTATAGAACATGTGAAGTCGATTGATAGCCTTAGCATCTGTTTAGCACTGATAATAAAATCTGATCACGAGGGAGAATAATGAAGAATTAACTGTTTCATAAATAACGGGAAATTTAGGTTGTCTCTATTTATATTTATTTAAAAGGGAGAAAATAGCTCCTGAAACGTATGATCCTGAGACGTATAATCCTGAGACGTATTATCCTGAGACGCATTATTATGGGACGTATGATGTGATGTTATTCTGTGACGTATACTGAGAAGTATAGAGAGGAGTGCAGTGAGACGTATAATCCTGTGACGCAATCCTGCGACGTATTAATTTCTGAAAGGTATTCTGAGAGTATCCTGAGACGGATGGTGGAAAGTATCATCCTGAGATCCAAGCGTCTGAACAGCTACAGTGGCAGCAGAACAACTGAGGATGAACAGGTTATGCAGTCGTACAAGACGTTGACTTCGCTTGTTCACTCGATCCTATGATGAACTAAATCTATCAGTAAACAGATCGGCTTTTTTATTTAAATCTAATTGCGTTTTCTTTGTATTTCGGTGAAAGTTAAATTTCTAAAAGCAGAGTATATTCCTGATGTAATGAATTTTCACAGTGCTTTTATGTAATTGATTAAATTGTTTGTTTACATGTACGAGGGCTCGTGTTGGTTTGTTCTATATACCTGCTCAGATCTCTATCTATTTCACTATAAGTTTCACCACTTATATTTATATTTACTCGAACCGGGCAATAACATCGAGGGCGGTCAACCCCTAGATAACGAAAACCAAAAATTTGGCGGGACACCCACCAGGGACAATTCTCCCCCCCCCCCTCCCCATTACAGAAAATATGACTAGAAATTCTTGGATTAACTTGCAAATTGTGTGAATCTTCTTTACATTAGTTTAATTTTCAGAACAACTTCCGGTACAAAACGGGAATAATATTACTGCGAATGATCCTACTCATTTGGAACATTCATTCTGTGTCTGTCACAAATATGATACACATTTCTTATTTTATAACAACAACCATGACCACATTTACTCTGATTAGAAACGTATATGACAATCAAAAGAATTTATCATTTGTTTGCGGCCAAGGCTACTTCTGTTGGACGCATCAATGCGTACACCTTTATCATCGTCATTATTGTTATTATTATTATTAGTAGTATTATTATTATTATTCGCCTCACTCTATCTTTCTCATAATTTGCGATTGGCGTGACCTCTGCAATTAATCCAGGTACCAGTAAGCCAAGCTGTGTTTTATAGACTGCGTTCTCAAATACTTCAAACTTTGTGTATATGCCAACGGAAAAATGCGTGCAGGTCTATTAAAGTTACCACAGTTTTAAAATGTATAGAAAGAGAAAAAGAAAATTTAAAAGCTGTATAATAGTTTATTTAACTTTTCTATGTGAATGCCATTAAATCAATTTCACAAAACCAAATCAATTAAAATTTCAATATAAAACACAGCATTCAATATTAAGTGAAGTCGTAAATAAATACAGATGATATGCTTCAAGATTTATGGAAAAATGTCATTTCTCGTCCACTTAACTGTGCCTATAGTATGCGCTTATACGTTTACAAGACTGTTCTTTTTGTTTTAAATTTTCTTTTATTAAATATATTCAAACATGCAATTTCGGCTTGTTAATTAAAACAGAATGATACCGTCTCTGTGGCTAATACGAAATTTACAAATGTTTTCACACAGCTCCAAGCCATAATATGCTGACATGGAACATGTCTTCTACTATAGATTTTGTGAACATAAACCTAAAGTGTTTCTAATATAGGTGCAATGTTTGGAGTGAATTCTAAATAGGTTTATATAATGTTATTTTACAGTCGCAAAATGTTACAAAAAGAAACATAATTAAAACCATGAGAATGCAAATGATTTAACGTCAAGTAAAGGAGTCCATCTCCTGTAAATAATGTTTCAAATACCGAGTATTCTTTAATGTAACAATAAAATATTAGAGCTTATTGGTCATTGCATGCCTATCACTCATCATTTATTGTTTATCGCCGCAACCGCACGTAACATTTTCTTTTCATATGCAATTACGTCTGGTGAAAATACATCTTTGTGAAGAATACAGTAAAGACCCTAATTTTCGTTTTATCATGGAAATTTTATTCCTCGCAATGGAAAGCAGTGCAAACATTCTCTTGTATTTACCACATTCGTCCCAATCGTTCCGGTCTTATTTCAAGACAGCTTTTAGAAGTCTAGACCTTCATTGTCATCAACTCATCATCAGGAAACATATTAAATATAATCGCCCGCATTCGGTCTTACTAGATTTCAAGTTGCAACATCGTGTTCACATTTAACGGCTTTCTTTCCTGTTCCTGGAGCTATATCCAAGATGAAGTTCTAGTTAAACACCATGCAAATAAAATTATCCTCCAAGAATATGTATAGAGTTTCCGGAAAATCAACATTCCCTTCTAATACAACCATTTTCAGCACTACAGTAGATTTTCCATGTTCGGTATTGTTTTCACCTTAGGATCTTTGACTGTGTATGCTCTAAGCTGTTAATTTATCACTTCAGATGTGAATTTAAATTCGTTTTTTTTTTTAACCTATAAACTGTTAATTTACCTCAACCACTTCAGATGTGAGTTTGGATTCAGCGTGCAGTTATATAGCAAAAGAAATGCCCTCATCATTGAAACTTACTGAAAGTACAGTCCAAGGTCAGCTTCTTATAAACATTACCTGCTCAACTTTATAGTCTTAGGCTAACTTTGGAATAATCGTTATCATTACATTTTGCAAAATCTCCTTGACAATGACGATCGAAGTTTTATATTGATCCTTGTATACATCTGTACATTATTTCGATAGACTTATATGGATTATGTAAATTTATTTTGTATTGTTTTTCAGTTTTAATTATTTTTTTTAGTGCCATGGGTATTTGTATTTTGGATTTGACATTGTCCAAAATCAAGTTCATTTTCTACCTATCCTGAATCATTGATTTTGGTTTTGCAATCTTGTTTATCTCAATGTGTCCAGAATATTGAAAGATTACATGTGCAATGCATGATCAACTGTTGTGTATCAAATTTATGTTATAATTTTGGAAATAAACCTTCTGATACAATCTAAGACTTTATCTTGTAAACATTTGTAACATTCCAGAATGAAATTTTTCATTAGGTAATATTTGTAAATAATGGTATTTGTGACCTGAGGTCAAGTAGGGAACTTTATAATCTTAATTTTCCTGAAATTATTCATTCATGCTTTAAGATTTGTGCAAAACAGATGTATTATTGTTTTGTCCATTCATTTTCGCAGGAATTTATTTATTCAAAATATTTAAATCAAGTAATTCTTCTCTGGAAATACAAAGTGTTCAGCATAATATTCTTGGAAATAGAGACTTGAACTAATAGCGAAATTCAATTCAGGGTATATTTTTTTATTGTATTGTTAATATTAACTCCGGGTATTGATGTGTCATAAACAAAACTATCCCATCTTGTCGTCATCCCATTTCCTAACAAAACATTGCATTATATTTAATTATTGATTGCAAGTGAGATTCTCTTTAAAAGCAAACAATATGCAAGTAGTGTACCCGTCATATAATTTACATCTTCCATCTAGCTGCCACTCAAGACGCTGCAAACGTAACACCACTTAGAGTCATACACTTAGTATCAGGAGAATTCGCTCCGTTGAGAATACTTGAGATAAAAGGTGTAGAGAACTATACCAACATCTCACAAAGCCTTGCTACAACAGCCATATAATAGTGGAAGCGGTACGTTAAGCCAAAGAAATAAACCCTTCTGACCTCCTAAAACACAGGGGGAAGAAAAACGTGGAACGAACGCCCTTCTTCCCCACATTCCAACCAGAGAACGCACAAGCACGTGGCATCATTCACAAACATTGTTCAATCATCAAAGCGTGTAAACAGTTTATATTGTTCTTTTCACATCAGATATTAGCAACATTTCTCTAGCCTCAAGGGATGAGAGCATGTATGTGAGGGTAAAGTAAAAGCCATCCTCAAATCAAAGAATATATAGGAAATCAAAGCATTGTGGAAATTATGCAAGACTTACTAACACATGAAAGAAACAAACACATTCTCCAGCACAGTCATACGTGAAAAGCTTAATATTCAAAAACCATAATATCATGTGCAACACAAAAATTGTGATCTACCTAATCACATGCAAGGTATGTAGCTCAAAATATATTGGAGAAACGTAGACTGGCAAACCAATGAAGTAGAAAGGAGGCCAATAGTGGAACATTTATCTTCTCAAGGCCATCCATTCAATCGGATAATCTTTAGTCGGATCGCGCATTATATCAAACTGTAGCACGGAAATTAGGAAATCCAAGACAATCTAATGGATGGCGTACACTTAAACGCATCGGCTTAATTCAAGAATAATCCAAACCGGCAATTCTCAATGTATATGTAACAAGAAACTATAGCATACCATAATCACATTTGCCTGACATTTATTCGGTTCTCAAATACATATTATGAAATATCATTTTTCTATATAAAAAAAATGTCAAAACCCACATTCATAAATTTACTAAAAAGCGTTTATTCAGCTACTAAATATAAGAAACTCAATGAAGCAATTTTTCTCTGGAATCAATTCATGCAACTTTTCACATACAACCATCTAATCAAAATACAAGATCCAGGATGGAAATAATACATCTGGATTATGAAATACTATAGATCACGTAAATTATTCATAGCCACCCTGTGAACACATGTTCTAGACTCTCTTGCCTTGCTAGCACTAAATGGTAGCAACACTCAACTTCTTTCAACCTTTATCTTGTAAGTAATTCTACGTATTTACAGGAAACACCAATGTAGACGTTGTATAATACATGCGTTATTGTTATGGTATTTGTTATGTTTTCTTTGGTGTAATTGGTCTTTAGAAGCTTTGTGATAATCCAAAGAAATCGATAGATTCCAACAGCATTTGTGCTGGTGTTGCGCTAGTTTTGCACTGTTGTACGTCATTTTTTCTGCAATATATGCACAAAGTGTCATTTTAAAAAATCTTCCATTACATTTTACTTTATTCACTAGTAATAAACTGAATATTCAACAATCACCTAGATTCACGGAAACGCGTCACAATGATGAAGATGCGAACTTTGACATCAGGTCTGACATTCGGGTATCTGTCTTGTACGGTTGACTTTTATCATTGCTTGCAGTCACTGATGTGCGCGGAAAACATCGCCAACTTTCTGTATCTGTGTGACTTGACTCCTACTTAGTTATTATTGCTGGCTGGCTGTGAAAAAAAAAGGGGGGGGGGTACTATTTAGAAGATTCTCTTTATTCATATAATACACCATCTTGGGCAGAAAATAACTTTATCACTCAAAATTCTCGTAGATAATGTTGACTTGAGTTAATGGACTGCAGTAGGTCAAGGGAAACAACAAGACTGTTTCCTACACAGAAAAGAGTTCTATCCCTTAGACAGCATCCTAACCGACGACTACTCTAAGTTGGATGTGGTTGTGGGGTGGGGTGATTATGTTCGCCTGACGAACGCATGAGAGTTTCAGTCTAAGAAAGTGTGAAAAATTTCAAGATAAATATATAAAATATATTTTGAAAAATAGGTGTGATATGAGGAGATAATTATTTTCATCCAATAATCACACATTGTATATCAGTAAAATCGTAGTATGCGAAGAGAAAATGATCTCATTCAATGACCACGCACAATTAATATTAGTTAAAGTGTGGTATGTGAAGAGAAACTGGACTAATTCAATGACCACACACGACTAATTAGAACAGGACGTTATTTGGTGAGAAAACGTCACCAATGATTACCCAAACGAAGTTTTCTAACTGCAATGTAGTTTGATTTTTATATTGATTGTATAGTGGTCACTCCCTAGCTTGTCCTTCTCGCTGACTTGTCATTTGGCTATTCCTCCTATTCTTCGTGTGCGGAAGGACAAGTCGATAGCCGATGTTTGTCCCGTTATGTCGTCTAATCTTATGTGGGATCCGTTGTTTAGTAATAACAAATTACATTTTTTGGCCATTTTGCCATGATATGGCCTTTAACATCAATTTTATTTTACTGCTCGGGCGCTTAGGCCGGGTGAGTTCCATTGCCAGATAGCTATGTCGTCCTGGGTTGCCATTTTCACATTGCCTAAATTATGTGGTTTTCTTAATTATCCTAAAGTGTTGCATTACTTTTTAAGATTGTGCAGACCCTGTATAAATTGGGGACTTTTTCTAGAAACTGCGGGAAGCTTTTCTGGTGCAATCACTGTGGTTTGCGCCACCCATACAGGAAAGACTGCGGCACAACCAAACAGAGCTATATCAACTGCAATGGCAACCACAAGACAAACAACCCTGAATGCCCCAGAGCCATTAGAGAAGCCCTAACAATAGAGCTAATGATCATGAAGGAGCTATCATATAGACAAGCCAGAACCCTCCCCCCCCCCCCGCCCCATAAAAGCAAGAATAACAAGTATGAAGATTAACTATATATAAAAGGTAAATAATACACATCAGGTGAGACAGTATTATAGAGACCAACTGGTCTACCAGTGGGATTGCGTATCGTGGCAATATGAAAAACGTGCTTCGTTATTGAACTTTAGACACTGATGATGTCAGTAAAACTGATTATTTACTGGATTAGTTCACTGCCCAACAAAGAGAGGAATGGCATTTGCAACATCTGGTAATGTAGACAAGCGCTGATGCAAGATTGGCCCTGAACTCAAGCTGCGACTTAGAAAATGGCGTAAAAAGCGTTACTGTGTCTGAAAATATTTAAAATATCCAATAAAAATGAAGAATTAATACACACCTCGTTTGGGATACCATTATCTTCACCGGCACCTCTACTATATCTACTACTATTAGAAACAACTTTCTTTAATCATACTTGATTGACTCTTACGTAAATACGAAAGGTTGCAACTTGTATTAGGTCTGAAAAAGAATTGTATATTTTGAACTACTGATGAGAGTGACGTTGAACATTGCATCAAAATCCACTAAATGTGCTATCATGCAGAACTCGCATTACGGCCTGAAATATTCATATATTACAATGTGGACGTATCCCTCTTTTAGAGTCGGATTGCATGAGTCAATGATACCTTGATGTGTTGTTTTATTCATTCTTTATCCGGGCCTCACCCACAACAAATGACTGAAGTACGCACAGTATTTGTGTTTACCAAAAAAATTCAGCTGTAGTCACACAGAAGAAACACACTTTTCTAGCAGAGGAATAAAACTTGTTCGCATGCCTTAACATGCCTGATTCTTTCAGATCGATGAAACATCGATGTATGCAAACAATAATTTCAAGTTTGACTGGTCCAAAGTAACCAGCGTGTATTCTTATTTGCGTATCATTGAAAAGACAGTTCAGAATATGAGCTATTTCCCGAAAGTATCTGCCAAATATCTGATGCTTGCTTTATTCCTGCATCCTTTTGTTTGGTACGTATTTATGGAAGAACACCGATTAAAATGTTTTATGGGGGCGGGGAGTTGTCCTCCTGGAAATGTCGCCCAGTAACTCTGGTGTGTCGAGGCTCTCATCCATCGTGTTCAGGTTTTAAGCCCCACCTGCCCCTTGCCTCTGATGTCGAAGAATGTTGATATTCAAAACTAATTAAGTCCATTCTCTCATCCAGGTTTAAGCACACAACTTGCCTCAGATGTCGAGGAATCTTGATACTCAGCAATAAGTGTTTATGTCAATTGCTTATGTTCCTTATAACGTGATCAGTAACACCTCAGTAGGTTTGTAGCAATTCGCACTTTAATATCTATGTCACTACATATTGTCTTTATGCGTTACACATATGGACCTTTTAATAGAATAACGAATTAGAAACTTTTCCTTGATTTTGCCGAAATCGTATATTTGAGGTTTCTAAACAAACAGTAATGAAATTTTGAAAGATGTCTTGTCCTTGGTTTAAAGACACTGACTTGTTTTATTTCCTCATTAACTGTTTGTACCCCAGCTATTTATCCATGTTCTCTTTACAAAATGTAAAAGGATCGCAAATAATACTATGTCCCAAAACGAGCAAGTTTGCCATGTCAAACACAATTCTTTTTTTTTCTTTTTTTCTGGGGGGTGTACCAGACAGATCCTCCCCCCCCCCCATCTTAGCCAAAGCTTATAAAAGGTTTATGTGTATTTGTTACCCCACAAAGGTGTGTTGTTTGTGTTGTTTTTAAAAGGTTTTTTAAAATTTTTGGTTTAAAAATGGGGGGTGGGGTGTTTCTAAGTTTCCCTAGTGTGTTTATAGGGTTGATCATCGGAGAATGATTTCTATTATCCTCTCGGAATCTCTTCCCTAGTAAATGTGTCGACCTTGCTAGGGTCACCTACGTCCCATGTTTGCTATATGTGTGTGCTATATGTTTTGAGTGTTATTTTTGTTTCTATGTTGGGACAGCAAAGTACGTCAAATCTAACTCAGTTGTCTTATCTTCTCCCGTGTTTATGTTTACACCGGGAGTGTTCATTTAATTTTGAAATTTGGCGAGGAGTGTTTTTTTATATGTATAATATTGAAACCTTATTGGTTTATATGTGTGTATTAAACTTATCACTCTCTCGTATAAAATTAAGATTCAAACTGTGCTCGAGGTGGGGTTTATACTTTCTTTATTTTTTGTATGTCTCCCATCTCGAGCAGGTCTATCTTGTATTTGAAAGTTATGCCAAAGAGCCAGAATAAATCTATATAAAAATTGTCTTCCCTTTCGGGGCGTTTTGTACAGTAGATCTGTACTTTTGTTAGTAATAAGAATGGAAGGTAGGAAAAGGTAATATTTAAAACTGTAATACGTACAAAGTCCTAGCCATAAGGGTTTCTTTTCCAGACTCTTTTATGGGCCTGTTCACTTCGCGTAGCGCCATGTGACATAGCCCCATAACGTCCTTATCTGTACTTTTCCTTATGGTGGAATTTATCACTTTTTGTCTATTATTATAACTTGACCGCATGCTTTCATTGTTGTAACTATAAAGTTTGTTATTTTGTAAAGTGTGTTTTTGTTAAAATTACCGTCTAGATATAGTATATTTTGTTGTTTGTATGTATCGTTTTTTTTTTGTATTTCTGTTATCACTTTTTCTCTATTATCTTTTTTTGTCTGCATTGCAGCAGTGTATGTTTTTTTTATTAAAGGGGCCTTTTTTACACAGCGGACATTTGGGCGGTACTCTGACCATATGCCGTCTCGCTACCGCCTCTCCCGTCAACCAAGCATCATGCATGTATTTGAAGCAGAGACTTTGAATTTTTAGGGAGCCTTGTTTCGACCAGTGCCCCCATGCTCTTGTCCAATTAACATATATATGTCCTCTTTCTATTTTGCATGATAGTTTTCCTGTTATTTCCTCTCTTATCCAAGTATAAGTAAGTTTCTCATCCACATCCCATAGCTCTTTTTTATCTCTATATTTAAATAATAAATCTTTAACACTTTTAAATTTCCCCGGGCTTTCAAGCAATTTAGTAAGATAATTGTTTTTATAAATATCAATCCTATTCCTTAATATAAAACCAAACCAGTAAATATATATTCCCTCCCACAGTAATTTGGGGTCTGCATTTATTCTTTTAAACCCATTTAAAATGTTTGTTATTTTTAAAAGTATCGGGCTAGGTATTCCTATCCCACCCCTTTCTTTGGCCCTACATAAAGTTTCTTTATTGATGTAATGCATTTTAAAATTCCATATGTATTTAATAATCTTATTATCTATATTATTTAAAGTAAGGTTGTTTATGTCAATAGACTTCATGATATAGTTGACATTAGCGTACATATATGTTTTTGCCACTTGGGCTCGTTCCATGAGGCATAGCGGCGTTAGTGCCAAGATATCAACATTTTTTTTAATTTCATTTTCTATTTTCTTACAGTTTTCTTTTTCTTCATTTAATCCAGAGTATACAACTAGTGCCTTAATTGTATTTTTAAACAGATGTGCTGGTAACCCTGAATGTTTACCTCGCCATTTGTCTATTTCTAAAATTTCTGTTTTATCTTGATTAACTTGCGATCCTGATGCTTTACCAAATATTTCAAATTCCTTTATTAAGTGTTTAAAGGAATTAGGATCTTCTATAAAGTTTGTGCAATCATCTGCATGCTGCAGCATTTTCACATCATCTTTTAAATTTGGAACTTTTATACTAACTATTTCTTTGTTGAGTTTTATGCTGATGCTTAGCATTTCAATTGCTATTACGTACAATAGCATAGGTAGTGGGCATCCTTGCCTCACTGATCTTAGGATTTCGAATTTGTCCGTCATGATCCCATTTTAACCTGTACTCTCAAGGTTATGTTATTGTACAATATTTTTGTCCAATTTCGGAAATTGTCTCCGAAGCCGAATTTTTTAAAAACTTTTTGTATATAGTTATGTTCTAATCTGTCAAAAGCTTTTTCTTGATCGAAAAGTACCATGGCAGCTTTTCTTTTGTTTTCTTTTAGATAATCTATAATTGTTTTTATATTTAGAACATTATTTTGTATATTTCTCTTTTTAGGTCCACATGTCTGGTGTATATTGATAATTTTATCCATACCTTTTTTATTGTTTGCCAGAATCTTACTTAAAATCTTATAATCCATATTTAGGAGGGAGATGGGCCTCCAATTTTTAAGATCTTCTCTGTCTCCCTTTCCTTTATATATTAAAGTTATAACTCCCTCCCTCATTGTTTCTGACATTTTATTATTTCTAAGTAAAATATTATTGTATAACCATTCAAGTATGGGCAACAACTCTCCACAGAATTTCATATAGAAATCCGCAGAGAGTCCATCTCCTCCTGGTGATTTCCCTTTATTTGCAGTTTGTATACTTTCTTTTATTTCCTCCTGCGAGATGAAATCATCACATAAGCTTTTATGTTCTGATGATATCACCTCGCAGGGGATACTTTCCAAATATTCATCGATTGTTATTCCTGCTATATCCTGTGTTTTATATAAATCTGAATAAAAGTCTTTAATGTAGTTCATAATTTTCTTCGGATCTGTTGTTAATTTATTTTCAGCTATTTTTAATTTATCCAATGTTCCCCCCCCTTCTTCTCTCTTCTCTTTTATATAGACCTTCTGCCTGTTTATATATTTGTGTAAGTTTTCCAGCCCTAATTTCCTACCTCTCATTTCCTCCTCTATGATTTCATCTAATCTCTTTTTTAGTTTGTTTCTAAATCACTACTATTTGTTAATTGTAGTTGAAATTTAATAGACTCTTTTTCCCACTTTAATTTCCTACTTTTAATATTTGAAAATTTAATAGATATTTCTTTAAATTTCTTTTTTAGGGTTTCCCATTCCATAATAATGTCTAAATTTTATTTTTGTTTAAAATCTTCTATTTCCTTTTTTATTTCATTTACAAAATTTATATCTTTTAAAAGTGAAGTATTAAACATCCATTTTCCTTTTCCCCATCTTTCTTTAGTTTTTGTTTCTATGGTCATGAATATAAGTTTATGGTCCGAAATTTTTAAGATAGATATTCCCGCTTCTTTGTGGATTTTTTCATTAAAATTTATACATAAAAATTTGTCTAATCTACTCCATTTATTAATTTTATATTCATATGTGTATTCTTTCCGTAAAATATTTAATCTTCTATATACGTCCACCAGTTTATGTTCTTTTAAAAATTGTTCCATATCGGGTTTAATTCTTAAGTCATTTGATGTTAATTCCCCTTCCCTGTCAATGTCTTCTCCTATCCAATTGAAATCCCCCCTAAAATGACATTCTCCATTGTATATTTTTCTAAATATTTTGTTAGTTTCTCTAGAAAAAAAATTTTATGCTCCCTATTGGCTGGCATATAAAATTTGTAGGCTCCCTATTGGCTGGCATATAAAATTTTATAAAATGTGTGTTTTTCAATCATAATATGTAAAAGCCTTCCTTTAAAATAACTACCTTCATTTATTTTTCCCCAAAATATACTTCTTTTATTTTTTATTAAAATGGCTACTCCCCCTTTTGTCATTTCCTGTATAATCATTCGTTAAAAGAATACCGTTTAAATGGCTTTCACATAATGCTTTAATTTCATTATTAAAACCGTTATGTGTTTCTTGAAAAAAGCATAATATCATAGTTTAAATCTTGTAGAAATTTAAGTAGTCTATTCCATTTACATTTATTGACAGGACTTGTAAGTTCATTCCTTCCATTCCTGTCTCTTCCCAGGGTGTCGCATTGATGGTTATACCTCTATATAATTATTGTATCTTATGAAAAAGATTATATTAAATTTTTATTATCTTAAATTATATTGAAATAAGTTAAAAATAAGTTAAGTGGGGGCACTGGTCTGCCCACCCCCCTGTAAAGAGTTGTGTGTGGTTTCATTTCCTGATGTTGATGTTAGGTTATTTTCATGTAGTGTGGTATTCGGTTCACTCGTTGTTCCGGTCATAACGGTATCTTTTGTGTTTTCAGTGCTGTAGTCTGTTTCCGTTCCAGTCTCTGTCACCATCTCTGTTATTTCCTCCTCATTTTCTCCCTTGTCACTCTCACTGTCCATTTCCCCATCTGTTTCTTCTTCTTCTCTTATCTTTTTTGGTTTAATCTTTCTTTGCTGGGTGGGTTCTTTTTGTGGCGATGTCATCTTTTCTTGCGGAGATACAGATTTCGCTTTCCTTTTATGTCTGTTCATTTAGGTAGAGGTGTCGACGTTAAAGTTGTTATCCCCATACTTTCATTTTCTTCCTCTTCTTGGATTGGTTCGATCTCTAGTCCTTCAAATCTGTTCTTTGTATAAATTTGGTTCTCTTTAATTGGTGTTGAGATTTTTCCAGTCTTGTTTGGACTCAAAATCTCTTCCCATTCTGGGGTTTTCTGCCCTTCTTCAATATTTGTTAAGTCCATTTCTGGTAGTGTCTGTATCTTACTCTCTTCTGTTATCTGCCTGATGAGTTCCAGGATTTTTTCTTGGTCCTCTGTGTGCTGTTGTTGTTGTTGTACCTGCAAATGTTTGTTTGCGGCAGCTTTGCTTGCATAGGTTTCTGCTTCTGGTGTTATTATCCCTTTACAGTCTCTGGGGCCATGTCCTGTCTGGTGGCATTTAGGGCACATTCTGTCATTTTCACACCCTTTATACCTGGATTTAAGCCCAACTCCTAGCACATAGAAGAAAACCTGTATTTTCTTGGCATCTTCTTTGTCCACATAGATTAATCTATTTCCAGATTTTATGGTATGGGGGCAAAGCCCCACACAGTTGCCATCTTGTGTATAATCACCCTTGCCCCAAACCTTTTTTAAATCTTTTCTGCTAGCGCACTGCTCTCCACTTCCATTGGGAGTCCCATTATATGGATTTCAGTTGTCCTGGGCTCTATCTCCCTTATAAAGGGAGGAGTTTTGGTAACCTGGACCTGCATACCTTTGATCTGTATTGTATCTGTCTCAATTAAATTTCTTCTTTCTTTTGGGTTGAGTACCAACTTGTTGATACCTCCATTTTGTAGTGCGTCGATTTTCCCTATATCTATGCCTAGGGTATTGAGCGCCATCAATACTTCCCCTTGCCTCGGGATCAGTTGAATATCTCCAAAATCTAGCATTTGGCATCCTTCAAACACAATTCGTACAAGAATAGGTATTCCTGAGTCAAAGAAGTCAAATGTAAAGAATAGCTTGTTAGGTTGACTTTTATATGATGTTCTTAACACAGTAAAATAAAAACATATGGCCATTAGTGTCTAGCCTTATTGTAAAACAAACTCGCACGGTTTCCTAGCCGACTTAAATATACAGCTTTGTGTACTGACCGTCAGTTTGACAGGTAGGATTATGGCTTCTTAGTATGCCAACACTTACCTACTGAAACCCTGACTGCTGATAAATAGACTTATTCCGACGACCTTAATTGTGTTAATTATTTAAGTTAATGTAACAATTGTTTCCAGTATGGTTACTATACTTTGACCCTTAGCTTATTTATACTTACAGTTATAAAATTGCAGTGTAAATCAATATATCTCATAATTCTTAAACGTCAACCGATTTTTATAAATAAGATATGTGGTCCTACGTTTTTGATACTGATAGTAACATCGGAGTAATCAATTATTGGATTAAAATATCAAATGAAAAAGTTGACATTTTATACTGAGTCTCGATAAGTACAGGTAACGGATGTTTCTCCTCCATTACCTGTCTAATTGGGGTGGCTTTAACATTTTTTGTTTGTTTGTTTGTTTTGGGGCACCAGACAGATGCTCGCCCCCCCCCCCCCACTTGTCCAAAAAAATGGAAAGTGTTTTTATGCATGTGTTTTCCCCCAGGTGTGTTGTATGTTGTTTTTTTAAGAAAAGAATTCCGATAAAAAATGTATTTGAAAAATATTTTGACGGGGTATTTGTTTGATTTCCTAGTGTTTTCTACAGGGTGGTTCTTCTTAGTTGGTTTCTATCACCTAACTCGAAGTCCCATTCCTGATTTTCTAGTTGATCTTGGCTAGAGGTCACCTATATTCCGTGTGTGCCATGTGTATATTACTATATGTATGTGTGCTATATATAGTTTTCTTTGTAGGGATAGCCAGTTATTCAAATTTTAACCCAGTTGTCTTACAATCTTATATTTTATTAATGGTTATATTTATTTCAAATTTGGAATTTGGCGAAGAAACGGTGGACTATTGGTTTTAAAAGAAAGAATAAGCTGTTGTTTTATGTGTGTGTTGGTCTGTGTCGTTCTTCGCTTAAATTAATGATTAGGTGAGATGGGCTCGAGCAGGGGTCTACACTTTTTTTATTTACTGTATTTCTTCCTGCTCGAGTTAGTCCGCCTTTATTTATTTAAGATTATGTTCAAAAACAAACAAAAGGTAATTTTCATATTTATTTCCCGCTAAATGGGGATAGATACACAGTACGTCGGCTGTGTAACAGAGACAGAGTGAATTAGGGCGAGAGTATATACGAGTAGTTATATTTTTGTGTTGTACGCCTGAGTTTCCCACCTGGGGATATTTCCAAAACTCTTTCACGGTCCTGTTCACTTCGCGTAGCGCCATGTGACGTAGCCCCGTGACTTCATTATCGCGTACTTCCCCCATTAGGGATCCCTGTCCCTCCCTGTTTTTCTCATTTCCTATACCCATTAAGAATGAGAATATGAAGAACAAAATGAAGGAAAAAAGGTTTCTTTAGGTTTAGGAAGTTATCTGACTGGAAGATTTGAGAGTCATAATAATAATTTATGTGTGGGACATTTCTACAAATATTCAGTTTTAGGAAGTTATATGATTGGGAGATTTTTATATTTGCTTGTTAAATGTTTGAAATTTAAATTGCGATTGAAATTAAAAAATTGAATTTTGTTGTTTTTTTCAAATTTTAATTTTATTTCCCTATCACTATGATCTGGCCACAAGCTTTCATTGTGTCTACACTATAGTCAGTTATTTTATATAGTGTTTCTTTGTCAAATCTCCCATCTAAGTATAGTAAGTTTTCTTTTCTATATATGTCGTTCTTACTAATGTTCCCTATAACTCTTAGTCTTTCTACATTTCTTTTCTCGCACTGAGTGATAACATGATGTTTGCTAAAAATAGTTTTTATACACAGTGGACAATTTGGCGGTATTGGACCATATGCCCTGGCACTGTAACCTCTCCCGTCAACCATGCATCATGCATGTATTTTTAAAGCAGAGGCTTTGTATTTTAAGGGAGCATATTTTAACCCAGTGCCCCCATGCTCTTTGCCAATTAATATATAGCTTATTTTCTTCTACATTTTTTTTTACTTTTTTGTAGTTATTTTCCTTGTACATTTGTATGTCAGTTTATCGTCTAGTTCCCATTGCTCTTTATTATCTCTATACATCTGTAGTAGTTGTTTAATATATCTATATCTTCTAGGTATTTCTAGTCTTTTTACAAGTTTATTATTTTGATAGATGTCTCTTCTGTTTCTCATAAGAAACCCAAACCAATATACATATATCCGTTCCCACGGTTATTCTGGCTCTGTATTTTCTAAAATCTATTTAGAATATTAGCATGCTTAATTAACATTCGATTCGGCATTGCTAGTCCTCCTTTTTCCCTTGCTTTATATAAAGTTTCTTTTTTCATATAATGTGTTTTAAAATCCCAAATATAGTTAATGATAGGTTTATCAATTTTTTGCAATGTTGTATTATTAATGTCGTTTGACTTTAGTATATAACTAATATTTGTATATATGTATGTTTTGGCCACTTGGGCCCGTTCCATGAGGCAGAGTGGCGTAAGTGCCCAGATGTTCACATGGTTGTCTATTTTTTCTCTCATTTCCTTACAGTTTGCTTGCTCTTCTCCTTTTCCGAAATATATACCTAGTGCTTTGATTTTCTCCTTGATCTGATGGGGGTAATCCAGAGTGTTTTCCCCTACAGTTTCCTATTTTTAGTAATTCCGTTTTTTCATGGTTGATTTTTGACCCCGAGGCTTTTCCAAATTTTTCAAATTCCTGTATCAGATATTTATAGGAATTAGGGTCTTTTATGAAGTTTGTACAATCATCGGCGTGTTGTAACATCTTTGTTTCCTCTTTTATGTTTGGAACTTTTCTGCCTTCAATCCTTGTATTTAGTCTTATATTTATACTTAGTATTTCTATTGCTATTACATATAATAGCATAGATGGAGGGCATCCTTGCCGCACTGATCTTTGGATTTCAAATTTCTCAGTACTAGCTCCGATGACCTGCACTTTTAAAGTTATTTTGTTGTACAGGATTTTGGTCCATTTTTGGAAATTGTTTCCAAAACCTAATTTTTCTAGCGCTTTTTGTATGTAGTTATGCTCTAATCTGTCCAAAGCTTTTTCCTGGTCAAAAAGTAGCATGGCACCTTTTTGACCACATTCATTTAAATAATCTATAATTGTTCTTATACTTAAGATATTGTTTTGAATAGCTCTACCTTTCGGTCCACAAGACTGATTTTTATTAATTATTTTGTTCATTCCCTTTTTAAGCTTTTCTGCTAGTAGTTTACTTAGTATTATATAGACAGTGTTTAGGAGAGAGTGGCTTTAACCGGCTATAATATCATTTCCGTGAATGTGTCACCTAGTTTATGATTACTATACATTGACCTTTACATACAATACAATCATGTATAGTCCTATGTTTCATGTGTAGCCTGTTTGTAAACAAACATTCCCATTCCGAGATTAATATATGACTCTGAGTACTGACCGTCAGTTTAACAGATAGGATTATGGATTGTTTGCATGCCACCATCCTACCTACTAAAACCGTCATTGCTGATATCTAGTCATTTTTTAACAGATACGTTGTAATTAATTGAGATATTTCTATCTACTAATTCACATAGTAATTGTTTGGATTGCGACGACGTTAGGCAGCAATGCTAACATAAATTTTGATGTTTATGTGAACGCTGCTGTTTCGGAAACTAGCGAATTTGGGCGTCTTGTCGCATGCAGTTTTTTTTTTTTTTGTGGCAGTTAAAAATAGGGCCTAGCCGTTTGTTAAATAGCAGTTCAAACAGAATTTATGCATTAAGATTATGGCCTTTCACCATAAAACGGATAATGCCATACAGCCAACTATTTCCTTTTCGGTTTAAATGAACTTATCAGCTGCAAAGTATTTGGGCCTAAATTGCCTGTATTTGCAGAAAACGATACGGTCGTTATCTTTCAATCTCGCAGCCAATAATTTGTTTACTGTTATATTTCTTAATACAATATTCGGAAACTGTCATACCCCTCGGACACCCTAGGGGTAGAATATTTCCAACGATCACTTTCTTGATACCTTTTTGTATCAATTCATTGCAGATTTTCTCAATATTATTGGATACGTGGACACAAGATAAACTATGAGTTAATTCGTTTCCTCCTATTTGCCAAAATACATAATCAAATGTTGGTTGAATTTGTAACGTTACCAATCTCAGATTGTTGTCTGTAGTGCCACCACTGAAAGCGCAAAATTCTGTTTGTACCCCAGCTATATTTACTGGGCATTTTTCCATGTTCTCTTTACAAAATGTAAAAAGATGGGGAATAATACTATGTCCCAAAACGAGCAAGTCTGCCATGTCAAACACAGTTCGTACAAGAATAGGTATTCCTGAGTCAAAGAAGTCAAATGTAAAGAATAACTTGTTACGTTGACTTTTATATGATGTTCTTAACACAGTAAAATAAAAACATATGGTCATTAGTGTCTAGCCCTATTGTAAAACAAACTCGTGATGGGTATAAGACTGTTTCAAGACTACATAATTCATATGGCCGTTCTTTTGTCTTTACCTTGCTTCCCTTCTGTCATTGGACGATTTGGTACAGACACCTATTTGATGATAGTAAGTTATTCACACTTTCCTGTTTTTACTAGATTGGGCCGAGAAAGGGAGATGGAGCGAAGGTAGGTAGATATGTAAAATGTTGGATAGGAAAGAAAGAAGAGTATAACAGATGTTGATGTACAGTTAGTCAAGTAATATCTGGTTTATTTTCATGGAAATATTGTTTTTAAAATTGTATAACACAAAATAGCTATTTTCATTCATTCACATGGAAAGCTAAACTCAGACATGAGAAAATGGATAACTAAATTGTGACAGATAGATGTAGATATATTTGCTGGGTTTTTTAATGTGCCGCAGATGCCTCCAAAGAAAGAGAAGAGAGAGAGCTACTACTTTCCAGTTCTTTTCTCAAAACGAATAAGGAGTTGTCATAGCTCTTACAACCATACCGTTTGTAAACGAGACTGATTTGAAACCTTAACGTGTCATTTATAATGATTGCAAACTATCTTAATGTCTTTAGCATTTTCATACCTATATTCTACGTGATTGTAGGGATGCAACAGAACTGGGAAAGGGTGAATAAATGAGGAGATATCGAACGAAAAAGAGGAAAAAAGATAAAATGTAAACATTTGTGTGCAGAAATTTTCTTTTAATTAAAACTTTCAAAATTATTCGCAATACGTCTTGACATTAGGAGTGAGATGAAAGCTTCATTTCATACTTCATTGCTTTATTTAAAACATGGAACTTTTGCAAAACCTAAAATGTTAATCAAATAAATTGCTTATTGGCATAAAGTATACTTAGCAGAAATTTATTTTGTTTAAACATTTCCCTAAACAAGGACATAAGATATAATAAAAAAAAGAAATTGTCCAATTATTGTTGACAACCTAACAGCAAGGAGAACTATAGTATTATCATTAATCCTCACTAGAAACAGTGAAAAGTATCGAATTAAACAGTAACTATATCAGTTGGGTGCTAACAGCCGTACTTCTCTGTAAGGACCAGGAAAAATTGGTGAAAGACCAGGTCTACTAATTGGCAGGAGGACCAAGAGGACCACGAGCACCAGGAATACCAGGCAAACCAGTAGGACCAGGACGACCCTTTGGACCAGAACCTCCAGGAACCCCAGGCACTCCATCACGTCCACGAACACCCTTCGGCCCTGGAGGACCTAGAATGCAATTTAAAAAATTCACTTTTAACACTCCTCTGGATCAACGTACTTACATAAAACACAAGACTTGAAAAAGCGTTCAAAATCGTTTCTAAAATAAAATAGCAGATCTCGGTATTTAAATTTACTCGTCAAAGTGGCGTTGTTATTTTGAATACCATCATCAACATTATAAAGAAGTTTGATCCCAAAACCTGATAGATTTCTATGTACGATGGAGTTCGGGACTGAAACTGAAATCTATATATAGAAATCTAATACTTATACATGAGGTGTTGATAACTTAGAAAGACAGAAAACCTGGTAGCCACAGGAATAAATAATTCATGTAGCATAGACTAGATTTTAGGAATAAAATAAACGAAAGTATATAATAAGATAGGAGACGAAATACACTGCTCTGAGTGCGCTTTGTTATTATATGCGCCCACCGCCCATTATATCTTCCTATTTTGGATAACGTGGGTACGTAAGAAAGCTTGCCAGTAGCTTCTCGTGGGTCGGTGATTACTCCCGGGATTTTCCAGGGTTCATCCTCCACTAGTTATACTGGCCGCCATGTATAGCCTATCCTGTGCTGAAAAATGGTGTTAAACCCTACAGTAATAACAACACCAATCTCTTTTTGGAGGCGTTTTCTTACCTTACGGTAACTTAATCTTTAACTCTTATCTCTTTAGTTTCTGTCAGGGGTTGGTATAGCATGAAAATGAGGTAACATTTCGATCAAGGTCAGGACATTTTATCTCATGAATTAATACATGTAAATGTTAAATAGCAGGCTTAAATTTATAGACAGAGAGATAGATCAGTACCTATACAGGCGTACTGTTAGAAGAAAAATAACACAGTGCATAACTTACCTTGTTGTGCCAGAATTAAATCGAGCATGGACACAAGGAGAAGAAGAATGACAATTGTTTTCATTTTTCTTCTGTGTTTGTCTGAAACAATTGAGACTTTCATGATTATTTTTAAGTCATTTAATATCTATAATTTTAATGATCCATCTGTAGCGACGCTCACTGGTAGTAAGCGAGAAAATGAAGATTTAACGTTGCATATTTGTGCTCCTCCCACGCAATCAATGCATTTGCAAGATTTTGTTTTAGAAGGGAAAGCTCCGTTTATCTAAAGAGATTGCGAAACATTAAACAACAGGAAGATAAAGAAACAAACAAATACACAAAAAGAGGTGTAGTTGCATATGGCACAAGGACGTATTCACCAGACCTTTACGCATGCGTGAAGAACAACATTCTGTCGGGTCATGGAAAGACAAGGATTCGACCGTTGATTTTGACTATATCAAAATTATGCAAAATAATATTAATTAGCAGTGAGCAAGATACATGGTATGCTTTTGTCCAAAGCTGCTATGTTTAACTGAGAGAGAATGCAGCTTTGGAAAAGAAAGTAGATGTTATTGTCCAAACGTTTTATATAACAGATTGGACGGTTGAGACAGGGATAGATTTGCACATTCTTGTTCAGTTCACCTAGAGTTTGTTGAATTGGCTGAAATTATTAATGTATTTCTCCGTAATATTCCAATAAAAATAAACTTCGCTCAAGAAAGTTTTGGGGAGACTCACGATATTTCTTAAACATTAACATACTCTATGTAAAACCGTTAAAAATGTGTGTCACAACAGTGAAATAGTACTTTCAAGATATACCAGTGTGTAAGAAGATGTAACTGCATGACGTGAAAGAGAGAGGACCATCCTAATGTAGTGCCGTTTGTAGCCTTATCTCGAGTTGCTTTCAATTATGAATAGTTCAAAGTTTGTGCCTTCACTGACACCAACTAGTCTCCCAGTGGGATTTTATATCGTGACAATATGGACAGCTGTGCTTAGCTACTGAACTTTGACACCGATGATGAACAAAATATGTCAGTAAAATTGATTATTTACTGGATAAGTCCACTGCCCAATCAGAAAGGGATGTATGGCATTGCAACATATGGTAATGAAGACAGCGGCTGATGCACAGATGGTCATAGAAACTGACGTGAAAATCGTTATTGTCTCTGGAAATATTTAAAATATCCACAACAAATGTAATATTAATAAACACCACAGATGGAATCCTATTATCTTTACCACAACCTCTACCACATGCCAAATACTAATATTACTCCTGCAACTAACGCCACTAATGCGTAGACTACTAAAAATACTACTATTACTCACAGGTTTTCTGCAATGATACATGATTGACTCTTACGTAAATATGAAAGTTTTCAACTTGAGTATTAGGTCTGAGAAAGAATTGCATATTTTGAGTCACCGCTGTGAGTGAAGATGAGTATTGCCTCAATATCTTCTAAAATGTGTTATCAGGCAGTGCTCGCATTACGGCCTGAAATATCCTTAAAATAAAATGTGGACGTATGCCTGTTTTAGTGTCGGATTTCACGAGTAAATGACGCTATGATGTGTTGTCATATTCATTCTTGTTCCGGGCCGCACCCGCAACAAATGACTGTATTACGCACAATGTCTGTGTTAACCAAAACATTCAGCTGTAGCACACAAAAGAAATACATATTTCTAGCAGAGGAATAAAACTTGTCCGCATACCCTAATATATCTGAATGATCCAGACGATATACATGGCGATACATGCAAAGAGGAAATTTAGTTCGACTGGTCCAAGGCAACCTGCTTGTTTTCTTATTTGTGTGTAAATGAAAATACGGTTCAGATTCTGATTAATTTTCCTATTACTATCTGCGAAATATCGGATACATGCTTTAGCAATTGCCTCAGATGTTGAGGAATCTTCATACTCAGCAATAAGTGTTTATGTCAATTGTTTATGTTCCTTATAATATGACCAGTAACACCTCAGTAGGTTTGTAGCAATTCGCACTTTAAAAATGGTGTCACTACATATTGTCTTTATGCGTGACATATGGACCTTTTAATTAAATAACAAATTAGAAACCTTTGCTTGATTTTGACGAAATCGTATATTTGAGGTTTCTAAAGAAACAATGATGCACATTAAAAGGAATAAACTAAAAATCAAATGAACATAAAAGCTATACAAAACAATCTCTCGGATCTGGGAGATGACTAGATAACCGAAAATGTTCAATAAATTAATTTTTTCGCAAATGTGTATGTAATCGGATTAGTCTCTGAAATAAAATTGATAAGAATGGTTCAGTGTAATGTATAAGATTCTGGATATTGCATTTTACTCAAGTCATTATTCATTCAACATAAATAAGAGTTTATTCAATAAAACAAATCTAAAAACGAAATTTCAAATCTGCAGGTGCTTTAGTTATTGCACGTTGACATACTCGCATCAAATAAGAAATTGGAGCTGTTAGAGGATACCTGTGCAGTTTCCAGTTTGTCAGCAGAGGATGGAGAGTGCACAAGTATAATCTGTCTATAGGAACCAGGTATACCATGGATTTCTGGGTCTTCTACAGGACATGGTTATGTCTACTCTGTCCTGCATGATTTAGACTTATCCTTAGTTAGTGAGGACATTCATCCCCACATTTATCTGGAATCTTGAGAAGGAACCATCTTACTTTTTTCTCGGTTAGACAAAAGGGCCCAGTCTAGTCCCCATGGTTTGCATTCTATGGTCTTAAAGTAACAGAAAAGTGATAAAACCAACATACTTTATAAATTCAACAAATAATTTATTTCCCTATAATGCAAAGTAAAAGTTTAAAATAACTTACAGTATTGCAAATTAAATTACAGATAGCCCTAAAAGTTCTATCACAATTCCAAAAGTATAGAGTTCCCAATGTACTCCAGTGGTGTTCCAGATAAATTCAAACCTTGAATGTGCTGATATATGAATAACCTGGAATAGTACTGATTTTCTAAAAGTATTGAACCCCATTTTGTATAATTTCAACAGGCGTTTCTTGCGGTCAAATTTGTCAAACGCATCACTGAAGTCCACTACAATGACACCACTTTCATCACATGTTGTAATCTATCATGGATCCATTAAGACAACCGTACGAGCTGAGACTAACATTTGAGTTTCGTTCTAAATCCAAGCTGGCATGGGTACAATAGGTGATTTTTGTCAAGGCATGTCTTAATGTCAATGCTGACTTTGGTACAATAGGTGATTTGTGTCAAAGTAGGTCATAAGGTTAGACACAAGAATGTGTTCCAGAATTTCATAGGATATACAAGTTAGAGAAATTGGACTGTATTACTCTAATTTGGTTTTTGGACCTATTTATAGTAAGTGATGACCAGAAACATTTTTCCAATCTGTTGGGACTGAATCAGAGGAGGTAAACATGCTGCAAAGGACTGGGTTTTTAAGGATGCAGAGTGTTAGGATGTCATGACTGCTTTGACTGTACTTAGATTTGAAAGCTGCTTAACCACGTCTTCAGTGGTGACAAAATATTGTCAATTGATGGCTTTGTTCAATTTCTCGGAAGTGCACATTTTTCTAAGCTTAAATGAAACTGGTATTGTGAAGATTGAACGATATGTTTTGTTTGTTTTGTTTTGTTGCTGTTGTTGTTTTGTTTTGACATGCTTTGCTTGAGGCATATTGACTTTCACTGAAGTAGATGTGTTCCTGTGAGTTTTATTTCTACACTGTATGCGAATATCCAAAATCTGTTATTAGGTTTGGTGTCTTCTCATCCGCTTTTAAAGGGCTCGGCTAATAGTTATCAGCTTGCCTTTTGATCTTGAAATCGATGAAAAATATTTAGTGGAAAATCTTTTATGTCTGAAAGCCTCTTGGTGCTTCACCAATATTACAAATACGGCTGACAGTAGTCTAAATAATTGATTTTTCCACGTCTGCCAAAACATAAATTGGATCATATATAGTTGCAAATAAATATTGTCATAAAATCAGACATTTAATGATGTACGTAATAAAATACATTAGGTACGCGTGGAAAAATATACTGCCGCCAAATAAAAAGGCTTACATTATGATTTTGATTATAGACCATCTGTGCAACTACGCCTCAAGCCACATGCAGGTACCTAACCACACAAGTTAAATAACAACTGTCATTAATATTATCGCGGATCGTTGTGGTTATGCTTTAATGATTTCCAGTTTAAGGTAAATTCTGAGAACAATATCAACGATGATATATAAAATATATAAAACCAAACATTGTTCATGCATAATTTGTATCCGAATGCAAACATAATAAAGTATTGTCTGTTATTCCATAATGCACCAGACACAGGTTTACGATATTCATAATACGCACGTATGTTGCATGAATATTTATGGTATATGTGTGTCTGCCTAAATACCCTTCCGTAGGTTTGACCATCTGTCTGTCTCTGTCCGTATGTCTTCATGCAGATATAGTTAATCAATTGAAATTGATAAGGTCTTAGCATTATTATATATTGTCCCAACTGTAACAATACTGATTGGCTACAAACTATTGAAATGCATCATACAACGTACCTTCTACTTCTTTTAGCTCATGATCACGATTTAGTAACTCATATTTTCGATTTAATAAATCATCTTGACTTAGTAACCCATGATCTCGACTTAGTAACCCATGATCTCGATTTAGTAACTTCTGAGTCTGACCTATCTAAAATGCATTTTATTTAATGAATTTAAACATGAACATAGCAAGATATGCCATATAGAAGGTAAAGGATTAAGACAAAAACCATGACCTGCAAGGTTCTCCACGCTTGACGATGCATGAATTGTAAACAGATAAGAACATATGTCGGTTGACAGTAAGTTTTAATGACCGAACAAATTTTGAATAGTCTTGGTGAAGACTATCTTGGTTCAACAGTAGCATTTAGGAACATAAGATCGAAATTAGAATTGCACAGTACTTCCTTCTAGAGCGATTCGTTGCGAATGCGAATCATTTGGAAAACTGGATACTTGCTGTTTACAACTGTTCATGACCTGTGGAAGTGCATGCTTGTTAGAAACATGTGCGATTAGGTACATCTATTTGACTTTTACCATATGGTGTGAGGGATTGAAAGAGTTAGATACGTTGGTGTTGGTAATAAAAGCAAGTGGAGTGGAAAATAAATTGTGTGCACTTTCAGCATATTCATATCCCCAAAGAGGTGATTCGATTATAATAAGTGAACTGCAATTTGTCTAAGTATGACATAAAAAATGGTAAATATATCTCCAGATAAAAGAAAGATGTCTGGGAACACGAGTGTTAATGTGTTTTTGAAGTTTTAATGGAGTCAGTCTGCCGAGTCGCAATGGATAATGTATTCATTCTCGAGTGGCCGAAGGAAGAAACGAGTTGTAATAAAGACTGGTATTAACTTGTTTATATTAAGTAACAGCTGGGTGAATCAGAGGAGTGAGATCGGGAGATGTGCTGTAGGGAAGTGTGAGATAGGGAGGGATTGAATCAGTTGTCGTTTTATTAAAATATATTTTAATAAATCTGTGTTTTTGTCGGCTGGATTCAAAACTTAATTCTCGATGTAGTGCTTCAGTAGATACTTATTTCGTTCCACAAGTCACGATAATGGCTGCCTCATGCTGTATTATTGTTTGTTTGTTTTCGTTTTTTCATTTTGTTATCTGTTCTCGGGGTAATATGCGGTTAATTTTGATTTAGTAAGCTGTGATTTCGACTTAGCTAGAAATCTCGGCTTACGAAACTCATGATCTCGGCATAAGAACTCGTAGTCTCGACTTAATAAATCGCTATGTCGATGTAACACCCCACTTGTAAGGGAATTGGGTTGATTGGCGGATAGTACCTTCTTTCAAGGTGTCCGCTTTATTCGGTTCTCGTTATCTAGGAGATGATCGCCCTCGGTGTTGTTGCCCGGATCGAGTAAACTTTTAGGTAGAATAAATAGAGATCTGAGCTGATATAGAGAACATAATGACCCGAGCCCCTGTACATAATGATCAAAATGTAATCAATTACATAAACAATGGTGATAATACAATACGTTAGGAAGATACACTTCTTTTTGGAATAAATCTTTCATCGAATTTCAAAACACAAATATATTTATAAAAATAGCCGATCTGTGTTACTGATAGAATTAGTTCATCATACGATCAATTGAACAATCGAATTCGTTGCCTTGTACAATTGCATAACCTGCTTAGCTCTGGTTCACTCTAATTTCACTGCAGCTGTTCTCTATCTTTCCGCCTTTGGCCTTTCTTCTTCTCTCCCAACCTCCCTATTGTCTAGCCTCCTTTCGGCCCTCAAACTTTATGTGGGTATGTGGATATGTAAGCATGTAGATACACAGATACTTGGATACGTCAGTGCGTAATTACATCTGAGGATACGTCTGGGAATACGTCTGAAGAGCTATTTTCCCCTTTTAAAACAAACAGAAAACAACCTAAACTTTCTGTTGGTTATCCTACTGTGAAGAGAACATTACTCCCCTCTCGTTATCAGATAATACTATCGGCATTCAAAGAGAAACATAAGGCTATTTAGTCGGACCAAGCATGGCAGACCGAAACAATCCTATACTGTACTTCCTAATGGCTAATTCATCACTCCCATTAACAGCACACGAGACATACCAGTTCCGTTCTAGTCTCAATTATACAAATGAATGAACGAAATTCATTATATGGCTGAACTACCTTATGTTCAGCGAATACACACATTCAAGTCTTTACATACATTAAATTACACTTCATGGCTTAACAACGTTAATTTCAGTCAATATGTACTCAAGTCTTTATCATACGTAAAATTACCTAAGACCGGTAAATTCACACGGATTCTCGTAACTCATATCAACTAAAGTAATACCTGCAATTCTAAGAACCTAGTTCCTATACAAACAAGACGACAAATTCAAACAATCGACAACCTTATATAAAGAAGATTATTGTACGATTCATATAGATAAATTGAACACAGTTACACTCACATCAAGATAATTGATCAACGAATTTAAATTAATAAATTCATGCAAATATTTTCAAATAATTCAAGCAAATCATTATATTGGTATAAACGAATCTTATGAATCTGACGCAAATACCTTTGTGCTTTCAACCGTTTCTCGCTTCTACCGCCAAAATTGTGTCCGTCGACCTTCCAGACATCCGATCCCTTGGACAAATGTTTCAAAAGAGAATTTCCCCTGTACCTTTACTCTTGCAGCAAAGATTAGACTATTTAGATTTCCTGCAAGGAAATTTCGTTTGGGAAACACGCCCCAATTTAGCGTAACCAATCAGGATTAAACATATTTACCGCCTTTTATAACTAGGCGCAAAAATTGCGGTCAGCTTTCCTTAGGTTTTCGAATAACTGTTTCTGGAATAATAGTCCGTCTCGCGGTTAAGTAAACGAATGCTTAATTGAAAAATCTCTACCTCTACCGACCAGACATTAGAAATCATTGCAGTATAGCGATTTAACAAGCGCCTGTCCCCATAAATCTAACTAATTGTTTTCTGGCCTAAACTAATGTGCTTTTCGTAGATCGACAGAAATTTGTCCCCACACAGTCGACTTGCTCAGTTCGACTAAGGAACACAAGAACTCTAGATGTTTGAGCGAGAGTTTTCACCATAGCTGTATCTTTCTTTTGTGGACAACTTTTTAATTTCAAATAAAAATGTTCTTTTGAATACAGTCCTCAGTAAATCTGGTTATTTATTCCGTGGTATCAAGCAGGTCGTCTCTATAAGCAGCCAAAACATGATCATGTTCGATGTTAGTTATCAGTACCTTAGGACACATAACTGTACTCACCTTTTCCAGAAAATCATATTGTACCTTTAACAAATGAAATCTGTGAATGAGTCAAATGGTCAAAATAAATACCTCTACACTGGGTAATACATTCAGTCTAACGTGAACAATATGAAATAATGGGACTACCTGAAGTCCACATTCCACAGGTATTTGAACATTGATAAGAGCTCAAAATACCATGGCCTTGAATCATTTGGAATCAAGCAGCTGTATTTGTTTCTTTTACCCAAAACACCGTCTTGAAGAAAATGGTCAAATTAGTGTCTTCCAATGGCGTATCATGATAAATTGGCTTTGATGAAGGCTGCTTATTTTCCCTTATTTACTTTCTTTATTATTACCAGATATTTCTGTTTGGGTACGTATATGCATGGCCCTAATTCTGATCTATTCGGGTTTGAATTCTGAATTTTAAAAACAACACAAGTATACGTTTGTTTCTAATGCCAGAAATACAATTCTGCAATCCTCCGAGGGATTGTAGTAGGTGCGTGTGTGTGTGTGTGTGTGTGTGTGTGTGTGTGTGTGTTTGTGTGTGTGTCGTAGTCAGGTGAAACAATCGCTAGTTAGTAGAAACTTGTAAATGGTCCGGACCGTCTCTCTTCTGGTTGCCTTCCAATCTTTGACATCCGAGCAATCAAAAAGTAGACCAAATATGATGAATCATGCAAGATATATACTCGGACAAATAGTAATAACCAATAAAAAAAACAATTCATTTGGATCCCCTCCCACATTCAAGTTGAGGGAAACGAAAAAGCAGACGCAGAGACAAGAAACTGTCTCAAGGCACCTATTGTTGAAAATAACGCCTTCATTGTCACTAAAATAAATAGCATCATTCATAACAAAATAAATGCAGTATGTCAAGAACACTGGGACAAGGCCACCACAGGTAGACAAATGAACAAAAGAGAAAGGAAAAACAATTACGCACATCAATAACTCGTCCTTCAAAAATCCATACGATGTCACCATAATAAACAGGATAAGATCAGTAAGAACCCTATTGGCAAGATCTTTAGCAAAAGATATCAAATGTGCCAAAAGAACAAACTGACCCCACTGCCCGATTCCGGAAACACCCCAACATGTGCTAAACACCTGCGACGTAGCACATACCCGGAGTTACTAGGGACCAAAAATAAAACCTTAGAGAGGTACATCTAATAACCTCCTGGAATGTGTAAATTAAATAGAAAAAAAGACGGCAAATATAAATTAACGAAAGAATTCAAAACTAAATGTAATGCGTAACCCCATCCACCTCCACCCCATCCGGCTACGACAAAACAGTAATCAGAGTGGTCGAAAGACAGCGCTTTATAGCAACCACTAAACCCAAAACAGTGGCTCGGGAAAAATAACAATATGCTAAGCGATACAAATTCTCAAAACTAATCGAAATTAATAAATTAAACCCACCTCCTTGGATACAACAAAACAAATAGTCGAAATGGTCGAAAGACACAGCCTTATGGATTAAATAAAAACAGTGGCTCGTGAAAAAACAATATTACAAAAACAGATGACACTAATTCAAAACTGACCGAAATGAAAAAACCCAACCCACATCCCAATCTACGATAAAACAAAAAGTCGGAGTGATCGAAAGACATAACGTTATAGCAACGACAAAAACATAAAATAGTGGCTGAGAAAACATTAATATCAAGTTAAAAGCTAAAATAGTACTGATAGTAAGACAATAATAATAAAATCAACAGAAGGATACCAGTACGACTAAAATTAAGGCCATCAATGTAAACAGATGAAAGCAATCACACAAATAAGGACATCTAAACTAATAAAATAAACCACACAAAATACGCATAATAAAAGCGAAATCAGTCTACAAGCTAATCATATGACCAATCAGGTGAGGAGTACACAGGCAATCAAAATTCAGGAACAAAGGACCAACAGGGCAAATAAGAGCAGTAACAAGGAAAATCAGGACATTTGCAGAAGACATCAAACCGCAAGATACGGGAAAATACGGGAAACAAGTAGCAGAAATAAAGCTCAGGAAAAGAAAGCAAGATCGTAGCAGGAAAAGGGAATAAGACAAGAGTTGCAGAAATAAAGAAAATCAAGAACAACATACGTAGAAAAAACATCATATACAGTACTAAAGAAAACAGGAAAAGAAGCAGACTTTAGGGAAACGAATGAAACCAGAAGAAACTGCCACACAAAACAATTAAAATAAACGCCAAAATCCCACCCTATAGATACGAAATTGCCACCCCAAATAAATAACTTCATGCCTAAACCCAAATATCCCACTTCACCACCACAAAAGAAACACACAAATCTATAACACACATCCAGTATAGCACATATAGAACACCACCCCACTTAAAGCACACACTTATGAAATAGGCTTTCATTGTGACCCAAGATTGCCCTCTTCCGACGAAATACTTTTTTGCCGTGAAATTATATTGATTAGTTCAGTTTACAAATTCATGACGTTCAGACACCCGAATGAAAATTACAAAAATCAACGGCTGCTGAAGCCTCGATAACTCAGAGCATATTTCTGAAAACACGGGTGCGAATAGTACACGAACAATAATACAACTTTTACAAAGTTGGAAAATTTACAACTTAGGAATCTTCAATTCAGATGTGACTCTCACATATTTGGAGGTAGGTTATGGGCTGATCCACACAAAAAAGGAAACTGGACATAGAATTGATACAAATGTACTTACGCTGCTTGAGTGAAAGGTCAGACATTACAAATTTTAAATATTTGAGAAATAATCAAGTCTTATTTTTTCAAACAAAATGATACGAAAACTGAAGAAACTTTTCGTTCTTCTTCTTTTTGTGTCTAAGCTCGATTTAATTCTGGTCCAATGTAAGTTTTGCACTATGTTCCTTCTTTCTAACAGTCATTCTGTATATGTATGGACCCATCTCTCTGTCTATAAATCAATGCCAGCTCTAGAACCATTGACATGATATATTAATTCAAGATATAAAATGTTCTGACCTTGATGGAAATGTTATCTCGTTTGTATGATATATCAGCTCCTGACAGAAACTAAAGACGTTAAAGATAATGATTCCCAGCTACGAGTTCATGAGTCATGAGCAGCAGATTAAGTTGCCGTAAAGAGATAATACGAGATAATACGAGATAAAATTTAGTATAAGCTGCATTAATTATTTATTCTTGTGGCAAATGTTTTCTTTCCAATTCCAGATTTCGTGTACAGCTATTAGATTTTCTTTGGTAGCATTGCTAACTCAAATCTCAGATAGCATTCACTGCAGATTATAAAATAAAACCGTAGCGAAATTATTTTCCGTATTGCATAATCATATTATTTTTTAAATCTTCTTAATTTTCATGAAACAACTTTCCTCGAACGTTTCATAAGCAAAGGTGACGCAAAGATGGCAACCAGTGAGTTCAATGAAAGTATGTTTATCAATGTTTTTTCTTCTTCTGCTTCCAATAATGTGTCGGGGTTCCTCGGGAAGATACTCGCACATGATGTGAACTATGCAAATGTGGTGAGAGTTCCAAGTACAGCTAAAAACAGGTTACAAACATATCTGGTTGGGAGGTAAGTAATCCTCGCGTTAACACCAGATCTGAAAGCATCGATAGATTCGGCGTTGACTAGGTTGGATGGTAGGGAGTTCCAAAGGTGGCTTCCTGATCGAAAGATGTAGTTCTTGTATGCGTTGACTATAGTGAAGGGGGCGAGAAATCTGCGTGAATGTCCTTTAGTATAAGCACCTGTCTGGTGGAGGGATGGTACTTCTGGGAAGAAAACCAGGTGGTGAACGTTGATTTTACTTTTTCGGGGCATGTGGACAGGTTTCTACGAAAAAATGCTGTGGTGCTGTTAGCCTTTCTTTGTAACAGAGTCAACGTGGCTGTTTCATGATATCGTGCTATTAATAGTGACTCCCAAATATTTGACCTCAGATGTCATCGTCGCTTTTGACCATGGGTTGAGTAAACGACTGAGACAATGTGTCTCTTGTCGGTAATACGGATGCCTTCGCTTGTGTCAGAATTGAACTCTATTAGCCAGTCCCTTTCCCATTGTTATAGGCGGTCTAGGTCTGCACGTAATAGATCTGCATACTGTTCCGCGTTCATTACGCTGTACAGCAATCTGTCATCAGCAAAAGGGCTAACTTGGGAGTCGACTCTCAAAGCCTAGTCCTTCATGTAGATCAAGAACAGCTGGTGACATATCAAATTCCCAAATTACGTGTTCAGGTTCTCATAAACAGTAACAAGAAAAAAGTGAAGACATCAAGCTTTGTTAAATTTAACACATCATTTATTTCCCTAAAAAAACAAGGTAACAATGAGGAAAAGAACTTACGCTTTTAAGAATCAAATCCAAAAATAATCCAAGAATAATCCAAGAATGAAAAGTTAGAAGTCCTAGTAATAAAATATTCTAATGAATTTTAGTTCGAGTCCCGACAAGAATCCAAAATGGAAGGCGATGACATATACTGTAGTCAGTGTTGTACGGATGTGTCTACAGTTCTTTGTTGAACCACAGACATTAATATTCCGGTGTTTGAATTTCAAATAAAATTTGGATAAATGTCTGCTCAAGAATTCTGTCTTAGAACTTAAATATTCCCAGGGAAAGGAATTAACAATTCCATAAAATCGAATTTCAACTGAGACTGGTTACAACAGAATTAACACCTTGACGTCTAAGTGTTTAAAAACCCGACTGACTAAATTTTCTATACAGAAAGGTTATATACTAATTTACGAAGCAAAACAGATTCCCTTATGAGGGTCACGTGATCACTCTAGAACAAGATAGAAGCTTTACATTACGTACTCACTGTACAGCCTCGATTTCACTCTATAAATCACACTAAGAATGAATAAAAAAGAAAGAAAAAAAGTTATTTACTTTAACTCTTACTAATTATGTATCAAGGTCAGGAACTAGGTCAGCATTAAGATATAAAGTTCTAATATAAGGTGTTTACGAAAAAACAGTCACGTCAAACTAATTTCTAGAACATTTCAAATTCCAGAAAATAGAATTACATTACAATAGCAGAGTTACAATGCCAAAGTTCTTTCACTGACAATAAAGCATTTTCGCACGCTCAGCAACTTCAATATTCTATTGTGTAATATTATAGAAAATGTATTTGCTAATATAATCAATATAATCAAACAGGTAAGAGAATTACAATCCGTTATAACTCAGAATCAAACCCGTGCAGCGAGTTTTGGCACCAGTCAGCCTCCTCTTGTGCACTAGTGCCAAAATTCACATTCTAGCTTTGGATACATACGTCCATGTATGTTCTCTCTCTCTCTCTCTCTCTCTCTCTCTCTCTCTCTCTCTCTCTCGCATTGACCCAGCCTCCTCTCGTGCACTAGTTCCCAAATTCACATTCTAGCTGTGGATACATACGTCCAAGTATGTTCTCTCTCTCTCTCTCTCTTGTATAAAGGCATCAATTTATCGTTACAGCTTAATGTATGAAAATTACATTTTAGCGTTGCTAACGTACCATTTAAATAAACTACTTTATAAATAATAATTTTAACTTTGCATTGACCCATTGGTATATTAATAGTTTTCCTTCAAAATTGAAAAGAGTGTGAGCTCTTTAAAAATCTATAGTGCATGAGTAAGTTAGATAAAAGTTGACAATATGGCTGAAATGAAAATATACTACCTACAACAAATAAAAACAAAATAAATAAATAAATACTTGAATGTATTGGGAGATATTCGTTAGAAACAACAAAAATGCTCTCTCAGCATGATTTTATAGATGATGTGGACATTGAGAGAAAGTCTTAAAACAGTTTTGATGTTGCACAAGACATCTTAGATAATGAAAATGAGGCCAACACCAATTCAAGGCCGGATTTAAACTTATCAGAGATGGATGATATGGGGAAACGGAAGGGAAATGTGAGAAACATTGAAAGTGTCACTGATGCTGATACCAAAGATGATACCAATGATGATGCTTTCACAGACATCGCAAGCAGAACAAGATTCAGATATAGACAAAATTAATGAAGGCACATACATGCAAATCAAAACCAAATTTGGAACTCTTAATAGAAGTGCCTTCAAAAAAAGATTGAAATCAACACTTGATGTCAAAGGTCTCAGGGATTCTAGGCAAGCTCTCTTTGATCTATCAAAACGGAAGAGATATGATTGTCCTGATGGTCGATTTGTAGAACGTTTACCTCGAACAAATAGTGCTCCTGTGGAGGATAAGTTATCGGAAGATATTTATATTATATTCCATTTCATTGAAGGAGAAAATAATTACAGTGACATGAAAGCATGTATATCTAAATGGGCATTGAAACATAATTATGAAACAAGATCATCACAGCGTTTAAACTACATTCGCATTGATTGTATATCACAAAGTCTGAAAGCTCCGGTCAATGATAACTCCTTACAAAGAACTCATGAAGATGCTGATAGGATGAGCACAATATTTGCGCAGATAGCAATAATGAATGATAAGTTTGAAGAAAAATTCTCCAGATTGGAAAACCAGTTAGGTGATATTATCACACAGACAGAAAATGAGATCCTAAACTTAAAGTCAGACTTAATGGAAACTACGAAGAAACTCGAAGAGGCAAACTCTCATATAGAACAACTGAAATTAAAGGAAGAAAAACTAATCAATGATAACAGAGGAATGTATTTCCAGATGTCATCAATGGCAACCCGGGAAAATGAGATTAAAGAATTATCTTCTCATGTACATCAACATCTAGATGTGATCATGAAAAAGATTAACTGTATTGAGGGAAAGTTAGACACAATTTGTACAAGACACAAACTTTTATACAATCAAACAAAGGAAGTGGTAGAAACGTAGACTTGCAAATGAAAGAAAATCATGGAAATCATGAACTATCAGCATACAAGGAGAGTAGACATGTTATCTCTCCATCTATTGACCAAGAAAATGTAGTACATGGACAAAAAGAAATACACAAAGAGCCTGCTAGAGCTCTTCCAGCAAATTTGCCTGGAAATGGTCCCGCTATGTTTACATTGAAAGATTTCCCGCCACTTTCACGGAATGATCGGACTAACATAACGGAAAATGTGAGTCATAATCAGCGCACAGAAGGAACATCTAACAATGCAAGTACATCAACCCACAATCAGCAAAAGATATTAAGATATGAAGATAGAGCAAACATAAATATAAATGAAAACATAAATAAAGATCAAAGGCAAAACAAATCACCAAATGATCAAAGAATGCTTCCGAATGACGAGGAGAGACAAAATAAGAAAGATACATCGTATAGACATATTGAGACAATTATTACCAGACCAAATCAAAGGAATATAGAATCAGATGTGTTTGAACCAGTTGTAAGAAACAAAATAAGACGCATTCTGCTATCAAATGTCAAATCGAGAAAAAATATAGATGTAGTAAGGACAGCTATCGCAACTCAGTGCAAGGAGGAGGGTGTGACAGTAACATTCGTCCGCCTCATAAAGGAACGACCCCATTGGAATTGATCAAATATATATACATTTCGACTAAATGTACTGGATAAAGATTTTGAACTAATGATGAATAATGAATCATTTTGGAGTTCTGGAATAAAATGTAGGGAATGGATAACAAACAGAAAATGGAGAGAAGGCTACTCACTTGATGAAACGCATGAGAATTACAAAATATATTCCTAATGAGCATAGCCATATGACTAGTAATTGCTTCTTAATTATAATTATGCTCATTATTTCAACATGGAATGTACTTGGTATAATGTCTAGCACGCAGAAACTAATTGAATTGTTACCAGACACAGATATATTTGTTATCACTGAACATTGGCTTTGTACAAAGAATCTGACGTATTTAGATAAATTACATGATGATTTCAAAGTAGTTGCGTTACCTACTGAAGAGATATAACAATGCTATAGAGGTAGTGGCGGGGTTGCCGTATTTTATAGAAGATCACTATGCAAAGTAAGCACCTTACAAAATGAGTTCCCAAATATTATGGCGGTGAAAATCTTAGTGAGAGACTTGGAACCTATAATTTTGATTGCAACCTACTTTCCCTCGTCAACTAGAATTGATGATGCATATGACAAATTTTGTGAAAATGTTTTTGATGTGTATGATAGGTATCCTGCTGAAAATATATGCATAATTATAGGCGACATGAATGCAGATCTTGTGTGTAAAAATCCATCAAGAAGAGATCTTGCTCTCAAAAAAAGAATAGAACAGAGAAACATAGTTGCTACGCTGGTGATAAAACCACATGAACATTACATCACGTACAGATCAAAAGACGTGTCACGAACGTCCGCACTTGATTATATATTAATACCTGAAATAATTAGAGGTGCTGTAAAAAGACACGTAGTAAATGACAAAATTGATTTCTCAATATCGGATCACCTACCTATTACAGCGGCACTTGCAAAAGATATATTCAAGGAAAATAAAAAGACGTGTATCTCCAAGAATGAAATGGAACTTGGCAAATCCATTAGAAATGAGCATGTATAAATCTGATGTTAGTGCATTCTTTAATTTCACCTATGAGTGCAAAAAGGTAGAATATATAGAGAAGTATAATGAATTGATAACTAAGAGTGTAATAACTGCATCAGACCGATATATTCCAAAGTCCGAATTCAAATCGCACTTGAAACCATATTGGAAGAAAAGTGGGCTTGAAAAATTACATCAGAATATGAGAAAAGCGCGCGGAGAATGGATCAAAGCAGGAAAAAATAGAAGCACAGAGTGTAACATCAAAAGAAGATACAAGGACGTGAAAAGAAAGTTTAGAAAGTAACATAGGCTAGAGAAAAAGGTATATAAAGAGTGCATATTTGAAGAGATAGAAAAGAGCGCAGAAATGGGAATAGACGAATTCTATGCAGTCATACGGGAATATAGAAAAGATAAATCGGACATTGGTAATATTGCATTTCGAGGAGTAGAATCTAATACTTTTGATGAATGTGGCAATCTATGGAAACTATATTTTTCTGAATTAAGTGGTACAACAGATGAGGAACATAATGATTGTGTCAAAATGAAGAATATGTACGAAGAAAGCAAACTAGAGACTGATAACATAAAATGTAATAATATTACAGAGGAAGAAGTGTTGCAGCATATCAAGTCTCTAAAAACAAAAAATCACCAGGCATTGATTGCATATCGAATGAGCACTTAAAGTATGGTGGAAAATATTTAATCAGACATTTAACTGCCCTTTTTAATTACATGATCCAGTATGAGTATTTACCTAATGTATATAGATGTGGGATGATTATACCGATATACAAACAAAATGGTAAAGATAAAAAGGATCCGGTGAATTATCGTGGTATAACATTGACATCTTGTCTGGGAAAATTGTTTGAAAAAATATTGATGACCAGAATTCAAAAGTATTTAGACAAAATAAGCTTTCCACATCCTTATCAATTTGGATTTCGTAAGGAGGCTGGAGCTATCTCCGCTGCATTTACTCTTCAAGAATTTTTGATGTACTTTAATAATCATAACTCTAATGTATATGCTGTTTTTCTGGATAACGAAAAGGCATTCGATAGACTGTGGCATTGTGGACTACTAAAAAAAACTAAGAATATTAGGAATTATGCAAAAATATGGAGAATAATCGCCCATCCTAAACACAGTCAAGTGCCTGTGTAGCGTGTAGAGGATGTATATCGAACACATTTCCATTACGGAGAAACCTTGGTCAAGGGCGTGTAGTGTCGGCTTTTTTATTTCTCGTGTACATAAACGACCTATTGAATGAACTAGCAATGACTAATTGCGGGATAACAGTGAATCAGATGAACATACCTGGCATGCTTTTGGCAGACGACACTACTCTACTAAGCTCTACGCTGAATGGATTGCAAATACCCGTGAATACAGCTTATCAGTATGCACAGAAGTGGAATTTGAAATATAACTCTAACAAGAGTAATTGGATGATATTTAGTAAAAAAGATGAAGTGTACTCATCAAATGGAATTACTCTGGGATCACAGAATATTCCTAGAGCAAAAAAAGTGAAATATGAAGGAGTTACCTTTTCACAATCAATGAAAACTAATGATCGTACAGTCCATTCCTACGATAAAGCTAAAAGTGTAACAAACTCACTATACTCAATTGGATTAAATGCAAATGGGATGAATCCTATAGTTTCTGTGAAAGTCTGGGAAAGAGTTATATTGCCGTCTGCTTTGTATGGCTCAGAACTCTGGTTTAATATGTCATATCAGGGCATTGAATCAATGGAGAAAATACAACGATATTTCGCCCGGAGAGTACAAGGTTTCCCTCAAAGATCGCCTATTGGATCTACGACATCATGCTTGGGGATGATATCAATGGAAGCCCGCATAGATAAGCAAAAACTCGTATTTCTTGGTCGCATGTGTAGAACATCAGCAAAAATAACTGCTAAAAAGGTTTTCCTCTGGGTTGTTGGAAATTTGATTTTTGACCCCCAACATAGCTATAACTCTTTTATATATGATATATGATATAAATACTGTACTCAAAAAGTATGATTTAGAAGACTATCTCAACGACTTTATTTTCACTGGAAAATTTCCAAATAAAATAACATGGAAAAACTTAATTGGGACAAGAATACAGATATTTGAGGAGAGAAAACATGAAATGAGTATCAGAAATCCATCAGAGGCATTCGGTAGATTTTTAAAAATTAATCCAGGACTAAAAATGCATCATCTATGGAAAATAGCTTACACTGACTCAAGCAGAAAAATGGAATATGGGACATTAATTCGTATTGGAGGAATGCAAGCAAGACCTGGACTGTGTCCCCTATGTGGCAAAATGAGTCATGACCGTATTTTGCACATTTCGATGAATTCTGCTTTAACCTCAGACGACAGAAACCACTTGATGGAAAGTCTATTTTCGTATATGCCTCCAGTGATTTACCGTGGTTTCTGTGATCAGATCGATGATGTTATACTGATTATACTACTTGGTGATTTAAATGATATATCAGAACGTTTAGAATTTGAGGCATGGATAAATATGATCAGACTATCTACCAAGTATTTCATTAAAATAAAAGACATTATATATTGATTCAATAGAGAACTCACTCAGAATATAAGGAAAGAAATACTTGTACTGGATTGCAAAGCGATTAGGAAACTAACTATTTTTGTTGTGAGGATACATTTTCAAATGTTCTATCGTACATATATCTCTATCTAGTTTAGTAATGATTTTAATTTATTTATTCGTTTGCTATTGGAAATAATTCAATAAGTAACGAATCCACTATTTTTGTGATTCTATGTATTTAAATGCATTTCTTTTTTGTCTTAAAATCTTCAGAAAATGGAGGAATAAAAAAGAATATCATCATCTCTCTCTCTCTCTTGAATAAAGGCATCAATTTATCGTTACAGTTTAATGTATGAAAATTACATTTTAGCGTTGTTAACGTACCATTTAAATGAACCACTTTATAAATTATAATTTTAACTTTGCATTGACCCATTGGTATATTAATAGTTTTCCTTCAAAATAGATGAGATCTTACTGTTTTATATTCAACTATATTGAAGCCACGTTTTGACAAATTATTTGTATTCTTCCACTGAATATAAAATTGTAACAAATGCCGCATTTATATGAAAGAAAAAGATTGGCATTTAACAGGCATAAGGTAGTAATATCCCTGATATATAAGCTAAAGTCGGTACCATTATGAGAAAGGCTAACACAACTGCTGAAAAAGGTGCGAAAATTGCCAGGACGTTTACCCCTTGTACCACCATAGCAAATGGTTTAAAAATAGGTTTAACGAGAGGCGGGGGAGCAGATGAAAGAGTGACGGTGATAGGAATACAAGTGATAAAAGTAGCCCAGAGTTTCTCGTTGGAAAAGTTACAAACATTATAAATCAAATTGCCAACCATTTGCATGAGTTAGCCAAAGAAAGGATCGGCCGCATTGGCTGGTATAACTGGCATTGTAATATGCTGTTTTAACATTGCTCGGAAACATTCAATGCTTAATTGACCGGTGACAATTTTGCTAATTTATGGATTAATTCGCTTGTTCTTTACAATTTAACTACAAGTGTTATATTTTGGTGACAATAGCAAAAAAAACTCAACAAAAGAAAGAAACTACAAGAACAAAAAGTAACTTTTTACACCAGATCGTCCAACTAGAAGAAGAATAATGACAGTAGGTTTGTGAACTATGTATTTAAACTTATGAGATGTGTCGTGATGGTTATAAGACTGTTTCATGACTACATAATTCATATCGCCGTTCTTCTGTCTTTGCCCTGCTTCTCTTCTGTCATTGGACGATTTGGTACAGACACCTATCATATGATAGTAAGTTATTCACACTTTCCTGTTTGTGCTAGATTGGGCCGAGAAAGAGAGATGGAGCGAAGGTAGGTAGATATGTACAATGTTGAATAGAAAAGAAAGAAGAGTAGAACAGATGTTGATATACAGTTAGTCAAGTACTATCTGGTTTCTTTTCATGGAAATATTGTCTTTAAAAGTGTATAACACAAAATGGCTATTTTCATTTATTCACATGTAAAGCTACACTCAGACATGACAAAATGGATAACTAAATTGTAACAAATAGATGCAGATATATTTGCTGAGTTTTTTAATGTGCCGCAGATGTCTCCAAAGAAAGAGGAGAGAGAAAGAGCTACTGCTTTCCAGTTCTTTTCTCAAAATGAATAAGGAGTTCTCATAGCTCTTACAACAATACCGTTTGTAAACGAGACTGATTTGAGACCTTAACGTGTGATTTATAGTGATTGCAAACTATCTTAATGGCTTTAGCATTTTCATACCTATACTCTAGGTGATCGTAGGGATGCAACAGAACAGGGAAAGGGTAAATAAATGAGGAGACATCGAACGCAAAAGAGGAAAAAAGATAAAATGTAAATATATGTGTGCAGAAATTTACTTTTAATTAAAACTTTCAAAATTGTTGGCAATAAGTCTTGACATTAGGATTGAGATGAAAACTTCATTCCATACTTCATTGCTTTATTTAAAACATAGCCTAAAATGTTATTCAAATAAATTGCTTATTGGCATAAAGTATACTTAGCAGAAATTTATTTGGTTTAAACATTTCCCTAAACAAGGGCATAATATATAATAAACAAAGACATTGTCCAATTATTGTTGACAACCTAACAGCAAGAAGAACAATAGTATTATCATTCAGCCTCACTAGAAACAGTGAAAAGTATCGGATGAAACAATAACTATATCAGTTGGGGTGCTAACAGCCGAACTTCTCTGTAAGGACCAGGAAAAATTGGTGAAAGACCAGGTCTACTTATTGGCAGGAGGACCAGCAGGACCTAAAGGACCAGGAAGACCAGGAACACCAGGCAAACCAGTAGGACCAGGACGACCCTTTAGACCAGGACTTCCAGGAAGCCCAGGCACTCCATCACGTCCACGAAGACCCTTCTGACCTGGAGGACCTAGAATGCAATTTAAAAAATTCACTTTTAACACTCCTCTGGATCAACGTACTTACATAAAACACAAGACTTGAAAAAGCATTCAAAATCGTTTCTAAAATAGCATAGCAGTTCTCGGTATTTAAAATTACTCGTCAAAGTTGCGTTGTTATTTTGAATAACATCATCGACATTATAAAGAGGTTTGATCCCAAAACCTAATAGATTTCTATGTACGATGGAGTTCGGGACTGAAACTGAAATATATATATAGAAATCTAATACTTATACATGAGGTGTAGATAAGTTAGAAAGACAAAAAACTGGTAGCCACAGGAATAAATAATTCATGTAGCATAGACTAGATTTTAGGAATAAAATAAACGAAAGTATATAATAAGATAGGAGACGAAATACACTGCTCTGAGTGCGCATTGTTATTAAATGCGCCCACCGCCCATTATATCTTCCTGTTTTGGATAACGTGGGTACGTAAGAAAGCTTGCCAGCAGCTTCTCGTGGGTCGGTGATTACTCCCGGGATTTTCCAGGGTTCTTCCTCCACTAGTTATACTGGCCGCCATGTATAGCCTATCCTGTGCTGAAAAATGGTGTTAAACCCTACAGCAATAACAACATCAATCTCTTTTTGGGGTCGTTTTCTTACTTTACGATAACTTAATCTTTAACGTTTATCTCTATAGTTTCTGTCAGTTGGTATCGCATGCAAATGAGGTAACATTTCGTTCAAGGTCAGGACATTTTATCTCATGAATTAATACAACATGTAAATGTTAAAGAGCGGGCTTAGATTTATAGACAGAGAGATAGATCAGGCGTACTGTTAGAAGAAAAAGAACACAGTGCAAAAATTACCTCGTTGTGCCAGAATTAAATCGAGCATGGACACAAGGAGAAGAAGAACGACAATTGTTTTCATTTTTCTTCTGTGTTTGTCTGAAACAATTGAGACTTTCATGATTATTTTTAAATCATTTAATATCTATAATTTTAATGATCCATCTGTAGCGACGCTCACTGGTAGTAAGCGAGAAAATGAAGATTTAACGTTGCATATTTGTGCTCCTCCCACGCAATCAATGAATTTGCAAGATTTTGTTTAGAAGGGAAACCTCCGTTTATCTAAAGAGATTGCGAAACATTAAACAACAGGAAGATAAACAAACAAATACACAAAAAGAGGTGCAGTTGCATATGGCACAAGGACTTATTCACCAGACCTTTACGCATGCGTGAAGAACAACGTTATGTCGGGCCGTGGAAAGACAAGGATTCGACCGTTGATTTTGACTATATCAAAATTATGCAAAATAATATTAATTAGCAGTGACCAAGATATATGGTATCCTTTTGTCCAAAGCTGCTATGTTTAACTGAGAGAGAATGCAGCTTTGGAAAAGAAAGTAGATGTAATTGTCCAAACGTTTTATATAACAGATTGGATGGTTGAGACAGGGATAGATTTGCACATTCATGTTCAGTTCACCTAGAGTTTGTTGAATTGGCTGAAATTATTAATGAATTTCTCCGTAATATTCCAATAAAAATAAACTTCGCTCAACAATGTTTTGGGGAGACTCACGATATTTCTTAAACATTAACATACTCTATGTAAAACCGTTAAAAATGTGTGTCACAACAGTGAAATAGTACTTTCAAGATATACCAGTGTGTAAGAAGATGTAACTGCATGACGTGAAAGAGAGAGGACAGTCCTAATGTAGTGCCGTTTGTAGACTTACCTCGAGTTGCTTTCAATTATGAATAGTTCACAGTTTGTGCCTTCGCTTAGACAAACTAGCCTGCCAGTGGGATTTTATATCGTGACAATATGGACAGCTGTGCTTAGCTACTGAACTTTTGACACCGATGATGAACAAAATATGTCAGTAAAATTGATTATTTACTGGATAAGTCCACTGCCCAGTCAGAAAGAGATGTATGGCATTGTACCATATGGTAATGCAGACAGCGGCTGATGCACAGATGGTCATAGAAACTGACGTGAAAATCGCTATTGTCTCTGGAAATATTTAAAATATCCACTACAAATGTAATATTAATAAACACCACAGGTGGAATACTATTATCCTTACCACAACCTCTACCACATGCCAAATACTAATATTACTCCTGCAACTAACGCCACTAATGCGTAGACTACTAAAAATACTACTATTACTCACAGGTTTTCTGTAATGATACGTGATTGACTCTTACGTAAATATGAAAGTTTTCAACTTGAGTATTAGGTCTGAGAAAGAATTGCATATTTTGAGTCACCGCTGTGAGTGAAGATGAGTATTGCCTCAATATCTTCTAAAATGTGTTATCAGGCAGTGCTCGCATTACGGCCTGAAATATCCTTAAAATAAAATGTCGACGTATGCCTGTTTTAGTGTCGGATTTCACGAGTAAATGACGCTATGATGTGTTGTCATATTCATTCTTGTTCCGGGCCGCACCCGCAACAAATGACTGTATTACCCACAGTGTCTGTGTTAACCAAAATATTCAGCTGTAGTCACACAAAAGAAATACATTTTTCTAGCAGAGGAATAAAACTTGTCCGCATACCCTAATATATCTGAATCATCCAGACGATATACATGGCGATACATGCAAAGAGGAAATTTAGTTCGACTGGTCCAAGGCAACCTGCTTGTTTTCTTATTTGTGTGTAAATGAAAATACGGTTCAGATTCTGATTAATTTTCCTATTACTATCTGCGAAATATCGGATACATGCTTTAGCAATTGCCTCAGATGTTGAGGAATCTTCATACTCAGCAATAAGTGTTTATGTCAATTGTTTATGTTCCTTATAATGTGGCCAGTAACACCTCAGTAGGTTTGTATCAATTCGCACTTTAAAAATGGTGTCACTACATATTGTCTTTATGCATGACATATGGACCTTTTAATTAAATAACAAATTAGAAACCTTTGCTTGATTTTGACGAAATCGTATATTTGAGGTTTCTAAAGAAACAATGTTGCACATTAAAAGGAATAAACTAAAAATCAAATGAACATAAAAGCTATACAAAACAATCTCTCGGATCTGGGAGATGACTAGATAACCGAAAATGTTCAATAAATTAATTTTTTCGCAAATGTGTATGTAATCGGATTAGTCTCTGAAATAAAATTGATAAGAATGGTTCAGTGTAATGTATAAGATTCTGGATATTGCATTTTACTCAAGTCATTATTCATTCAACATAAATAAGAGTTTATTCAATAAAACAAATCTGAAAACGAAATTTCAAATCTGCAGGTGCTTTAGTTATTGCACGTTGACATACTCGCATCAAATAAGAAATTGGAGCTGTTAGAGGATACCTGTGCAGTTTCCAGTTTATCAGCAGAGGATGGAGAGTGCACAAGTATAATCTGTCTATAGGAACCAGGTCTACCATGGATTTCTGGGTCTTCTACAGGACATGGTTATGTCTACTCTGTCCTGCATGATTTAGACTAATCCTTAGTTAGTGAGGACATTCATCCCCACATTTATCTGGAATCTTGAGAAGGAACCATCTTACTTTTTCTCGGTTAGACAAAAGGGCCCATTCTAGTCCCCATGGTTTGCATTCTATGGTCTTAAATTAACAGAAAAGTGCTAAAACCAACATACTTTATAAATTCAACAAATAATTTATTTCCCTATAATGCAAAGTAAAAGTTTAAAATAACTTACAGTATTGCAAATTAAATTACAGATAGCCCTAAAAGTTCTATCACAATTCCAAAAGTATAGAGTTCCCAATGTACTCCAGTGGTGTTCCAGATAAATTCAAACCTTGAATGTGCTGATTTATGAATAAGCTGGAATAGTGCTGATTTTCTAAAAGTACGGAACCCCATTTTGTATAATTTCAACAGGCGTTTCTTGCGGTCAAATTTGTCAAACGCATCACTGAAGCCCACTACAATGACACCACTTTCATCACATGTTGTAATCTATCATGGATCCATTAAGACAACCGTACGAGCTGAGACTAACATTTGAGTTTCGTTCTAAATCCAAGGGGGCATGGGTACAATAGGTGATTTTTGTCAAGGCAGGTTTTAATGTCAATGCTGACTTTGGTACAATAGGTGATTTGTGTCAAAGTAGGTCATAAGGTTAGACACAAGAATGTGTTCCAGAATTTCATAGCATATACAAGTTAGAGAAATTGGACTGTACTACTCTAATTTGGTTTTTGGACCTATTTATAGTAAGTGATGACCAGAAACATTTTTCCAATCTGTTGGGACTGAATCAGAGGAGGTAAACATGCTGCAAAGGACTGGGTTTTTAAGGATGCAGAGTGTTAGGATGTCATGACTGCTTTGACTGTACTTAGATTTGAAAGCTGCTTAACCACGTCTTCAGTGGTGAAAAAATATTGTCAATTGATGGCTTTGTTCAATTTCTCGGAAGTGCACATTTTTCTAAGCTTAAATGAAACTGGTATTGTGAAGATTGAACGAAATGTTTTGTTTGTTTTGTTTTGTTGCTGTTGTTGTTTTGTTTTGACTTGTTTTGCTTGAGGCATATTGACTTTCACTGAAGTAGATGTGTTCCTGTGAGTTTTATTTCTACACTGTATGCGAATATCCAAAATCTGTTATTAGGTTTGGTGTCTTCTCATCCGCTTTTAAAGGGCTCAGCTAATAGTTATCAGCTTGCCTTTTGATCTTGAAATCGAGGACAAATATTAGTGGAAAATCTTTTATGTCTGAAAGCCTCTTGGTGCTTCACCAATATTACAAATACGGCTGACAGTAGTCTAAATAATTGATTTTTCCACGTCTGCCAAAAACTAAATTGGATCATATATAGTTGCAAATAAATATTGTCATAAAATCAAACATTTAATGATGTACGTAATAAAATACATCAGGTACACGTGGAAAAATATACTGCCGCCAAACAAAAAGGCTTACATTATGATTTTGATTATAGACCATCTGTGTAAATACGCCTCAAGCCACATGCAGGTACCTAACCACACAAGTCAAATAACAACTGTCATTAATATTATCGCGGATCATTGTGGTTATGCTTTAATGATTTCTAGTTAAAGGTAAATTCTGAGAACAATATCAACGATGATATATAAAATATATAAAAGCAAACATTGTTCATGCATAATTTGTATCCGAATGCAAACATAATAAAGCATTGTCTGCTATTCCATAATGCACCAGACATGGGTTTACGATATTCATAATACGCACGTATGTTGCATGAATATTTATGGTATATGTGTGTCTGCCTAAATACCCTTCTGTAGGTTCGACCATCTGTCTGTCTCTGTCCGTATGTCTTCATTCAGATATAGTTAATCAATTGAAATTGATAAGGTCTTAGCATTATTATATATTGTCCCAACTGTAACAATACTGATTGGCTACAAACTATTGAAATGCATCATACAACGTACCTTCTACTTCTTTTAGCTCATGACCACGATTTAGTAACTCATAATTTCGATTTAGTAACTCATAATTTCGATTTAGTAACTCATAATTTCGATTTAATAAATCATCTTGACTTAGTAACCCATGATCTCGATTTAGTAACTTCTGAGTCTGGCCTATTTAAAATGCATTTTATTTAATGAATTTAAACATGAACATAGCAAGATATGCCATATAGAAGGTAAAGGATTAAGACAAAAGCCATGACCTGCAAGGTTCTCCACGCTTGACGATGCATGAATTGTAAACAGATAAGAACATATGTCGGTTGACAGTAAGTTTTAATGACCAAACAAATTTTGAATAGTCTTGGTGAAGAGTATCTTGGTTCAACAGTAGCATTTAGGAACATAAGATCGAAATTAGAATTACACAGTACTTCCTTCCAGAGCGATTCGTTGCGAATGCGAATCATTTGGAAAACTGGATACTTGCTGTTTACAACTGTTCATGACCTGTGCAAGTGCATGCTTGTTAGTAACATGTGCGATTAGGTACATCTATTTGACTTTTACCATATGGTGTGAGGGATTGAAAGAGTTAGATACGTTGGTGTTGGTAATAAAAGCAAGTGGAGTGGAAAATAAATTGTGTGCACTTTCAATATATTCGTATCCCCAAAGAGGTGATTCGATTATAATAAGTGAACTGCAATTTGTCTAAGTATGGCATAAAAAAATGTTAAATTTATCTCCAGATAAAAGAAAGGTGTCTGGGAACACGAGTGCTAATGTGCTTTTGAAGGTTTAATGGAGTCAGTCTGCCGATTCGCAATGGATAATGTATTCATTCTCGAGTGGCCGAAGGAAGAAACGAGTTGTAATAAAGACTGGTATTAACTGTAACTTGTTTATATTAAGTAACAGCTGGGTGAATCAGAGGAGTGAGATCGGGAGATGTGCTGTAGGGAAGTGTGAGATAGGGAGGGATTGAATCAGTTGTAGTTTTATAAAGATGTATTTTAAAAAATCTGTGTTTTTGTCGTCTGGATTCAAAACTTAATTCTCGATGTAGTGCTTCAGTAGATACTTATTTCGTTCCACAAGTCACGATTATGGCTGCCTCTTGCTGTATTATTGTTTGTTTGTTTTCGTGTTTTTCATTTTGTTATCTGTTCTCGGGGTAATATGCGGTTAATTTTGATTTAGTAAGCTGTGATTTCGACTTAGCTAGAAATCTCGACTTACGAAACTCATGATCTCAGCCTAAGAACGCGTAGTCTCGACTTAATAAATCGCTATGTCGGTGTAACACCCCACTTGTAAGGGAATTGGGTTGATTGGCGGACAGTACCTTCTTTCAAGGTGTCCGCTTTATTCGGTTCTCGTTATCTACGAGATGATCGCCCTCGGTGTTGTTGCCCGGATCGAGTAAACTTTTAGGTAGAATAAATAGAGATCTGAGCAGATATAGAGAACATAATGACCCGAGCCCCTGTACATAATGATCAAAATGAAATCAATTACATAAACAATGGTGATAATACAATACATTAGGAATATACACTTCTTTTTGGAATAAATCTTTCATCGAATTTCAAAACACAAATATATTTATAAAAATAGCCGATCTGTGTTACTGATAGAATTAGTTCATCAGACGATCGATTGAACAATCGAAGTCGTTGCCTTGTACAATTGCATAACCTGCTTAGCTCTGGTTCACTCTAATTTCACTGCAGCTGTTCTCTGTCTTTCCGCCTTTGGCTTTTCTTCTTCTCTCCCAACCTCCCTATTGTCTAGCCTCCTTTCGGCCCTCAAACTTTGTGTGGGTATGTGGATATGTAAGCATGTAGATACACAGATACTTGGATACGTCAGTGCGTAGGTACATCTGAGGATACGTCTGGGAATACGTCTGAAGAGCTATTTTCCCCTTTTAAAACAAACAGAAAACAACCTAAACTTTCTGTTGGTTATCCTACTGTGAAGAGAACATTCCTCCCCTCTCGTTATCAGATACTACTATCGGCATTCAAACAGAAACATAAGGCTATTTAGTCGGACCAAGCATGGCAGACCGAAACAATCCTAGTTTCATAAGCGTAATGTACTTCCTAATGGCTAATTCATCACTCGCATTAACAGCACACGAGACATACCAGTTCCGTTCTAGTCTCAATTATACAAATGAATGAATGAAATTTATTATATGGCTGAACTACCTTATGTTCAGCGAATACACACATTCAAGTCTTTAGCATACATTAAATTACACTTCATGGCTTAACAACGTTAATTTCAGTCAATATGTACGCAAGTCTTTATCATACGTGAAATTACCTAAGACCGGTAAATACACACGGATTCTCGTAACTCATATCAACTAAAGTAATACCTGCAATTCTAAGAACCTAATTCCTATACACACAAGACGACAAATTCAAGCAATCGACAACCTTATATAAAGAAGATTATTGTACGATTCATATAGATAAATTCAACACAGTTACACTCACATCAAGATAATTGATCAACGAATTTAAATTAATAAATTCATGCAAATATTTTCAAATAATTCAAGCAAATCGTTATATTGGTATCAACGAATCTTATGAATCTGACGCAAATACCTTTGTACTTTCAACCGTTTCTCGCTTCTACCGCCAAAATTGTGTCCGTCGACCTTCCAGACATCCGGTCCCTTGGACAAATGTTTCACGAGAGAATTTCTTAAAAATTCACTCTCGGAGTCCCTGTACCTTTACTCTTGCAGCAAAGATTAGACTATTTAGATTTCAAGCTAGGAAATTTCGTGTGGGAAAACCGCCCCAATTTAGCGTAACCAATCTGGATTAAATATATTTACCGCCTTTTATAACTAGGCGCAAAAATTTCGGTCAGCTTTCCCTAGGTTTTCGAATAACTGTTTCTGGAATAATAGTCCGTCTCGCGGTTAAGTAAACGAATGCTTAATTTAAAAATCTCTACCTCTACCAACCAGACATTAGAAATCATTGCAGTATAGCGATTTAACAAGCGCCTGTCCCCATAAATCTAACTAATTGTTCTCTGGCCCAAACTAATGTGCTTTTCGTAGATCGACAGAAATTTGTCCCCACACAGTCGACTTGCTCAGTTCGACTAAGGAACACACGAACTCTAGATAAATGTTTGAGCGAGAGTTTTCACCATAGCTGTATCTTTCTTTTGTGGACAACTTTTTAATATAAAATAAAGATGTTCTTTTGATTACAATTTTCAGTAAATCTGGTTATTTATTCCGTGGTATCAAGCAGGTCGTCTCTATAAGCAGCCAAAACATGATCATGTTCGATGCTAGTTATCAGTACCTTAGGACACATAACTGTACTCACTTTTCCAGAAAATCATATTATATCTTTAACAAATGAAATCTGTGACTGAGTCAAATGGTCAAAATAAATACCTCTACACTGGGCAATACATTCAGTCTAACGTGAACAATATGAAATAATGGGACTACCTGAAGTCCACATTCCACAGGTATTTGAACATTGATAAGAGCTCAAAATACCATAGCCTTGAATTATTTGGAATCAAGCAGCTGTATTTGTTTCTTTTACCCAAAACACCGTCTTCAAGAAAATGTTCAAATTAATGTCTTCCAATGGCATATCATGATATATTGGCTTTGATGAAGGCTGCTTATTTTCCCTTATTTCCTTTCTTTATTATTACCAGATATTTCTGTTTGGGTACGTATATGCATGGCCCTAATTCTGATCTATTCGGGTTTGAATTCTGAATTTTAAAAACAACACAAGTATACGTTTGTTTCTAATGCCAGAAATACAATTGTGCAATCCTCCGAGGGATTGTAGGAGGTACGTGTGTGTGTGTGTGTGTGTGTGTGGTTACTCGGGTGAAACAATCGCTAGTTAGTAGAAACTTGTAAATGGTCCGGACCGTGTCTCTTCTGGTTGCCTTCCACAGATTACTGTTTGCAAACCCAGCGTCCGACACCCCAAAAGATAAAATAAAATTCCCGACAACAAAGACCCTAATATTCCCTAAAATTAACAAGAATAGTCTAGGTCACCATGACCCTTATATTCATCATACTTGTAAACAACAAATTATAGGTCACCATGACTCTTCTCTCCAAAAGGAATTTTCTATTTCTATGTCATTATGTGGATATATATATATATATATATATATATATATATATATATATATATATATATATATATATATATATATATATATATATATATATATATATATATATATATATATATATATATATATACTCCTACATCAATACCTTACCTGGAGTATTAAAATTATCTTAAATTGCTTTACGTCCTGATCTTTCCATATGGTCGCTTACTTAAACACCACACACACACACTTTTACACAGACACATACATTCACAAATATTGTACACAAAGATATCTTCACATGCAAACCCCAAAGTGTTATTAAATAGCTTGTATAGTGTGGGTTTTTTAATTTTATATTATTATGTTTGCTAATCCCCCAAGCTAAATATATCACATGCTCAAATTTGGCAATAGGGCCCACGGTTGTCAAACTAATCAGTTCCGTTATTCACTTTGACTACATATTTTTCCAGCGTTTGATATGGCAAAACACAAATTTTATAATAGGTAAGACATTACGAATTTCGTCGCACATCGTGATTTGTTTATAACTTATTTCGCAAGCAAACTTAGAACGTTATTAAGATCATAAAAAGATGTTATTTCCCATAAATATATATTTTCGTGTAGTTATAGAATAGGGTCATGATTTGGATCCATTCCGCAAATAATTTCAAATATTCTTCAGTAACTGAACAGTCCCAGAATGCTCATTTTGTTCTATTCTGCCTGCCCGTTAACACAAGGTGAATTTATCATTATCATTTGAATCATTTTTTTAAAAATCTGGTTGTTGACAATATTTATATGACGATCCCTGAGGTTTTGGGCTAAGTTTAGCCAAAAACAGAAGAGCTAGTCCATTCATCTACATCATTGTTCTTAGTATGTCTTGATCTACAAATTTAAGGAGTGAAATTATGTCAAGAACTACATCAAAAGCTTGTTCACCTTTTTTTTTTAAAAAAAGTTGAATTTTCTTTTTCCACTTGACTGATATCTTTGAGATACGAGCAAAGCACTGTAGGAAATTATTATTTGTGGGGTTTTTTTCTATTTAATCAAAGCATAATAAAGATCTCTATGCGTCAAAAAGATGCTAGATAAATACAACACCGTTTGTGGTCCATATTTAGTATGATTTCAAATGATCTATGCTAACTAAATTAAGTATATCTTGAGAGAAGTGTTCGTTAGCAGTAGATGGTTCATTTTTCCGTAATGATAAAACATAAATAACATAATGCCAAACATAATTTTAATGGATTAAAAAATTTCTTTCTAAATTAGATTTCCTAATTTAATACCTCCAAATATTTCCAAATTATCCAAATATTTGTTCAGAAACTAGTTTTTGTCATTCGTATAGTAAATTAATACAGGAAAGTTTTATATACCACGCAAAATGAATGCAAGTTAATCATATGTAATCCCCTTTCCCCTTTTCCTTAAAAGAAGCAATAGAAGTATTAACCCTCATAGTTTTATCGTTCCAAACTCAACTGGAAAAATAATGCATTCAGTTATTTTTCTCTATGAGATGGGAGATTTGGTACTGCTGAGAAAAGACGAATGAATTTAGGCAAAATCAAGGATTTTATCAGTGTAATTTTCCACGTTTTGCTTCACGAGTCAAACAGCTTCTTTAATTCCTTAAATTTCGTCGAATAATTAAGTTCTACCATTTACTCCAAGATCAAAGAAAAATTTCCTTCCAGTAATCTAAAATTGGACGTTGAACAGTTCATACCAATTTCTTGATATATGCTTTAATTAGAAGGTTTATTATTTCCAATCCACCTAGCTCTTGATTTAAAAACATTACAGTACAGAACTGATACCAAGGCAAAAATACTGAACATCTTCAGTTGTCTTCAAGGACTCATACCAACTTGTCTTAATATTACACCTACCACCTCTTTTTGCCGAATGTCGTTAACATTTATTTGTTTTTGCTTCGTCCTTCCGTAATAGTGGGGTTATTATTTGCATTTACTAAAGTATATAAGGTTTGTTTTTCAGCTTCAATTTTTATGAAATTTCTTTCTCCTCTTTGTCCCTAGTTTCTGAAATCCTGATCGATTGTTCGGTTCTGATTTGATAATCATTTAATCATTTTCAGTACAAAAAACAATTGATCTTTACAAGTTGATTTGACCTGAAGTTAGTTTATCTTATCACCTTATTAATAGTATTTCTCTACTGTGTTAACTTAACATTGTTTTACTAAATATAAAAAATATCATTTTCCTTAGTCAGTTTTGAATTGAATTTCTAGAGCCCAAGATCCCTTGGCGATGGAGATACATGCACTTTTAGTGTTATTGCTGAATGATCATTTTCATGACCTTGGATAATATAAGAGTCCATACAATTTGAAAACATGTCCACACGGTTTGAAAACATGCCCATACAGTTTGAAAACTTGTCCATACAGTTTGAAAACATGTCCATACAGTTTCAAAACATGTTCATTGTAAAAATTTATGAGGCCCTATTTCAGATTTCTAAAACGTCTTGGCTTTGTCATCATTATGAGCGTTAAGATTCATCAGCGTAAATCTCGGTCCATTACCTGATACATGTACAAGAATGTATCTGACCTGGTAATCACGTTTGTTTCTGTAAATAAGAAATACAAAATTATTTCTAAACAAGATAGCAACACCAGCACAAATACTAGATTCATGGATAAGAGGAAGCTTATAACTCCATGCATCATCCCAATAATGTTTAATCTCAACTGCACACCATGTGTCCTGTAAAGACATAATGGATCCATTCTTCTGTTCGACCGAGCAGAAGATATCTCTTCTTTTGCGACTGGAAGAGTTTAGTCGACTAACATTCACTGACAAACCTTTATCTCGGAATCCACATGTAAATTCTACTTTTGACTAAGATTTTCACAGATTTTATATAACTATGCATTACAAAACCATTACCGGAAAATGCGTGACGTACACCTTGAGACAAACACACATGTTTGAAAAACTGATGAGTGTAATGCAGTGATATGCACCAATGAGTACATATACGATGTATGTTCAATAGTGCAAATTCTTTCCTACGGTTGCACAGTATTTGGCAGAACACCTTTAAGCGAATTTAGTCCAACACAAACAGGTATTTTTTTTGTCTGACGCACACCAATGACCTTAAAAGAAGTGCCGTTTTGTGTCCTGAGGCAACAGACTTTACCTTTTTGTCCAAGGAAAAGTAAGCGACGCCAACAGGTAATACACTTTGAAGCGGTCTGAGCGTAACCATAACATAAATGTTGTGCATTTGTTATGCACACCCGAATTTTGAAAAGGTTTAACCAAATATTATTCAGGAGGTCACTGAGGTTGGATTGGTAACCTTGCAATAAAAAGACCAAAACGGAGAAAATCTGCAGCAAGTCTCTAATGCATATATTCCATTATATATGGGAGTCAGCAATGGAATTCATTGTGATTATTACTGCATAATATTGTCGAATGTAATGTCTCTGCTACATTTGTGGATATTTGTTCTTATACCGTAGTTTTAAAACTTTATCAAAATTATCAAACTTAAATCATTTTGCATCTGATCAGCCTATACGTTTTGAGTGGGATTCAACAGTTAAAAATACAAAATTAAATTATCAGTACATTATTGCACAAGAAGGTCAGACACGAATTGGTCAACCATTAACGTACACTACTGGTCTTGGAAAGAAATTGTCACTTATAAGTCATATATTTTTCTTTGTTAGTAGGCTTAATAACTAATAGTTTTGTTGATGAAAGATATTTTTACAACAAAATAAGAGTTTCTCGAAACAAACCTTTAACTGAAAACTAAGCATCAAGTATGAATGGTAATATCGACATGGGGTGTTCACCCAAAGACTTCTTTAATGTCTGGTTAAATTAAAATCGTTTTTCTCTTCGATTCAGTATGACCGTCAAATCGGCCATCATAAAATCGTCCTATTGCTACTTCTCCAGGACAGCTGATCATATCAATGTGGGGTATTCATGGAAAAAAACTACTTATCATGTCTAGTTGATTCCAATCTAATGCCTATTATGGCCGCCTTCTCAATCATTTAAAACTCTTGTTATCGCTATTCTTTCTAACAGAATTTCATAAAAACTCGGTGTTTTCATTAGAAAACTGTTCACGATATCTAGCTAGTAGTAAATGAAAATGATGTCGTTCTTACATCCAATACGGCTGCCACAGCGGCTAATTTAAAATCTTGATAAATGATTTCAACACTCAGCAGTTTAAAGGAAGAAATTATTTTTTCTTGAATTCCTGGAAATTATTATCGGTGAGTAGAACGTCAATCCCTTCAAAATGACTTTTGTTCTTTACCTATCCCGTGGGCAACAATTTGACTTTGTGATATTTAATGAAATATGTATCCTTCGGCAATGAAAATAATACCAGCGGCTGTATTGTTTAAAATATTTTCTAAAAAATGTGTCTAGTGTTACGCATATCTGATTTAACTTATATTTATTTTAATATTATTGTTTGTTTGTCAGCTTGAAACTTTCTTTATTATATTACATGCTATTACAATATAATCTTGCTTACGTGATTTGGAATTTTTTCCGGAAAAGAGTTTGACCATGACAGTTCATTTGTAAACACCTAACCTAATTCCCAAAATTAATTCAAAATTAGTAACAGACACGTGAACAAGTTCTTTTTTTATTTATTTTTTATTGTGGGAGTAATAAGGATGAGATCGAGGCTGTATTGGATACGTGACTCTAGGCTTGTAAATAGTTGTTGTAAAGTAAACAACTTTTTTTGTCTTTTATTCTTAGAGTAAAATGATTGCTTTTTGTCATCAGGTCTATGTTGGGAGTACGTGATGTAAACATGATCACGTGACCCTCATACGGGTATCTATTCTGCGCCTCAAAATAACTGTATAACCATTGTTTTAGAGAAATAATCTCAGTCTGGGCCTAAAACACTTGATGTCAAGGTGTTCTTTTGTTGTGTCAGTTTGGATTCAAAAGGATTAATTCTTTTTTCTGAAAATATGTGAGTGCTTATACAGAATTCTTGAACAAAAACATTTCTTACAAATTTTATTCGGATTTATAACACCGGAGTGTTATTTCTTGTGTTTCTACAAAGAACTGTAGACAACAACAATGTACAGGATACAGCATACGTCATCGCTTTCCATCCTGGATTCTTCGTCGGGAGTCGAACTTGAATTCATTAGAACGATTCATTATTAGGACTTCTAAAATTGTATTCGTGGATTATTGTTGGATTATTTTTTTATTTGATTCTTAAAACCATAAGTTGTTATTTTTTTCATTTTTACAGTTTTGTTTCCAGAGAAATAAATTATTTGTTAAAATTTTTAAAAGCTTGTTTTCACTCTTTCTTTTTCTACTGTTTATTCGAGCCGAAAGAAGTAACATAAGAATGGTCATATCAACATGTGATTTTCACCCAAAGACTTTCAGTTTTAAACAAAACATCAGTAATAAATAAAGAGATGAGTGATGCAAATATTACACGACAGTTTGATTCATATTATGACTGATATACTGCGAAATTTACTATATTTGTGTAATTATTTGAAAGAAATGGAAATTTATGAACCACAATTGACAATTATTGCGTCCAAACTCGGTATACTGCGTCACTTGATTATATGATTAGATGAACATGGATTGCCATGCAAAGGAGGAGGAAATAAGAAAAACTAGACAAAGGAAATTTTTAAAAATTTAAAAAAAAATATATATAAAAAATAAACATTCACTAACATATACGAATAACAGTGAAAAATACCAGCAGCAGCAGTGATAGTGATATGTCCACCGTGAATTGCGTTGTTACCCTTCATCTCCAAGTCAAAGCACTGGGCGCATGGTGACGTATAGCTGTTTAATTCCGAGTTGGCACAAAGCGTAGCAGACGCGGAGCGTGAAAAGTCCACAAATAATTTTACGGTCAAATTGTTACATTCGGCAGCGTTGATACCATCCACTAGTATTGTAAACGTCGTCTGTTTATTAACGATCAATAAATAAATCAATAAAAAGAACTATAGTAGTGAATACTTTGATAAATGCTTGCCTAGTAAAATAGTAATGTTTGAAGATACTGTTGTGAAGCGACCTTAACTTTTAAGATCTTGCCGAATGGAATCCTTGCGACTTTCATTCCATTCTCGGCAAGTTATATGCGAAGTCCAATATTCGAACAGTAGATGTTTGTATTAGTGAAATAGGACCAAAGGTTGACAATAAACACACACTGACACAAGCACGCACATCTACGTGACATAAGAATACACTCTTTCAAAGGAAGCTTTGTTATAAATACTGAAAATAGATTCTTTAAAAAGTTGTAAACAATGCCACAAATACATTCTCAAAAACCTTTCGTTAAGTCAGAAGTCGTATTTATATTATTAAGTAAGAGAGGCTTTGGCAAGATTTAATGCACATATTTATAGAGTATTATTCAAGGTGATAATTGATTATTGTCATCATCATTATCTCCTTTTTTCTTCTTCTTCTCCTGCTTCTTCTTCTTCTTTTTCACTGCCCTGATGATGGTATTTTCGCTGCCCTTAGATATCAAGACTTTATGTGTTATTCATTCTGTCCTGATGAATTCTACTTTTTGAAGTAGGTTTGGCTTTAAGGTATTATCCAATTTTCTCAGGCTGTATCTCAATCTGCCAAGTATTACTTAAAAAGCTTCTGCTACAGGTGGCTCTATCTATGTATGTTGTCAGGGCTTGCGTTTCATGCACTAATTACTGTACTTTGTTATTTAGTACCTTCCCTTTTTCCTTTGACGATCCAGTCCTCAAGTACTGCACATTTATGTTTACGTTTCCTTCCTTCTCTGACATACTGTGCTGTACCCTTCTCATACATCATGTGCTCTACTCTTTTCTGACATCCTGTGCTATATCCTTCACTGACACCATGTGCTATATTCTTATCTGATACCCCGTGCTGTATTCATTCCCGACATCCTGTGCTATATCCGTCTCAAATATCCTGTTCGGTTTCCTTCTCTGACATCCTATGCAATTATCCTCTGTGACTTCTTGTACTATATCCTTCTCTGAAATATTCTCTGAAATCCTGTGCTATATCCGTCTCTGATATCCTGTGTTATATCTGTCTCTGACATCCTGTGATGTTTCCTTCTCTATTTCACTACTTAACTCTGAAGCAATCTCAGTGTGTCCTTTTCTACCATGAACTGTCCAAGCATTTCCGTTTGGTGCTATCGCAATGTTCATGCGACTTTTGTTCTTATTAATCTTCATATCCTTTTTCAACCTTAGAACAGGTATCAGTGCTCATAAAGCCCCTTCTTCCCACATTCGTGCAAATGTAGGTATTACTTATCTCTGTTTTTCAGCGGCAACCACTCTCTCTGTTTTGGACATAACGTCTATTTTTGGACTATTTCACATTTAAGGTGCCTCGAGACGTCCATAAACATTAATTGATTGAGCTTTTTCTTTGAGGTCCTTTCTTCATTAATATCACGCATAATGCCGTGTTAGTGTTCTTACCGAACAAATCAGCGCATTTAATAACAGATTCGGCCCCGCTCCTTCCATTTTGAATCTGACATCACCCAGCTTAATGTCACGAAACATCTTGCGCTCTTTAAGATTTCAGACTACTTGCGATCAGTACCCGGATGTTTTTGCTTACACACCAACAAATCCCATATAAGGATTGCTATGTAGGTTTCCTTAACGTAAATCCATGTCTTAAATATGTTCTGCATTTTATCGATTATTATTATTATTATTATTATTATTATCATTATTACCTGACCCTGCAGAGCGCACAATCCTGCTTTAATCGTTGAGCCGGGAGATAAGTTGCTAACCTGTATCGTCCTCTCATTGACTTGTATACCTGCAACGGGATTAAATTTCATCTGATCAACCTACCATAGCATGAACCAACGTAGTCTTTCATTGCTTGACCCCAAAATATATACATATATATATAATAATATTTTTTTCTTAATAATTTGCTTGGTTAGCTAAGCGCTATATTTGCGTCTGAACGTAAATTCATTGATGCTAATTCACTAATGAGCAAGGCGGTCCTATCTATTTTAGATGTATCTTAACCTCCGAAAAAATTTCCCCTACAAATAAAAGGTATTCTAAGCACCGTAGTTCCGAGAGTCGTTGCAATTAGCATCTGGCTCGGATGGGGGTTCGCTGAATACCGCACATCACTGTTTAACGGAAAATGTTCGTAAATTATGTGGTTTTGATTATTCAAACAATCGTTGGATTACTCGTGTACTGGTTTACTTATTTGGAAATACCATAATGGTTATTTAAGGATCTTTGAGCCTCGATACGATGGGAATTTCTTTTTTATGAAAACAAAAGCGGTTGCATTTATTAGAAGGGTGCATCTATTAGAATACATACGATATAACATATTTTTGTATCCATTTGCTCCTGTAGGTTTGGTTTCGATATTGAGCCACGAATGTTGAGAATCACATAAAATTAATGAAATCTCTATATAAAAAGTACCATATTAAGGGACAAATGTTCCCGTACTTTCTTTAGATTACACAATTTAATCGCCACGACAAAACAACTTGAAGGACACACGGTACTAATTATACGGAAGAACTGTGAACCAGTCTAGAAACAAATAATAGCGTATATACAGGTTTGGTGGTCCATAATTGGTTAATAATGAAAATTAAAATTTTAGTAAAAATATCTTTTGAGAGCTTATCCTATCTGTAATTTAAAAACAAATATAGACAAAATTATATTGATGCAATTTTAGTATTTTTGCAGGCTTAACTTAGGAGTACTCAATAATAAAAGTAGCACCTGATTCATTTGGTGCAGAATCAATAACATGTGTTTTATGCACATGTAGATTTAAAAAAAAACGCCGCGGGTCATATGGTGTTCTCCACACAGAAGCTTGCACCAAGGATAGGTGTGCATGGAGAAATATAAGTCTGATCATCAGCACCCAGAAATTTTAAGTTATTGAATTTTGAATATGATGGTGTTTCCATGTGTTTACTATGGGAGTTGAATTAATACCGTGACTCCTGAAAGTTCAGATTCACTAGAACTTTGTCACACCGCAAAATTTAAACAATACAATGTGCAAAAATAGTCAGTCTACGAACACTATACAACGGAAACATTTTCCCACATACTCGACTGTCACGTTATAAGTAAGGAACAATAGCCAGATTGCAACATGTATATGCTAGACCCTGAGGATAATTATTCGCTTCATAAATGTTGCGAGTGTCAGCCTTGCGAACAATGAGTGTCAAAGTGATGTGTACACAGCTGACCGGCCAGCTTATGTTACAATAATGTAAGCCAACATGAAAAGGACGGATGGGAAGCCACTTGTGTATTACATAGCCATAAGAACTTGTTACTAGCGCCTTATTTGGCTGCGTGCGATTCACAGGTAAGTTGTATGAATTGCCGGTGTTGGGCGCAAATGAACATCAAGTGGGGGTCGTAAATCCACCTTTGACAGACTGCCGGAGAGGGGGCAATGTCTGCTAATTATGTAGACCATGGGTGAATCGATATCCACTCGGAACTGAGCAAGGCGTGGTCACCATTGGAATCGCAGGTTTAAATCTAGTGTCTTGAAACTAAACGTCAGTAGTCGCTAAACCATCTTGCGGAAATTACATGAGGAAGTTATAAGCTACTCCGACGTCATTCGAAATTGGCGGGAAGCATTCTTATTCTGGGAATTGCAAAGTAGCTTCGGAAAGGAAGCTTTTAGGGATCGGAGGAGCTGTAGGAGACAGAGAAGGGAAATACCCTGGTACAGTTGGTCCCGAGTCTCTGGGAGACAAGAAAAGGAGAGAACGGAAGTGGAGGAAGTAGAAGGGTGAAGGACGCGGTTGTTGGACTGAAGTGGTACTGGGTACCAGTCAAGAAATACTAAAAATGAGTAGAAACACAGCACAGGAGGAAAATCTATCACATTATGTCAGATGATGAAATAGGCCGTCACTTGGTCGAGTGAAAGACGAGTAATAGGGTTTTGAATATTGAATTTTATTTGAGGAAGGACTATCTGTAATTGAATGGCATTAAATTTGTTGTTTATTGGAATTTCACCTTTTGTGTATTCAGTAATTTAACTGTCGGCATCAATGCCGTGGGGGCTCAGAGCTTTGCATCTCTATCACTACTTCAATTTCTAACAAAAACGAGCCAGGGTGGGTCTTCTGTAATAATTAAAGATAATACTGGGAGCACCCCACCCCAACCTAAAGTAGTCTACGAGACCTTTACATGGACAGAGGAATATTTGTTCAGTAAATTTGCATATTATATTTTTCTAAATATGGTATTTACGCAGGGAGGAATATTTGCTCGTCCCAGGCATATTAAATCTCAAGTTGTCCCAGACATATTAAATCTCAAGTTGTCCCAGACATATTAAATCTCAAGTTGTCCAAGGCATATTTAATCTCAAGTTGCATGGGGTAGATATTTACTTTACAAAACGGGATTGTGGTCTATTAAAGTGACCCATGCATAACAATCCTTGCTGATAACAGACCTCGATGCTAACAGTCCTTGTTCATAACTATGGCAGGGAAAATACGACCAATTGTAATTTGAACCTAACGTATTTTCTCCTGTATCGGACATATTATCAAGACGCGTATTCTGTATCGGACATATTATCAAGACGCGTATTATGTATCGGACATATTATCAAGACGCGTATTATGTATCGGACATGTTATCAAGACACGTATTATGTATCGGACATATTATCAAGACGTGTATTATGTATCGGACATATTATTAAGACGCGTATTATGTATCGGACATATCAAGATGCGTATTATGTATCGGACATATTATCAAGACACGTATTATGTATCGGACATATTATCAAGACGCGTATTATGTATCGGACATGTAATCAAGACACGTATTATGTATCGGATATATTATCAAGACGTGTATTATGTATCGGACATATTATCAAGACGTGTATTATGTATCGGACATATTATCAAGACGCGTATTATGTATCGGACATATCAAGATGCGTATTATGTATCGGACATATCAAGACGCGTATTATGTATCGGACATATTATCAAGACACGTATTATGTATCGGACATATTATCAAGACGCGTATTATGTATCGGACATATTATCAAGACACGTATTATGTATGATCAATGTTCTTTAACCTATTTTTTTAAATTAGGAAAATGTGCAAGAAACATAACAGGAATTTGCTACTACTGATACTTTACTTTCACAAAACAAAACATATGCCTTATCTTGATATATCTAAATATATTGTGCGGATATTTGGTGACAGCCTTTGTTGATAATTCCTAAATTATTGTCATAATAGTAACATATATCAGACTGAAAATCAAAAGTTGTCTACTAGAAATAGTAAGATAGCATACAGAAGACGGGTGTCGTAGCTACAGGTACCTAAAATGAAAACGTTTTTAATAGTTAGATTGCCTCTGGAAGATGGGTGTACTATGGGCAACTTAAATAAATCTTACGGCGACTACGTGATTTTTCAAGTCATATTTCTTGTTGCACTTTACCTCTCTAATATTTGCAGCAATCATACCAAATAAACTAAATAGGAAAACAGATGAGAGCTGCATTTATTGATGCTTAGGTATATTATTCAATAACTATTCCGTCTGGAGTGGCCATCACACGGCTTTCTACTATCCATCTTACATTTATCTACTATCTAGAATCCACACTTTACCATCAACCCGCCGTTTAGACTGGCCAGTACCGAGTTATTTAAAAGCAAGCATACAGTAATCTATTACCCAACATTCACAATTTATCGTTAACACGCCGCTGGAGCGATCAGTACCTCACATTTACCAATACGCTGTATCCCAGTTATCTTCAACCCAACATTCTCGAAATTACAAGCCAAGACAACGTACATAAATATATGCCAATACTAATATTTCATTTTCATTTCCTAAATTGACTCTTCCAAACTTATTTTCTTAAGTGTCAGTTTCAATTTTGTTTCTAAAATTATCGTCTTTAATTGTCATTTCCATATTTATGTTCTAAGTTTTTATTTTTAATTTTAGGTTTGTGACGTTGCTTAGGATATAATTGTTTTGTTTTCCTTTTGTGGAAAACCAAAAATTGACACAGAGAATGTAAATTTATGTTGCGCTTAAAAACGGTAAAACTAGCAGAACATGTTCTTCTACAGACAAGTAAGAGAGGAGTAGACAGATGAAATGGACGAAGAAGAGGAAGGAGACCTTGATGCACAACGGTTACTAGACATGGAACTTCACGCAAGAATTGAAAACGACCAACCATTTTTTCGTCAATTTAATAAAGTATATAGAATGAGGCCAATAAAATCTCGCAAACCCTAATCAGTGTAGTGGCCGTTTGTTGTACGCATTATGGGTGACTACTACCAAAATGCCTTCCAGAACTAATCCATAACCAGTCTTATGTAGGATGCTGAACAGTTCACGGAATTATACGAATTGGACTAGTTTGCGGAGTCCAAATTAGACGAATCCCGAGTTACGCAGAGAGTTTTGAGGATGATATCTTCAACAAAAGATATAGTCTATCGCCGTGAAAATCCCTTGTTATGGCTCCTATCAAATTACGTAGTTTTTCAGGTTCGAAAACCCAGTTTGATAATAACATCTTAAATCAAATACGATCCTTTCATCACCGTTCTAAAAGTAAACTTTATCCTTACTTAACAGTGTTGTTCAAAATTCAATTAGTCACTTAGACCTTTTATATTTAATTGATTATTAGGGCATGGAATGTAGACATTATACACGAAATTCAACATTTTAATACATACGAAAAGTTACAACCATATAGCGTGATTCTAATTTCGAATGAGGCTAACACAATATTGGCAATACATAATAGTCCGAATTAAATAACTGGGCAGAATCTAACTTACAGTACTAGTCCGGCATCTTCATGAACGTTCCAGCTGACGTTAGGAGCATTCTACCTAGTCTTCTTCTTCCCTTCCATTCTCGGACACACAAATACGAATGTGTGGTCGGATTCACATTCCTCTAGTAACTAAAAGCACCTAGAAGCGTATGAGCACGCAACCAGGGTGTCTCAGCATGTGTGGATTTATTCCCACCGGACGTCTTGTGCTACAGTACATCTACTTAACTGATGACGAATGTATGTATTGATCGATTCTCATTCTTCTAAAATACAGACATTGTCGACTGTTGTTTTGTTGCCACTCGGCACAAACTATGTACGACGGATCATCTCAACAAGCTCAAGTTCCATGCATGCACGTTGTCATCATGTGGTTTGATCATATACACACAAGACGTCTAATTAAAGAGTATACGGTGTATGCATTAAAGCGTAGGGGAATGTGGCTCTTTTTCCTCTCGTACGATACATTTAGTAGCCCACGGTGTGGGCATGAATGATTCATAAACTCCCGAATTTGTCCACACGACAATTATCCGAGGTCAGACAGTCAGCCAGGCTTGACATATTCCATCATCTTCTTTCATCTCTTTCTTAAAAAATAACGGCGGAAGACTAGGGTCTAATACAACCATTAGCTCAGAATCTATAAGAATACGTAAACAACATAAGGTGTTCCAAAGCACAGGACCTCAGGTGGCAACGATTCACACATAATAAATAATTTATAAATAGGACTCGACAAACTTACCCTAAAATTAGTTAAGTGTACAAATATAAGTCCTTCAAACAGAATATATAAAATAAGAAGTTGGTACCTCCAGATTCAAGACAGCCTTTATAAGGTGGTTAAATAACAAAATACACAAAGGAAGCATTAGTACCTCCAGATTTGATTTACAAAACACTTTTTAAGGTGGTTAAATCACAAAACCATGAGACCACCGCCACATAAGATGGCATAGATTCAATAAATAAGAAACTATTCCAGTGAACAAGGGCCAAACGCTTACTAGCTTAAAAATGTCGCAAATAAGGACATCCATGGCAGAAATCATTGTTTAAAAAATGATTCCTCTAAATTCCAGTCTCTACTAATACATGGCATGAAAATACAAGGAACCTTTTTCCTAATTACGTCCAAAAATGGACTATTGATGTAGGTTATTGCATAATAATAAAATGTAGGTATTGGATAGGAATAAAAAAAAAAACTTTGTGTTAGACAGTCTAAACATGTTGCCATTCATTATATGTCATCTAGAGATCCATACATTTGTCATTATGGAAATGGTGAACAGTAATACGTTATAGGTGCTGGGTAGTATATAAAAAATCTGAGGTACTATTTACAATCGCTAGAAATAAATTTCCCGTAGAGGTCTATACATGTTTGTAAAATGAGTAATGTTAAGTGCCCTATGTGCCCCAAGTGGCATATTTCATTACTGCCATCTATCTATACAAGTAGTGCAGGAGACTATCTCATATATATTAAAGCTGTGGAAAATTCACGTTTCTATTTGTGTTCAAAATATTAATTTTGTACCTTAATGGGTACTGAAGCTATGCCCACTTCCAGTCACCCAGTGTGTGTGTGTGTGTGTGTGTGTGTGTGTGTGTGTGTGTGTGTGTGTGTGTGTGTGTGTGCACGAGAGAGAGAGAGAGAGAATAGTCAGATCATTTTGTGTATGTTTACGTTATCAAATATGGAGAATCCTTACGTAGCTTTGCGATAAAGTTCTTTTTGTTAATTCTCTGTTAGTGATGTTTTGTTTTAAAGCAAAATCATCAGACACAGAAAAGGACAACATGGTAGTTCCTATAGTGTGGAAACCATGACTGAGACAACGAGACTGAGAAAAAATGTAAGGTTAGCACCTCTGTTAGATTTGCCTGGCGCATGGGTGATTAAAATAGATCATGATCCCTGGACATTGTCTTATAACAGCTCAGCGAATACAGGTTTATTCCAGCAATTAATATTAAATAATATCCTTTAAGTGAATCTTACGTGCAATCATATAATAGTTATTTAGATCGACGTGTTCATCGGAACTGATATTTCTCCCGTCGTATCCCCTGTGTTCCTGAAGGAAGTGAAGTGTATCGTTAGTATCAAGAGTCATATTTGAATAACAAGATGGCCGCTATCGCTTAACCGGCTTGAAGCAGCTGTTCCGTTTTTTAGTGCCGTTTTCATGATATTTGTGCGTGTTGTCTGTCTTCATCTACGTTATTGTGTTCAGTATGTATTGGCTGTTCAATTCGTATGCGTTTCTTCATCTCCTTGTTTTGGAAATGAGAACAATTTGACTTTTTCTCAGCTGTCAAGCTCCACTGTTTTTGAACAAACCGCCATCACGTGATACTCGCCAGTCAACCCGTTTATGCTATGATGGACCCTCATTAATTGTTTTAAATGATCACTCCTTGGCTCTCCACACTACATTGTGCTCTAGACCAAACGAACTGGGACTACATTCATCATTACCTAAATGTAAACAGAAGCGAAAAAAGAAACGTTGTTTCAAAGCTGGCCGGCGTAGAACAGGAAAAAGATTCCATTTATCTCCCTTATTTCGGCTCAACAATTAAACAAAAATTCGACCGTTAATTTAGATAACCTAATTCAAATCCCTATTAATTCTTCAACCTTTGTGTCAACTATCCAAGAGATACCTCTGCGCATTGCATTATTAAATGCCCAGTCAGTAGGACCACCGAAAAAATGCACAGAAATAGTTAATTTTATCAACGACCAGAATATTGACGTCTTTTTCCTGACAGAAACATGGCTAAAAACATCAGGCGATGAGCCCAAGTGTGCGCATCTAACACCCACTGGTTACTCCATCAAGTAATTTTCGTGGAGGTGGAATTACTTATTTCGACTGCAAGAACAAACTTAAAGACCTAATAATGTTTCCTACCTTAAATATTCTCAGCATGTTTTGTAATGTTTTCTAATTTCATGGTGTTTGTTTTTGTAATCATATCATTATATGTTTTAATCTTAGAGGTGTTGTCTAATGTTGTAAAGCGCTTAGAGCTTCTAAAGATTAGGCGCTATACAAAGTCTTCATTATTATTATTATTATTATTATTATTTATTATTATATATTTTGGGTTGGAAACTAGTGTGATTCGGAAATCCTTGTCTTGAGATTCCTTTCTGTAATAATAATAATAATAAGAAGAAGAAGAAGAACAAGAAGAAGAAGAAGAAAAAGAATCACCATCTCCAGCCGGAAGAACTTCTTAGTAAATTTCTAAAATATATTGACAAATAAAACTCCAATACTTTAACGTTAACCATTTAAATTTATGAACAAAAGGAAACTAAAATATTTTTGCTCCAAAACAAATATTTAGTATTCATATACTTGCAGATAGTCGTAGTCGAACCTAACAATATTCTGGCACAGTGACGTTCCAATCTCTTGACACAGCGAACAGTAAAATAGGATCTATTCTCGGCTTTTTTGGTACTATTTGCTTTCATGTAAAACATACACCATTTTTCAGTTAGTTTTACTCATTCTTAGCCGTTCAAATTGCACGTAGGGTTTTAGGGTATTTCCAGCAAGACTGATAAGATCACTTTAAGTATTCAAACGGGTAGACTTTAAAATAATATTGTATTTACTATGTATTAGTTGGAATAACGACTGCCATTGACATAATGCATGCTTGTCCAGGATACTGGTAAAGACATATTGCATTTTTCAGTTATTTTTACGCATTGTTGGTCGTTTGAATTGAACATAGGTTTTTACGGTATGTCCAGCAAGTCTGATAATATACTGCCATAGATCTAATGCATCCTTGGTTCCTTGGTGCAGTATACTGGTAAAGACCAACTGAAAACTGAGAAGTAAAATACATATGTATTCTCTGTAATACTTTCATAAACAAGTGGTTTGCAGAGATTTAAAATACATTTTGCTTTTGTCCAATAAAGTAAATGATGAGTTAAATGAACATGTTTTTGTTTGGGTTTGTTTTCCTTTGTTTTGATAAAATGTAGTTCGTCTGCACCTTAGCCACTCACCAAGGACTAGACGGATACAATTTTAAATACAACCGAAGGAAACATGGTGAAAACAAGTAATGCCTGAAAACAGTCAAATTATCAAAAGTCAGGCAGATAACTGCAACTCAATCACCATTTAGTCACCAAACGTTTGCTCAATATCGCTTTTAAACTATAACTTCGGAACTTCTGGTTCTTCTGTCATAAATGTTGACAATATTTAAGGTAACAAGTCTCACAAGAAACTTCAACATCTTCCTCGAAGGCGACAGCTGCAGTCTTCTGACTGGGAATAATATCTTTGAGTAAGATCTGGAGTCGAATGAAGTTGTATGATTTAGGGAAATGTTGAATGGATGCCCGTCGGCACTTGGATATCATGAATATTGCTAATGCAATGTCTACTATACTTATCTCTTCGAAAATATGTTCATGCTTACACATTAATTAAATTTTAAAACGCATTACTTTAAGATACAAAATGTTTCTTTATATTGCTAACTGTAAGAATCTTGTAGAAAAACGTATTCATGGTGGGAAATAATTATGACGACTTGTTAAATATTACACTATCTTTTTAACATGCGAAAAGGATGCAACAGATAAAATCTGAAAAATAATTCGGGGAATATTATTTTCATATTACACACATTGTGATATATCAAAATAGGGTATAATTCAAAATCCAGTAACTTACTATGGGATGAGCATTACGAAGACGCTTATTACAATCACGATCTTCTATTGTACATGGACATTTTATATCTGGACTGAAACATTCAGCTTACACGTTTCTTTGTCAATGTGGCATTCACGGCATCCACTGAGCCGTCCGTCAGAGTCTAGGTAACGTACATGTCACTGTCTGCACGTATGTGAGGATTTTCCTTCAGGTAAAGGTATGTCCATTTCTCTTCTTCATAGAACAGGAACTGTAACTCCTCTGAAAGATCAACATCTAGTTGACGCTTGTTATTGTAATTGTCCTGATCTCTCACCCAAACATGCTCAGAAGTACCTAGAACCAGCATAGAAATAGAAAAATACTTAAGTAAGTAAATACAATAAATCAATAAATAATAGTTTATCTATCAGTCATTGAATGCATAGTACATATATTTCCCAGAGTCTTAAATTTATTTTATATTGAAGAAAGCAAAGGGTGCTAAATTTATCAGTCACCCTGACAATTTCAGCTAAAAATTCAAAGCACCTTCAACCTCAAATGGCTAAAACTTTTCCCAACAAATATAGTTTAGTATTAAAAAAACGCAAACATTATGAAAGTCCACAGAGAAAGGATTGTTTTGAGTTAATAAATCAATATATCTGTTATTGAAGTAATGTATCAAACAAGCGGTTGATCAAATAATGTACGAAATGACTTTACAAATAAAGAGTGTGTATTTTTGAATTAAAATCACTTCGCCCTAATGAAAAAACAACTATAGACACACACTCAAACTCGCACACGCAAACATACATACACACACACACACACAATATTCCAATCAAAAGAGACAGACAGAAAATAATTATTATACCTTGATACTATATTATATGTTTGGATCACATGAAATGAAGTGATATATACAAATACCAATACAGCAGAAAGTTAGAATCCTCTCAAAACGCAATTCGAAGATGTGCCGCTAGCGACAGTATATAGTTCTCACACGCTGTTGACCTAAAATACACACTCGTGCGCTTATGCAATACAAACACAAGAAAAGATGGAACAAAATAGACACCGATGACTACTCTTGACTAGGAGACATGATTTATTCATGTCATCAAGACAGTCGGACAAAGAGATGAATAAGGTAGATTTTTTGTTGTGACGACATTTCAATATATTTCATTGAATACACGGAAAAGAAAATGTTATAGTGCCCGAAAAGAAAATCACATCAGCATTACAAACTAAGTAGAATTTATATTTGAGAAAAGTTTTTTATGATAAAAATTTATTTTGTCATTGCCTAATTTTGGTACTACAAGGTAATGCGACTTCTCTGTCTCCCTTATTCAAAATCTATTTCATAATTAAAATAGAACATGTTGCTATACATATGCTTCTTGTAGAAAATGGCCATTTGTATGTTGTATAATCATCAGACAATTGTAAGAAAGATAACATTCAAAAACATTGGATGTCCATGGAGATGAAGATGGCTGGAGATGAAAATGGCATTCACAGAAAATATTGATAAATCACAAGCTTTGCACAAATTTAAATCTATCAGTGAGAGTACTGGAAGGTAATATTTAGGTTAACATCATCCCAAAATGTTATTCGTTTGAGAATACTATATTAAATAAAATAAAAAAATTGCCCATTTCAACAGACATGTTTCATTCTAATGTCGCCCAGATCGAATGATTGTCAGAAAACTTACAACAAAAATAATACTCAAATATGTGACTTTGCGCTCTACAGTGAAGTGAATCATGCGTACACAAAATCATTGAAAGCAATAGTTCATGATAAAATGAAATTGAAAATTAAACAACAATAAAGTAACCAAAAAAATGAAGGAAATACTGCATAGTAGAGAAAAGGGGTTACCTTACCTGTGTCAAATACGGCTACAGTACAAAGCATCAAGATGAAATGATAACATTTTATTGTTTTACTTCACACAGCTTCGTTGTCTACAACCTAGAAATTGACCAGTTTACTTTCTTCAGAAATGCAAGTTTATATAGATACCAGAATCAAAAGAAAAATGCTTAATAACAAGCCGATTCTGTCTTTTAATCTGCCTAAAACGGATCTTCTTTAATCCGTAATGAACACCGTTGTTTTGGGTAGAAAGCAGATTAATACAGTTGAAAATTAAGTAGGATAAGACGATGCCGTGCCGTCTACCGGTCATAACATGCTATGTATATAAGGTCTTAATCATGATTATTTTCGTGAAACGAGAATGTTTAATCACTTAAACTGTCTTAATCTTCTCTATTAGATTATACGATCATGTAATACTTGCAGTCTGCCTGTCATACCAAATTATGTAGTATGGTCCTTATCATGATTAATCTCGTGATATGCCAATCTGCTATCGCTTAAACTGTATTAATCTTCTTTGCTAGATTATACGCTTATTTAAAGTTTTAAGTAATATGAAACGATACTGCACGGAGCTGTTAATGTGAATTCAATCACGCTTGTTTATACCTCTAAGCCTTTTATGAAGTGGATTATACTAACTTACAATTTAGCTTATGTATTATTCAGCATAATGTACCTAATTCAAGATATAATAACTCATTTAAATGAAACATGAATAAGTTGCTGTCGTTCTTAGGCTTGGAGCCTATGATTAGAAATTCTTGGATTAACTTGAAAACTGTGTGAATCTTCTTTACATCAGTTTAATTTTCAGAACCACGTCCTGTACAAAACGGGAATAATTTTACTACTAATGATCGTGCTCTTTTGGAGCATTCACTATGTCACCAATATGATACACATCTTTTCTTTCATAACAATCAGTAAGACCACATTTGCTCTGATTAGAAACGTATATGACAATAGAACAAATTTAGCATTTGTTTCTGGCCAATTATGCTTCTATTGGAAGCATCAATGCGAAAATTATTATTATTATTATTATTATTATTCAACTCACTCTTTCTTGCTCATACTTTGCGATTGACGTGACCTCTACAAGTAATCCAGGTACCAGTAAGCCAAACTGTATTTTATGGACTGCTTTCTCAAATACTTCAAACTTATTTATATGCGAACCTAAAAATGTGTGCAGATTTATTAAATATTTGCATCACTTTTAAAATGTATAGAAAGAAACAAATTTTAAAAAATTTAAAAGTGGTAAAAGATAGCAAATAGTTTATTTAACTTTTCTATGTGAGTACCATTTAAAATTAAATAAATTTCGCAAAAACATAGTAATGTAAATATCGATATAAAACTGACAGTATTCAATATTAAGTGCAGGCGTAAACAAATACAGATAATATGCTTCAAGATTCATTGCAAAATGTCATTTCTCGTCCCCTTGACTGTACCTATAGTATGCGCTTATACGTTTACAAGACTGTTCTTTTTGTTTTAATTTTGTATTATTAAATATATTTAACAATAAATTTCAGCTTGTTAATTAATACAGAATGATACCGTATATGTGGCTAATACGAAGTTCACACATGTCTTCTACTTTAGATTTTGTGAACTGAAACCTAAAGTGTTTCAAATATAGCTGCAATGTTTGGAGTGAATGTTTAAATAGTTTTATATAATGTTATTTTACAGTCGCAAAATGGTACAAAAAGAACAAATAATGAAAACGATGAGAATGAAAATGATTTAACGTCAAGTAAAGGTGTCTATCCCCTGTAAATAATGTTTCAAATATCGAGTCTACTTTAATGAATTATAAAATATTAGAACTTACTGGTCAATGCATGCCTATCATTCATCATTTAATGTCTATCGGCACAAGCTCACATAACGCTTTATTTTCATTTGCATTCACGACTGGTGAAAATACGCCTTTTTGAAGAATACAGTAAAGACCCTCACTATCGTTCTATCATTGGAATCTTTATTCCGAGAAATGGAAAGCAGTACAAACACTTTTTTGTGTTTACCACATTCGTCCTACTCGTTACCGCCTTATTTCAAGACAGCTTGTAGTATTCCACACCTTTATTGTCATCAACTCGTCATTATGAAACATATTAAAAATGATCGCCAGCATCTCCATTCGGTCTTAATAGAATTCAAGTTGCTACGGCGTGTTCACATTTGTTATTAAACTGCGACATTTGACGGCCATCCTTCCTGTTCCTGAAGCAATATCCCATATGAAATTCTTGGTGTATATTTGTTCTAGATAAACACCAGGCCAAATAAAATTATCCTCCTTCAGTATGTATAGAGACCGGAAATCAACATTCCCTTCTAATGCAACCATTTTCATATTTACAGTAGATTTTCCATGTTAGGTATTGTTTTCGCTTTAGGATCTATGAAAGTTTTCTAAGTGCATGCTGTAAGCTGTTAATTTATCACTTCAGATCTGAATTTAAATTCGGTTTGAAACTATAAACTGTAAATTTACCTCAATTACATTAGATGTTAATTTAGATTCATCGTGCATTTATACAGCAAAATAATTGCTCTCATTATTGAAACTGACTGAAAGCACAAACCATGGTCAGCTTCTTGTCAACATTACTTATTCAACTTTATAGTCTTAGGATAACTTGGGAATAATCTATATCATCACATTTGTGCAAAATCTCCTTGACAATGACGAGTGAAATTTTATATTGATCCTTGTATGCATATGTACATCATTTCGATAGATTTTAATAGATTATTTATATTTATATGGTTTTTCTGTTTTAATTAATTAATTATATGCCATGGGTTTTCGTGCCTTTTACTTGACATTGTTCAAACCACGTTCATTTTCTACCTGTCCTGAATCATTGATTCTCGTTTTGCAAACTTGTTTATCTCAACCTGAGTCCAGAATATTGGAAATTTTCCATGCAATGCCGGATCAACTGTAATGTATAATTTTGGAAATAAACCTTCTGATTATAACTAAAATTTTAATGACATTTTCTATTAGGTAATGTTCGTAAATAATGGTATTTGTGACCCGAGGTAAAGTAGGGAACTGTATAATCTTAATTTTCTAGACATTATTCATTCCTGCTTTAAGAACATCTGATCAAAATCAGATGTATTAGTATTTTGTGCTTTCGTTTGCGCAGGAATTTATTTATTCAAATTATTTAATTCAAGTAATTCTTCTCTGGAAATAAAAAGTGCTGAACATAATATTCTTGGAAATAGTTATCTTTTTTATTCATAGCGGAATTCAATTCAAGACATATTCTTGTATTGTGTTGTATAGTATTATATTGTAAATGGTAACTCCAGGTACTGATGTGCCATATGCAAGTAGTGAACCAGTCATATAATTTACATCTTCCATCTACATGCTACTCAATACACTGCAGACGTAACACCACTTATAGTTATACACTTAGCATCAGGAGAATTTGCTCCGATGAGACAACTATCAATAAAAGGCTCAGACAATTGTACCGACATCTCACAAAGTGGTGCTACAACATCCATATAATAGTGGAAGCGGTATATGAAGCCAAAGAAATAAACCGTTCTGACCTCCGAAAACACAGGGGAAAGAAAAACGTGGAACGAACACCCTTCTTCCCCACATTCCAAACAGAGAACCCACAAGTACGGTTCATCATTCACAAATATTGTTCAATCATTAAAGCGGGTAAATAGTTTATATTTTTCTTTTTAGATCAAATATTAGTTGCATTTCTCAGGCCTTAAAAGTTGAGAGACATGCATGTGAGGGGAAAGTAAAAGCAACCCTCCAATCAAAGAATATACATGACACTAAAGCTTTGTGGAAACAAACTATACAAGACACACCAACACATGAAAGAAACAAACACATTTTCCAGCACATTCATACGTGAAAAGCTTAATATTCAAAACCATATTATAACATGCACTACAAAAAGTGTGATCCACCTAATCATATTCAAGGTTTGCAGGTCCCATTATCTTGGAGAAACGTATATATTATTTAGATATTAGTATGAATATCCACAGATCAGACTGGCAAACCAGTGACGTAGAGAGGAGCCTAATGGTGGAATATTTCTCTTCTCAAGGCCATTCATTCAAATGGGTAATCTTGACTGGGATCGCGCACTATCTCAAACTGTAGCACGGAAATTGGGAACTCCAAGGAAGTATAACGAATGGCGTACACTCAAACTCAGCGACTTAATTCAAGAATAATCCAAACTGGCAATTCTCAATGCATATGTAACAAGGAACTACAGTATACCACAATCACATTTTTATGTAAAATTGTCAGAAAATGCATTCATATATTTTTTAAAAAGCGTTTATTCAGGTACTAAATATAAAAACTCAATGAAGCCATTTTTCTCTAGAACATCAATGCATGCAATTTTTCACATACAACCATCAAGCAAAATACTAGATCCAGGATGGAAATATTACATCCGGGGTATAAAATACTATAGATGACGTAAACGATTTATTGCTGCACTGCGGTATCATATTCTAGACTCTCTTGCCTTACTGGCACTAAAAGGTAGCAACACTCAAGTTCTTTGAACCTTTATCTTGTTAGTAACTGTACGTATTTATAGCTTACACCAATGTAGACGTTGTATAGTACTCGCGTTGTTGTGATTTTTTTTCCTTTGGCGTAATTGGTCTTTAGCGGCTTTGTGCCCATCCAAAAGAATCGGGTGATTCCAACAGCACATGTGCTGGTTTTACACCAGTTTTGCACTGTTGCATGTCAGTTTGTCCATAATATATGTACTTAGTGCCATTTTGAAACAATCTTCAATTACATTTTGCCTTGTTCATTAGTCTGCTTTTATAATAGCATTTTGTGTCAAAACTAACGAAAGCAAGACGAGGTTTTAGGGACGAATGACATAACATCAAACAAGCATATCGCGAAACAGTTAATCTTCTCACAAATATCTAGATGTTTTCAAATTAAAAATTTAGATTAATTCTTGGAATTTTCGCATACATTAATTGATCCAAGTCATGATTGAAAACCATAAGAAGACAATAATATATACACAGATAACTAAATTGCTGAAACCTTTTTAAAATCTAACCCCATGCTAAATCAAATGAATGCATGAATAAGAACTAATGCAGTATGAACCACTTGCGATCCTTCTCCCTTCTTCCCACAGACATATTGATCTCAACCTTGACTGTGATACATTATGCTAACCAAGCTTAATCCCCATCCATTCTCTGCGCTCATAATGTGTCCCTTTTTACAATCGCAAACAGCACATTCTGCAGAAGAACATTTGTCAAATGTCATTATTTTAATGTTAATTTTAAAATATATAACACTACCACCACATATCAGATACTGGATGTGATGCCAAAAAGTAGTATTATTAATACAGATAATTACAAAATGGAAAATGCTCATCATATAGGCATGGTCACACCTATCTCGTAGAGTACGAGTTCATGAACGGGAATTTAAAATCCATGGGTCATACAGAAACATGTAGATTATGACATTAAGGTAGACAACAATTCCAAACAAGATATATCACTATAATAATGCACGTGTACTGATACATGAATCACGAGCACTTAGAGACTTTATAATATTGTCTACGTAAGTTGATAATAAACCTATCCAAATCCTCTTACCAGGAAAATGGTTTTAAAAAATTTATATTTTGGCTTGGAAAAAATATTGTTCATCAGACCAATATCAGAAAAATGGAAATAAAACGATTAAACTTTTAATCTGTATTGAATGCAAACGTGTCCTTCTTGCTTACTACACTTTTGTATGTGATTGGAAAAATAGCCTACAAAAAGGATTTTAACCAAAATAAAGACAATCACATATTCCATGCAACTAATTTGCAAAGTTATAATTTATGAATATTTAAGCTGATCAATATTTCTTAAAGAACCAAACTTTACAAGTATATTAAAATATAGCAAACATAGTTTATATTTTGTACACTTGTAATATTCTGGACGCATCCGATTTTAGAGCAAGGCGTCGTGTTTCTACAATTGTTGCAAAGAGGCTTATATCTTGTGTCGCCGCATATAAAGAGTTGATCTGGGTATATTTCTTCAGGCCTTTGAAATGTCACCAGTAAACTTTGAAATATTTGAATATTCAAATAAATTGCCTTACGAAATTTCAGTGTCAATTAATTAAAATTTGCTTCGAATACTATAACATGTGAAAGTTCCTTTCGACTGTGTTTAAGGGTTTGCTCTGCTTGACCTGAGAGCTCTATACTACAGATTTGTTGTATTATCTTTTCGTTTTAGCTTTTCACACATATGAATAAGCATAGTAATTATATATCATACCAAAACCCTTAAAGTCTCAACCTTACACTCTAGAGAAAGGTTTCAATTCCAAACGCTTCCAATTATCGTTTCAAGTACCAGCAAATTGTTTTCTACACCAGTCGAGTACCCTCTGAAGAGCATGTACATATTTCTCCATGAATATGAATATATTGTCCGTTCCTCATCGTTATTAGCTGCAGAAGTTATGTGCGACAATTTATATTGCGAAATGGTCATTACTGTTTCTCGACGAAGAATAGTTTGGAGCCTGAACTTAGTTCCAGATTATGAGGAAGCAAAGTCTTATTCAGTTTGCATCACCCGCTGTCTTTTTTCGCAGCAGCTTGCTTCTTTAGTATGAATATTGTTTTCTACGATTCATCATTCGTTTTGTTCAAACGAATGAGATATGTTTTCATGTTAACAAACCCAAGAACATGCATCGACCTATGATAACATTCTTTATGGAAGGACGGATATTGATGTGTAAAATATATTACGATCAGCTAATGTGCTAGTGAAGCTCAGGAACGACAAAACTGATAGTAGAATAGCTGGGGAAAAAAACTACATAACAGATTAAAGACGCTTGAGAGAGCAAATTATGATGACTCAGTCATGAACCTGTACAAGGGATTCTTTTATGTGTCCACTTATACTGATGTATGAGTTAAACTGCTTCGACGATAAGGCTAACATTAACGAACAGATACCTAAAATGAATAATTTCTCTTAAACTTCTGCTAGTCAAACAAAATACTGATAAGTTAAAACTAATGGCAGATGTTAATTTGCATGTCTCTTACATGGTTTCGGTCCATTTGTTAGCCGAAAAATGTATTATAAATATTTCACTCCGCAACTTAAGAAGATACCACAAAGAGCTCAATGCTTACATGCAACACATGATTGTTTAAAAACATAACCTCTTGGAGCAATGAACACAAAGTACTTTGCATATTTGCTTAAACTAAACAATCATGATTGTACATAGCACTATTTTCGTGTCTTGTGATGTAAAGGTGCTATGAGATGCCGAAAACGTAGCGATGAACAATTTAGGTATATTACTTATAAAATACTTTACAATATCATTCGGTATCGACGATCTTTTCGAATCTGATGACCACAATAGTTCCATAACATCGAATAATTTTTCATGAATGGAATGAGCGTTATTGAACAAAACATCATCAATGAAAATTTTTCAACTTTCCTGTCTGCAACAGGAGAGTGTGTGTCATTTGGATTTTTAACGTAGCTTTAACAATTTTTCAGTCATATCGCTACGATCTCTGCAGTGTGACAGTTTATAGTGATGTCTAGCACTGAGGCATCATGCCGCAGACATGTAGCATGATGTCCCACCCAGTCACATTATCCTGACACCAGGCCGATCAGTCCTAACACTAAAATCTTAATGCTGAGTGCCAAGCGAGGCAGCTGTTAGTACCAGTTTTGTAAGTCTTTGGTATGGCTCGGCCGGGGATCGAGACCACGCATATTGGTTAAACTGTACAATATTATGTTTATTAGATTAGAATGCCATTAGCAGACCATTGCCAACTCTAGTCATGTGTTATTTCTCCGAATTTCACTCTATCATTACCCTTGCAACACCATCTGAAGTATTAGAAAGATGCAATTATATATAGAAACTGAATTTACTTGTTTGCAGAACGATTGTTTTACATCTGAATCAATACTAGAATGTGATGATGCCATACTGAGAAATGTAGCTTACATCGTTCGCAACTGTATTACAAACAAGGGAAAGAGAAAATCGACACACGAAATTATTCCCAGCTTCTTTTAAGCCAAAATAAGTCATTTAGATGCTATTCATAAGGAGAAGAAGAACATCCAAACATGTTTTATTTCCAGGGTGTTGTACGACAGGCCACATTGTATTTCATTGGTAGACAACATACACACTGCAAAATTAACCACGCAAGAATTACATTTTATTTTACATGGACATTATTGTATTTAGTTTGATGTCAGACGTACACAAGATACAGGTGTTCATGGTAGCAGTCTTAAATTAAGCAACACAGAGAATAGGCTCAAAGGAACAGAAAAGAAAAGGTAGCAGCTCCCCTCCCATCTCTACCCTTTCACGCGACCCAAAAAATAAAGGATTTAAAATGTGTATGTTTATCTCGTTCCAAATTTCTACGTTGACATTCTAAACAGTCGACTAAAACGAATGAAATTTTTTGACGTATGTGAAGGAAGGCAGAGCTGTTTTTATATGATTACGGTAACATTATAACCTTTGACTAACTTTGGGAATAAAATTATTTGCACTTGTTTTCAACAGTCCTATCGCTTTTTGTTCTCGTGCAGTTTCTGGTATCTTTGTAGGTCACCTATTTATTCAGCGTGTGATTAAGTTTATTTATATCTACCCTACACTCTGTATAGTATTCATGTATTTATCTTCATTTAGTGTATGTTGTAGGTATGTACGGATGAATGGATGATTGAATGATAAACGCTCATTACTTTCCACAGTTACAATATGTGCGTCTTGACAGAGTTTGGGTCTACTAATACACTAACGTAAATACTTTCATCATGGCTTGTACGTTACTCCGAAAATTCCCATTCATAAGCACCAAGAAAACGCACAACAGCAACTCTATCAAGTTTCATTTAAATCTTTAAATATATCTGTTTACGCTTGAATCGTATTGCATAATACAGAGACTAAGTTGTAAGTAGGTATAATTTTGTTCGAAAAGGACAACAGGTGCAAACCATTGTTATAGAATTTAGATAAACATCCCCAAACAATATTATTTACTATAATACGACCTTTGAGATAATCGTATATGTAACAGATGAGATTTAAAAGGTTTAAGAGAGTATAGATTTATTTTCTTATCAAGGAGACGAATCATAAGAAGGGCTGTATAAACCCATCGTGTCATTTCAGATATCCAGCAATCGTATAGTTATATCTTCATCGATAATAAATTGTACGTGTTGATATTACCTAATAAAGAGCAGATAAACAGATGCAATGAGTCTGTTGGGGCAGAGTATTGGTTTTTAGATGTTTCATTTGATCCTGTTAAGGAGATTTTTGTTGATTCTGGTATCTTTAAAACTTAATTTTTTCATGGAAGAGAATTATTCCCTTTCCAGTTAAAAGTCAAAGCAGCTGAGACAAAGTACCAAAATGAAGAACTATCGTTTCATCTTGCTGCTTTGTGTTGCCACCATAACGGTTAAATTTTCCCTTCTCCTCTACCATGCCATATTTTACATTAGAAATCTTTGTTACATTTTTGCTGTTTGGTATTAGTTTCAATCTTTCTACTTAAATTCTTTCATCCATTTTGATTTGATTTACCTCAGAACGTCAAGTACGATATTGGAGAATAATATGTTACTGAACTATCCATTATGAAACCGGTACCATTAAATACACTGACGTACACCTTGAAATGCTCTCTCTGTCTCTCTCTCACACACACACACAGACACACACACACACATATATAGCGGGCTTAGCGTAACCACAACATAAATATTGTACTATTAGTATACACACCCTAATTTGGAAAATTGTTAGCATGAGGTCGCTGAGATAGGGATGGTAACCTTGCAATAAAAAGGAGAAAATGCGCAGCAAGTCTCTCATGTTTTGGAGCACACATTCCTCTATATATGTGTGCTTGACCACTGCTGAGATATTTGAATTATGTGAAGGAATTGGAGTCAGCAATTGAGTTCATTGTGATTATTACTGCATAATATGGACGAATGTAATGCCTCTGCTACATTTGTGGATTTTTATTTTTCTAGTGTAGTTTTAAAACTTTATCAGAATTATTCAAACTTTAATTATTTTGTATTTGATAAGCCTATACTTTTTGAGTGGGATTAAAAAGTTTAAAATACACAATTAAATGATTAGTAGATTCTTGAACAGGAAGGTTGGACGAGAATTGGTCAACCATTAGCATACACTGTTGGTCTTGGAAAATAAAATACAAAATTTAATTATTTGTCGATTATTGCACAGGATGGTCAAATATGAATTGTTTCACCATTACATCACACTTGTGATCTTGGAAAAAAAATTACCACTTACGTGTTTTATGTTTTACTCCGTTAATTGGCTTAACAACTAATTGTTTTGTTGACGAAAGATGTAGTTAAGTAAAACCGATGTTCTTGAGACAAATCTATAGCTTAAAATTAAGCGAATAAGCATGAATGGTCATTTCTACATGGGGTTTTCACCAACAAAAACAAAACTTCTTTAATGTCAAGTTAAATTAAAATCGTGCCTCTCTGCAATCAATTATGGCCGTGGTATAGGTCATCATAAAATCTTGTTATTACTTCTCCTCCCGGATGGATGATCAATCAACACGTTGTGCTCGTGAACAAAACTACTTCTAATATCTAGTTTGGTGCAATCTATTATGTTTGCGTTCACAACCATCTTACAATTTTGTTATTGCTATTATTTCTAAGCAGAAACTCGAATTGACTCAGGATTTTTACTAGAAAACTTATTACGATGTCTAGTTGTTAGTGAATGAATATAGTGTCGATCTTTCATCCAACAAGGCAGCAACAGCGGCTAACTTAAAATCTTGGAGATGATTTCATTTCTAAGCAGTTTTAAAGAAGTGATCTTCTCTTGAACTTCTGGGAATTCTTTTCGATCAGTAGAAAGTCAGTTCCTTCAATAGACTTTTGATGCTCACCTATTCCGTGGGCGCCGATTTGACTTTGTGATATTCGATTATTCTCTGAATTCCAATTGAAGTCTTCTTTACGTCTCTCCAACTTTTATTGCGAAACCCCAATAGTATTCCTTAGAATAGAATGATATAAAGATAGGTACAGGTTATAGTACTATATCGCTGGTTTTGTGATGGTGTCTATACAAATTTTGTAGAGTATTGAACTTTAAGTTTGGAAAACATTTTAATCTTTTCTGGTTTTAGAAGTTTTTGCAGAACGACGCAGTTCACAGTGAAAACTTCAGAGCTAGTACCATGAATGTAGTCTCTACCAATTTGTTAAGTATAGCTGTTCTCTTTTCTAGGTTGTGATATGTAGCTTAGATTTAGACGTTGTTGGTACTGATTTAACGGAAACTGTGTTTTCTGTATTTTATGATTATCTGAATGTGTATTCTACCTACATTAATTAGTGAATATACAGACACTACTTCCGCCACTAAAGTAAAATATGTGACCCATGGCATATTACCTTGTTGACACATTTAGCCTCTCAAACAGCGCCTGATAGTCCGAGATAAGTCATTCACTCTAAGCGTGTGTAGGAAAAGACTTAAGATTAACATAGGATTTACTTAAATTACATTCATGATGGTGATGAAGATAATGATGATGATGATAATGATTATGACGATAGGAAACTATGAGTTAAAGTAATAGCTGCAGCCAGAACTAGCTGTTAAGAAGCAACAGCTTCAGGGGTTAAACAGTTGTCGTACTATCAATAGTTATAGTGATGGTGAAAGTTTCAGTACGGAATCTCTGGTGTTTAATGGTTGACTAACATATGAAGGTTATGTCTTAAATCAGTGAACTTGAAGTTGCCTTTTCCATGTACACGCCACACCCACAGACGATGGCGGTTGCTGTAATAGTCACAGTAGGAACAGCAGTAGTAGTAGTAGTGGTATACGAAGAAGAAACAGGAAGTGGAAAGGTGGAGCAGTTTAGCAATTACAGGAGATTCAGAAGCATGAACAGTTGAATAATTACGAACAAAAGTCCCTTTTGCAATTACAATTTTATTAGTAATATAGGCGGAATTGATGCAAACAATAGCAAACATGATAATGAAAGCAGCGATAGACACACAAGCTGCTGCTTCGATGGTATTAGAAATATTAGTAGTAGTAGAAGTAGTAGTAGTAGTTCAAGTTGCATTTTTTTAATGCTGCTGTTGTATTTTATTTCTTTAATGTACAGAGATTAAATTTTAAAAGAAAAAGATAGACTGGAAAAAGGCAAGTAAAAGTTACAAATAAAAAGACATTGGTTGAACCTATTTTATCACTAAAATGGGATAACAGGACAAATCCTTAGAACAAGTAGGTTACTGGCCACTGCAGATGACAATTCATCCAACAACAACGGTTGCACCAGAGAAGATGATATCTGAAATATAGAACGTGAGACCAAGTATATTACATGAGAAATGAATAATTTAGTCTTTTTTCGGAATAGGACAGGAGAATATTATATATTGAGAGAGAAAGGGGTTATCTAGTACAGACCAGTATTCGAATCAATAACTCCTGCGTTCAACCCGACACATCTATAAGCTATAGGCTCCAAGAGCTGGAGATAGAAATCTTGTATATTGTATTGAGAGAGAGAGAGAGAGACTTTCGAGGTGTATGTAAGTGTATTTTATGAGAGTGGGAAATATAGATCCGACCTGTATTCGAATCAATAACGTCTGCGTTTAAGCTATAGGTAGCCAAGACCTACTGTGTAAACACATTTAGATTATAATCTAATATAACCAAAATATTAAATTACGCATCAACCATTATCACCATAGAGGTTGTAAGGGCTTTTACTTTACATTGTAAATATTTTAGAACAGCTTTTAAACAATGCATAACAATCTAATCGTGCCGCGATGTTATATTTGTTTTACACATTGTGCCATTGATTTTAAACAAAACGTCAGTAATACATAACGAGATGAATGATGGAAACATATAACGACAGTTAGATTTTTACTATATATTTGTAATTCTTTGAAAGAAATGTAAATGTATGGATCACAATCGATATTTATTACGTCCACTCGGTATACTGCGTCACTTGATGACATATTTAGATTAACATGAATATCCTTGCAAAGGAGGAGGAGGAAACAGGAAAAGAGAGACAAATGATGAAAAAGAAAAATTACAATCACTTATATATATATATATATATATATATATATATATATATATATATATATATATATATATATATATATATATATATATATATATATATATAAAATCGGAAAATACCAGCAGCAGTATTGATCGTGATATTTCCACCGTGAACTGCGTTGTCACCCTTAATCTCCAAGTTAAAGTACTGGGCGCTTGGTGACGTGTAGCTGTTTAGTTCCGAGTTGGTACACAGCGTAGCAGACGCGGAGTCTGAATCATCCACAAATACTTTTACGGTCAAATGGTTACATTCGGCAGCGCTGATACCGTCCGCTTGTATAGTGAAGGTCGTCTGTTTAACGATGAATAAATACTTCAATAAAAAGAACTAGAGTAGTGAATGATTTGATAAATGTTTGCATAGTAAAATAGTACTGTCTGAAGTTACTGTTATGAAGCGACCTTAACTTTTAACATCTTGCTGACTGAATGAAATCCTTGCGACTTTCATTCCATTTTTGAATAGTTAGATGCAACGTCCAATATTCGAACAGTAGATGTTTGTATTAGAGGAATAGGACCCAATGTTGACCACAAACACACACATACACACGCACACCTACGGGTCATAGGAATACAGTCTTCAAATGAAAGCTTTGTCATAAATATTAAAAATGGATTCTTTAAAAAAAAGTTGTAAACAATGCCACAAATAAATTCTCTAAAATCTTACATTTACTCAGAAACTCGCGTGTATATTATCAATTAGGAGAAGTGTCGGCATGTTTTAATGCAGATATTACAGAGTATTAATCACTTTCATAATTCATCATCATCATCATCATCATACTCATCATCATCATGCTCATGATCTTCGCCTTCTTCTTCCTTTTCTTCTTCATCATCATCATCTCATTATTATTATTATTATTATTATTATTATTCACTCCCCTGATTATGGTTTTGTCGCTGGTTACTCTTGGCCTTAAATCTCAAGAATTCATATGGTATTCTTTATGCCATGATAACTTCGGCTTCTAGAAGTAGGTCTGGCTTCAAGGTAATTTCCATTTTTCTCCAACTTAACCTGGATTTGTCAAGTATTACTTCAAGTGCTTCCGCTACAATTGGTTCGATCTATGTCTTTTGTGCAGACTCAAGTTCTTTTTACAGATTACAGAGCTTGGTTACTTAGTACCTTCCATTGTTCCCCACGTTTGGCTCCAAATATTGCTCTATTAATGTTTACGTATCCTTGTTTCTCTGACATTCCGTGCTATTTAATTATCTGACATTTTGTGCTGTTTTCTTCTCTGACATCCTGACTGTTTCCTTCTGTGACACCTTGTGCTATATTGTAATCTGATATCATGCTCTATCTCTTTGGTCCTTCGATCTGGATACTTGATTCCCAAAAAAATATTCTCCTTCTTGTATGCAATGACTTTTTCTGAATTTTTATCCTAAAAACTCGTCTGCAATCGTTATTCCATATTTCTAAAATAGCTGAGACCGTCTTTCTTACTTACGTTGCACTTATTAAGTGCTTAACCTTGTCATCTTTATATTGTCATTTTGTACACTATCTTGCACCATTCGGACCGTGATTGTCCGGTCTTGAATCGACATGAACAGCTCTTCCTTTTCACCACTTAACACTGATGCGATCTCACTGTCGTTTTCTCCTTTAAACTGACGAAGAATTTCCGTTTGGCACCATCGCAGTGTTCATTCGCTTTCTGTGTTGGTACTCATACCCTTTGTTCTTATTAATCTACATATCCGTTTTGAACCTAAGAGCGGGTATCTGTGCGATTCAAGCCTCTTTTTCCAGTATTCGTGTTTATGTACGTATTACCTCTGTCTGATTTTCAGTGCCAACAATTCTCTTTCTTGGACCATAGCGTGTGTTTCAAGATCATGTCACGTTTTCGGAGCTCCTTTCATTTTGACATCAAACAGCATAATCTCATGAATCATGTTTCGATCTCTAAGATCTCTCCGATCAACTTCCGGATCTTTCTGGTTACATACCAACAAATCACATACAAGGATTGTTATATAGGCCTTCTTATTGTAAATCAATGCCTTACAAATGTTTATTTTGCGTTTTCTGCATTTTATCAGTTATTATTATTATTATTATTACCTGATCCTGCTGACACCAGAATCCTGCTTTAATCGTTGAGCCGGAAGATAAGTTGCTAATCTGTATTGTCCTATCATTAACTTGTATACCTGCAACGGGATTAAATTTTATCTGATCAACCTACCTTAGCATGAACCTACATAGTCTTTGATTGCTTGACTCCATATATATAATATATATATATATATATATATATATATATATATATATATATATATATATATATATATATATATATATATATATATATATACATATATATATATATATATATATATATATATATATATATATATATATATATATATATCGATAAAATACTATTAGAGTTATCTTTCAAACGAATATTACTCGATCGACTATAGTATAGCACAGCATAAATTGATTTAGATATTTGAAAAATACGAAGATATTTGAAAAATACGAAGAAGAAAAAGAAAACAAATGAATAATGTTTAAGGATCGCCAAAAGGGTAGAAAAAAGTCGCAATCTGTATATATAGTTTTTAAGTTAGACACTTCGGCTTCTGACACACAACGGCACAGTAAAGCAAGCATAACAGGACAAAATTTCCACATGCAACCAGCTGATAACTTTATGTTCATTTAGGCTATCTTCAAAGGCAATCATGCGTGAAAATAACGTGACTTATTTCCCAATAATTGTCTTGTTAACTAAGCGCTGTATTGGCCTCTGAACGTAAATTCATTGATGTTCTTCCTTTAATGAGCAAGGCAATGCTGTCTATTTTATATGTATCACTGACTTTTCAATTCGAGTTATGAAGCATACGCGTAATCCCCGAAATCTTTTACACTACAATTAAAAAGGTATTCGTAGTATCATAGTTACAGGGGTGCAATTATGATGTGGATGCGCTGAATATCGAACATCACTGTTTGAAAACATTCGTGAACTAAGTTGTTTTGATTTTTCTAACATTCATTATATTACTCGTGTACTGGATTGATTATTTGGACATACCATAAAGGATATATACGGCTCTTTAAGCCTCGATAAGATGGGGATTTATATTTGTCATAAACTTGTGGGTGCCTTTATTAGAATGATATTTATATTTGAATAGCTACGGTATGTCATATTTTTGTCCATAAGTGTCTTCACATTTCCATCTCCGTTCGGGTCCGACTATTGGCCAGGAATGTTGAGAATCACATACAATTAATGAAATTTCAGAAACATTAGCCTATTCATTTCTTTTGATTACCCAATTTTATCGCCACAGCAAAATCACATGAGAGTTGAGATAAACTGAAATTTTGTTAGACCGCGAAAATTAAACATGCGAATGTCAGAGCTCATCAAATTGCGAACACTGTACAAAGGGACCATTTTCATACATACAGTACTGCACAAAGAGGAATATTTGCTCAGTAAATTTGCATAGCATGTATCTCTAAATACGGTATTTACGCAGGGAGTAATATTTGATCTTCTGAGGCATATTAAATCTCAAGTTGTGTGGGGTGATATTCACTTTACAAAACGGGAGGGTCGTCTACCCATTCATCACAGTCTTTGCTGATAACCAAGGCTCGGAAGATACGAATAATTGTAATTTGAACCTTCCGTATTTTTTCCTGTATCTTAGATAGTATCGATTTACATAGTACGTATGATCAACGTTCTTTAAACTTTTATTTTCAAATTAGGAAATTGTCCAAAAAGAGATACAAACATTTGCTACTATTGATACTTTAATTTCACAAAACATCTGCTATGAATTCTCTTGATATATTTAAACATATTTTACGGATATTTGGTGATAGCCATTGTAGATAATTCCTCAATTGCTGTCATAATAGTAACATCTATCAGACTGAAAATCAAAAGTTGTCTACTAGAAATAGCAAGATAACATATAGAAGACGGGTGTCGTAGCTACAGGTAACTAAAATGAAAACGATTTTAATAGTAAGATTGTCTGTCGAAGATGGATGTACTATGGGCAACTGAAGTAAATCTTATGTGACGTGAGTTTTCATGTCATGATTCTTGTTGCACTGTACCTCTCTAATTATTGCACCGATCATACCAAAAGAAATTAAATAGGAAATCCGATGAGTATTGATGCTTAGGTATACTATCAAATCACTATTCCGTCTGGAGCGGCCATCACACGGTTATCTACTATCCATCGCACATTTATCTACTGCCTAAAACCCACATTTTACCATCAACCCGCCGTTTGGACTGACCAAGTTATTCATCAACACGCCGCTAAAGCGACCAATACCCAATATTTACTAATACTCTGTGTCCAAGTTATCTGCACTCCCCTCGACACAACTCTGTACGATGGATCAGCTAAGTAAAGCTCAAGTTGCGTGCTTGCACGTTGTCGTCATGTGGTTTGATCAGATACATACAATATGTCTAATTAAATAGCATACGGTGTATGCGTTAAAGCGTAGGGGAGTGTGGCTCTTTTTCCTCTCGTACGATAAACCGAGTAGATCACGGTGTGGGCATGAAAAGGTCGTAAAAGCCCGAATGGGTGCACACGACTATCATCAGAACTCAGGCAGTCAGCCAGTCTTGACATATTCCATCATCTTCTTTCCTCTCCTTCTTAAACAAATAACGGCGTAAGACCAGGGTCCAATACAACCATTAGCTCAGAATCTAAAAGAATACGTAAACAATAAAAGGTGTTCCAAAGCACAGGCCATCAGGCCACCGGGTGGCAACGATCGACACATAATAATAATTTATAAATAGGACTCGACAACTGACCCCAAAATTAGTTAAGTGAACAAAGCGGTCAAAACACCAGGCCATCCAGCCCCGTTTAACAAGGTGACAATGGTTGATACAGAAAATATAAACCAAACATAGTACCCTCTAACCTGAGCCACTAAATAATACAGAAATATAAGGTGGTCAAAACTCCAAGACCATCAGATCATACAGCACGAAACGGTAAATATCAATCCTTCAAACAAAATACACAAAACAATACGTTGGTACCTCTAGGTTTGAAATAAAAAAACACGGCTCTTATAAGGTGGTTAAATCACAAAATCATCAGACCACAGCCACATAAGATGGCATTGATTCAATAAATAAGAAACTAATCCAATGATCAAAGACCAAACGATTACTAGCTTAAAAATGTCCCGAGTAAGGAAAACCATTGCAGAAACCATTGTCTCCTCTAAACTGCATTCTCTACTAATACATAGCATGAAAATACAGGTAACCTTTTTCCTAATTACGTCCAAAAGGGACTATTGATGCAGGTTATTGGATAAGAATAACAAGTAGGTATTGGATAGGAATAAAATAAAATTGTGCTAGACAGTATAAAATGTTTACATTATATGTCATCTAGAGATCCATACATTTGTCATTATGGAAATGGTGAACAGTAATACATTATAGGTGCTGGGTAGTATATAAAAGAACTGACATACTATCTAAAATTGTTAGCATTAAATTTCCCGTAGAGGTCTATACATGTTTGTATAATGAGTAATGTTAAATGCCCTATGTGCCCCAAGTGGCATATCGCATTACTGCCATCTATCTATACACGTAGTGGAGCAATCTATCTCATTATTCAAAGCAGTGGAAAATTCACGTTTCTACCTGTGTTCCAAATTTTAATTTTGTACCTTAATTGGTACTGCATCTATGCCCACTTCCAGTCACCCTCTGTGTGTGTGTGTGTGCGTGCGCGTGCGTGTGTGTGTTTGTATGTGTACGAGAGAGAGGGTCAGATCATGTTTTGTATGATAACGTTATCGAACATGGAGATTCCTTACGTTGCTTTGCGGTGATGTTCGTTTTGCAATTTCTCGGCTAGTGTTGTTTGTTTCAAAGCAAATCCATCAGGCACAACAAAGGACAACATAGTAGTTCCTATAGTGTGGACGCAATGACTGAGACAGAGACTGAGAAATGAAATATAATATTAGCACCTCTGTTAGATTTGCCTGGCGCGTGGATGATTAAAATGGATCCTAATCCCCGAACCTTGTCTTAAAACAGCTCAGGGAATACAGCCCCATACCAGCAATGAATATTAAAGCATGTCCTTTAAATGAATCTTACGTGCAATCACATAATATTTATCCAGATCGACTTCTTCATCGGAACTGATATTCCTCCCGTCATACGCCATGTGTTCCTGAAGGAAGTGAAGTGTATCGTTAGTATCGAGAGTCATATATTTTTGGACGGAAACCGGTGTGATTTGGAAATCCTTTTCTTCGATCTTCAATATTCCTTCCTGTAATAATAATAATAATAATAATAATAATAATAATAATAATTATAATAATAAGAAGCAGAGGAAGAAGAAGAAGAAGAAGCAAAGGAAGAAAAAAGAAGAAAAAGAATCACCATCTCAAACAGGAAGCAAATTCTTAGCCAATTTTAAAAATATGTGGACAAATAAAACTCCATTACTTTAACCTTAATCATTTAAAATTCTGTAGGAAAGGAAGCTAAACTATCTTTACTCCAAAAGAAATGTTTCGTATTCAGATACTTGCAAATAGCCTTAGTCGAACCTACCAATGTTCTGGCGCAGTAACGTCCCACTCTCTTGACACAGCGAACAGTAAAATAAGATCTATTCTCAGCGTTTTGGTAGTATTTGCTTTCCTGTAAAACATACAGCATTTTTCACTTATTGTTACTCATTGTGAGCCGTTTCAATTGAACATAGGCTTTTACCGAATATCAGGCAAGTCTGAAAAGATCACTATAAGTATTCAAACGAGTAGACTTTTTAAAAAAAATATTGTATTTACTATGTATTAGTTGGAATAATAACTGCCATTGATCTAATGCATCCTTGTAAGGTAAAGACTAACTCAAAACTGAGAAGTAAAATAAATATATATTCTCTGTAATATTTTCACAAACTACAAGTGGTTTGCAGATATTTAAAATAGATTTTGCTTTTGTCCGAAAACAAACAATGCCTGAAAACATTCAAATTATCAAAGGTCAGGCAGATAATTGCCACTCACTCGCCATGTATTCACCAAACATTTGCTCAATATCGCTTTTAAACTATAACCCATGAACTTCTGGCCTTTATGTCATATCTCTTTAATCAATATTTAAGGTAACAAGTCCCACAAGAAACTTCGAGATCTTCCTTGAAGGCGACAACTGCAGTCTTCTGACTGGGAATTCTATTTTTTAGTACGATCTGGAGTCGAATGAAGTTGTATGATTTAGAAAACTGTTGAATGGATGCCTGTTGGCACTTGGTTATGATGAATATAGCTAACACAATATTTATGATAGTTATCGCTTCGAAAATATGTCCATGCATACACATTAATGAAATTTTAAAACGCATTACTCTAAGATCCAAAAGGTTTATTTATATTGCTAACTGTAAGAATCTTGTGGTAAAATGTATTCATGATGTAAATAATTATGTCCACTAGTTAAACTGTTACGGTATGTTTCTAAAATGCGAAATATATGCGACAGAGGAAATATGAATAATAATTTGGGAAATATTATTTTCATATTACAATCATGATTATATATTAAAATATGGTATAAATCAAAATCCAGTAATTTACTATGGGATGAACATTAGGAAAACGCTTATTACAATCAAGATCTTGTATTGTTCATTGACATTTTACACCTGGACTGAAACATTCAGCTTACATTTTTCTCTGTCAATGTTGAATTCACAGCATCCACTGAACCGTCCGTCAGAGACTGGACAACGTACATGTCGCTGTCGGCACGTATGTGCGGATTTTTCATCAGGTACAGGTATATCCATTTCTCTCCTTTATAGAATTGAAACTGTAACTCCTCTGGAAGAACAACATCTAGTTGACGCTTATTCTTGTCATTGTTCTTATTTCTCAGCCACACGTACTCAGAAGTACCTAGAACGAGTAAATAAGTAGAAAAATACTTAAGTAAGTAAATACAATAAATCAATAAATAGTAGTTTATCTATCAATCATTGAATGCATAGTACGTATATCTCACTGAGTCCTAAATTTATCTTATATTGGAGAAAGCCGCAAAGGGTGCTATCATTATCAATCACTCTGACAATTTCAGTCAAAAAATCAAAGCACCTTCAACCTCAGAACGCTAAAACTGTTCCCAACAAATATAATTTATTGTAAAAAATTACAAACGTTATGAAGCACCATGCAAAAAGTATTGCTTTGAGTTAATAAATCAAAAGATCTATTATCGAAGTAAAGTATCAAACAAGCGGTTGATCGAATAATGTATGAAATGACTTTACAAATAAGCGCAAATTAAAGATTTTCCGCGTGTGACAGTACCTAGATCTCACACGCTGTTGACCTAAAATACACAGGCGTGTTCTTATGCACTACGAACACAAGAAAAGATGGCACAAAATAGACGCCGAAGACTACTCTTCACTAGCAAACATGATTTATTCATGGCATCAAAACAGTCGGACAAAGAGATGAATAAGGTAGATTTTGTGTTGTGATTACAATTCAATATATTTCATTCAATACACGTATAAAGAAAATGATATAGTGCCCGAAAGGAAAATCAGACCAGCATTACAAACTAATTAAAATTTATATTTGGTAAAGTTTTTTATCATGAAAATTTATTGTGCCATTGCCTAATTTTGGTACTAAGAGGTAATACCACTTCTATGTCTCTCTTATTCAAAATCGATTTCATAATTAAAATAGAACACGCTGATATATATATATATATATATATATATATATAATATATATATATATATATATATATATATATATATATATATATATATATATATATATATATATATATATATATATATATATATATATGCTTCTTGTAGAAAAAGGCCTGTTGTATGTTGTGCTATCATCAGACAATTGTAAGAAAGATAACATTCAAAAACATTGGATGTCCGTTGAGGTGAATATGGCTGGAGATGAAGATGGCATTCATAGAAAATATTGATAAATCAGTAGCTTTGCACAAATTTAAATCTATCGGTGAGAGTACTGTTGGGGAATCTTCAGGTTAACATCATCCGTCATTTGTTTGAGAATACCTCATTAAATAAAATTAAATATCTTCCATTTCACCAAATAAAGGAAAAATAAAGGAAAATTCTGCATAGTAGAGAAAAGGGGATACTTCACCTGCGTCCCATACAGCTACAGTACAAAACATGAAGATGAAATGATAACCTTTCATTTTAGTACGTTATACAGCTTTGTTGCCTTCTACCTAGAAAGTGAATAATTTACTTCCTTCAAAACTATTACTTTATATAGATACCAGAATCAAAGGAAAAGTACTTTATACCAAGCCTATTGTGTCTGCTAATCTGTCTAAAACGGATCTTCTTTAATCCGTAACGAACACCGTTGTTTGGATAGAAAGCAGATAAATACAGATGAAAATTAAGTAGGATAAGACGATGCCCTATCGTATGCATGTCATAAAAGACTATGTATATAAGGTCTTAATCATGATTATTTTCATGAAACGAGAATGTATTATCACTTAAACTTTCTTAATCTTCTCAATTAGATTATACGATTATCTAACACTTGCTGTCTGCCTGTCATACCAAATTATGTAAATACGGTCCTAATCATGATTATGGCAATCTAATGTCGCTTAATCTTTATTAATCCTCTTTGCTAGATTATACGATTATCTAAAGTTTTAAGTAATATTAAACATACTGTACAGAGCTGTTAATGTGAATTCAATAACTCTAGTTTGTATCTCTAAGCCTTTTATAAAGAAATTTATAACACCTTACAATTTATCTTGTGAATTATTCAGCATAATGCACCTATACCAAGATATAATAACACGTTTAAATGAAACATGATGAAGTTGCTGTCGTGCTTAGGCTTTGAGAATGTGAAGTGGCAAATTTCTGGTGATCTAACAAGAATACATTAGTTGAGACCAGAGAACCATTAATTAGATTTATGGAGACAAGCGCGTATCATATCGCCATACTACCGTGTACGGTAATGTCCTTTAGAGGGAGAATTTTGTTCCTAATTAAGCATTTGTTTATACAGCAGCCAGGCGGACTATTAGGGACAAGGAAAACTTCATTTTTCATGGTAAATTGTCACAATTGAGAAATCGCAGAAATTCTGTTACTCAAACTACCAGGTCAAACTGACCCTGACTTTGGCGCTTCTGGAAAAAGGCGGCAGAGATATCTGATTCTGATTGGTTACGTTAAATAATAGGCGTGTTTCCCACACAAAAATTTTCTAGGTTTTAAAAATTGCCACATCGGAAATTTTAATCAGTCTAAGCTTTTCTAATTGAGAAACCAGAGTAGTCTCGGGGGATTCGCAAGAAATTCCTCGTAAAAGAACGGTTGTCCAAAGGGGACTATTGTCGAAAGGAACCGGCGAAATCATTTGCCGATTACAGGGAGGAACGTTGAAAGCAAAGGTAGTGTGACAATTCCATGTAATTGGTTGACGCCATATAAAATGCTTTGCTGAAGTTATTTACTTGTAGTTGCATGAATCTTTTTTCTACATTCGTGTAATAATTTGCTTTATGAAGTATAACTGTGTTGAGTTTATGCATAGGAAGTCGTACATTAATCTTCTTTAGATAAATTTGACGAATTGTTTGAATTTGTCGTCTTCTTTACATAAGAATTATGTTCTAAGAATTTAATACATTACATTAGTTATTATGATTACGAGAATCCGTGTGAATTCGCCAAATTTAGAAGATTTCATGTATGATTAAGAATAAGTGTGTATTGACTGAAATGATTTAGTAATTGATTGATGTGATGTATCCTATTTATTCGCTGTGTAAATTGAGGCTGGCTCAAAACCCCAGGCCTCGCGTATGCGTTAATGTGTAAGGTCAAGGCGTAACGAATTAGCCATTTGGCTAACTAGGGTCATTATAGAACATGTGAAGTCGATTGATAGCCTTAGCATCTGTTTAGCACTGATAATAAAATCTGATCACGAGGGAGAATAATGAAGAATTAACTGTTTCATAAATAACGGGAAATTTAGGTTGTCTCTATTTATATTTATTTAAAAGGGAGAAAATAGCTCCTGAAACGTATGATCCTGAGACGTATAATCCTGAGACGTATTATCCTGAGACGCATTATTATGGGACGTATGATGTGATGTTATTCTGTGACGTATACTGAGAAGTATAGAGAGGAGTGCAGTGAGACGTATAATCCTGTGACGCAATCCTGCGACGTATTAATTTCTGAAAGGTATTCTGAGAGTATCCTGAGACGGATGGTGGAAAGTATCATCCTGAGATCCAAGCGTCTGAACAGCTACAGTGGCAGCAGAACAACTGAGGATGAACAGGTTATGCAGTCGTACAAGACGTTGACTTCGCTTGTTCACTCGATCCTATGATGAACTAAATCTATCAGTAAACAGATCGGCTTTTTTATTTAAATCTAATTGCGTTTTCTTTGTATTTCGGTGAAAGTTAAATTTCTAAAAGCAGAGTATATTCCTGATGTAATGAATTTTCACAGTGCTTTTATGTAATTGATTAAATTGTTTGTTTACATGTACGAGGGCTCGTGTTGGTTTGTTCTATATACCTGCTCAGATCTCTATCTATTTCACTATAAGTTTCACCACTTATATTTATATTTACTCGAACCGGGCAATAACATCGAGGGCGGTCAACCCCTAGATAACGAAAACCAAAAATTTGGCGGGACACCCACCAGGGACAATTCTCCCCCCCCTCCCCATTACAGAAAATATGACTAGAAATTCTTGGATTAACTTGCAAATTGTGTGAATCTTCTTTACATTAGTTTAATTTTCAGAACAACTTCCGGTACAAAACGGGAATAATATTACTGCGAATGATCCTACTCATTTGGAACATTCATTCTGTGTCTGTCACAAATATGATACACATTTCTTATTTTATAACAACAACCATGACCACATTTACTCTGATTAGAAACGTATATGACAATCAAAAGAATTTATCATTTGTTTGCGGCCAAGGCTACTTCTGTTGGACGCATCAATGCGTACACCTTTATCATCGTCATTATTGTTATTATTATTATTAGTAGTATTATTATTATTATTCGCCTCACTCTATCTTTCTCATAATTTGCGATTGGCGTGACCTCTGCAATTAATCCAGGTACCAGTAAGCCAAGCTGTGTTTTATAGACTGCGTTCTCAAATACTTCAAACTTTGTGTATATGCCAACGGAAAAATGCGTGCAGGTCTATTAAAGTTACCACAGTTTTAAAATGTATAGAAAGAGAAAAAGAAAATTTAAAAGCTGTATAATAGTTTATTTAACTTTTCTATGTGAATGCCATTAAATCAATTTCACAAAACCAAATCAATTAAAATTTCAATATAAAACACAGCATTCAATATTAAGTGAAGTCGTAAATAAATACAGATGATATGCTTCAAGATTTATGGAAAAATGTCATTTCTCGTCCACTTAACTGTGCCTATAGTATGCGCTTATACGTTTACAAGACTGTTCTTTTTGTTTTAAATTTTCTTTTATTAAATATATTCAAACATGCAATTTCGGCTTGTTAATTAAAACAGAATGATACCGTCTCTGTGGCTAATACGAAATTTACAAATGTTTTCACACAGCTCCAAGCCATAATATGCTGACATGGAACATGTCTTCTACTATAGATTTTGTGAACATAAACCTAAAGTGTTTCTAATATAGGTGCAATGTTTGGAGTGAATTCTAAATAGGTTTATATAATGTTATTTTACAGTCGCAAAATGTTACAAAAAGAAACATAATTAAAACCATGAGAATGCAAATGATTTAACGTCAAGTAAAGGAGTCCATCTCCTGTAAATAATGTTTCAAATACCGAGTATTCTTTAATGTAACAATAAAATATTAGAGCTTATTGGTCATTGCATGCCTATCACTCATCATTTATTGTTTATCGCCGCAACCGCACGTAACATTTTCTTTTCATATGCAATTACGTCTGGTGAAAATACATCTTTGTGAAGAATACAGTAAAGACCCTAATTTTCGTTTTATCATGGAAATTTTATTCCTCGCAATGGAAAGCAGTGCAAACATTCTCTTGTATTTACCACATTCGTCCCAATCGTTCCGGTCTTATTTCAAGACAGCTTTTAGAAGTCTAGACCTTCATTGTCATCAACTCATCATCAGGAAACATATTAAATATAATCGCCCGCATTCGGTCTTACTAGATTTCAAGTTGCAACATCGTGTTCACATTTAACGGCTTTCTTTCCTGTTCCTGGAGCTATATCCAAGATGAAGTTCTAGTTAAACACCATGCAAATAAAATTATCCTCCAAGAATATGTATAGAGTTTCCGGAAAATCAACATTCCCTTCTAATACAACCATTTTCAGCACTACAGTAGATTTTCCATGTTCGGTATTGTTTTCACCTTAGGATCTTTGACTGTGTATGCTCTAAGCTGTTAATTTATCACTTCAGATGTGAATTTAAATTCGTTTTTTTTTTTAACCTATAAACTGTTAATTTACCTCAACCACTTCAGATGTGAGTTTGGATTCAGCGTGCAGTTATATAGCAAAAGAAATGCCCTCATCATTGAAACTTACTGAAAGTACAGTCCAAGGTCAGCTTCTTATAAACATTACCTGCTTAACTTTATAGTCTTAGGCTAACTTTGGAATAATCGTTATCATTACATTTTGCAAAATCTCCTTGACAATGACGATCGAAGTTTTATATTGATCCTTGTATACATCTGTACATTATTTCGATAGACTTATATGGATTATGTAAATTTATTTTGTATTGTTTTTCAGTTTTAATTATTTTTTTTAGTGCCATGGGTATTTGTATTTTGGATTTGACATTGTCCAAAATCAAGTTCATTTTCTACCTATCCTGAATCATTGATTTTGGTTTTGCAATCTTGTTTATCTCAATGTGTCCAGAATATTGAAAGATTACATGTGCAATGCATGATCAACTGTTGTGTATCAAATTTATGTTATAATTTTGGAAATAAACCTTCTGATACAATCTAAGACTTTATCTTGTAAACATTTGTAACATTCCAGAATGAAATTTTTCATTAGGTAATATTTGTAAATAATGGTATTTGTGACCTGAGGTCAAGTAGGGAACTTTATAATCTTAATTTTCCTGAAATTATTCATTCATGCTTTAAGATTTGTGCAAAACAGATGTATTATTGTTTTGTCCATTCATTTTCGCAGGAATTTATTTATTCAAAATATTTAAATCAAGTAATTCTTCTCTGGAAATACAAAGTGCTCAGCATAATATTCTTGGAAATAGAGACTTGAACTAATAGCGAAATTCAATTCAGGGTATATTTTTTTATTGTATTGTTAATATTAACTCCGGGTATTGATGTGTCATAAACAAAACTATCCCATCTTGTCGTCATCCCATTTCCTAACAAAACATTGCATTATATTTAATTATTGATTGCAAGTGAGATTCTCTTTAAAAGCAAACAATATGCAAGTAGTGTACCGTCATATAATTTACATCTTCCATCTAGCTGCCACTCAAGACGCTGCAAACGTAACACCACTTAGAGTCATACACTTAGTATCAGGAGAATTCGCTCCGTTGAGAATACTTGAGATAAAAGGTGTAGAGAACTATACCAACATCTCACAAAGCCTTGCTACAACAGCCATATAATAGTGGAAGCGGTACGTGAAGCCAAAGAAATAAACCCTTCTGACCTCCTAAAACACAGGGGGAAGAAAAACGTGGAACGAACGCCCTTCTTCCCCACATTCCAACCAGAGAACGCACAAGCACGTGGCATCATTCACAAACATTGTTCAATCATCAAAGCGTGTAAACAGTTTATATTGTTCTTTTCACATCAGATATTAGCAACATTTCTCTAGCCTCAAGGGATGAGAGCATGTATGTGAGGGTAAAGTAAAAGCCATCCTCAAATCAAAGAATATATAGGAAATCAAAGCATTGTGGAAATTATGCAAGACTTACTAACACATGAAAGAAACAAACACATTCTCCAGCACAGTCATACGTGAAAAGCTTAATATTCAAAAACCATAATATCATGTGCAACACAAAAATTGTGATCTACCTAATCACATGCAAGGTATGTAGCTCAAAATATATTGGAGAAACGTAGACTGGCAAACCAATGAAGTAGAAAGGAGGCCAATAGTGGAACATTTATCTTCTCAAGGCCATCCATTCAATCGGATAATCTTTAGTCGGATCGCGCATTATATCAAACTGTAGCACGGAAATTAGGAAATCCAAGACAATCTAATGGATGGCGTACACTTAAACGCATCGGCTTAATTCAAGAATAATCCAAACCGGCAATTCTCAATGTATATGTAACAAGAAACTATAGCATACCATAATCACATTTGCCTGACATTTATTCGGTTCTCAAATACATATTATGAAATATCATTTTTCTATATAAAAAAAATGTCAAAACCCACATTCATAAATTTACTAAAAAGCGTTTATTCAGCTACTAAATATAAGAAACTCAATGAAGCAATTTTTCTCTGGAATCAATTCATGCAACTTTTCACATACAACCATCTAATCAAAATACAAGATCCAGGATGGAAATAATACATCTGGATTATGAAATACTATAGATCACGTAAATTATTCATAGCCACCCTGTGAACACATGTTCTAGACTCTCTTGCCTTGCTAGCACTAAATGGTAGCAACACTCAACTTCTTTCAACCTTTATCTTGTAAGTAATTCTACGTATTTACAGGAAACACCAATGTAGACGTTGTATAATACATGCGTTATTGTTATGGTATTTGTTATGTTTTCTTTGGTGTAATTGGTCTTTAGAAGCTTTGTGATAATCCAAAGAAATCGATAGATTCCAACAGCATTTGTGCTGGTGTTGCGCTAGTTTTGCACTGTTGTACGTCATTTTTTCTGCAATATATGCACAAAGTGTCATTTTAAAAAATCTTCCATTACATTTTACTTTATTCACTAGTAATAAACTGAATATTCAACAATCACCTAGATTCACGGAAACGCGTCACAATGATGAAGATGCGAACTTTGACATCAGGTCTGACATTCGGGTATCTGTCTTGTACGGTTGACTTTTATCATTGCTTGCAGTCACTGATGTGCGCGGAAAACATCGCCAACTTTCTGTATCTGTGTGACTTGACTCCTACTTAGTTATTATTGCTGGCTGGCTGTGAAAAAAAAAAGGGGGGGGGGGTACTATTTAGAAGATTCTCTTTATTCATATAATACACCATCTTGGGCAGAAAATAACTTTATCACTCAAAATTCTCGTAGATAATGTTGACTTGAGTTAATGGACTGCAGTAGGTCAAGGGAAACAACAAGACTGTTTCCTACACAGAAAAGAGTTCTATCCCTTAGACAGCATCCTAACCGACGACTACTCTAAGTTGGATGTGGTTGTGGGGTGGGGTGATTATGTTCGCCTGACGAACGCATGAGAGTTTCAGTCTAAGAAAGTGTGAAAAATTTCAAGATAAATATATAAAATATATTTTGAAAAATAGGTGTGATATGAGGAGATAATTATTTTCATCCAATAATCACACATTGTATATCAGTAAAATCGTAGTATGCGAAGAGAAAATGATCTCATTCAATGACCACGCACAATTAATATTAGTTAAAGTGTGGTATGTGAAGAGAAACTGGACTAATTCAATGACCACACACGACTAATTAGAACAGGACGTTATTTGGTGAGAAAACGTCACCAATGATTACCCAAACGAAGTTTTCTAACTGCAATGTAGTTTGATTTTTATATTGATTGTATAGTGGTCACTCCCTAGCTTGTCCTTCTCGCTGACTTGTCATTTGGCTATTCCTCCTATTCTTCGTGTGCGGAAGGACAAGTCGATAGCCGATGTTTGTCCCGTTATGTCGTCTAATCTTATGTGGGATCCGTTGTTTAGTAATAACAAATTACATTTTTTGGCCATTTTGCCATGATATGGCCTTTAACATCAATTTTATTTTACTGCTCGGGCGCTTAGGCCGGGTGAGTTCCATTGCCAGATAGCTATGTCGTCCTGGGTTGCCATTTTCACATTGCCTAAATTATGTGGTTTTCTTAATTATCCTAAAGTGTTGCATTACTTTTTAAGATTGTGCAGACCCTGTATAAATTGGGGACTTTTTCTAGAAACTGCGGGAAGCTTTTCTGGTGCAATCACTGTGGTTTGCGCCACCCATACAGGAAAGACTGCGGCACAACCAAACAGAGCTATACCAACTGCAATGGCAACCACAAGACAAACAACCCTGAATGCCCCAGAGCCATTAGAGAAGCCCTAACAATAGAGCTAATGATCATGAAGGAGCTATCATATAGACAAGCCAGAACCCTCCCCCCCCCCGCCCCATAAAAGCAAGAATAACAAGTATGAAGATTAACTATATATAAAAGGTAAATAATACACATCAGGTGAGACAGTATTATAGAGACCAACTGGTCTACCAGTGGGATTGCGTATCGTGGCAATATGAAAAACGTGCTTCGTTATTGAACTTTAGACACTGATGATGTCAGTAAAACTGATTATTTACTGGATTAGTTCACTGCCCAACAAAGAGAGGAATGGCATTTGCAACATCTGGTAATGTAGACAAGCGCTGATGCAAGATTGGCCCTGAACTCAAGCTGCGACTTAGAAAATGGCGTAAAAAGCGTTACTGTGTCTGAAAATATTTAAAATATCCAATAAAAATGAAGAATTAATACACACCTCGTTTGGGATACCATTATCTTCACCGGCACCTCTACTATATCTACTACTATTAGAAACAACTTTCTTTAATCATACTTGATTGACTCTTACGTAAATACGAAAGGTTGCAACTTGTATTAGGTCTGAAAAAGAATTGTATATTTTGAACTACTGATGAGAGTGACGTTGAACATTGCATCAAAATCCACTAAATGTGCTATCATGCAGAACTCGCATTACGGCCTGAAATATTCATATATTACAATGTGGACGTATCCCTCTTTTAGAGTCGGATTGCATGAGTCAATGATACCTTGATGTGTTGTTTTATTCATTCTTTATCCGGGCCTCACCCACAACAAATGACTGAAGTACGCACAGTATTTGTGTTTACCAAAAAAATTCAGCTGTAGTCACACAGAAGAAACACACTTTTCTAGCAGAGGAATAAAACTTGTTCGCATGCCTTAACATGCCTGATTCTTTCAGATCGATGAAACATCGATGTATGCAAACAATAATTTCAAGTTTGACTGGTCCAAAGTAACCAGCGTGTATTCTTATTTGCGTATCATTGAAAAGACAGTTCAGAATATGAGCTATTTCCCGAAAGTATCTGCCAAATATCTGATGCTTGCTTTATTCCTGCATCCTTTTGTTTGGTACGTATTTATGGAAGAACACCGATTAAAATGTTTTATGGGGGCGGGGAGTTGTCCTCCTGGAAATGTCGCCCAGTAACTCTGGTGTGTCGAGGCTCTCATCCATCGTGTTCAGGTTTTAAGCCCCACCTGCCCCTTGCCTCTGATGTCGAAGAATGTTGATATTCAAAACTAATTAAGTCCATTCTCTCATCCAGGTTTAAGCACACAACTTGCCTCAGATGTCGAGGAATCTTGATACTCAGCAATAAGTGTTTATGTCAATTGCTTATGTTCCTTATAACGTGATCAGTAACACCTCAGTAGGTTTGTAGCAATTCGCACTTTAATATCTATGTCACTACATATTGTCTTTATGCGTTACACATATGGACCTTTTAATAGAATAACGAATTAGAAACTTTTCCTTGATTTTGCCGAAATCGTATATTTGAGGTTTCTAAACAAACAGTAATGAAATTTTGAAAGATGTCTTGTCCTTGGTTTAAAGACACTGACTTGTTTTATTTCCTCATTAACTGTTTGTACCCCAGCTATTTATCCATGTTCTCTTTACAAAATGTAAAAGGATCGCAAATAATACTATGTCCCAAAACGAGCAAGTTTGCCATGTCAAACACAATTCTTTTTTTTTCTTTTTTTCTGGGGGGTGTACCAGACAGATCCTCCCCCCCCCCCCCATCTTAGCCAAAGCTTATAAAAGGTTTATGTGTATTTGTTACCCCACAAAGGTGTGTTGTTTGTGTTGTTTTTAAAAGGTTTTTTAAAATTTTTGGTTTAAAAATGGGGGGTGGGGTGTTTCTAAGTTTCCCTAGTGTGTTTATAGGGTTGATCATCGGAGAATGATTTCTATTATCCTCTCGGAATCTCTTCCCTAGTAAATGTGTCGACCTTGCTAGGGTCACCTACGTCCCATGTTTGCTATATGTGTGTGCTATATGTTTTGAGTGTTATTTTTGTTTCTATGTTGGGACAGCAAAGTACGTCAAATCTAACTCAGTTGTCTTATCTTCTCCCGTGTTTATGTTTACACCGGGAGTGTTCATTTAATTTTGAAATTTGGCGAGGAGTGTTTTTTTATATGTATAATATTGAAACCTTATTGGTTTATATGTGTGTATTAAACTTATCACTCTCTCGTATAAAATTAAGATTCAAACTGTGCTCGAGGTGGGGTTTATACTTTCTTTATTTTTTGTATGTCTCCCATCTCGAGCAGGTCTATCTTGTATTTGAAAGTTATGCCAAAGAGCCAGAATAAATCTATATAAAAATTGTCTTCCCTTTCGGGGCATTTTGTACAGTAGATCTGTACTTTTGTTAGTAATAAGAATGGAAGGTAGGAAAAGGTAATATTTAAAACTGTAATACGTACAAAGTCCTAGCCATAAGGGTTTCTTTTCCAGACTCTTTTATGGGCCTGTTCACTTCGCGTAGCGCCATGTGACATAGCCCCATAACGTCCTTATCTGTACTTTTCCTTATGGTGGAATTTATCACTTTTTGTCTATTATTATAACTTGACCGCATGCTTTCATTGTTGTAACTATAAAGTTTGTTATTTTGTAAAGTGTGTTTTTGTTAAAATTACCGTCTAGATATAGTATATTTTGTTGTTTGTATGTATCGTTTTTTTTTGTATTTCTGTTATCACTTTTTCTCTATTATCTTTTTTTGTCTGCATTGCAGCAGTGTATGTTTTTTTATTAAAGGGGCCTTTTTTACACAGCGGACATTTGGGCGGTACTCTGACCATATGCCGTCTCGCTACCGCCTCTCCCGTCAACCAAGCATCATGCATGTATTTGAAGCAGAGACTTTGAATTTTTAGGGAGCCTTGTTTCGACCAGTGCCCCCATGCTCTTGTCCAATTAACATATATATGTCCTCTTTCTATTTTGCATGATAGTTTTCCTGTTATTTCCTCTCTTATCCAAGTATAAGTAAGTTTCTCATCCACATCCCATAGCTCTTTTTTATCTCTATATTTAAATAATAAATCTTTAACACTTTTAAATTTCCCCGGGCTTTCAAGCAATTTAGTAAGATAATTGTTTTTATAAATATCAATCCTATTCCTTAATATAAAACCAAACCAGTAAATATATATTCCCTCCCACAGTAATTTGGGGTCTGCATTTATTCTTTTAAACCCATTTAAAATGTTTGTTATTTTTAAAAGTATCGGGCTAGGTATTCCTATCCCACCCCTTTCTTTGGCCCTACATAAAGTTTCTTTATTGATGTAATGCATTTTAAAATTCCATATGTATTTAATAATCTTATTATCTATATTATTTAAAGTAAGGTTGTTTATGTCAATAGACTTCATGATATAGTTGACATTAGCGTACATATATGTTTTTGCCACTTGGGCTCGTTCCATGAGGCATAGCGGCGTTAGTGCCAAGATATCAACATTTTTTTTAATTTCATTTTCTATTTTCTTACAGTTTTCTTTTTCTTCATTTAATCCAGAGTATACAACTAGTGCCTTAATTGTATTTTTAAACAGATGTGCTGGTAACCCTGAATGTTTACCTCGCCATTTGTCTATTTCTAAAATTTCTGTTTTATCTTGATTAACTTGCGATCCTGATGCTTTACCAAATATTTCAAATTCCTTTATTAAGTGTTTAAAGGAATTAGGATCTTCTATAAAGTTTGTGCAATCATCTGCATGCTGCAGCATTTTCACATCATCTTTTAAATTTGGAACTTTTATACTAACTATTTCTTTGTTGAGTTTTATGCTGATGCTTAGCATTTCAATTGCTATTACGTACAATAGCATAGGTAGTGGGCATCCTTGCCTCACTGATCTTAGGATTTCGAATTTGTCCGTCATGATCCCATTTTAACCTGTACTCTCAAGGTTATGTTATTGTACAATATTTTTGTCCAATTTCGGAAATTGTCTCCGAAGCCGAATTTTTTAAAAACTTTTTGTATATAGTTATGTTCTAATCTGTCAAAAGCTTTTTCTTGATCGAAAAGTACCATGGCAGCTTTTCTTTTGTTTTCTTTTAGATAATCTATAATTGTTTTTATATTTAGAACATTATTTTGTATATTTCTCTTTTTAGGTCCACATGTCTGGTGTATATTGATAATTTTATCCATACCTTTTTTATTGTTTGCCAGAATCTTACTTAAAATCTTATAATCCATATTTAGGAGGGAGATGGGCCTCCAATTTTTAAGATCTTCTCTGTCTCCCTTTCCTTTATATATTAAAGTTATAACTCCCTCCCTCATTGTTTCTGACATTTTATTATTTCTAAGTAAAATATTATTGTATAACCATTCAAGTATGGGCAACAACTCTCCACAGAATTTCATATAGAAATCCGCAGAGAGTCCATCTCCTCCTGGTGATTTCCCTTTATTTGCAGTTTGTATACTTTCTTTTATTTCCTCCTGCGAGATGAAATCATCACATAAGCTTTTATGTTCTGATGATATCACCTCGCAGGGGATACTTTCCAAATATTCATCGATTGTTATTCCTGCTATATCCTGTGTTTTATATAAATCTGAATAAAAGTCTTTAATGTAGTTCATAATTTTCTTCGGATCTGTTGTTAATTTATTTTCAGCTATTTTTAATTTATCCAATGTTCCCCCCCTTCTTCTCTCTTCTCTTTTATATAGACCTTCTGCCTGTTTATATATTTGTGTAAGTTTTCCAGCCCTAATTTCCTACCTCTCATTTCCTCCTCTATGATTTCATCTAATCTCTTTTTTAGTTTGTTTCTAAATCACTACTATTTGTTAATTGTAGTTGAAATTTAATAGACTCTTTTTCCCACTTTAATTTCCTACTTTTAATATTTGAAAATTTAATAGATATTTCTTTAAATTTCTTTTTTAGGGTTTCCCATTCCATAATAATGTCTAAATTTTATTTTTGTTTAAAATCTTCTATTTCCTTTTTTATTTCATTTACAAAATTTATATCTTTTAAAAGTGAAGTATTAAACATCCATTTTCCTTTTCCCCATCTTTCTTTAGTTTTTGTTTCTATGGTCATGAATATAAGTTTATGGTCCGAAATTTTTAAGATAGATATTCCCGCTTCTTTGTGGATTTTTTCATTAAAATTTATACATAAAAATTTGTCTAATCTACTCCATTTATTAATTTTATATTCATATGTGTATTCTTTCCGTAAAATATTTAATCTTCTATATACGTCCACCAGTTTATGTTCTTTTAAAAATTGTTCCATATCGGGTTTAATTCTTAAGTCATTTGATGTTAATTCCCCTTCCCTGTCAATGTCTTCTCCTATCCAATTGAAATCCCCCCTAAAATGACATTCTCCATTGTATATTTTTCTAAATATTTTGTTAGTTTCTCTAGAAAAAAAATTTTATGCTCCCTATTGGCTGGCATATAAAATTTGTAGGCTCCCTATTGGCTGGCATATAAAATTTTATAAAATGTGTGTTTTTCAATCATAATATGTAAAAGCCTTCCTTTAAAATAACTACCTTCATTTATTTTTCCCCAAAATATACTTCTTTTATTTTTTATTAAAATGGCTACTCCCCCTTTTGTCATTTCCTGTATAATCATTCGTTAAAAGAATACCGTTTAAATGGCTTTCACATAATGCTTTAATTTCATTATTAAAACCGTTATGTGTTTCTTGAAAAAAGCATAATATCATAGTTTAAATCTTGTAGAAATTTAAGTAGTCTATTCCATTTACATTTATTGACAGGACTTGTAAGTTCATTCCTTCCATTCCTGTCTCTTCCCAGGGTGTCGCATTGATGGTTATACCTCTATATAATTATTGTATCTTATGAAAAAGATTATATTAAATTTTTATTATCTTAAATTATATTGAAATAAGTTAAAAATAAGTTAAGTGGGGGCACTGGTCTTCCCACCCCCCTGTAAAGAGTTGTGTGTGGTTTCATTTCCTGATGTTGATGTTAGGTTATTTTCATGTAGTGTGGTATTCGGTTCACTCGTTGTTCCGGTCATAACGGTATCTTTTGTGTTTTCAGTGCTGTAGTCTGTTTCCGTTCCAGTCTCTGTCACCATCTCTGTTATTTCCTCCTCATTTTCTCCCTTGTCACTCTCACTGTCCATTTCCCCATCTGTTTCTTCTTCTTCTCTTATCTTTTTTGGTTTAATCTTTCTTTGCTGGGTGGGTTCTTTTTGTGGCGATGTCATCTTTTCTTGCGGAGATACAGATTTCGCTTTCCTTTTATGTCTGTTCATTTAGGTAGAGGTGTCGACGTTAAAGTTGTTATCCCCATACTTTCATTTTCTTCCTCTTCTTGGATTGGTTCGATCTCTAGTCCTTCAAATCTGTTCTTTGTATAAATTTGGTTCTCTTTAATTGGTGTTGAAATTTTTCCAGTCTTGTTTGGACTCAAAATCTCTTCCCATTCTGGGGTTTTCTGCCCTTCTTCAATATTTGTTAAGTCCATTTCTGGTAGTGTCTGTATCTTACTCTCTTCTGTTATCTGCCTGATGAGTTCCAGGATTTTTTCTTGGTCCTCTGTGTGCTGTTGTTGTTGTTGTACCTGCAAATGTTTGTTTGCGGCAGCGTTGCTTGCATAGGTTTCTGCTTCTGGTGTTATTATCCCTTTACAGTCTCTGGGGCCATGTCCTGTCTGGTGGCATTTAGGGCACATTCTGTCATTTTCACACCCTTTATACCTGGATTTAAGCCCAACTCCTAGCACATAGAAGAAAACCTGTATTTTCTTGGCATCTTCTTTGTCCACATAGATTAATCTATTTCCAGATTTTATGGTATGGGGGCAAAGCCCCACACAGTTGCCATCTTGTGCATAATCACCCTTGCCCCAAACCTTTTTTAAATCTTTTCTGCTAGCGCACTGCTCTCCACTTCCATTGGGAGTCCCATTATATGGATTTCAGTTGTCCTGGGCTCTATCTCCCTTATAAAGGGAGGAGTTTTGGTAACCTGGACCTGCATACCTTTGATCTGTATTGTATCTGTCTCAATTAAATTTCTTCTTTCTTTTGGGTTGAGTACCAACTTGTTGATACCTCCATTTTGTAGTGCGTCGATTTTCCCTATATCTATGCCTAGGGTATTGAGCGCCATCAATACTTCCCCTTGCCTCGGGATCAGTTGAATATCTCCAAAATCTAGCATTTGGCATCCTTCAAACACAATTCGTACAAGAATAGGTATTCCTGAGTCAAAGAAGTCAAATGTAAAGAATAGCTTGTTAGGTTGACTTTTATATGATGTTCTTAACACAGTAAAATAAAAACATATGGCCATTAGTGTCTAGCCTTATTGTAAAACAAACTCGCACGGTTTCCTAGCCGACTTAAATATACAGCTTTGTGTACTGACCGTCAGTTTGACAGGTAGGATTATGGCTTCTTAGTATGCCAACACTTACCTACTGAAACCCTGACTGCTGATAAATAGACTTATTCCGACGACCTTAATTGTGTTAATTATTTAAGTTAATGTAACAATTGTTTCCAGTATGGTTACTATACTTTGACCCTTAGCTTATTTATACTTACAGTTATAAAATTGCAGTGTAAATCAATATATCTCATAATTCTTAAACGTCAACCGATTTTTATAAATAAGATATGTGGTCCTACGTTTTTGATACTGATAGTAACATCGGAGTAATCAATTATTGGATTAAAATATCAAATGAAAAAGTTGACATTTTATACTGAGTCTCGATAAGTACAGGTAACGGATGTTTCTCCTCCATTACCTGTCTAATTGGGGTGGCTTTAACATTTTTTGTTTGTTTGTTTGTTTTGGGGCACCAGACAGATGCTCGCCCCCCCCCCCCACTTGTCCAAAAAAATGGAAAGTGTTTTTATGCATGTGTTTTCCCCCAGGTGTGTTGTATGTTGTTTTTTTAAGAAAAGAATTCCGATAAAAAATGTATTTGAAAAATATTTTGACGGGGTATTTGTTTGATTTCCTAGTGTTTTCTACAGGGTGGTTCTTCTTAGTTGGTTTCTATCACCTAACTCGAAGTCCCATTCCTGATTTTCTAGTTGATCTTGGCTAGAGGTCACCTATATTCCGTGTGTGCCATGTGTATATTACTATATGTATGTGTGCTATATATAGTTTTCTTTGTAGGGATAGCCAGTTATTCAAATTTTAACCCAGTTGTCTTACAATCTTATATTTTATTAATGGTTATATTTATTTCAAATTTGGAATTTGGCGAAGAAACGGTGGACTATTGGTTTTAAAAGAAAGAATAAGCTGTTGTTTTATGTGTGTGTTGGTCTGTGTCGTTCTTCGCTTAAATTAATGATTAGGTGAGATGGGCTCGAGCAGGGGTCTACACTTTTTTTATTTACTGTATTTCTTCCTGCTCGAGTTAGTCCGCCTTTATTTATTTAAGATTATGTTCAAAAACAAACAAAAGGTAATTTTCATATTTATTTCCCGCTAAATGGGGATAGATACACAGTACGTCGGCTGTGTAACAGAGACAGAGTGAATTAGGGCGAGAGTATATACGAGTAGTTATATTTTTGTGTTGTACGCCTGAGTTTCCCACCTGGGGATATTTCCAAAACTCTTTCACGGTCCTGTTCACTTCGCGTAGCGCCATGTGACGTAGCCCCGTGACTTCATTATCGCGTACTTCCCCCATTAGGGATCCCTGTCCCTCCCTGTTTTTCTCATTTCCTATACCCATTAAGAATGAGAATATGAAGAACAAAATGAAGGAAAAAAGGTTTCTTTAGGTTTAGGAAGTTATCTGACTGGAAGATTTGAGAGTCATAATAATAATTTATGTGTGGGACATTTCTACAAATATTCAGTTTTAGGAAGTTATATGATTGGGAGATTTTTATATTTGCTTGTTAAATGTTTGAAATTTAAATTGCGATTGAAATTAAAAAATTGAATTTTGTTGTTTTTTTTAACTTTTAATTTTATTTCCCTATCACTATGATCTGGCCACAAGCTTTCATTGTGTCTACACTATAGTCAGTTATTTTATATAGTGTTTCTTTGTCAAATCTCCCATCTAAGTATAGTAAGTTTTCTTTTCTATATCTGTCGTTCTTACTAATGTTCCCTATAACTCTTAGTCTTTCTACATTTCTTTTCTCGCACTGAGTGATAACATGATGTTTGCTAAAAATAGTTTTTATACACAGTGGACAATTTGGCGGTATTGGACCATATGCCCTGGCACTGTAACCTCTCCCGTCAACCATGCATCATGCATGTATTTTTAAAGCAGAGGCTTTGTATTTTAAGGGAGCATATTTTAACCCAGTGCCCCCATGCTCTTTGCCAATTAATATATAGCTTATTTTCTTCTACATTTTTTTTTACTTTTTTGTAGTTATTTTCCTTGTACATTTGTATGTCAGTTTATCGTCTAGTTCCCATAGCTCTTTATTATCTCTGTACATCTGTAGTAGTTCTTTAATATATCTATATCTTCTAGGTATTTCTAGTCTTTTTACAAGTTTATTATTTTGATAGATGTCTCTTCTGTTTCTCATAAGAAACCCAAACCAATATACATATATCCGTTCCCACGGTTATTCTGGCTCTGTATTTTCTAAAATCTATTTAGAATATTAGCATGCTTAATTAACATTCGATTCGGCATTGCTAGTCCTCCTTTTTCCCTTGCTTTATATAAAGTTTCTTTTTTCATATAATGTGTTTTAAAATCCCAAATATAGTTAATGATAGGTTTATCAATTTTTTGCAATGTTGTATTATTAATGTCGTTTGACTTTAGTATATAACTAATATTTGTATATATGTATGTTTTGGCCACTTGGGCCCGTTCCATGAGGCAGAGTGGCGTAAGTGCCCAGATGTTCACATGGTTGTCTATTTTTTCTCTCATTTCCTTACAGTTTGCTTGCTCTTCTCCTTTTCCGAAATATATACCTAGTGCTTTGATTTTCTCCTTGATCTGATGGGGGTAATCCAGAGTGTTTTCCCCTACAGTTTCCTATTTTTAGTAATTCCGTTTTTTCATGGTTGATTTTTGACCCCGAGGCTTTTCCAAATTTTTCAAATTCCTGTATCAGATATTTATAGGAATTAGGGTCTTTTATGAAGTTTGTACAATCATCGCCGTGTTGTAACATCTTTGTTTCCTCTTTTATGTTTGGAACTTTTCTGCCTTCAATCCTTGTATTTAGTCTTATATTTATACTTAGTATTTCTATTGCTATTACATATAATAGCATAGATGGAGGGCATCCTTGCCGCACTGATCTTTGGATTTCAAATTTCTCAGTACTAGCTCCGATGACCTGCACTTTTAAAGTTATTTTGTTGTACAGGATTTTGGTCCATTTTTGGAAATTGTTTCCAAAACCTAATTTTTCTAGCGCTTTTTGTATGTAGTTATGCTCTAATCTGTCCAAAGCTTTTTCCTGGTCAAAAAGTAGCATGGCACCTTTTTGACCACATTCATTTAAATAATCTATAATTGTTCTTATACTTAAGATATTGTTTTGAATAGCTCTACCTTTCGGTCCACAAGACTGATTTTTATTAATTATTTTGTTCATTCCCTTTTTAAGCTTTTCTGCTAGTAGTTTACTTAGTATTATATAGACAGTGTTTAGGAGAGAGTGGCTTTAACCGGCTATAATATCATTTCCGTGAATGTGTCACCTAGTTTATGATTACTATACATTGACCTTTACATACAATACAATCATGTATAGTCCTATGTTTCATGTGTAGCCTGTTTGTAAACAAACATTCCCATTCCGAGATTAATATATGACTCTGAGTACTGACCGTCAGTTTAACAGATAGGATTATGGATTGTTTGCATGCCACCATCCTACCTACTAAAACCGTCATTGCTGATATCTAGTCATTTTTTAACAGATACGTTGTAATTAATTGAGATATTTCTATCTACTAATTCACATAGTAATTGTTTGGATTGCGACGACGTTAGGCAGCAATGCTAACATAAATTTTGATGTTTATGTGAACGCTGCTGTTTCGGAAACTAGCGAATTTGGGCGTCTTGTCACATGCAGTTTTTTTTTTTTTTTGTGGCAGTTAAAAATAGGGCCTAGCCGTTTGTTAAATAGCAGTTCAAACAGAATTTATGCATTAAGATTATGGCCTTTCGCCATAAAACGGATAATGCCATACAGCCAACTATTTCCTTTTCGGTTTAAATGAACTTATCAGCTGCAAAGTATTTGGGCCTAAATTGCCTGTATTTGCAGAAAACGATACGGTCGTTATCTTTCAATCTCGCAGCCAATAATTTGTTTACTGTTATATTTCTTAATACAATATTCGGAAACTGTCATACCCCTCGGACACCCTAGGGGTAGAATATTTCCAACGATCACTTTCTTGATACCTTTTTGTATCAATTCATTGCAGATTTTCTCAATATTATTGGATACGTGGATACAAGATAAACTATGAGTTAATTCGTTTCCTCCTATTTGCCAAAATACATAATCAAATGTTGGTTGAATTTGTAACGTTACCAATCTCAGATTGTTGTCTGTAGTGCCACCACTGAAAGCGCAAAATTCTGTTTGTACCCCAGCTATATTTACTGGGCATTTTTCCATGTTCTCTTTACAAAATGTAAAAAGATGGGGAATAATACTATGTCCCAAAACGAGCAAGTCTGCCATGTCAAACACAGTTCGTACAAGAATAGGTATTCCTGAGTCAAAGAAGTCAAATGTAAAGAATAACTTGTTACGTTGACTTTTATATGATGTTCTTAACACAGTAAAATAAAAACATATGGTCATTAGTGTCTAGCCCTATTGTAAAACAAACTCGTGATGGGTATAAGACTGTTTCAAGACTACATAATTCATATGGCCGTTCTTTTGTCTTTACCTTGCTTCCCTTCTGTCATTGGACGATTTGGTACAGACACCTATTTGATGATAATAAGTTATTCACACTTTCCTGTTTTTACTAGATTGGGCCGAGAAAGGGAGATGGAGCGAAGGTAGGTAGATATGTAAAATGTTGGATAGGAAAGAAAGAAGAGTATAACAGATGTTGATGTACAGTTAGTCAAGTAATATCTGGTTTATTTTCATGGAAATATTGTTTTTAAAATTGTATAACACAAAATAGCTATTTTCATTTATTCACATGGAAAGCTAAACTCAGACATGAGAAAATGGATAACTAAATTGTGACAGATAGATGTAGATATATTTGCTGGGTTTTTTAATGTGCCGCAGATGCCTCCAAAGAAAGAGAAGAGAGAGAGCTACTACTTTCCAGTTCTTTTCTCAAAACGAATAAGGAGTTGTCATAGCTCTTACAACCATACCGTTTGTAAACGAGACTGATTTGAAACCTTAACGTGTCATTTATAATGATTGCAAACTATCTTAATGTCTTTAGCATTTTCATACCTATATTCTACGTGATTGTAGGGATGCAACAGAACTGGGAAAGGGTGAATAAATGAGGAGATATCGAACGAAAAAGAGGAAAAAAGATAAAATGTAAATATTTGTGTGCAGAAATTTTCTTTTAATTAAAACTTTCAAAATTATTCGCAATACGTCTTGACATTAGGAATGAGATGAAAGCTTCATTTCATACTTCATTGCTTTATTTAAAACATGGAACTTTTGCAAAACCTAAAATGTTAATCAAATAAATTGCTTATTGGCATAAAGTATACTTAGCAGAAATTTATTTTGTTTAAACATTTCCCTAAACAAGGACATAAGATATAATAAAAAAAGAAATTGTCCAATTATTGTTGACAACCTAACAGCAAGGAGAACTATAGTATTATCATTAATCCTCACTAGAAACAGTGAAAAGTATCGAATTAAACAGTAACTATATCAGTTGGGTGCTAACAGCCGTACTTCTCTGTAAGGACCAGGAAAAATTGGTGAAAGACCAGGTCTACTAATTGGCAGGAGGACCAAGAGGACCACGAGCACCAGGAATACCAGGCAAACCAGTAGGACCAGGACGACCCTTTGGACCAGAACCTCCAGGAACCCCAGGCACTCCATCACGTCCACGAACACCCTTCGGCCCTGGAGGACCTAGAATGCAATTTAAAAAATTCACTTTTAACACTCCTCTGGATCAACGTACTTACATAAAACACAAGACTTGAAAAAGCGTTCAAAATCGTTTCTAAAATAAAATAGCAGATCTCGGTATTTAAATTTACTCGTCAAAGTGGCGTTGTTATTTTGAATACCATCATCAACATTATAAAGAAGTTTGATCCCAAAACCTGATAGATTTCTATGTACGATGGAGTTCGGGACTGAAACTGAAATCTATATATAGAAATCTAATACTTATACATGAGGTGTTGATAACTTAGAAAGACAGAAAACCTGGTAGCCACAGGAATAAATAATTCATGTAGCATAGACTAGATTTTAGGAATAAAATAAACGAAAGTATATAATAAGATAGGAGACGAAATACACTGCTCTGAGTGCGCTTTGTTATTATATGCGCCCACCGCCCATTATATCTTCCTGTTTTGGATAACGTGGGTACGTAAGAAAGCTTGCCAGTAGCTTCTCGTGGGTCGGTGATTACTCCCGGGATTTTCCAGGGTTCATCCTCCACTAGTTATACTGGCCGCCATGTATAGCCTATCCTGTGCTGAAAAATGGTGTTAAACCCTACAGTAATAACAACACCAATCTCTTTTTGGAGGCGTTTTCTTACCTTACGGTAACTTAATCTTTAACTCTTATCTCTTTAGTTTCTGTCAGGGGTTGGTATAGCATGAAAATGAGGTAACATTTCGATCAAGGTCAGGACATTTTATCTCATGAATTAATACATGTAAATGTTAAATAGCAGGCTTAAATTTATAGACAGAGAGATAGATCAGTACCTATACAGGCGTACTGTTAGAAGAAAAATAACACAGTGCATAACTTACCTTGTTGTGCCAGAATTAAATCGAGCATGGACACAAGGAGAAGAAGAATGACAATTGTTTTCATTTTTCTTCTGTGTTTGTCTGAAACAATTGAGACTTTCATGATTATTTTTAAGTCATTTAATATCTATAATTTTAATGATCCATCTGTAGCGACGCTCACTGGTAGTAAGCGAGAAAATGAAGATTTAACGTTGCATATTTGTGCTCCTCCCACGCAATCAATGCATTTGCAAGATTTTGTTTTAGAAGGGAAAGCTCCGTTTATCTAAAGAGATTGCGAAACATTAAACAACAGGAAGATAAAGAAACAAACAAATACACAAAAAGAGGTGTAGTTGCATATGGCACAAGGACGTATTCACCAGACCTTTACGCATGCGTGAAGAACAACATTCTGTCGGGTCATGGAAAGACAAGGATTCGACCGTTGATTTTGACTATATCAAAATTATGCAAAATAATATTAATTAGCAGTGAGCAAGATACATGGTATGCTTTTGTCCAAAGCTGCTATGTTTAACTGAGAGAGAATGCAGCTTTGGAAAAGAAAGTAGATGTTATTGTCCAAACGTTTTATATAACAGATTGGACGGTTGAGACAGGGATAGATTTGCACATTCTTGTTCAGTTCACCTAGAGTTTGTTGAATTGGCTGAAATTATTAATGTATTTCTCCGTAATATTCCAATAAAAATAAACTTCGCTCAAGAAAGTTTTGGGGAGACTCACGATATTTCTTAAACATTAACATACTCTATGTAAAACCGTTAAAAATGTGTGTCACAACAGTGAAATAGTACTTTCAAGATATACCAGTGTGTAAGAAGATGTAACTGCATGACGTGAAAGAGAGAGGACCATCCTAATGTAGTGCCGTTTGTAGACTTATCTCGAGTTGCTTTCAATTATGAATAGTTCAAAGTTTGTGCCTTCACTGAGACCAACTAGTCTCCCAGTGGGATTTTATATCGTGACAATATGGACAGCTGTGCTTAGCTACTGAACTTTTGACACCGATGATGAACAAAATATGTCAGTAAAATTCATTATTTACTGGATAAGTCCACTGCCCAATCAGAAAGGGATGTATGGCATTGCAACATATGGTAATGAAGACAGCGGCTGATGCACAGATGGTCATAGAAACTGACGTGAAAATCGTTATTGTCTCTGGAAATATTTAAAATATCCACAACAAATGTAATATTAATAAACACCACAGATGGAATCCTATTATCTTTACCACAACCTCTACCACATGCCAAATACTAATATTACTCCTGCAACTAATGCCACTAATGCGTAGACTACTAAAAATACTACTATTACTCACAGGTTTTCTGCAATGATACATGATTGACTCTTACGTAAATATGAAAGTTTTCAACTTGAGTATTAGGTCTGAGAAAGAATTGCATATTTTGAGCCACCGCTGTGACTGAAGATGAGTATTGCCTCAATATCTTCTAAAATGTGTTATCAGGCAGTGCTCGCATTACGGCCTGAAATATCCTTAAAATAAAATGTCGACGTATGCCTGTTTTAGTGTCGGATTTCACGAGTAAATGACGCTATGATGTGTTGTTATATTCATTCTTGTTCCGGGCCGCACCCGCAACAAATGACTGTATTACGCACAATGTCTGTGTTAACCAAAACATTCAGCTGTAGCACACAAAAGAAATACATATTTCTAGCAGAGGAATAAAACTTGTCCGCATACCCTAATATATCTGAATGATCCAGACGATATACATGGCGATACATGCAAAGAGGAAATTTAGTTCGACTGGTCCAAGGCAACCTGCTTGTTTTCTTATTTGTGTGTAAATGAAAATACGGTTCAGATTCTGATTAATTTTCCTATTACTATCTGCGAAATATCGGATACATGCTTTAGCAATTGCCTCAGATGTTGAGGAATCTTCATACTCAGCAATAAGTGTTTATGTCAATTGTTTATGTTCCTTATAATATGACCAGTAACACCTCAGTAGGTTTGTAGCAATTCGCACTTTAAAAATGGTGTCACTACATATTGTCTTTATGCGTGACATATGGACCTTTTAATTAAATAACAAATTAGAAACCTTTGCTTGATTTTGACGAAATCGTATATTTGAGGTTTCTAAAGAAACAATGATGCACATTAAAAGGAATAAACTAAAAATCAAATGAACATAAAAGCTATACAAAACAATCTCTCGGATCTGGGAGATGACTAGATAACCGAAAATGTTCAATAAATTAATTTTTTCGCAAATGTGTATGTAATCGGATTAGTCTCTGAAATAAAATTGATAAGAATGGTTCAGTGTAATGTATAAGATTCTGGATATTGCATTTTACTCAAGTCATTATTCATTCAACATAAATAAGAGTTTATTCAATAAAACAAATCTAAAAACGAAATTTCAAATCTGCAGGTGCTTTAGTTATTGCACGTTGACATACTCGCATCAAATAAGAAATTGGAGCTGTTAGAGGATACCTGTGCAGTTTCCAGTTTGTCAGCAGAGGATGGAGAGTGCACAAGTATAATCTGTCTATAGGAACCAGGTATACCATGGATTTCTGGGTCTTCTACAGGACATGGTTATGTCTACTCTGTCCTGCATGATTTAGACTTATCCTTAGTTAGTGAGGACATTCATCCCCACATTTATCTGGAATCTTGAGAAGGAACCATCTTACTTTTTTCTCGGTTAGACAAAAGGGCCCATTCTAGTCCCCATGGTTTGCATTCTATGGTCTCAAAGTAACAGAAAAGTGATAAAACCAACATACTTTATAAATTCAACAAATAATTTATTTCCCTATAATGCAAAGTAAAAGTTTAAAATAACTTACAGTATTGCAAATTAAATTACAGATAGCCCTAAAAGTTCTATCACAATTCCAAAAGTATAGAGTTCCCAATGTACTCCAGTGGTGTTCCAGATAAATTCAAACCTTGAATGTGCTGATATATGAATAACCTGGAATAGTACTGATTTTCTAAAAGTATTGAACCCCATTTTGTATAATTTCAACAGGCGTTTCTTGCGGTCAAATTTGTCAAACGCATCACTGAAGTCCACTACAATGACACCACTTTCATCACATTTTGTAATCTATCATGGATCCATTAAGACAACCGTACGAGCTGAGACTAACATTTGAGTTTCGTTCTAAATCCAAGCTGGCATGGGTACAATAGGTGATTTTTGTCAAGGCATGTCTTAATGTCAATGCTGACTTTGGTACAATAGGTGATTTGTGTCAAAGTAGGTCATAAGGTTAGACACAAGAATGTGTTCCAGAATTTCATAGCATATACAAGTTAGAGAAATTGGACTGTATTACTCTAATTTGGTTTTTGGACCTATTTATAGTAAGTGATGACCAGAAACATTTTTCCAATCTGTTGGGACTGAATCAGAGGAGGTAAACATGCTGCAAAGGACTGGGTTTTTAAGGATGCAGAGTGTTAGGATGTCATGACTGCTTTGACTGTACTTAGATTTGAAAGCTGCTTAACCACGTCTTCAGTGGTGACAAAATATTGTCAATTGATGGCTTTGTTCAATTTCTCGGAAGTGCACATTTTTCTAAGCTTAAATGAAACTGGTATTGTGAAGATTGAACGATATGTTTTGTTTGTTTTGTTTTGTTGCTGTTGTTGTTTTGTTTTGACATGCTTTGCTTGAGGCATATTGACTTTCACTGAAGTAGATGTGTTCCTGTGAGTTTTATTTCTACACTGTATGCGAATATCCAAAATCTGTTATTAGGTTTGGTGTCTTCTCATCCGCTTTTAAAGGGCTCGGCTAATAGTTATCAGCTTGCCTTTTGATCTTGAAATCGATGAAAAATATTTAGTGGAAAATCTTTTATGTCTGAAAGCCTCTTGGTGCTTCACCAATATTACAAATACGGCTGACAGTAGTCTAAATAATTGATTTTTCCACGTCTGCCAAAAAATAAATTGGATCATATATAGTTGCAAATAAATATTGTCATAAAATCAGACATTTAATGATGTACGTAATAAAATACATTAGGTACGCGTGGAAAAATATACTGCCGCCAAACAAAAAGGCTTACATTATGATTTTGATTATAGACCATCTGTGTAAATACGCCTCAAGCCACATGCAGGTACCTAACCACACAAGTTAAATAACAACTGTCATTAATATTATCGCGGATCGTTGTGGTTATGCTTTAATGATTTCCAGTTTAAGGTAAATTCTGAGAACAATATCAACGATGATATATAAAATATATAAAACCAAACATTGTTCATGCATAATTTGTATCCGAATGCAAACATAATAAAGTATTGTCTGTTATTCCATAATGCACCAGACATAGGTTTACGATATTCATAATACGCACGTATGTTGCATGAATATTTATGGTATATGTGTGTCTGCCTAAATACCCTTCCGTAGGTTTGACCATCTGTCTGTCTCTGTCCGTATGTCTTCATGCAGATATAGTTAATCAATTGAAATTGATAAGGTCTTAGCATTATTATATATTGTCCCAACTGTAACAATACTGATTGGCTACAAACTATTGAAATGCATCATACAACGTACCTTCTACTTCTTTTAGCTCATGATCACGATTTAGTAACTCATATTTTCAATTTAATAAATCATCTTGACTTAGTAACCCATGATCTCGACTTAGTAACCCATGATCTCGATTTAGTAACTTCTGAGTCTGACCTATCTAAAATGCATTTTATTTAATGAATTTAAACATGAACATAGCAAGATATGCCATATAGAAGGTAAAGGATTAAGACAAAAACCATGACCTGCAAGGTTCTCCACGCTTGACGATGCATGAATTGTAAACAGATAAGAACATATGTCGGTTGACAGTAAGTTTTAATGACCGAACAAATTTTGAATAGTCTTGGTGAAGACTATCTTGGTTCAACAGTAGCATTTAGGAACATAAGATCGAAATTAGAATTGCACAGTACTTCCTTCTAGAGCGATTCGTTGCGAATGCGAATCATTTGGAAAACTGGATACTTGCTGTTTACAACTGTTCATGACCTGTGGAAGTGCATGCTTGTTAGAAACATGTGCGATTAGGTACATCTATTTGACTTTTACCATATGGTGTGAGGGATTGAAAGAGTTAGATACGTTGGTGTTGGTAATAAAAGCAAGTGGAGTGGAAAATAAATTGTGTGCACTTTCAGCATATTCATATCCCCAAAGAGGTGATTCGATTATAATAAGTGAACTGCAATTTGTCTAAGTATGACATAAAAAATGGTAAATATATCTCCAGATAAAAGAAAGATGTCTGGGAACACGAGTGTTAATGTGTTTTTGAAGTTTTAATGGAGTCAGTCTGCCGAGTCGCAATGGATAATGTATTCATTCTCGAGTGGCCGAAGGAAGAAACGAGTTGTAATAAAGACTGGTATTAACTTGTTTATATTAAGTAACAGCTGGGTGAATCAGAGGAGTGAGATCGGGAGATGTGCTGTAGGGAAGTGTGAGATAGGGAGGGATTGAATCAGTTGTCGTTTTATTAAAATATATTTTAATAAATCTGTGTTTTTGTCGGCTGGATTCAAAACTTAATTCTCGATGTAGTGCTTCAGTAGATACTTATTTCGTTCCACAAGTCACGATAATGGCTGCCTCATGCTGTATTATTGTTTGTTTGTTTTCGTTTTTTCATTTTGTTATCTGTTCTCGGGGTAATATGCGGTTAATTTTGATTTAGTAAGCTGTGATTTCGACTTAGCTAGAAATCTCGGCTTACGAAACTCATGATCTCGGCATAAGAACTCGTAGTCTCGACTTAATAAATCGCTATGTCGATGTAACACCCCACTTGTAAGGGAATTGGGTTGATTGGCGGATAGTACCTTCTTTCAAGGTGTCCGCTTTATTCGGTTCTCGTTATCTAGGAGATGATCGCCTCGGTGTTGTTGCCCGGATCGAGTAAACTTTTAGGTAGAATAAATAGAGATCTGAGCTGATATAGAGAACATAATGACCCGAGCCCCTGTACATAATGATCAAAATGTAATCAATTACATAAACAATGGTGATAATACAATACGTTAGGAAGATACACTTCTTTTTGGAATAAATCTTTCATCGAATTTCAAAACACAAATATATTTATAAAAATAGCCGATCTGTGTTACTGATAGAATTAGTTCATCATACGATCAATTGAACAATCGAATTCGTTGCCTTGTACAATTGCATAACCTGCTTAGCTCTGGTTCACTCTAATTTCACTGCAGCTGTTCTCTATCTTTCCGCCTTTGGCCTTTCTTCTTCTCTCCCAACCTCCCTATTGTCTAGCCTCCTTTCGGCCCTCAAACTTTATGTGGGTATGTGGATATGTAAGCATGTAGATACACAGATACTTGGATACGTCAGTGCGTAATTACATCTGAGGATACGTCTGGGAATACGTCTGAAGAGCTATTTTCCCCTTTTAAAACAAACAGAAAACAACCTAAACTTTCTGTTGGTTATCCTACTGTGAAGAGAACATTACTCCCCTCTCGTTATCAGATAATACTATCGGCATTCAAAGAGAAACATAAGGCTATTTAGTCGGACCAAGCATGGCAGACCGAAAGAATCCTATACTGTACTTCCTAATGGCTAATTCATCACTCCCATTAACAGCACACGAGACATACCAGTTCCGTTCTAGTCTCAATTATACAAATGAATGAACGAAATTCATTATATGGCTGAACTACCTTATGTTCAGCGAATACACACATTCAAGTCTTTACATACATTAAATTACACTTCATGGCTTAACAACGTTAATTTCAGTCAATATGTACTCAAGTCTTTATCATACGTAAAATTACCTAAGACCGGTAAATTCACACGGATTCTCGTAACTCATATCAACTAAAGTAATACCTGCAATTCTAAGAACCTAGTTCCTATACAAACAAGACGACAAATTCAAACAATCGACAACCTTATATAAAGAAGATTATTGTACGATTCATATAGATAAATTGAACACAGTTACACTCACATCAAGATAATTGATCAACGAATTTAAATTAATAAATTCATGCAAATATTTTCAAATAATTCAAGCAAATCATTATATTGGTATAAACGAATCTTATGAATCTGACGCAAATACCTTTGTGCTTTCAACCGTTTCTCGCTTCTACCGCCAAAATTGTGTCCGTCGACCTTCCAGACATCCGATCCCTTGGACAAATGTTTCAAAAGAGAATTTCCCCTGTACCTTTACTCTTGCAGCAAAGATTAGACTATTTAGATTTCCTGCAAGGAAATTTCGTTTGGGAAACACGCCCCAATTTAGCGTAACCAATCAGGATTAAACATATTTACCGCCTTTTATAACTAGGCGCAAAAATTGCGGTCAGCTTTCCTTAGGTTTTCGAATAACTGTTTCTGGAATAATAGTCCGTCTCGTGGCCTAAACTAATGTGCTTTTCGTAGATCGACAGAAATTTGTCCCCACACAGTCGACTTGCTCAGTTCGACTAAGGAACACAAGAACTCTAGATGTTTGAGCGAGAGTTTTCACCATAGCTGTATCTTTCTTTTGTGGACAACTTTTTAATTTCAAATAAAAATGTTCTTTTGAATACAGTCCTCAGTAAATCTGGTTATTTATTCCGTGGTATCAAGCAGGTCGTCTCTATAAGCAGCCAAAACATGATCATGTTCGATGTTAGTTATCAGTACCTTAGGACACATAACTGTACTCACCTTTTCCAGAAAATCATATTGTACCTTTAACAAATGAAATCTGTGAATGAGTCAAATGGTCAAAATAAATACCTCTACACTGGGTAATACATTCAGTCTAACGTGAACAATATGAAATAATGGGACTACCTGAAGTCCACATTCCACAGGTATTTGAACATTGATAAGAGCTCAAAATACCATGGCCTTGAATCATTTGGAATCAAGCAGCTGTATTTGTTTCTTTTACCCAAAACACCGTCTTGAAGAAAATGGTCAAATTAGTGTCTTCCAATGGCGTATCATGATAAATTGGCTTTGATGAAGGCTGCTTATTTTCCCTTATTTACTTTCTTTATTATTACCAGATATTTCTGTTTGGGTACGTATATGCATGGCCCTAATTCTGATCTATTCGGGTTTGAATTCTGAATTTTAAAAACAACACAAGTATACGTTTGTTTCTAATGCCAGAAATACAATTCTGCAATCCTCCGAGGGATTGTAGTAGGTGCGTGTGTGTGTGTGTGTGTGTGTGTGTGTGTTTGTGTGTGTGTCGTAGTCAGGTGAAACAATCGCTAGTTAGTAGAAACTTGTAAATGGTCCGGACCGTCTCTCTTCTGGTTGCCTTCCAATCTTTGACATCCGAGCAATCAAAAAGTAGACCAAATATGATGAATCATGCAAGATATATACTCGGACAAATAGTAATAACCAATAAAAACTACAATTCATTTGGATCCCCTCCCACATTCAAGTTGAGGGAAACGAAAAAGCAGACGCAGAGACAAGAAACTGTCTCAAGGCACCTATTGTTGAAAATAACGCCTTCATTGTCACTAAAATAAATAGCATCATTCATAACAAAATAAATGCAGTATGGCAAGAACACTGGGACAAGGCCACCACAGGTAGACAAATGAACAAAAGAGAAAGGAAAAACAATTACGCACATCAATAACTCGTCCTTCAAAAATCCATACGATGTCACCATAATAAACAGGATAAGATCAGTAAGAACCCTATTGGCAAGATCTTTAGCAAAAGATATCAAATGTGCCAAAAGAACAAACTGACCCCACTGCCCGATTCCGGAAACACCCCAACATGTGCTAAACACCTGCGACGTAGCACATACCCGGAGTTACTAGGGACCAAAAATAAAACCTTAGAGAGGTACATCTAATAACCTCCTGGAATGTGTAAATTAAATAGAAAAAAAGACGGCAAATATAAATTAACGAAAGAATTCAAAACTAAATGTAATGCGTAACCCCATCCACCTCCACCCCATCCGGCTACGACAAAACAGTAATCAGAGTGGTCGAAAGACAGCGCTTTATAGCAACCACTAAACCCAAAAACAGTGGCTCGGGAAAAATAACAATATGCTAAGCGATACAAATTCTCAAAACTAATCGAAAATAATAAATTAAACCCACCTCCTTGGATACAACAAAACAAATAGTCGAAATGGTCGAAAGACACAGCCTTATGGATTAAATAAAAACAGTGGCTGGTGAAAAAACAATATTACAAAAACAGATGACACTAATTCAAAACTGACCGAAATGAAAAAACCCAACCCACATCCCAATCTACGATAAAACAAAAAGTCGGAGTGATCGAAAGACATAACGTTATAGCAACGACAAAAACATAAAATAGTGGCTGAGAAAACATTAATATCAAGTTAAAAGCTAAAATAGTACTGATAGTAAGACAATAATAATAAAATCAACAGAAGGATACCAGTACGACTAAAATTAAGGCCATCAATGTAAACAGATGAAAGCAATCACACAAATAAGGACATCTAAACTAATAAAATAAACCACACAAAATACGCATAATAAAAGCGAAATCAGTCTACAAGCTAATCATATGACCAATCAGGTGAGGAGTACACAGGCAATCAAAATTCAGGAACAAAGGACCAACAGGGCAAATAAGAGCAGTAACAACGAAAATCAGGACATTTGCAGAAGACATCAAACCGCAAGATACGGGAAAATACGGGAAACAAGTAGCAGAAATAAAGCTCAGGAAAAGAAAGCAAGATCGTAGCAGGAAAAGGGAATAAGACAAGAGTTGCAGAAATAAAGAAAATCAAGAACAACATACGTAGAAAAAACATCATATACAGTACTAAAGAAAACAGGAAAAGAAGCAGACTTTAGGGAAACGAATGAAACCAGAAGAAACTGCCACACAAAACAATTAAAATAAACGCCAAAATCCCACCCTATAGATACGAAATTGCCACCCCAAATAAATAACTTCATGCCTAAACCCAAATATCCCACTTCACCACCACAAAAGAAACACACAAATCTATAACACACATCCAGTATAGCACATATAGAACACCACCCCACTTAAAGCACACACTTATGAAATAGGCTTTCATTGTGACCCAAGATTGCCCTCTTCCGACGAAATACTTTTTTGCCGTGAAATTATATTGATTAGTTCAGTTTACAAATTCATGACGTTCAGACACCCGAATGAAAATTACAAAAATCAACGGCTGCTGAAGCCTCGATAACTCAGAGCATATTTCTGAAAACACGGGTGCGAATAGTACACGAACAATAATACAACTTTTACAAAGTTGGAAAATTTACAACTTAGGAATCTTCAATTCAGATGTGACTCTCACATATTTGGAGGTAGGTTATGGGCTGATCCGCACAAAAAAGGAAACTGGACATAGAATTGATACAAATGTACTTACGCTGCTTGAGTGAAAGGTCAGACATTACAAATTTTAAATATTTGAGAAATAATCAAGTCTTATTTTTTCAAACAAAATGATACGAAAACTGAAGAAACTTTTCGTTCTTCTTCTTTTTGTGTCTATGCTCGATTTAATTCTGGTCCAATGTAAGTTTTGCACTATGTTCCTTCTTTCTAACAGTCATTCTGTATATGTTTGGACCCATCTCTCTGTCTATAAATCAATGCCAGCTCTAGAACCATTGACATGATATATTAATTCAAGATATAAAATGTTCTGACCTTGATGGAAATGTTATCTCGTTTGTATGATATATCAGCTCCTGACAGAAACTAAAGACGTTAAAGATAATGATTCCCAGCTACGAGTTCATGAGTCATGAGCAGCAGATTAAGTTGCCGTAAAGAGATAATACGAGATAATACGAGATAAAATTTAGTATAAGCTGCATTAATTATTTATTCTTGTGGCAAATGTTTTCTTTCCAATTCCAGATTTCGTGTACAGCTATTAGATTTTCTTTGGTAGCATTGCTAACTCAAATCTCAGATAGCATTCACTGCAGATTATAAAATAAAACCGTAGCGAAATTATTTTCCGTATTGCATAATCATATTATTTTTTAAATCTTCTTAATTTTCATGAAACAACTTTCCTCGAACGTTTCATAAGCAAAGGTGACGCAAAGATGGCAACCAGTGAGTTCAATGAAAGTCTGTTTATCAATGTTTTTTCTTCTTCTGCTTCCAATAATGTGTCGGGGTTCCTCGGGAAGATACTCGCACATGATGTGAAGTATGCAAATGTGGTGAGAGTTCCAAGTACAGCTAAAAACAGGTTACAAACATATCTGGTTGGGAGGTAAGTAATCCTCGCGTTAACACCAGATCTGAAAGCATCGATAGATTCGGCGTTGACTAGGTTGGATGGTAGGGAGTTCCAAAGGTGGCTTCCTGATCGAAAGATGTAGTTCTTGTATGCGTTGACTATAGTGAAGGGGGCGAGAAATCTGCGTGAATGTCCTTTAGTGTAAGCACCTGTCTGGTGGAGGGATGGTACTTCTGGGAAGAAAACCAGGTGGTGAACGTTGATTTTACTTTTTCGGGGCATGTGGACAGGTTTCTACGAAAAAATGCTGTGGTGCTGTTAGCCTTTCTTTGTAACAGAGTCAACGTGGCTGTTTCATGATATCGTGCTATTAATAGTGACTCCCAAATATTTGACCTCAGATGTCATCGTCGCTTTTGACCATGGGTTGAGTAAACGACTGAGACAATGTGTCTCTTGTTGGTAATACGGATGCCTTCGCTTGTGTCAGAATTGAACTCTATTAGCCAGTCCCTTTCCCATTGTTATAGGCGGTCTAGGTCTGCACGTAATAGATCTGCATACTGTTCCGCGTTCATTACGCTGTACAGCAATCTGTCATCAGCAAAAGGGCTAACTTGGGAGTCGACTCTCAAAGCCTAGTCCTTCATGTAGATCAAGAACAGCTGGTGACATATCAAATTCCCAGTGGAACATATATATATATATATATATATATATATATATATATATATATATATATATATATATATATATATATATATATATATATATATATATATATATATATATATATATATATATATATATATATATATATATATATATATATATATATATATATTGTTACGTGTTCAGGTTCTCATAAACAGTAACAAGAAAAAAGTGAAGACATCAAGCTTTGTTAAATTTAACACATCATTTATTTCCCTAAAAAAACAAGGTAACAATGAGGAAAAGAACTTACGCTTTTAAGAATCAAATCCAAAAATAATCCAAGAATAATCCAAGAATGAAAAGTTAGAAGTCCTAGTAATAAAATATTCTAATGAATTTTAGTTCGAGTCCCGACAAGAATCCAAAATGGAAGGCGATGACATATACTGTAGTCAGTGTTGTACGGATGTGTCTACAGTTCTTTGTTGAACCACAGACATTAATATTCCGGTGTTTGAATTTCAAATAAAATTTGGATAAATGTCTGCTCAAGAATTCTGTCTTAGAACTTAAATATTCCCAGGGAAAGGAATTAACAATTCCATAAAATCGAATTTCAACTGAGACTGGTTACAACAGAATTAACACCTTGACGTCTAAGTGTTTAAAAACCCGACTGACTAAATTTTCTATACAGAAAGGTTATATACTAATTTACGAAGCAAAACAGATTCCCTTATGAGGGTCACGTGATCACTCTAGAACAAGATAGAAGCTTTACATTACGTACTCACTGTACAGCCTCGATTTCACTCTATAAATCACACTAAGAATGAATAAAAAAGAAAGAAAAAAGTTATTTACTTTAACTCTTACTAATTATGTATCAAGGTCAGGAACTAGGTCAGCATTAAGATATAAAGTTCTAATATAAGGTGTTTACGAAAAAACAGTCAGGTCAAACTAATTTCTAGAACATTTCAAATTCCAGAAAATAGAATTACATTACAATAGCAGAGTTACAATGCCAAAGTTCTTTCACTGACAATAAAGCATTTTCGCACGCTCAGCAACTTCAATATTCTATTGTGTAATATTATAGAAAATGTATTTGCTAATATAATCAATATAATCAAACAGGTAAGAGAATTACAATCCGTTATAACTCAGAATCAAACCCGTGCAGCGAGTTTTGGCACCAGTCAGCCTCCTCTTGTGCACTAGTGCCAAAATTCACATTCTAGCTTTGGATACATACGTCCATGTATGTTCTCTCTCTCTCTCTCTCTCTCTCTCTCTCTCTCTCTCTCTCTCTCTCTCTCTCTCTCTCGCATTGACCCAGCCTCCTCTCGTGCACTAGTTCCCAAATTCACATTCTAGCTGTGGATACATACGTCCAAGTATGTTCTCTCTCTCTCTCTCTCTTGTATGAAGGCATCAATTTATCGTTACAGCTTAATGTATGAAAATTACATTTTAGCGTTGCTAACGTACCATTTAAATAAACTACTTTATAAATAATAATTTTAACTTTGCATTGACCCATTGGTATATTAATAGTTTTCCTTCAAAATTGAAAAGAGTGTGAGCTCTTTAAAAATCTATAGTGCATGAGTAAGTTAGATAAAAGTTGACAATATGGCTGAAATGAAAATATACTACCTACAACAAATAAAAACAAAATAAATAAATAAATACTTGAATGTATTGGGAGATATTCGTTAGAAACAACAAAAATGCTCTCTCAGCATGATTTTATAGATGATGTGGACATTGAGAGAAAGTCTTAAAACAGTTTTGATGTTGCACAAGACATCTTAGATAATGAAAATGAGGCCAACACCAATTCAAGGCCGGATTTAAACTTATCAGAGATGGATGATATGGGGAAACGGAAGGGAAATGTGAGAAACATTGAAAGTGTCACTGATGCTGATACCAAAGATGATACCAATGATGATGCTTTCACAGACATCGCAAGCAGAACAAGATTCAGATATAGACAAAATTAATGAAGGCACATACATGCAAATCAAAACCAAATTTGGAACTCTTAATAGAAGTGCCTTCAAAAAAAGATTGAAATCAACACTTGATGTCAAAGGTCTCAGGGATTCTAGGCAAGCTCTCTTTGATCTATCAAAACGGAAGAGATATGATTGTCCTGATGGTCGATTAGTAGAACGTTTACCTCGAACAAATAGTGCTCCTGTGGAGGATAAGTTATCGGAAGATATTTATATTATATTCCATTTCATTGAAGGAGAAAATAATTACAGTGACATGAAAGCATGTATATCTAAATGGGCATTGAAACATAATTATGAAACAAGATCATCACAGCGTTTAAACTACATTCGCATTGATTGTATATCACAAAGTCTGAAAGCTCCGGTCAATGATAACTCCTTACAAAGAACTCATGAAGATGCTGATAGGATGAGCACAATATTTGCGCAGATAGCAATAATGAATGATAAGTTTGAAGAAAAATTCTCCAGATTGGAAAACCAGTTAGGTGATATTATCACACAGACAGAAAATGAGATCCTAAACTTAAAGTCAGACTTAATGGAAACTACGAAGAAACTCGAAGAGGCAAACTCTCATATAGAACAACTGAAATTAAAGGAAGAAAAACTAATCAATAATAACAGAGGAATGTATTTCCAGATGTCATCAATGGCAACCCGGGAAAATGAGATTAAAGAATTATCTTCTCATGTACATCAACATCTAGATGTGATCATGAAAAAGATTAACTGTATTGAGGGAAAGTTAGACACAATTTGTACAAGACACAAACTTTTATACAATCAAACAAAGGAAGTGGTAGAAACGTAGACTTGCAAATGAAAGAAAATCATGGAAATCATGAACTATCAGCATACAAGGAGAGTAGACATGTTATCTCTCCATCTATTGACCAAGAAAATGTAGTACATGGACAAAAAGAAATACACAAAGAGCCTACTAGAGCTCTTCCAGCAAATTTGCCTGGAAATGGTCCCGCTATGTTTACATTGAAAGATTTCCCGCCACTTTCACGGAATGATCGGACTAACATAACCGAAAATGTGAGTCATAATCAGCGCACAGAAGGAACATCTAACAATGCAAGTACATCAACCCACAATCAGCAAAAGATATTAAGATATGAAGATAGAGCAAACATAAATATAAATGAAAACATAAATAAAGATCAAAGGCAAAACAAATCACCAAATGATCAAAGAATGCTTCCGAATGACGAGGAGAGACAAAATAAGAAAGATACATCGTATAGACATATTGAGACAATTATTACCAGACCAAATCAAAGGAATATAGAATCAGATGTGTTTGAACCAGTTGTAAGAAACAAAATAAGACGCATTCTGCTATCAAATGTCAAATCGAGAAAAAATATAGATGTAGTAAGGACAGCTATCGCAACTCAGTGCAAGGAGGAGGGTGTGACAGTAACATTCGTCCGCCTCATAAAGGAACGACCCCATTGGAATTGATCAAATATATATACATTTCGACTAAATGTACTGGATAAAGATTTTGAACTAATGATGAATAATGAATCATTTTGGAGTTCTGGAATAAAATGTAGGGAATGGATAACAAACAGAAAATGGAGAGAAGGCTACTCACTTGATGAAACGCATGAGAATTACAAAATATATTCCTAATGAGCATAGCCATATGACTAGTAATTGCTTCTTAATTATAATTATGCTCATTATTTCAACATGGAATGTACTTGGTATAATGTCTAGCACGCAGAAACTAATTGAATTGTTACCAGACACAGATATATTTGTTATCACTGAACATTGGCTTTGTACAAAGAATCTGACGTATTTAGATAAATTACATGATGATTTCAAAGTAGTTGCGTTACCTACTGAAGAGATATAACAATGCTATAGAGGTAGTGGCGGGGTTGCCGTATTTTATAGAAGATCACTATGCAAAGTAAGCACCTTACAAAATGAGTTCCCAAATATTATGGCGGTGAAAATCTTAGTGAGAGACTTGGAACCTATAATTTTGATTGCAACCTACTTTCCCTCGTCAACTAGAATTGATGATGCATATGACAAATTTTGTGAAAATGTTTTTGATGTGTATGATAGGTATCCTGCTGAAAATATATGCATAATTATAGGCGACATGAATGCAGATCTTGTGTGTAAAAATCCATCAAGAAGAGATCTTGCTCTCAAAAAAAGAATAGAACAGAGAAACATAGTTGCTACGCTGGTGATAAAACCACATGAACATTACATCACGTACAGATCAAAAGACGTGTCACGAACGTCCGCACTTGATTATATATTAATACCTGAAATAATTAGAGGTGCTGTAAAAAGACACGTAGTAAATGACAAAATTGATTTCTCAATATCGGATCACCTACCTATTACAGCGGCACTTGCAAAAGATATATTCAAGGAAAATAAAAAGACGTGTATCTCCAAGAATGAAATGGAACTTGGCAAATCCATTAGAAATGAGCATGTATAAATCTAATGTTAGTGCATTCTTTAATTTCACCTATGAGTGCAAAAAGGTAGAATATATAGAGAAGTATAATGAATTGATAACTAAGAGTGTAATAACTGCATCAGACCGATATATTCCAAAGTCCGAATTCAAATCGCACTTGAAACCATATTGGAAGAAAAGTGGGCTTGAAAAATTACATCAGAATATGAGAAAAGCGCGCGGAGAATGGATCAAAGCAGGAAAAAATAGAAGCACAGAGTGTAACATCAAAAGAAGATACAAGGACGTGAAAAGAAAGTTTAGAAAGTAACATAGGCTAGAGAAAAAGGTATATAAAGAGTGCATATTTGAAGAGATAGAAAAGAGCGCAGAAATGGGAATAGACGAATTCTATGCAGTCATACGGGAATATAGAAAAGATAAATCGGACATTGGTAATATTGCATTTCGAGGAGTAGAATCTAATACTTTTGATGAATGTGGCAATCTATGGAAACTATATTTTTCTGAATTAAGTGGTACAACAGATGAGGAACATAATGATTGTGTCAAAATGAAGAATATGTACGAAGAAAGCAAACTAGAGACTGATAACATAAAATGTAATAATATTACAGAGGAAGAAGTGTTGCAGCATATCAAGTCTCTAAAAACAGAAAAATCACCAGGCATTGATTGCGTATCGAATGAGCACTTAAAGTATGGTGGAAAATATTTAATCAGACATTTAACTGCCCTTTTTAATTACATGATCCAGTATGAGTATTTACCTAATGTATATAGATGTGGGATGATTATACCGATATACAAACAAAATGGTAAAGATAAAAAGGATCCGGTGAATTATCGTGGTATAACATTGACATCTTGTCTGGGAAAATTGTTTGAAAAAATATTGATGACCAGAATTCAAAAGTATTTAGACAAAATAAGCTTTCCACATCCTTATCAATTTGGATTTCGTAAGGAGGCTGGAGCTATCTCCGCTGCATTTACTCTTCAAGAATTTTTGATGTACTTTAATAATCATAACTCTAATGTATATGCTGTTTTTCTGGATAACGAAAAGGCATTCGATAGACTGTGGCATTGTGGACTACTAAAAAAAACTAAGAATATTAGGAATTATGCAAAAATATGGAGAATAATCGCCCATCCTAAACACAGTCAAGTGCCTGTGTAGCGTGTAGAGGATGTATATCGAACACATTTCCATTACGGAGAAACCTTGGTCAAGGGCGTGTAGTGTCGGCTTTTTTATTTCTCGTGTACATAAACGACCTATTGAATGAACTAGCAATGACTAATTGCGGGATAACAGTGAATCAGATGAACATACCTGGCATGCTTTTGGCAGACGACACTACTCTACTAAGCTCTACGCTGAATGGATTGCAAATACCCGTGAATACAGCTTATCAGTATGCACAGAAGTGGAATTTGAAATATAACTCTAACAAGAGTAATTGGATGATATTTAGTAAAAAAGATGAAGTGTACTCATCAAATGGAATTACTCTGGGATCACAGAATATTCCTAGAGCAAAAAAAGTGAAATATGAAGGAGTTACCTTTTCACAATCAATGAAAACTAATGATCGTACAGTCCATTCCTACGATAAAGCTAAAAGTGTAACAAACTCACTATACTCAATTGGATTAAATGCAAATGGGATGAATCCTATAGTTTCTGTGAAAGTCTGGGAAAGAGTTATATTGCCGTCTGCTTTGTATGGCTCAGAACTCTGGTTTAATATGTCATATCAGGGCATTGAATCAATGGAGAAAATACAACGATATTTCGCCCGGAGAGTACAAGGTTTCCCTCAAAGATCGCCTATTGGATCTACGACATCATGCTTGGGGATGATATCAATGGAAGCCCGCATAGATAAGCAAAAACTCGTATTTCTTGGTCGCATGTGTAGAACATCAGCAAAAATAACTGCTAAAAAGGTTTTCCTCTGGGTTGTTGGAAATTTGATTTTTGACCCCCAACATAGCTATAACTCTTTTATATATGATATATGATATAAATACTGTACTCAAAAAGTATGATTTAGAAGACTATCTCAACGACTTTATTTTCACTGGAAAATTTCCAAATAAAATAACATGGAAAAACTTAATTGGGACAAGAATACAGATATTTGAGGAGAGAAAACATGAAATGAGTATCAGAAATCCATCAGAGGCATTCGGTAGATTTTTAAAAATTAATCCAGGACTAAAAATGCATCATCTATGGAAAATAGCTTACACTGACTCAAGCAGAAAAATGGAATATGGGACATTAATTCGTATTGGAGGAATGCAAGCAAGACCTGGACTGTGTCCCCTATGTGGCAAAATGAGTCATGACCGTATTTTGCACATTTCGATGAATTCTGCTTTAACCTCAGACGACAGAAACCACTTGATGGAAAGTCTATTTTCGTATATGCCTCCAGTGATTTACCGTGGTTTCTGTGATCAGATCGATGATGTTATACTGATTATACTACTTGGTGATTTAAATGATATATCAGAACGTTTAGAATTTGAGGCATGGATAAATATGATCAGACTATCTACCAAGTATTTCATTAAAATAAAAGACATTATATATTGATTCAATAGAGAACTCACTCAGAATATAAGGAAAGAAATACTTGTACTGGATTGCAAAGCGATTAGGAAACTAACTATTTTTGTTGTGAGGATACATTTTCAAATGTTCTATCGTACATATATCTCTATCTAGTTTAGTAATGATTTTAATTTATTTATTCGTTTGCTATTGGAAATAATTCAATAAGTAACGAATCCACTATTTTTGTGATTCTATGTATTTAAATGCATTTCTTTTTTGTCTTAAAATCTTCAGAAAATGGAGGAATAAAAAAGAATATCATCATCTCTCTCTCTCTCTTGAATAAAGGCATCAATTTATCGTTACAGTTTAATGTATGAAAATTACATTTTAGCGTTGTTAACGTACCATTTAAATGAACCACTTTATAAATTATAATTTTAACTTTGCATTGACCCATTGGTATATTAATAGTTTTCCTTCAAAATAGATGAGATCTTACTGTTTTATATTCAACTATATTGAAGCCACGTTTTGACAAATTATTTGTATTCTTCCACTGAATATAAAATTGTAAGAAATGCCGCATTTATATGAAAGAAAAAGATTGGCATTTAACAGGCATAAGGTAGTAATATCCCTGATATATAAGCTAAAGTCGGTACCATTATGAGAAAGGCTAACACAACTGCTGAAAAAGGTGCGAAAATTGCCAGGACGTTTACCCCTTGTACCACCATAGCAAATGGTTTAAAAATAGGTTTAACGAGAGGCGGGGGAGCAGATGAAAGAGTGACGGTGATAGGAATACAAGTGATAAAAGTAGCCCAGAGTTTCTCGTTGGAAAAGTTACAAACATTATAAATCAAATTGCCAACCATTTGCATGAGTTAGCCAAAGAAAGGATCGGCCGCATTGGCTGGTATAACTGGCATTGTAATATGCTGTTTTAACATTGCTCGGAAACATTCAATGCTTAATTGACCGGTGACAATTTTGCTAATTTATGGATTAATTCGCTTGTTCTTTACAATTTAACTACAAGTGTTATATTTTGGTGACAATAGCAAAAAAAACTCAACAAAAGAAAGAAACTACAAGAACAAAAAGTAACTTTTTACACCAGATCGTCCAACTAGAAGAAGAATAATGACAGTAGGTTTGTGAACTATGTATTTAAACTTATGAGATGTGTCGTGATGGTTATAAGACTGTTTCATGACTACATAATTCATATCGCCGTTCTTCTGTCTTTGCCCTGCTTCTCTTCTGTCATTGGACGATTTGGTACAGACACCTATCATATGATAGTAAGTTATTCACACTTTCCTGTTTGTGCTAGATTGGGCCGAGAAAGAGAGATGGAGCGAAGGTAGGTAGATATGTAAAATGTTGGATAGAAAAGAAAGAAGAGTAGAACAGATGTTGATATACAGTTAGTCAAGTACTATCTGGTTTCTTTTCATGGAAATATTGTCCTTAAAGGTGTATAACACAAAATGGCTATTTTCATTTATTCACATGTAAAGCTACACTCAGACATGACAAAATGGATAACTAAATTGTAACAGATAGATGTAGATATATTTGCTGGGATTTTTAATGTGCCGCAGATGTCTGCAAAGAAAGAGGTGAGAGAGAGAGCTACTGCTTTCCAGTTCTTTTCTCAAAATGAATAAGGAGTTCTCATAGTTCTTACAACAATACCGTTTGTAAACGAGACTGATTTGAGACCTTAACGTGTGATTTATAGTGATTGTAAACTATCTTAATGGCTTTAGCATTTTCATACCTATACTCTAGGTGATCGTAGGGATGCAACAGAACAGGGAAAGGGTAAATAAATGAGGAGACATCGAACGGAAAAGAGGAAAAAAGATAAAATGTAAATATATGTGTGCAGAAATTTACTTTTAATTAAAACTTTCAAAATTGTTGGCAATACGTCTTGACATTAGGAGAGAGATGAAAACTTCATTCCATACTCCATTGCTTTATTTAAAACATAGCCTAAAATGTTATTCAAATAAATTGCTTATTGGCATAAAGTATACTTAGCAGAAATTTATTTGGTTTAAACATTTCCCTAAACAAGGGCATAATATATAATAAACAAAGACATTGTCCAATTATTGTTGACAACCTAACAGCAAGAAGAACAATAGTATTATCATTCAGCCTCACTAGAAACAGTGAAAAGTATCGGATGAAACAGTATCTATATCAGTTGGGGTGCTAACAGCCGAACTTCTCTGTAAGGACCCCGAAAAATTGGTGAAAGACCAGGTCTACTTATTGGCAGGAGGACCAACAGGACCTGTAGGACCAGTACGACCAGTAGCACCAGGCAAACCAGTAGGACCAGGACGACCCTTTAGACCAGGACTTCCAGGAAGCCCAGGCACTCCATCACGTCCACGAAGACCCTTCTGACCTGGAGGACCTAGAATGCAATTTAAAAAATTCACTTTTAACACTCCTCTGGATCAACGTACTTACATAAAACACAAGACTTGAAAAAGCATTCAAAATCGTTTCTAAAATAGCATAGCAGTTCTCGGTATTTAAATTTACTCGTCAACGTTGCGTTGTTATTTTGAATAACATCATCAACATTATAAATAAGTTTGATCCCAAAACCTAATAGATTTCTATGTACGATGGAGTTCGGGACTGAAACTGAAATATATATATAGAAATCTAATACTTATACATGAGGTGTAGATAAGTTAGAAAGACAGAAAACCTGGTAGCCACAGGAATAAATAATTCATGTAGCATAGACTAGATTTTAGGAATAAAATAAACGAAAGTATATAATAAGATAGGAGACGAAACACACTGCTCTGAGTGCGCATTGTTATTAAATGCGCCCACCGCCCATTATATCTTCCTGTTTTGGATAACGTGGGTACGTAAGAAAGCTTGCCAGCAGCTTCTCGTGGGTCGGTGATTACTCCCGGGATTTTCCAGGGTTCTTCCTCCACTAGTTATACTGGCCGCCATGTATAGCCTATCCTGTGCTGAAAAATGGTGTTAAACCCTACAGCAATAACAACATCAATCTCTTTTTGGGGTCGTTTTCTTACTTTACGATAACTTAATCTTTAACGCTTATCTCTTTAGTTTCTGTCAGGAGTTGGTATCGCATGCAAATGAGGTAACATTTCGTTCAAGGTCAGAACATTTTATCTCATGAATTAATACAACATGTAAATGTTAAAGAGCGGGCTCAGATTTATAGACAGAGAGATAGATCAGGCGTACTGTTAGAAGAAAAAGAACACAGTGCAAAAATTACCTCGTTGTGCCAGAATTAAATCGAGCATGGACACAAGGAGAAGAAGAACGACAATTGTTTTCATTTTTCTTCTGTGCTTCTCTGAAACAATTGAGACTTTCATGATTATTTTTAAATCATTTAATATCTATAATTTTAATGATCCATCTGTAGCGACGCTCACTGGTAGTAAGCGAGAAAATGAAGATTTAACGTTGCATATTTGTGCTCCTCCCACACAATCAATGAATTTGCAAGATTTCGTTTAGAAGGGAAACCACCGTTTATCTAAAGAGATTGCGAAACATTAAACAACAGGAAGATAAACAAACAAACAAATACACAAAAAGAGGTGTAGCTGCATATGGCACAAGGACGTATTCACCAGACCTTTACGCATGCGTGAAGAACAACGTTATGTCGGGTCGTGGAAAGACAAGGATTCGACCGTTGATTTTGACTATATCAAAGTTATGCAAAATAATATTAATTAGCCAAGAGCAAGATACATGGTATGCTTTTGTCCAAAGCTGCTATGTTTAACTAAGAGAGAATGCAGCCTTGTAAAAGAAAGTAGATGTAATTGTCCAAACGTTTTATATAACAGATTGGATGGCTGAGACAGGGATAGATTTGCACATTCATGTTCAGTTCACCTAGAGTTTGTTGAATTGGCTGAAATTATTAATGTATTTCTCCGTAATATTCCAATAAAAATAAACTTCGCTCAAGAAAGTTTTGGGGAGACTCACGATATTTCTTAAACATTAACATACTCTATGTAAAACCGTTAAAAATGTGTGTCACAACAGTGAAATAGTACTTTCAAGATAAACCAGTGTGTAAGAAGATGTAACTGCATGACGTGAAAGAGAGAGGACAGTCCTAATGTAGTGCCGTTTGTAGACTTACCTCGAGCTCCTTTCAATTATGAATAGTTCACAGTTTGTGCCTTCGCTTAGACAAACTAGCCTGCCAGTGGGATTTTATATCGTGACAATATGGACAGCTGTGCTTAGCTACTGAACTTTTGACACCGATGATGAACAAAATATGTCAGTAAAATTCATTATTTACTGGATAAGTCCACTGCCCAATCAGAAAGAGATGTATGGCATTGCAACATATGGTAATGCAGACAGCTGATGATGCACAGTTGGTCATAGAAACTGACGTGAAAATCGCTATTGTCTCTGGAAATATTTAAAATATCCACTACAAATGTAATATTAATAAACACCACAGGTGGAATACTATTATCCTTACCACAACCTCTACCACATGCCAAATACTAATATTACTCCTGCAACTAACGCCACTAATGCGTAGACTACAACAAATACTACTATTACTCACAGGTTTTCTGTAATGATACGTGATTGACTCTTACGTAAATATGAAAGTTTTCAACTTGAGTATTAGGTCTGAGAAAGAATTGCATATTTTGAGTCACCGCTGTGAGTGAAGATGAGTATTGCCTCAATATCTTCTAAAATGTGTTATCAGGCAGTGCTCGCATTACGGCCTGAAATATCCTTAAAATAAAATGTCGACGTATGCCTGTTTTAGTGTCGGATTTCACGAGTAAATGACGCTATGATGTGTTGTCATATTCATTCTTGTTCCGGGCCGCACCCGCAACAAATGACTGTATTACGCACAATGTCTGTGTTAACCACAATATTCAGCTGTAGCACACAAAAGAAATACATTTTTCTAGCAGAGGAATAAAACTTGTCCGCATACCTTAATATATCTGAATGATCCAGACGATATACATGGCGATACATGCAAAGAGGAAATTTAGTTCGACTGGTCCAAGGCAACCTGCTTGTTTTCTTATTTGTGTGTAAATGAAAATACGGTTCAGATTCTGATTAATTTTCCTATTACTATCTGCGAAATATCGGATACATGCTTTAGCAATTGCCTCAGATGTTGAGGAATCTTCATACTCAGCAATAAGTGTTTATGTCAATTGTTTATGTTCCTTATAATGTGGCCAGTAACACCTCAGTAGGTTTGTAGCAATTCGCACTTTAAAAATGGTGTCACTACATATTGTCTTTATGCGTGACATATGGACCTTTTAATTAAATAACAAATTAGAAACCTTTGCTTGATTTTGACGAAATCGTATATTTGAGGTTTCTAAAGAAACAATGATGCACATTAAAAGGAATAAACTAAAAATCAAATGAACATAAAAGCTATACAAAACAATCTCTCGGATCTGGGAGATGACTAGATAACCGAAAATGTTCAATAAATTAATTTTTTCGCAAATGTGTATGTAATCGGATTAGTCTCTGAAATAAAATTGATAAGAATGGTTCAGTGTAATGTATAAGATTCTGGATATTGCATTTTACTCAAGTCATTATTCATTCAACATAAATAAGAGTTTATTCAATAAAACAAATCTGAAAACGAAATTTCAAATCTGCAGGTGCTTTAGTTATTGCACGTTGACATACTCGCATCAAATAAGAAATTGGAGCTGTTAGAGGATACCTGTGCAGTTTCCAGTTTGTCAGCAGAGGATGGAGAGTGCACAAGTATAATCTGTCTATAGGAACCAGGTATACCATGGATTTCTGGGTCTTCTACAGGACATGGTTATGTCTACTCTGTCCTGCATGATTTAGACTAATCCTTAGTTAGTGAGGACATTCATCCCCACATTTATCTGGAATCTTGAGAAGGAACCATCTTACTTTTTTCTCGGTTAGACAAAATGGCCCAGTCTAGTCCCCATGGTTTGCATTCTATGGTCTTAAAGTAACAGAAAAGTGATAAAACCAACATACTTTATAAATTCAACAAATAATTTATTTCCCTATAATGCAAAGTAAAAGTTTAAAATAACTTACAGTATTGCAAATTAAATTACAGATAGCCCTAAAAGTTCTATCACAATTCCAAAAGTATAGAGTTCCCAATGTACTCCAGTGGTGTTCCAGATAAATTCAAACCTTGAATGTGCTGATATATGAATAACCTGGAATAGTACTGATTTTCTAAAAGTATTGAACCCCATTTTGTATAATTTCAACAGGCGTTTCTTGCGGTCAAATTTGTCAAACGCATCACTGAAGTCCACTACAATGACACCACTTTCATCACATGTTGTAATCTATCATGGATCCATTAAGACAACCGTACGAGCTGAGACTAACATTTGAGTTTCGTTCTAAATCCAAGCTGGCATGGGTACAATAGGTGATTTTTGTCAAGGCATGTCTTAATGTCAATGCTGACTTTGGTACAATAGGTGATTTGTGTCAAAGTAGGTCATAAGGTTAGACACAAGAATGTGTTCCAGAATTTCATAGCATATACAAGTTAGAGAAATTGGACTGTATTACTCTAATTTGGTTTTTGGACCTATTTATAGTAAGTGATGACCAGAAACATTTTTCCAATCTGTTGGGACTGAATCAGAGGAGGTAAACATGCTGCAAAGGACTGGGTTTTTAAGGATGCAGAGTGTTAGCTTGTCAAGACTGCTTTGACTGTACTTAGATTTGAAAGCTGCTTAACCACGTCTTCAGTGGTGACAAAATATTGTCAATTGATGGCTTTGTTCAATTTCTCGGAAGTGCACATTTTTCTAAGCTTAAATGAAACTGGTATTGTGAAGATTGAACGAAATGTTTTGTTTGTTTTGTTTTGTTGCTGTTGTTGTTTTGTTTTGACATGCTTTGCTTGAGGCATATTGACTTTCACTGAAGTAGATGTGTTCCTGTGAGTTTTATTTCTACACTGTATGCGAATATCCAAAATCTGTTATTAGGTTTGGTGTCTTCTCATCCGCTTTTAAAGGGCTCGGCTAATAGTTATCAGCTTGCCTTTTGATCTTGAAATCGATGAAAAATATTAGTGGAAAATCTTTTATGTCTGAAAGCCTCTTGGTGCTTCACCAATATTACAAATACGGCTGACAGTAGTCTAAATAATTGATTTTTCCACGTCTGCCAAAAAATAAATTGGATCATATATAGTTGCAAATAAATATTGTCATAAAATCAGACATTTAATGATGTACGTAATAAAATACATGAGGTACACGTGGAAAAATATACTGCCGCCAAACAAAAAGGCTTACATTATGATTTTGATTATAGACCATCTGTGTAAATACGCCTCAAGCCACATGCAGGTACCTAACCACACAAGTTAAATAACAACTGTCATTAATATTATCGCGGATCGTTGTGGTTATGCTTTAATGATTTCCAGTTTAAGGTAAATTCTGAGAACAATATCAACGATGATATATAAAATATATAAAACCAAACATTATTCATGCATAATTTGTATCCGAATGCAAACATAGTAAAGTATTGTCTGTTATTCCATAATGCACCAGACATTGGTTTACGATATTCATAATACGCACGTATGTTGCATGAATATTTATGGTATATGTGTGTCTGCCTAAATACCCTTCCGTAGGTTTGACCATCTGTCTGTCTCTGTCCGTATGTCTTCATGCAGATATAGTTAATCAATTGAAATTGATAAGGTCTTAGCATTATTATATATTGTCCCAACTGTAACAATACTGATTGGCTACAAACTATTGAAATGCATCATACAACGTACCTTCTACTTCTTTTAGCTCATGATCACGATTTAGTAACTCATATTTTCGATTTAATAAATCATCTTGACTTAGTAACCCATGATCTCGACTTAGTAACCCATGATCTCAATTTAGTAACTTCTGAGTCTGACCTATCTAAAATGCATTTTATTTAATGAATTTAAACATGAACATAGCAAGATATGCCATATAGAAGGTAAAGGATTAAGACAAAAACCATGACCTGCAAGGTTCTCCACGCTTGACGATGCATGAATTGTAAACAGATAAGAACATATGTCGGTTGACAGTAAGTTTTAATGACCAAACAAATTTTGAATAGTCTTGGTGAAGACTATCTTGGTTCAACAGTAGCATTTAGGAACATAAGATCGAAATTAGAATTGCACAGTACTTCCTTCTAGAGCGATTCGTTGCGAATGCGAATCATTTGGAAAACTGGATGCTTGCTGTTTACAACTGTTCATGACCTGTGGAAGTGCATGCTTGTTAGAAACATGTGCGATTAGGTACATCTATTTGACTTTTACCATATGGTGTGAGGGATTGAAAGAGTTAGATACGTTGGTGTTGGTAATAAAAGCAAGTGGAGTGGAAAATAAATTGTGTGCACTTTCAGCATATTCATATCCCCAAATAGGTGATTCGATTATAATAAGTGAACTGCAATTTGTCTAAGTATGACATAAAAAAATGGTAAATATATCTCCAGATAAAAGAAAGATGTCTGGGAACACGAGTGTTAATGTGTTTTTGAAGTTTTAATGGAGTCAGTCTGCCGAGTCGCAATGGATAATGTATTCATTCTCGAGTGGCCGAAGGAAGAAACGAGTTGTAATAAAGACTGGTATTAACTTGTTTATATTAAGTAACAGCTGGGTGAATCAGAGGAGTGAGATCGGGAGATGTGCTGTAGGGAAGTGTGAGATAGGGAGGGATTGAATCAGTTGTCGTTTTATTAAAATATATTTTAATAAATCTGTGTTTTTGTCGTCTGGATTCAAAACTTAATTCTCGATGTAGTGCTTCAGTAGATACTTATTTCGTTCCACAAGTCACGATAATGGCTGCCTCATGCTGTATTATTATTTGTTTGTTTTCGTTTTTTCATTTTGTTATCTGTTCTCGGGGTAATATGCGGTTAATTTTGATATAGTAAGCTGTGATTTCGACTTAGCTAGAAATCTCGACTTACGAAACTCATGATCTCGGCATAAGAACTCGTAGTCTCGACTTAATAAATCGCTATGTCGATGTAACACCCCACTTGTAAGGGAATTGGGTTGATTGGCGGATAGTACCTTCTTTCAAGGTGTCCGCTTTATTCGGTTCTCGTTATCTAGGAGATGATCGCCCTCGGTGTTGTTGCCCGGATCGAGTAAACTTTTAGGTAGAATAAATAGAGATCTGAGCTGATATAGAGAACATAATGACCCGAGCCCCTGTACATAATGATCAAAATGTAATCAATTACATAAACAATGGTGATAATACAATACGTTAGGAAGATACACTTCTTTTTGGAATAAATCTTTCATCGAATTTCAAAACACAAATATATTTATAAAAATAGCCGACCTGTGTTACTGATAGAATTAGTTCATCATACGATCAATTGAACAATCAAATTCGTTGCCTTGTACAATTGCATAACCTGCTTAGCTCTGGTTCACTCTAATTTCACTGCAGCTGTTCTCTATCTTTCCGCCTTTGGCCTTTCTTCTTCTCTCCCAACCTCCCTATTGTCTAGCCTCCTTTCGGCCCTCAAACTTTATGTGGGTATGTGGATATGTAAGCATGTAGATACACAGATACTTGGATACGTCAGTGCGTAATTACATCTGAGGATACGTCTGGGAATACGTCTGAAGAGCTATTTTCCCCTTTTAAAACAAACAGAAAACAACCTAAACTTTCTGTTGGTTATCCTACTGTGAAGAGAACATTACTCCCCTCTCGTTATCAGATAATACTATCGGCATTCAAAGAGAAACATAAGGCTATTTAGTCGGACCAAGCATGGCAGACCGAAAGAATCCTATACTGTACTTCCTAATGGCTAATTCATCACTCCCATTAACAGCACACGAGACATACCAGTTAAGTTCTAGTCTCAATTATACAAATGAATGAACGAAATTCATTATATGGCTTAACTACCTTATGTTCAGCGAATACACACATTCAAGTCTTTACATACATTAAATTACACTTCATGGCTTAACAACGTTAATTTCAGTCAATATGTACGCAAGTCTTTATCATACGTGAAATTACCTAAGACCGGTAAATTCACACGGATTCTCGTAACTCATATCAACTAAAGTAATACCTGCAATTCTAAGAACCTAGTTCCTATACAAACAAGACGACAAATTCAAACAATCGACAACCTTATATAAAGAAGATTATTGTACGATTCATATAGATAAATTGAACACAGTTACACTCACATCAAGATAATTGATCAACGAATTTAAATTAATAAATTCATGTAAATATTTTCAAATAATTCAAGCAAATCATTATATTGGTATAAACGAATCTTATGAATCTGACGCAAATACCTTTGTGCTTTCAACCGTTTCTCGCTTCTACCGCCAAAATTGTGTCCGTCGACCTTCCAGACATCCGATCCCTTGGACAAATGTTTCAAAAGAGAATTTCCCCTGTACCTTTACTCTTGCAGCAAAGATTAGACTATTTAGATTTCCTGCAAGGAAATTTCGTTTGGGAAACAAGCCCCAATTTAGCGTAACCAATCAGGATTAAACATATTTACCGCCTTTTATAACTAGGCGCAAAAATTGCGGTCAGCTTTCCCTAGGTTTTCGAATAACTGTTTCTGGAATAATAGTCCGTCTCGCGGTTAAGTAAACGAATGCTTAATTGAAAAATCTCTACCTCTACCGACCAGACATTAGAAATCATTGCAGTATAGCGATTTAACAAGCGCCTGTCCCCATAAATCTAACTAATTGTTCTCTGGCCTAAACTAATGTGCTTTTCGTAGATCGACAGAAATTTGTCCCCACACAGTCGACTTGCTCAGTTATACTAAGGAATACACGAACTCTAGATGTTTGAGCGAGAGTTTTCACCATAGCTGTATCTTTCTTTTGTGGACAACGTTTTAATTTCAAATAAAAATGTTCTTTTGAATACAGTCTTCAGTAAATCTGGTTATTTATTCCGTGGTATCAAGCAGGTCGTCTCTATAAGCAGCCAAAACATGATCATGTTCGATGTTAGTTATCAGTACCTTAGGACACATAACTGTACTCACCTTTTCCAGAAAATCATATTGTACCTTTAACAAATGAAATCTGTGAATGAGTCAAATGGTCAAAATAAATACCTCTACACTGGGTAATACATTCAGTCTAACGTGAACAATATGAAATAATGGGACTACCTGAAGTCCACATTCCACAGGTATTTGAACATTGATAAGAGCTCAAAATACCATGGCCTTGAATCATTTGGAATCAAGCAGCTGTATTTGTTTCTTTTACCCAAAACACCGTCTTCAAGAAAATGGTCAAATTAGTGTCTTCCAATGGCGTATCATGATACATTGGCTTTGATGAAAGCTGCTTATTTTCCCTTATTTACTTTCTTTATTATTACCAGATATTTCTGTTTGGGTACGTATATGCATGGCCCTAATTCTGATCTATTCGGGTTTGAATTCTGAATTTTAAAAACAACACAAGGATACGTTTGTTTCTAATGCCAGAAATACAATTCTGCAATCCTCCGAGGGATTGTAGTAGGTGCGTGTGTGTGTGTGTGTGTGTGTGTGTGTGTGTGTGTGTCGTAGTCAGGTGAAACAATCGCTAGTTAGTAGAAACTTGTAAATGGTCCGGACCGTCTCTCTTCTGGTTGCCTTCCAATCTTTGACATCCGAGCAATCAAAAAGTAGACCAAATATGATGAATCATGCAAGATATATACTCGGACAAATAGTAATAACCAATAAAAACTACAATTCATTTGGATCCCCTCCCACATTCAAGTTGAGGGAAACGAAAAAGCAGACGCAGAGACAAGAAACTGTCTCAAGGCACCTATTGTTGAAAATAACGCCTTCACTGTCACTAAAATAAATAACATCATTCATAACAAAATAAATGCAGTATGGCAAGAACACTGAGACAAGGCCACCACAGGTAGACAAATGAACAAAAGAGAAAGGAAAAACAATTACGCACATCAATAACTCGTCCTTCAAAAATCCATACGATGTCACCATAATAAACAGGATAAGATCAGTAAGAACCCTATTGGCAAGATCTTTAGCAAAAGATATCAAATGTGCCAAAAGAACAAACTGACCCCACTGCCCGATTCCGGAAACACCCCAACATGTGCTAAACACCTGCGACGTAGCACATACCCGGAGTTACTAGGGACCAAAAATAAAACCTTAGAGAGGTACATCTAATAACCTCCTGGAATGTGTAAATTAAATAGAAAAAAAGACGGCAAATATAAATTAACGAAAGAATTCAAAACTAAATGTAATGCGTAACCCCATCCACCTCCACCCCATCCGGCTACGACAAAACAGTAATCAGAGTGGTCGAAAGACAGCGCTTTATAGCAACCACTAAACCCAAAACAGTGGCTCGGGAAAAATAACAATATGCTAAGCGATACAAATTCTCAAAACTAATCGAAATTAATAAATTAAACCCACCTCCTTGGATACAACAAAACAAATAGTCGAAATGGTCGAAAGACACAGCCTTATGGATTAAATAAAAACAGTGGCTGGTGAAAAAACAATATTACAAAAACAGATGACACTAATTCAAAACTGACCGAAATGAAAAAACCCAACCCACATCCCAATCTACGATAAAACAAAAAGTCAGAGTGATCGAAAGACATAACGTTATAGCAACGACAAAAACATAAAATAGTGGCTGAGAAAACATTAATATCAAGTTAAAAGCTAAAATAGTACTGATAGTAACACAATAATAATAAAATCAACAGAAGGATACCAGTACGACTAAAATTAAGGCCATCAATGTAAACAGATGAAAGCAACCACACAAATAAGGACATCTAAACTAATAAAATAAACCACACAAAATACGCATAATAAAAGCGAAATCAGTCTACAAGCTAATCATATGACCAATCAGGTGAGGAGTACACAGGCAATCAAAATTCAGGAACAAGGGACCAACAGGGCAAATAAGAGCAGTAACAACGAAAATCAGGACATTTGCAGAAGACATCAAACCGCAAGATACGGGAAAATACGGGAAACAAGTAGCAGAAATAAAGCTCAGGAAAAGAAAGCAAGATCATAGCAGGAAAAGGGAATAAGACAAGAGTTGCAGAAATAAAGAAAATCAAGAACAACATACGTAGAAAAAACATCATATACAGTACTAAAGAAAACAGGAAAAGAAGCAGACTTTAGGGAAACGAATGAAACCAGAAGAAACTGCCACACAAAACAATTAAAATAAACGCCAAAATCCCACCCTATAGATACGAAATTGCCACCCCAAATAAATAACTTCATGCCTAAACCCAAATATCCCACTTCACCACCACAAAAGAAACACACAAATCTATAACACACATCCAGTATAGCACATATAGAACACGTATATCTATACCTTGCATATTATAGCACCCACACTTCTACCACCCCACCCCACTTAAAGCACACACTTATGAAATAGGCTTTCATTGTGACCCAAGATTGCCCTCTTCCGACGAAATACTTTTTTGCCGTGAAATTATATTGATTAGTTCAGTTTACAAATTCATGACGTTCAGACACCCGAATGAAAATTACAAAAATCAACGGCTGCTGAAGCCTCGATAATTCAGAGCATATTTCTGAAAACACGGGTGCGAATAGTACACGAACAATAATACAACTTTTACAAAGTTGGAAAATTTACAACTTAGGAATCTTCAATTCAGATGTGACTCGCACATATTTGGAGGTAGGTTATGGCCTGATCCGCACAAAAAAGGAAACTGGACATAGAATTGATACAAATGTACTTACGCTGCTTGAGTGAAAGGTCAGACATTACAAATATTAAATATTTGAGAAATAATCAAGTCTTATTTTTTCAAACAAAATGATACGAAAACTGAAGAAACTTTTCGTTCTTCTACTTTTTGTGTCTATGCTCGATTTAATTCTGGTCCAATGTAAGTTTTGCACTATGTTCCTTCTTTCTAACAGTCATTCTGTATATGTATGGACCCATCTCTCTGTCTATAAATCAATGCCAGCTCTAGAACCATTGACATGATATATTAATTCAAGATATAAAATGTTCTGACCTTGATGGAAATGTTATCTCGTTTGTATGATATATCAGCTCCTGACAGAAACTAAAGACGTTAAAGATAATGATTCCCAGCTACGAGTTCATGAGTCATGAGCAGCAGATTAAGTTGCCGTAAAGAGATAATACGAGATAATACGAGATAAAATTTAGTATAAGCTGCATTAATTATTTATTCTTGTGGCAAATGTTTTCTTTCCAATTCCAGATTTCGTGTACAGCTATTAGATTTTCTTTGGTAGTATTACTAACTCAAATCTCAGATAGCATTCACTGCAGATTATAAAATAAAACCGTAGCGAAATTATTTTCCGTATTGCATAATCATATTATTTTTTAAATCTTCTTAATTTTCATGAAAAATCTTTCCTCGAACGTTTCATAAGCAAAGGTGACGCAAAGATGGCGACCAGTGAGTTCAATGAAAGTATGTTTATCAATGCTTTTTCTTCTTCTGCTTCCAATAATGTGTCGGGGTTCCTCGGGAAGATACTCGCACATGATGTGAACTATGCAAATGTGGTGAGAGTTCCAAGTACAGCTAAAAACAGGTTACAAACATATCTGGTTGGGAGGTAAGTAATCCTCGCGTTAACACCAGATCTGAAAGCATCGATAGATTTGGCGTTGACTAGGTTGGATGGTAGGGAGTTCCAAAGGTGGCTTCCTGATGGAAAGATGTAGTTCTTGTATGCGTTGACTATGGTGAAGGGGGCGAGAAATCTGCATGAATGTCCTTTGGTGTAAGCACCTGTCTGGTGGAGGGATGGTACTTCTGGGAAGAAAACCAGGTGGTGAACGTTGATTTTACTTTTTCGGGGCATGTGGACAGGTTTCTACGAACAAATGCTGTGGTGCTGTTAGCCTTTTTTGTAACAGAGTCAATGTGGCTGTTTCATGATATCGCGCTCTTAATGGTGACTCCCAAATATTTGACCTCAGATGTCATCGTCGCTTTTGACCATGAGTTGAGTAAACGACTGAGACAATGTGTCTCTTGTTGGTAATACGGATGCCTTCGCATGTGTCATAATTGAACTCTATTAGCCAGTCCCTTTCCCATTGTTATAGGCGGTCTAGGTCTGCACGTAATAGATCTGCATACTGGTCCGAGTTCATTACGCTGTACAGCAATCTGTCATCAGCAAAAGGGCTAACTTGGGAGTCGACTCTCAACGTCTAGTCCTTCATGTAGATCAAGAACAGCTTGTGACATATCAAATTCCCAGTGGAACACACACACACACACACACATATATATATATATATATATATATATATATATATATATATATATATATATATATATATATATATATATATATATATATATATATATATATATATATATATATATATATATATATATATATATATATATATATATATATATATATATATATATATATATATTGTTACGTGTTACGTGTTTAGGTTCTCATAAACAGTAACAAGAAAAAAGTGAAGACAGCAAGCTTTGTTAAATTTAACACATCATTTATTTCCCTAAAAAACAAGGTAACAATGAGGAAAAGAACTTACGCTTTTAAGAATCAAATCCAAAAATAATCCATGAATAATCCAAGAATGAAAAGTTAGAAGTCCTAGTAATAAATGTTCTAATGAATTTTAGTTCGAGTCCCGACAAGAATCCAAAATGGAAGGCGATGACATATATTGTAGTCAGTGTTGTACGGATGTTTCTACAGTTCTTTGTTGAACCACAGACATTAATATTCCGGTGTTTGAATTTCAAATAAAATTTGGATAAATGTCTGCTCAAGAATTCTGTCTTAGAACTTAAATATTCCCAGGGAAAGGAATTAACAATTCCATAAAATCGAATTTCAACTGAGACTGGTTACAACAGAATTAACACCTTGACGTCTAAGTGTTTAAAAACCCGACTGACTAAATTTTCTATACAGAAAGGTTATATACTAATTTACGAAGCAAAACAGATTCCCTTATGAGGGTCACGTGATCACTCTAGAACAAGATAGAAGCTTTACATTACGTACTCACTGTACAGCCTCGATTTCACTCTATAAATCACACTAAGAATGAATAAAAAAGAAAGAAAAAAAGAAGTTATTTACTTTAACTCTTACTAATTCTGTATCAAGGTCAGGAACTAGGTCAGCATTAAGATATAAAGTTCTAATATAAGGTGTTTACGAAAAAAAATGTCAGGTCAAACTAATTTCTAGAACATTTCAAATTCCAGAAAATAGAATTCCATTACAAAAGCAGAGTTACAATACCAAAGTTCTTTCACTGACAATAAAGCATTTTCGCACGCTCAGCAACTTCAATATTCTATTGTGTAATATTATAGAAAATGTATTTGCTAATAGAACCAATGTAATTAAACAGGTAAGAGAATTACAATCTGTTATAACTCAGAATCAAATCCGTGCAGCGAGTTTTGGCACCAGTCAGCCTCCTCTCGTGCACCAGTGCCCAAATTCACATTCTAGCTTTGGATACATACGTCCATGTATGTTCTCTCTCTCTCTCTCTCTCTCTCTCTCTCTCTCTCGCATTGACCCAGCCTCCTCTCGTGCACTAGTTCCCAAATTCACATTCTAGCTGTGGATACATACGTCCAAGTATGTTCTCTCTCTCTCCCTCTCTCTCTCTCTCTCTTGTATAAAGGCATCAATTTATCGTTACAGTTTAATATATGAAAATTACATTTTAGCTTTGCTAACGTACCATTTAAATAAACCACTTTATAAATTATAATTTTAACTTTGCATTGACCCATTGGTATATTAATAGTTTTCCTTCAAAATTGAAAAGAGTGTGAGCTCTTTAAAAATCTATAGTGCATGAGTAAGTTAGATAAAAGTTGACAATATGGCTGAAATGAAAATATACTACCTACAACAAATAAAAACAAACTAAATAAATAAATACTTGAATGTATTGGGAGATATTCGTTAGAAACAACAAAAATGCTCTCTCAGCATGATTTTATAGATGATGTGGACATTGAGAGAAAGTCTTGAAACAGTTTTGATGTTGCACAAGACATCTTAGATAATGAAAATGAGGCCAACACCAATTCAAGGCCGGATTTAATCTTATCAGAGATGGATGATATGGGGAAACCGAAGGGAAATGTGAGAAACATTGAAAGTGTCACTGATGCTGATACCAAAGATGATACCAATGATGATGCTTTCACAGACATCGCAAGCAGAACAAGATTTAGATATAGACGAAATTAATGAAGGCACATATATGCAAATCAAAACCAAATTTTGAACTCTTAATAGAAGTGCCTTCAAAAAAAGATTGAAATCAACACTTGATGTCAAAGGTCTCAGGGATTCTAGGCAAGCTCTCTTTGATCTAGCAAAAAGGAAGAGATATGATTGTCCTGATGGTCGATTAGTAGAACGTTTACCTCGAACAAATAGTGCTCCTGTGGAGGATAAGTTATCGGAAGATATTTATATTATATTCCATTTCATTGAAGGAGAAAATAATTACAGTGACATGAAAGCATGTATATCTAAATGGGCATTGAAACATAATTATGAAACAAGATCATCACAGCGTTTAAACTACATTCGAAGTGATTGTATATCACAAAGTCCGAAAGCTCCGGTCAATGATAACGCCTTACAAAGAACTCATGAAGATGCTGATAGAATGAGCACAATATTTGCGCAGATAGCGATAATGAATGATAAGTTTGAAGAAAAATTCTCCAGATTGGAAAACCAGTTAGGTGGTATTATCACACAGACAGAAAATGAGATCCTAAACTTAAAGTCAGACTTAATGGAAACTACGAAGAAACTCGAAGAGACAAACTCTCATATAGAACAACTGAAATTAAAGGAAGAAAAACTAATCAATGATAACAGAGGAATGTATTTCCAGATGTCATCAATGGCAACCCGGGAAAATGAGATTAAAGAATTATCTTCTCATGTACATCAACATCTAGATGTGATCATGAAAAAGATTAACTGTATTGAGGGAAAGTTAGACACAATTTGTACAAGACACAAACTTTTATACAATCAAACAAAGGAAGTGGTAGAAACGTAGACTTGCAAATGAAAGAAAATCATGGAAATCATGAACTCTCAGCATACAAGGAGAGTAGACATGTTATCTCTCCATCTATTGACCAAGAAAATGTAGTACATGGACAAAAAGAAATACACAAAGAGCCTACTAGAGCTCTTCCAGCAAATTTGCCTGGAAATGGTCCCGCTATGTTTACATTGAAAGATTTCCCGCCACTTTCACGGAATGATCGGACTAACATAACCGAAAATGTGAGTCATAATCAGCGCACAGAAGTAACATCTAACAATGCAAGTACATCAACCCACAATCAGCAAAAGAAATTAAGATATGAAGATAGAGCTAACATAAATATAAATGAAAACATAAATAAAGATCAAAGGCACAACAAATCACCAAATGATCAAAGAATACTTCCGAATGATGAGGAGAGACAAAATAAGAAAGATACATCGTATAGACATATTGAGACAATTATTACCAGGCCAAATCAAAGGAATATAGAATCAGATGTGTTTGAACCAGTTGTAAGAAACAAAATAAGACGCATTCTGCTATCAAATGTCAAATCGAGAAAAATATAGATGTAGTAAGGACAGCTATCGCAACTCAGTGCAATGAGGAGGGTGTGACAGTAACATTCGTCCGCCTCATAAAGGAACGACCCCATTGGGATGGATCAAATATATATACATTTCGACTAAATGTACTGGATAAAGAGTTTGAACTAATGATGAATAATGAATCATTTTGGAGTTCTGGAATAAAATGTAGGGAATGGATAACAAACAGAAAATGGAGAGAAGGCTACTCACTTGATGAAACGCATGAGAATTACAAAATATATTCCTAATGAGCATAGCCATATGACTAGTAATTGCTTCTTAATTATAATTATGCTCATTCTTTCAACATGGAATGTACGTGGTATAATGTCTAGCACGCAGAAACTAATTGAATTGTTACCAGACACAGATATATTTGTTATCACTGAACATTGGCTTTAGATAAATTACATGATGATTTCAAAGTAGTTGCGCTACCTACTGAAGAGATATAACAATGCTATAGAGGTAGTGGCGGGGTTGCCGTATTTTATAGATCATCACTATGCAAAGTAAGCACCTTACAAAATGAGTTCCCAAATATTATGGCGGTGAAAATCTTAGTGAGAGACTTGGAACCTATAATTTTGATTGCAACCCTCAACAACTAGAACTGATGATGCATATGACAAATTTTGTGAAAATGTTTTTGATGTGTATGATAGGTATTCTGCTGAAAATATATGCATAATTATAGGCGACATGAATGCAGATCTTGTGTGTAAAAATCCATCAAGAAGAGATCTTGCTCTCAAAAAAAAAATAGAACAGAGAAACATAGTTGCTACGCTGGTGATAAAACCACATGAACATTACATCACGTACAAATCAAAAGACATGTCACGAACGTCCACACTTGATTATATATTAATACCTGAAATAATTAGAGGTGCTGTAAAAAGACACGTAGTAAATGACAAAATTGATTTCTCAATATCGGATCACCTACCTATTACAGCGGCACTTGCAAAAGATATATTCAAGGAAAATAAAAAGACGTGTATCTCCAAGAATGAAATGGAACTTGGCAAATCCATTAGAAATGAGCATGTATAAATCTGATGTTAGTGCATTCTTTAATTTCACCTATGAGTGCAAAAAGGTAGAATATATAGAGAAGTATAATGAATTGATAACTAAGAGTGTAATAACTGCATCAGACCGATATATTCCAAAGTCCGAATTCAAATCGCACTTGAAACCATATTGGAAGAAAAGTGGGCTTGAAAAATTACATCAGAATATGAGAAAAGCGCGCGGAGAATGGATCAAAGCAGGAAAAATAGAAGCACAAAGTGTAACATCAAAAGAAGATACAAGGACGTGAAAAGAAAGTTTAGAAAGAAACATAGGCTAGAGAAAAAGGTATATAAAGAGTGCATATTTGAAGAGATAGAAAAGAGCGCAGAAATGGGAATAGACGAATTCTATGCAGTCATACGGGAAAATAGAAAAGATAAATCGGACATTGGTAATATTGCATTTCAAGGAGTAGAATCTAATACTTTGGATGAATGTGGCAATCTATGGAAACTATATTTTTCTGAATTAAGTGGTACAACAGATGAGGAACATAATGATTGTGTCAAAATGAAGAATATGTACGAAGAAAGCAAACTAGAGACTGATAACATAAAATGTAATAATATTACAGAGGAAGAAGTGTTGCAGCATATAAAGTCTCTAAAAACAGAAAAATCACCAGGCATTGATTGCGTATCGAATGAGCACTTAAAGTATGGTGGAAAATATTTAATCAGACATTTAACTGCCCTTTTTAATTACATGATCCAGTATGAGTATTTGCCTAATGTATATAGATGTGGGATGATTATACCGATATACAAACCAAATGGTAAAGATAAAAAGGATCCGGTGAATTATCGTGGTATAACATTGACATCTTGTCTGGGAAAATTGTTTGAAAAAATATTGATGACCAGAATTCAAAAGTATTTAGACAAAATAAGCTTTCCACATCCTTATCAATTTGGATTTCGTAAGGAGGCTGGAGCTATCTCCGCTTCATTTACTCTTCAAGAATGTTTGATGTACTTTAAAAATCGTAACTCTAATGTATATGCTGTTTTTCTGGATAACGAAAAGGTATTCGATAGACTGTGGCATTGCGGACTACTAAAAAAACTAAAAATATTAGGAATTAATGCAAAAATATGGAGAATAATCGCCCATTCCTAAACACAGTCAAGTGCCTGTGAAGCGTGTAGAGGATGTATATCGAACACATTTCCATTACGGAGAAGCGTTGGTCAAGGGCGTGTAATGTCGGCTTTTTTATTTCTCGTGTACATAAATGACCTATTGAATGAACTAGCAATGACTAATTGCGGGATAACAGTGAATCAGATGAACATACCTGGCATGCTTTTGGCAGACGACACTACTTTACTAAGCTCTACGCTGAATGGATTGCAAATACTCGTGAATACAGCTTATCAGTATGCACAGAAGTCGAAATTGAAATATAACTCTAACAAGAGTAATTGGATAATATTTAGTATAAAAAAAATGAAGTGTACTCATCAAATGGAATTACTCTGAGATCACAGAATATTCCTAGAGCAAAAAAAGTGAAATATGCAGGAGTTACCTTTTCACAATCAATGAAAACTAATGATCGTATAGTCTATTCCTACGATAAAGCTAAACGTGTAACAAACTCACTATACTCAATTGGATTAAATGCAAATAGGATGAATCCTGTAGTTTCTGTGAAAGTCTGGGAAAGAGTTACATTGCCGTCTGCTTTGTATGGCTCAGAACTCTGGTTTAATATGTCATATCAGGGCATTGAATCAATGGAGAAAATACAACGATATTTCGCCCGGAGAGTACAAGGTTTCCCTCAAAGATCGCCTATTGGATCTACGACATCATGCTTGGGGATGATATCAATGGAAGCCCGCATAGATAAGCAAAAACTCGTATTTCTTGGTCGCATGTGTAGAACATCAGCAAAAATAATTGCTAAAAAGTTTTTCCTCTGGGTTGTTGGAAATTTGATTTTTGACCCCCAACATAGCTATAACTCTTTTATATATGATATAAATACTGTACTCAAAAAGTATGATTTAGAAGACTATCTCAACGACTTTATTTTCACTGGAAAATTTCCAAACAAAATAACATGGAAAAACTTAATTGGGACAAGAATACAGATATTTGAGGAGAGAAAACATGAAATGAGTATCAGAAATCCATCAGAGGCATTCGGTAGATTTTTAAAAATTAATCCAGTACTAAAAATGCATCATCTATGGAAAATAGCTTACACTGACTCAAGCAGAAAAATGGAATATGGGACATTAATTCGTATTGGAGGAATGCAAGCAAGACCTGGACTGTGTCCCCTATGTGGCAAATTGAGTCATGACCGTATTTTGCACATTTCGATGAATTGTGCCTTAACCTCAGACGACAGAAACCACTTGATGGAAAGTCTATTTTCGTATATGCCTCCAGTGATTTACCGTGATTTCTGTGATCAGATCGATGATGTTATACTGATTATACTACTTGGTGATTTAAATGATATATCAGAACGTTTAGAATTTGTGGAATGGATAAATATGATCAGACTATCTACCAAGTATTTCATTAAGATAAAAGATATTATATATTCGATTCAATAGAGAACTCACTCAGAATATAAGGAACGAAATACTTGTACTGGATTGCAAAGCGATTAGGAAACTAACTATTTTTGTTGTGAGGGTACATTTTCAAATGTTTTATCGTATATATATCTCTATCTAGTTTAGTAATGATTTTAATTTATTTATTCGTTTGCTATTGGAAATAATTCAATAAGTAACGAATCCACTATTTTTGTGATTCTATGTATTTAAATGCATTTCTTTTTTGTCTTAAAATCTTCAGAAAATGGAGGAATAAAAAAGAATATCATCATCTCTCTCTCTCTCTCTTGTACAAAGGCATCAATTTATCCTTACAGTTTAATGTATGAAAATTACATTTTAGCGTTGTTAACGTACCATTTAAATGAACCACTTTATAAATTATAATTTTAACTTTGCATTGACCCATTGGTATATTAATAATTTTCCTTCAAAATAGATGTGATCATACTGTTTTATATTCAACTATATTGAAGCCACGTTTTGATAAATTATTTGTATTCTTCCACTGAATATAAAATTGTAACAAATGCCGCATTTATATGAAAGAAAGAGATTGGCATTTAACAGGCATAAGGTAGTAATATCCCTGATATAAAAGCTAAAGTCGGTACCATTATGAGAAAGGCTAACACAACTGCTGAAAAAGGTGCGAAAATTGCCAGGACCTTTACCCTTGTACCACCATAGCAAATGGTTTAAAAATAGGTTTAACGAGAGGCGGTGGAACAGATGAAAGAGTGACGGTGATAGGAATACAAGTGATAAAAGTAGCCCCGAGTTTCTCGTTGGAAACGTTACAAACATTATAAATCAACTTGCCAACCATTTGCATGAGTTAGCCAAAGAAACGACCGGCCGCATTGGCTGGTATAACTGACATTGTAATATGCTGTTTTAACTTTGCTCGGAAGCATTCTATGCTTAATTGACCGGTGACAATTTTGCTAATTTACGGATTAATTCTCTTGTTCTTTACAATTTAACTACAAGTGTTATATTTTGGTGACAATAGCAAAAACAAAACTAAACAAAAGAAAGAAACTACAAGAACAAAAGATAACTTTTTACACCAGATCGTCCAACTAATGCTTGGTAATTTCTTTCGTCAAAGAAGCGAAGAAGAGTAATGACAGTAGGTTTGTGAACTATGTATTTAAACTTATGAGATGTGTCGTGATGGTTATAAGACTGTTTCATGACTACATAATTCATATCGCCGTTCTTCTGTCTTTGCCCTGCTTCTCTTCTGTCATTGGACGATTTGGTACAGACACCTATCATATGATAGTAAGTTATTCACACTTTCCTGTTTGTGCTAGATTGGGCCGAGAAAGAGAGATGGAGCGAAGGTAGGTAGATATGTAAAATGTTGAATAGAAAAGAAAGAAGAGTAGAACAGATGTTGATATACAGTTAGTCAAGTACTATCTGGTTTCTTTTCATGGAAATATTGTCTTTAAAAGTGTATAACACAAAATGGCTATTTTCATTTATTCACATGTAAAGCTACACTCAGACATGACAAAATGGATAACTAAATTGTAACAAATAGATGCAGATATATTTGCTGAGTTTTTTAATGTGCCGCAGATGTCTCCAAAGAAAGAGGAGAGAGAAAGAGCTACTGCTTTCCAGTTCTTTTCTCAAAATGAATAAGGAGTTCTCATAGCTCTTACAACAATACCGTTTGTAAACGAGACTGATTTGAGACCTTAACGTGTGATTTATAGTGATTGCAAACTATCTTAATGGCTTTAGCATTTTCATACCTATACTCTAGGTGATCGTAGGGATGCAACAGAACAGGGAAAGGGTAAATAAATGAGGAGACATCGAACGCAAAAGAGGAAAAAAGATAAAATGTAAATATATGTGTGCAGAAATTTACTTTTAATTAAAACTTTCAAAATTGTTGGCAATAAGTCTTGACATTAGGAGTGAGATGAAAACTTCATTCCATACTTCATTGATTTATTTAAAACATAGCCTAAAATGTTATTCAAATAAATTGCTTATTGGCATAAAGTATACTTAGCAGAAATTTATTTGGTTTAAACATTTCCCTAAACAAGGGCATAATATATAATAAAGAAAGACATTGTCCAATTATTGTTGACAACCTAACAGCAAGAAGAACAATAGTATTATCATTCAGCCTCACTAGAAACAGTGAAAAGTATCGGATGAAACAATAACTATATCAGTTGGGGTGCTAACAGCCGAACTTCTCTGTAAGGACCAGGAAAAATTGGTGAAAGACCAGGTCTACTTATTGGCAGGAGGACCAGCAGGACCTAAAGGACCAGGAAGACCAGGAACACCAGGCAAACCAGTAGGACCAGGACGACCCTTTAGACCAGGACTTCCAGGAAGCCCAGGCACTCCATCACGTCCACGAAGACCCTTCTGACCTGGAGGACCTAGAATGCAATTTAAAAAATTCACTTTTAACACTCCTCTGGATCAACGTACTTACATAAAACACAAGACTTGAAAAAGCATTCAAAATCGTTTCTAAAATAGCATAGCAGTTCTCGGTATTTAAAATTACTCGTCAAAGTTGCGTTGTTATTTTGAATAACATCATCGACATTATAAAGAAGTTTGATCCCAAAACCTAATAGATTTCTATGTACGATGGAGTTCGGGACTGAAACTGAAATATATATATAGAAATCTAATACTTATACATGAGGTGTAGATAAGTTAGAAAGACAAAAAAACTGGTAGCCACAGGAATAAATAATTCATGTAGCATAGACTAGATTTTAGGAATAAAATAAACGAAAGTATATAATAAGATAGGAGACGAAATACACTGCTCTGAGTGCGCATTGTTATTAAATGCGCCCACCGCCCATTATATCTTCCTGTTTTGGATAACGTGGGTACGTAAGAAAGCTTGCCAGCAGCTTCTCGTGGGTCGGTGATTACTCCCGGGATTTTCCAGGGTTCTTCCTCCACTAGTTATACTGGCCGCCATGTATAGCCTATCCTGTGCTGAAAAATGGTGTTAAACCCTACAGCAATAACAACATCAATCTCTTTTTGGGGTCGTTTTCTTACTTTACGATAACTTAATCTTTAACGTTTATCTCTATAGTTTCTGTCAGTTGGTATCGCATGCAAATGAGGTAACATTTCGTTCAAGGTCAGGACATTTTATCTCATGAATTAATACAACATGTAAATGTTAAAGAGCGGGCTTAGATTTATAGACAGAGAGATAGATCAGGCGTACTGTTAGAAGAAAAAGAACACAGTGCAAAAATTACCTCGTTGTGCCAGAATTAAATCGAGCATGGACACAAGGAGAAGAAGAACGACAATTGTTTTCATTTTTCTTCTGTGTTTGTCTGAAACAATTGAGACTTTCATGATTATTTTTAAATCATTTAATATCTATAATTTTAATGATCCATCTGTAGCGACGCTCACTGGTAGTAAGCGAGAAAATGAAGATTTAACGTTGCATATTTGTGCTCCTCCCACGCAATCAATGAATTTGCAAGATTTTGTTTAGAAGGGAAACCTCCGTTTATCTAAAGAGATTGCGAAACATTAAACAACAGGAAGATAAACAAACAAATACACAAAAAGAGGTGCAGTTGCATATGGCACAAGGACTTATTCACCAGACCTTTACGCATGCGTGAAGAACAACGTTATGTCGGGCCGTGGAAAGACAAGGATTCGACCGTTGATTTTGACTATATCAAAATTATGCAAAATAATATTAATTAGCAGTGACCAAGATATATGGTATGCTTTTGTCCAAAGCTGCTATGTTTAACTGAGAGAGAATGCAGCTTTGGAAAAGAAAGTAGATGTAATTGTCCAAACGTTTTATATAACAGATTGGATGGTTGAGACAGGGATAGATTTGCACATTCATGTTCAGTTCACCTAGAGTTTGTTGAATTGGCTGAAATTATTAATGTATTTCTCCGTAATATTCCAATAAAAATAAACTTCGCTCAACAATGTTTTGGGGAGACTCACGATATTTCTTAAACATTAACATACTCTATGTAAAACCGTTAAAAATGTGTGTCACAACAGTGAAATAGTACTTTCAAGATATACCAGTGTGTAAGAAGATGTAACTGCATGACGTGAAAGAGAGAGGACAGTCCTAATGTAGTGCCGTTTGTAGACTTACCTCGAGTTGCTTTCAATTATGAATAGTTCACAGTTTGTGCCTTCGCTTAGACAAACTAGCCTGCCAGTGGGATTTTATATCGTGACAATATGGACAGCTGTGCTTAGCTACTGAACTTTTGACACCGATGATGAACAAAATATGTCAGTAAAATTGATTATTTACTGGATAAGTCCACTGCCCAGTCAGAAAGAGATGTATGGCATTGTACCATATGGTAATGCAGACAGCGGCTGATGCACAGATGGTCATAGAAACTGACGTGAAAATCGCTATTGTCTCTGGAAATATTTAAAATATCCACTACAAATGTAATATTAATAAACACCACAGGTGGAATACTATTATCCTTACCACAACCTCTACCACATGCCAAATACTAATATTACTCCTGCAACTAACGCCACTAATGCGTAGACTACTAAAAATACTACTATTACTCACAGGTTTTCTGTAATGATACGTGATTGACTCTTACGTAAATATGAAAGTTTTCAACTTGAGTATTAGGTCTGAGAAAGAATTGCATATTTTGAGTCACCGCTGTGAGTGAAGATGAGTATTGCCTCAATATCTTCTAAAATGTGTTATCAGGCAGTGCTCGCATTACGGCCTGAAATATCCTTAAAATAAAATGTGGACGTATGCCTGTTTTAGTGTCGGATTTCACGAGTAAATGACGCTATGATGTGTTGTCATATTCATTCTTGTTCCGGGCCGCACCCGCAACAAATGACTGTATTACCCACAGTGTCTGTGTTAACCAAAATATTCAGCTGTAGTCACACAAAAGAAATACATTTTTCTAGCAGAGGAATAAAACTTGTCCGCATACCCTAATATATCTGAATGATCCAGACGATATACATGGCGATACATGCAAAGAGGAAATTTAGTTCGACTGGTCCAAGGCAACCTGCTTGTTTTCTTATTTGTGTGTAAATGAAAATACGGTTCAGATTCTGATTAATTTTCCTATTACTATCTGCGAAATATCGGATACATGCTTTAGCAATTGCCTCAGATGTTGAGGAATCTTCATACTCAGCAATAAGTGTTTATGTCAATTGTTTATGTTCCTTATAATGTGGCCAGTAACACCTCAGTAGGTTTGTATCAATTCGCACTTTAAAAATGGTGTCACTACATATTGTCTTTATGCATGACATATGGACCTTTTAATTAAATAACAAATTAGAAACCTTTGCTTGATTTTGACGAAATCGTATATTTGAGGTTTCTAAAGAAACAATGTTGCACATTAAAAGGAATAAACTAAAAATCAAATGAACATAAAAGCTATACAAAACAATCTCTCGGATCTGGGAGATGACTAGATAACCGAAAATGTTCAATAAATTAATTTTTTCGCAAATGTGTATGTAATCGGATTAGTCTCTGAAATAAAATTGATAAGAATGGTTCAGAGTAATGTATAAGATTCTGGATATTGCATTTTACTCAAGTCATTATTCATTCAACATCAATAAGAGTTTATTCAATAAAACAAATCTAAAAACGAAATTTCAAATCTGCAGGTGCTTTAGTTATTGCACGTTGACATACTCGCATCAAATAAGAAATTGGAGCTGTTAGAGGATACCTGTGCAGTTTCCAGTTTATCAGCAGAGGATGGAGAGTGCACAAGTATAATCTGTCTATAGGAACCAGGTCTACCATGGATTTCTGGGTCTTCTACAGGACATGGTTATGTCTACTCTGTCCTGCATGATTTAGACTAATCCTTAGTTAGTGAGGACATTCATCCCCACATTTATCTGGAATCTTGAGAAGGAACCATCTTACTTTTTCTCGGTTAGACAAAAGGGCCCATTCTAGTCCCCATGGTTTGCATTCTATGGTCTTAAATTAACAGAAAAGTGCTAAAACCAACATACTTTATAAATTCAACAAATAATTTATTTCCCTATAATGCAAAGTAAAAGTTTAAAATAACTTACAGTATTGCAAATTAAATTACAGATAGCCCTAAAAGTTCTATCACAATTCCAAAAGTATAGAGTTCCCAATGTACTCCAGTAGTGTTCCAGATAAATTCAAACCTTGAATGTGCTGATTTATGAATAAGCTGGAATAGTGCTGATTTTCTAAAAGTACTGAACCCCATTTTGTATAATTTCAACAGGCGTTTCTTGCGGTCAAATTTGTCAAACGCATCACTGAAGTCCACTACAATGACACCACTTTCATCACATGTTGTAATCTATCATGGATCCATTAAGACAACCGTACGAGCTGAGACTAACATTTGAGTTTCGTTCTAAATCCAAGGGGGCATGGGTACAATAGGTGATTTTTGTCAAGGCAGGTTTTAATGTCAATGCTGACTTTGGTACAATAGGTGATTTGTGTCAAAGTAGGTCATAAGGTTAGACACAAGAATGTGTTCCAGAATTTCATAGCATATACAAGTTAGAGAAATTGGACTGTACTACTCTAATTTGGTTTTTGGACCTATTTATAGTAAGTGATGACCAGAAACATTTTTCCAATCTGTTGGGACTGAATCAGAGGAGGTAAACATGCTGCAAAGGACTGGGTTTTTAAGGATGCAGAGTGTTAGGATGTCATGACTGCTTTGACTGTACTTAGATTTGAAAGCTGCTTAACCACGTCTTCAGTGGTGAAAAAATATTGTCAATTGATGGCTTTGTTCAATTTCTCGGAAGTGCACATTTTTCTAAGCTTAAATGAAACTGGTATTGTGAAGATTGAACGAAATGTTTTGTTTGTTTTGTTTTGTTGCTGTTGTTGTTTTGTTTTGACTTGTTTTGCTTGAGGCATATTGACTTTCACTGAAGTAGATCTGTTCCTGTGAGTTTTATTTCTACACTGTATGCGAATATCCAAAATCTGTTATTAGGTTTGGTGTCTTCTCATCCGCTTTTAAAGGGCTCAGCTAATAGTTATCAGCTTGCCTTTTGATCTTGAAATCGATGACAAATATTAGTGGAAAATCTTTTATGTCTGAAAGCCTCTTGGTGCTTCACCAATATTACAAATACGGCTGACAGTAGTCTAAATAATTGATTTTTCCACGTCTGCCAAAAACTAAATTGGATCATATATAGCTGCAAATAAATATTGTCATAAAATCAAACATTTAATGATGTACGTAATAAAATACATCAGGTACATGTGGAAATATATACAGCCGCCAAACAAAAGGACGATACATGTTAGGCTTACATTATGATTTTGATTATAGACCATCTGTGCAACTTCGCCTCAAGCTACATGCAGGTACCTAACCACACAAGTCAAATAACAACTGTCATTAATATTATCGCGGATCATTGTGGTTATGCTTTAATGATTTCTAGTTAAAGGTAAATTCTGAGAACAATATCAACGATGATATATAAAATATATAAAACCAAACATTGTTCATGCATAATTTGTATCCGAATGCAAACATAATAAAGCATTGTCTGCTATTCCATAATGCACCAGACATGGGTTTACGATATTCATAATACGCACGTATGTTGCATGAATATTTATGGTATATGTGTGTCTGCCTAAATACCCTTCTGTAGGTTCGACCATCTGTCTGTCTCTGTCCGTATGTCTTCATTCAGATATAGTTAATCAATTGAAATTGATAAGGTCTTAGCATTATTATATATTGTCCCAACTGTAACAATACTGATTGGCTACAAACTATTGAAATGCATCATACAACGTACCTTCTACTTCTTTTAGCTCATGACCACGATTTAGTAACTCATAATTTCGATTTAGTAACTCATAATTTCGATTTAATAAATCATCTTGACTTAGTAACCCATGATCTCGATTTAGTAACTTCTGAGTCTGGCCTATTTAAAATGCATTTTATTTAATGAATTTAAACATGAACATAGCAAGATATGCCATATAGAAGGTAAAGGATTAAGACAAAAGCCATGACCTGCAAGGTTCTCCACGCTTGACGATGCATGAATTGTAAACAGATAAGAACATATGTCGGTTGACAGTAAGTTTTAATGACCAAACAAATTTTGAATAGTCTTGGTGAAGGGTATCTTGGTTCAACAGTAGCATTTAGGAACATAAGATCGAAATTAGAATTACACAGTACTTCCTTCCAGAGCGATTCGTTGCGAATGCGAATCATTTGGAAAACTGGATACTTGCTGTTTACAACTGTTCATGACCTGTGCAAGTGCATGCTTGTTAGTAACATGTGCGATTAGGTACATCTATTTGACTTTTACCATATGGTGTGAGGGATTGAAAGAGTTAGATACGTTGGTGTTGGTAATAAAAGCAAGTGGAGTGGAAAATAAATTGTGTGCACTTTCAATATATTCGTATCCCCAAAGAGGTGATTCGATTATAATAAGTGAACTGCAATTTGTCTAAGTATGACATAAAAAAATGTTAAATTTATCTCCAGATAAAAGAAAGGTGTCTGGGAACACGAGTGCTAATGTGCTTTTGAAGGTTTAATGGAGTCAGTCTGCCGATTCGCAATGGATAATGTATTCATTCTCGAGTGGCCGAAGGAAGAAACGAGTTGTAATAAAGACTGGCATTAACTGTAACTTGTTTATATTAAGTAACAGCTGGGTGAATCAGAGGAGTGAGATCGGGAGATGTGCTGTAGGGAAGTGTGAGATAGGGAGGGATTGAATCAGTTGTAGTTTTATAAAGATGTATTTTAAAAAATCTGTGTTTTTGTCGTCTGGATTCAAAACTTAATTCTCGATGTAGTGCTTCAGTAGATACTTATTTCGTTCCACAAGTCACGATTATGGCTGCCTCTTGCTGTATTATTGTTTGTTTGTTTTCGTGTTTTTCATTTTGTTATCTGTTCTCGGGGTAATATGCGGTTAATTTTGATTTAGTAAGCTGTGATTTCGACTTAGCTAGAAATCTCGACTTACGAAACTCATGATCTCAGCCTAAGAACGCGTAGTCTCGACTTAATAAATCGCTATGTCGGTGTAACACCCCACTTGTAAGGGAATTGGGTTGATTGGCGGACAGTACCTTCTTTCAAGGTGTCCGCTTTATTCGGTTCTCGTTATCTACGAGATGATCGCCCTCGGTGTTGTTGCCCGGATCGAGTAAACTTTTAGGTAGAATAAATAGAGATCTGAGCAGATATAGAGAACATAATGACCCGAGCCCCTGTACATAATGATCAAAATGAAATCAATTACATAAACAATGGTGATAATACAATACATTAGGAATATACACTTCTTTTTGGAATAAATCTTTCATCGAATTTCAAAACACAAATATATTTATAAAAATAGCCGATCTGTGTTACTGATAGAATTAGTTCATCAGACGATCGATTGAACAATCGAAGTCGTTGCCTTGTACAATTGCATAACCTGCTTAGCTCTGGTTCACTCTAATTTCACTGCAGCTGTTCTCTGTCTTTCCGCCTTTGGCTTTTCTTCTTCTCTCCCAACCTCCCTATTGTCTAGCCTCCTTTCGGCCCTCAAACTTTGTGTGGGTATGTGGATATGTAAGCATGTAGATACACAGATACTTGGATACGTCAGTGCGTAGGTACATCTGAGGATACGTCTGGGAATACGTCTGAAGAGCTATTTTCCCCTTTTAAAACAAACAGAAAACAACCTAAACTTTCTGTTGGTTATCCTACTGTGAAGAGAACATTCCTCCCCTCTCGTTATCAGATACTACTATCGGCATTCAAACAGAAACATAAGGCTATTTAGTCGGACCAAGCATGGCAGACCGAAACAATCCTAGTTTCATAAGCGTAATGTACTTCCTAATGGCTAATTCATCACTCGCATTAACAGCACACGAGACATACCAGTTCCGTTCTAGTCTCAATTATACAAATGAATGAATGAAATTTATTATATGGCTGAACTACCTTATGTTCAGCGAATACACACATTCAAGTCTTTAGCATACATTAAATTACACTTCATGGCTTAACAACGTTAATTTCAGTCAATATGTACGCAAGTCTTTATCATACGTGAAATTACCTAAGACCGGTAAATACACACGGATTCTCGTAACTCATATCAACTAAAGTAATACCTGCAATTCTAAGAACCTAATTCCTATACACACAAGACGACAAATTCAAGCAATCGACAACCTTATATAAAGAAGATTATTGTACGATTCATATAGATAAATTCAACACAGTTACACTCACATCAAGATAATTGATCAACGAATTTAAATTAATAAATTCATGCAAATATTTTCAAATAATTCAAGCAAATCGTTATATTGGTATCAACGAATCTTATGAATCTGACGCAAATACCTTTGTACTTTCAACCGTTTCTCGCTTCTACCGCCAAAATTGTGTCCGTCGACCTTCCAGACATCCGGTCCCTTGGACAAATGTTTCACGAGAGAATTTCTTAAAAATTCACTCTCGGAGTCCCTGTACCTTTACTCTTGCAGCAAAGATTAGACTATTTAGATTTCAAGCTAGGAAATTTCGTGTGGGAAAACCGCCCCAATTTAGCGTAACCAATCTGGATTAAATATATTTACCGCCTTTTATAACTAGGCGCAAAAATTTCGGTCAGCTTTCCCTAGGTTTTCGAATAACTGTTTCTGGAATAATAGTCCGTCTCGCGGTTAAGTAAACGAATGCTTAATTTAAAAATCTCTACCTCTACCAACCAGACATTAGAAATCATTGCAGTATAGCGATTTAACAAGCGCCTGTCCCCATAAATCTAACTAATTGTTCTCTGGCCCAAACTAATGTGCTTTTCGTAGATCGACAGAAATTTGTCCCCACACAGTCGACTTGCTCAGTTCGACTAAGGAACACACGAACTCTAGATAAATGTTTGAGCGAGAGTTTTCACCATAGCTGTATCTTTCTTTTGTGGACAACTTTTTAATATAAAATAAAGATGTTCTTTTGATTACAATTTTCAGTAAATCTGGTTATTTATTCCGTGGTATCAAGCAGGTCGTCTCTATAAGCAGCCAAAACATGATCATGTTCGATGCTAGTTATCAGTACCTTAGGACACATAACTGTACTCACTTTTCCAGAAAATCATATTATATCTTTAACAAATGAAATCTGTGACTGAGTCAAATGGTCAAAATAAATACCTCTACACTGGGCAATACATTCAGTCTAACGTGAACAATATGAAATAATGGGACTACCTGAAGTCCACATTCCACAGGTATTTGAACATTGATAAGAGCTCAAAATACCATAGCCTTGAATTATTTGGAATCAAGCAGCTGTATTTGTTTCTTTTACCCAAAACACCGTCTTCAAGAAAATGTTCAAATTAATGTCTTCCAATGGCATATCATGATATATTGGCTTTGATGAAGGCTGCTTATTTTCCCTTATTTCCTTTCTTTATTATTACCAGATATTTCTGTTTGGGTACGTATATGCATGGCCCTAATTCTGATCTATTCGGGTTTGAATTCTGAATTTTAAAAACAACACAAGTATACGTTTGTTTCTAATGCCAGAAATACAATTGTGCAATCCTCCGAGGGATTGTAGGAGGTACGTGTGTGTGTGTGTGTGTGTGTGTGGTTACTCGGGTGAAACAATCGCTAGTTAGTAGAAACTTGTAAATGGTCCGGACCGTGTCTCTTCTGGTTGCCTTCCACAGATTACTGTTTGCAAACCCAGCGTCCGACACCCCAAAAGATAAAATAAAATTCCCGACAACAAAGACCCTAATATTCCCTAAAATTAACAAGAATAGTCTAGGTCACCATGACCCTTATATTCATCATACTTGTAAACAACAAATTATAGGTCACCATGACTCTTCTCTCCAAAAGGAATTTTCTATTTCTATGTCATTATGTGGATATATATATATATATATATATATATATATATATATATATATATATATATATATATATATATATATATATATATATATATATATATATATATATATATATATACTCCTACATCAATACCTTACCTGGAGTATTAAAATTATCTTAAATTGCTTTACGTCCTGATCTTTCCATATGGTCGCTTACTTAAACACCACACACACACACTTTTACACAGACACATACATTCACAAATATTGTACACAAAGATATCTTCACATGCAAACCCCAAAGTGTTATTAAATAGCTTGTATAGTGTGGGTTTTTTAATTTTATATTATTATCTTTGCTAATCCCCCAAGCTAAATATATCACATGCTCAAATTTGGCAATAGGGCCCACGGTTGTCAAACTAATCAGTTCCGTTATTCACTTTGACTACATATTTTTCCAGCGTTTGATATGGCAAAACACAAATTTTATAATAGGTAAGACATTACGAATTTCGTCGCACATCGTGATTTGTATATAACTTATTTCGCAAGCAAACTTAGAACGTTATTAAGATCATAAAAAGATGTTATTTCCCATAAATATATATTTTCGTGTAGTTATAGAATAGGGTCATGATTTGGATCCATTCCGCAAATAATTTCAAATATTCTTCAGTAACTGAACAGTCCCAGAATGCTCATTTTGTTCTATTCTGCCTGCCCGTTAACACAAGGTGAATTTATCATTATCATTTGAATCATTTTTTTAAAAATCTGGTTGTTGACAATATTTATATGACGATCCCTGAGGTTTTGGGCTAAGTTTAGCCAAAAACAGAAGAGCTAGTCCATTCATCTACATCATTGTTCTTAGTATGTCTTGATCTACAAATTTAAGGAGTGAAATTATGTCAAGAACTACATCAAAAGCTTGTTCACCTTTTTTTTTAAAAAAAAGTTGAATTTTCTTTTTCCACTTGACTGATATCTTTGAGATACGAGCAAAGCACTGTAGGAAATTATTATTTGTGGGGTTTTTTTTTCTATTTAATCAAAGCATAATAAAGATCTCTATGCGTCAAAAAGATGCTAGATAAATACAACACCGTTTGTGGTCCATATTTAGTATGATTTCAAATGATCTATGCTAACTAAATTAAGTATATCTTGAGAGAAGTGTTCGTTAGCAGTAGATGGTTCATTTTTCCGTAATGATAAAACATAAATAACATAATGCCAAACATAATTTTAATGGAGTAAAAAATTTCTTTCTAAATTAGATTTCCTAATTTAATACCTCCAAATATTTCCAAATTATCCAAATATTTGTTCAGAAACTAGTTTTTGTCATTCGTATAGTAAATTAATACAGGAAAGTTTTATATACCACGCAAAATGAATGCAAGTTAATCATATGTAATCCCCTTTCCCCTTTTCCTTAAAAGAAGCAATAGAAGTATTAACCCTCATAGTTTTATCGTTCCAAACTCAACTGGAAAAATAATGCATTCAGTTATTTTTCTATATGAGATGGGAGATTTGGTACTGCTGAGAAAAGACGAATGAATTTAGGCAAAATCAAGGATTTTATCAGTGTAATTTTCCACGTTTTGCTTCACGAGTCAAACAGCTTCTTTAATTCCTTAAATTTCGTCGAATAATTAAGTTCTACCATTTACTCCAAGATCAAAGAAAAATTTCCTTCCAGTAATCTAAAATTGGACGTTGAACAGTTCATACCAATTTCTTGATATATGCTTTAATTAGAAGGTTTATTATTTCCAATCCACCTAGCTCTTGATTTAAAAACATTACAGTACAGAACTGATACCAAGGCAAAAATACTGAACATCTTCAGTTGTCTTCAAGGACTCATACCAACTTGTCTTAATATTACACCTACCACCTCTTTTTGCCGAATGTCGTTAACATTTATTTGTTTTTGCTTCGTCCTTCCGTAATAGTGGGGTTATTATTTGCATTCACTAAAGTATATAAGGTTTGTTTTTCAGCTTCAATTTTTATGAAATTTCTTTCTCCTCTTTGTCCCTAGTTTCTGAAATCCTGATCGATTGTTCGGTTCTGATTTGATAATCATTTAATCATTTTCAGTACAAAAAACAATTGATCTTTACAAGTTGATTTGACCTGAAGTTAGTTTATCTTATCACCTTATTAATAGTATTTCTCTACTGTGTTAACTTAACATTGTTTTACTAAATATAAAAAATATCATTTTCCTTAGTCAGTTTTGAATTGAATTTCTAGAGCCCAAGATCCCTTGGCGATGGAGATACATGCACTTTTAGTGTTATTGCTGAATGATCATTTTCATGACCTTGGATAATATAAGAGTCCATACAATTTGAAAACATGTCCACACGGTTTGAAAACATGCCCATACAGTTTGAAAACTTGTCCATACAGTTTGAAAACATGTCCATACAGTTTCAAAACATGTTCATTGTAAAAATTTATGAGGCCCTATTTCAGATTTCTAAAACGTCTTGGCTTTGTCATCATTATGAGCGTTAAGATTCATCAGCGTAAATCTCGGTCCATTACCTGATACATGTACAAGAATGTATCTGACCTGGTAATCACGTTTGTTTCTGTAAATAAGAAATACAAAATTATTTCTAAACAAGATAGCAACACCAGCACAAATACTAGATTCATGGATAAGAGGAAGCTTATAACTCCATGCATCATCCCAATACTGTTTAATCTCAACTGCACACCATGTGTCCTGTAAAGACATAATGGATCCATTCTTCTGTTCGACCGAGCAGAAGATATCTCTTCTTTTGCGACTGGAAGAGTTTAGTCGACTAACATTCACTGACAAACCTTTATCTCGGAATCCACATGTAAATTCTACTTTTGACTAAGATTTTCACAGATTTTATATAACTATGCATTACAAAACCATTACCGGAAAATGCGTGACGTACACCTTGAGACAAACACACATGTTTGAAAAACTGATGAGTGTAATGCAGTGATATGCACCAATGAGTACATATACGATGTATGTTCAATAGTGCAAATTCTTTCCTACGGTTGCACAGTATTTGGCAGAACACCTTTAAGCGAATTTAGTCCAACACAAACAGGTATTTTTTTTGTCTGACGCACACCAATGACCTTAAAAGAAGTGCCGTTTTGTGTCCTGAGGCAACAGACTTTACCTTTTTGTCCAAGGAAAAGTAAGCGACGCCAACAGGTAATACACTTTGAAGCCGTCTGAGCGTAACCATAACATAAATGTTGTGCATTTGTTATGCACACCCGAATTTTGAAAAGGTTTAACCAAATATTATTCAGGAGGTCACTGAGGTTGGATTGGTAACCTTGCAATAAAAAGACCAAAACGGAGAAAATCTGCAGCAAGTCTCTAATGCATATATTCCATTATATATGGGAGTCAGCAATGGAATTCATTGTGATTATTACTGCATAATATTGTCGAATGTAATGTCTCTGCTACATTTGTGGATATTTGTTCTTATACCGTAGTTTTAAAACTTTATCAAAATTATCAAACTTAAATCATTTTGCATCTGATCAGCCTATACGTTTTGAGTGGGATTCAACAGTTAAAAATACAAAATTAAATTATCAGTACATTATTGCACAAGAAGGTCAGACACGAATTGGTCAACCATTAACGTACACTACTGGTCTTGGAAAGAAATTGTCACTTATAAGTCATATATTTTTCTTTGTTAGTAGGCTTAATAACTAATAGTTTTGTTGATGAAAGATATTTTTACAACAAAATAAGAGTTTCTCGAAACAAACCTTTAACTGAAAACTAAGCATCAAGTATGAATGGTAATATCGACATGGGGTGTTCACCCAAAGACTTCTTTAATGTCTGGTTAAATTAAAATCGTTTTTCTCTTCGATTCAGTATGACCGTCAAATCGGCCATCATAAAATCGTCCTATTGCTACTTCTCCAGGACAGCTGATCATATCAATGTGGGGTATTCATGGAAAAAAACTACTTATCATGTCTAGTTGATTCCAATCTAATGCCTATTATGGCCGCCTTCTCAATCATTTAAAACTCTTGTTATCGCTATTCTTTCTAACAGAATTTCATAAAAACTCGGTGTTTTCACTAGAAAACTGTTCACGATATCTAGCTAGTAGTAAATGAAAATGATGTCGTTCTTACATCCAATACGGCTGCCACAGCGGCTAATTTAAAATCTTGATAAATGATTTCAACACTCAGCAGTTTAAAGGAAGAAATTATTTTTTCTTGAATTCCTGGAAATTATTATCGGTGAGTAGAACGTCAATCCCTTCAAAATGACTTTTGTTCTTTACCTATCCCGTGGGCAACAATTTGACTTTGTGATATTTAATGAAATATGTATCCTTCGGCAATGAAAATAATACCAGCGGCTGTATTGTTTAAAATATTTTCTAAAAAATGTGTCTAGTGTTACGCATATCTGATTTAACTTATATTTATTTTAATATTATTGTTTGTTTGTCAGCTTGAAACTTTCTTTATTATATTACATGCTATTACAATATAATCTTGCTTACGTGATTTGGAATTTTTTCCGGAAAAGAGTTTGACCATGACAGTTCATTTGTAAACACCTAACCTAATTCCCAAAATTAATTCAAAATTAGTAACAGACACGTGAACAAGTTCTTTTTTTATTTATTTTTTATTGTGGGAGTAATAAGGATGAGATCGAGGCTGTATTGGATACGTGACTCTAGGCTTGTAAATAGTTGTTGTAAAGTAAACAACTTTTTTTGTCTTTTATTCTTAGAGTAAAATGATTGCTTTTTGTCATCAGGTCTATGTTGGGAGTACGTGATGTAAACATGATCACGTGACCCTCATACGGGTATCTATTCTGCGCCTCAAAATAACTGTATAACCATTGTTTTAGAGAAATAATCTCAGTCTGGGCCTAAAACACTTGATGTCAAGGTGTTCTTTTGTTGTGTCAGTTTGGATTCAAAAGGATTAATTCTTTTTTCTGAAAATATGTGAGTGCTTATACAAAATTCTTGAACAAAAACATTTCTTACAAATTTTATTCGGATTTATAACACCGGAGTGTTATTTCTTGTGTTTCTACAAAGAACTGTAGACAACAACAATGTACAGGATACAGCATACGTCATCGCTTTCCATCCTGGATTCTTCGTCGGGAGTCGAACTTGAATTCATTAGAACATTTCATTATTAGGACTTCTAAAATTGTATTCGTGGATTATTGTTGGATTATTTTTTTATTTGATTCTTAAAACCATAAGTTGTTATTTTTTTCATTTTTACAGTTTTGTTTCCAGAGAAATAAATTATTTGTTAAAATTTTTAAAAGCTTGTTTTCACTCTTTCTTTTTCTACTGTTTATTCGAGCCGAAAGAAGTAACATAAGAATGGTCATATCAACATGTGATTTTCACCCAAAGACTTTCAGTTTTAAACAAAACATCAGTAATAAATAAAGAGATGAGTGATGCAAATATTACACGACAGTTTGATTCATATTATGACTGATATACTGCGAAATTTACTATATTTGTGTAATTATTTGAAAGAAATGGAAATTTATGAACCACAATTGACAATTATTGCGTCCAAACTCGGTATACTGCGTCACTTGATTATATGATTAGATGAACATGGATTGCCATGCAAAGGAGGAGGAAATAAGAAAAACTAGACAAAGGAAATTTTTAAAAATTTAAAAAAAAATATATATATAAAAAATAAAAATTCACTAACATATATGAATAACAGTGAAAAATACCAGCAGCAGCAGTGATAGTGATATGTCCACCGTGAATTGCGTTGTTACCCTTCATCTCCAAGTCAAAGCACTGGGCGCATGGTGACGTATAGCTGTTTAATTCCGAGTTGGCACAAAGCGTAGCAGACGCGGAGCGTGAAAAGTCCACAAATAATTTTACGGTCAAATTGTTACATTCGGCAGCGTTGATACCATCCACTAGTATTGTAAACGTCGTCTGTTTATTAACGATGAATAAATAAATCAATAAAAAGAACTATAGTAGTGAATACTTTGATAAATGCTTGCCTAGTAAAATAGTAATGTTTGAAGATACTGTTGTGAAGCGACCTTAACTTTTAAGATCTTGCCGAATGGAATCCTTGCGACTTTCATTCCATTCTCGGCAAGTTATATGCGAAGTCCAATATTCGAACAGGAGATGTTTGTATTAGTGAAATAGGACCAAAGGTTGACAATAAACACACACTGACACAAGCACGCACATCTACGTGACATAAGAATACACTCTTTCAAAGGAAGCTTTGTTATAAATACTGAAAATAGATTCTTTAAAAAGTTGTAAACAATGCCACAAATACATTCTCAAAAACCTTTCGTTAAGTCAGAAGTCGTATTTATATTATTAAGTAAGAGAGGCTTTGGCAAGATTTAATGCACATATTTATAGAGTATTATTCACGGTGATAATTGATTATTGTCATCATCATTATCTCCTTTTTTCTTCTTCTTCTCCTGCTTCTTCTTCTTCTTTTTCACTGCCCTGATGATGGTATTTTCGCTGCCCTTAGATATCAAGACTTTATGTGTTATTCATTCTGTCCTGATGAATTCTACTTTTTGAAGTAGGTTTGGCTTTAAGGTATTATCCAATTTTCTCAGGCTGTATCTCAATCTGCCAAGTATTACTTAAAAAGCTTCTGCTACAGGTGGCTCTATCTATGTATGTTGTCAGGGCTTGCGTTTCATGCACTAATTACTGTACTTTGTTATTTAGTACCTTCCCTTTTTCCTTTGACGATCCAGTCCTCAAGTACTGCTCATTTATGTTTACGTTTCCTTCCTTCTCTGACATACTGTGCTGTACCCTTCTCATGCATCATGTGCTCTACTCTTTTCTGACATCCTGTGCTATATCCTTCACTGACACCATGTGCTATATTCTTATCTGACACCCCGTGCTGTATTCATTCCCGACATCCTGTGCTATATCCGTCTCCAATATCCTGTTCGGTTTCCTTCTCTGACATCCTATGCAATTATCCTCTGTGACATCTTGTACTATATCCTTCTCTGAAATCCTGTGCTATATCCGTCTCTGACATCCTGTGTTATATCCGTCTCTGACATCCTGTGATGTTTCCTTCTCTATTTCACTACTTAACTCTGAAGCAATCTCAGTGTGTCCTTTTCTACCATGAACTGTCCAAGCATTTCCGTTTGGCGCTATCGCAATGTTCATGCGACTTTTGTTCTTATTAATCTTCATATCCTTTTTCAACCTAAGAACAGGTATCAGTGCTCATAAAGCCCGTTCTTCCCACATTCGTGCAAATGTAGGTATTACTTATCTCTGTTTTTCAGCGGCAAACACTCTCTCTGTTTTGGACATAACGTCTATTTTTGGACTATTTCACATTTACGGTGCCTCGAGACGTCCATAAACATTAAGTGATTGAGCTTTTTCTTTGAGGTCCTTTCTTTATTAATATCACGCATAATGCCGTGTTAGTGTTCTTACCGAAGAAATCAGTGCATTTACTAACAGATTCGGCCCCGCTCCTTCCATTTTGAATCTGACATCACCCAGCTTAATGTCACGAAACATCTTGCGCTCTTTAAGATTTCAGACTACTTGCGATCAGTACCCGGATGTTTCTGCTTACACACCAACAAATCCCATATAAGGATTGCTATGTAGGTTTCCTTAACGTAAATCCATGTCTTAAATATGTTCTGCATTTTATCGATTATTATTATTATTATTATTATTACCTGACCCTGCAGAGCGCACAATCCTGCTTTAATCGTTGAGCCGGGAGATAAGTTGCTAACCTGTATCGTCCTCTCATTGACTTGTATACCTGCAACGGGATTAAATTTCATCTGATCAACCTACCATAGCATGAACCTACGTAGTCTTTGATTCCTTGATCCCATAATAATATTGTTTTTCTTAATAATTTGCTTGGTTAGCTAAGCGCTTTATTTGCGTCTGAACGTAAATTCACTGATGCTAATTCACTAATGAGCAAGGCGGTCCTATCTATTTTTAGATGTATCTTGACCTCCGAAAAAGCTTCCCCTACAAATAAAAGGTATTCTAAGCACCGTAGTTCCGAGAGTCGTTGCAATTATCATCTGACTCGGGTGGGGGGTGCGCTGAATACCGCACATCACTGTTTGACGGAAAATGTTCGTAAATTATGTGGTTTTGATTATTCAAACAATCGTTGGATTACTCGTGTACTGGTTTACTTATTTGGAAATACCATAATGGTTATATAAGGATCTTTGAGCCTCGATAAGATGGGAATTTCTTTTATATGAAAACAAAAGCGGTTGCATTTATTAGAAGGGTGCGTCTATTAGAATACATACGATATAACATATTTTTGTATCCATTTGCTCCTGTAGGTTTGGTTTCGATATTGAGCCATGAATGTTGAGAATCACATAAAATTAATGAAATCTCTATATAAAAAGTACCATATTAAGGGACAAATGTTCCCGTACTTTCTTTAGATTACACAATTTAATCGCCACGACAAAACAACTTGAAGGACATACGGTACTAACTATACGGAAGAACTGTGAACCAGTCTAGAAACAAATAATAGCGTATATACAGGTTTGGTGGTCCATAATTGGTTAATAATGAAAATTAAAATTTTAGCAAAAATATCTTTTGAGAGCTTATCCTATCTGTAATTTAAAAACAAATATAGACAAAATTATATTGATGCAATTTTAGTATTTTTGCAGGCTTAACTTAGGAGTACTCAATAATAAAAGCAGCACCTGATTCATTTGGTGCAGAATCAATAACATGTGTTTTATGCACATGTAGATTTAAAAAAAAATATGCCGCGGGTCATATGGTGTTCTCCACACAGAAGCTTGCACCAAGGATAGGTGTGCATAGAGAAATATAAGTCTGATCATCAGCACCCAGAAATTTTAAGTTATTGAATTTTAAATATGATGGTGTTTCCATGAGTTTACTATGGGAGTTGAATTAATACCGTGACTCCTGAAAGTTCAGATTCACTAGAACTTTGTCACACGGCAAAATTTAAACAATACAATGTGCAAAAATAGTCAGTCTACGAACACTATACAACGGAAACATTTTCCCACATACTCGACTGTCACGTTATAAGTAAGGAACAATAGCCAGATTGCAACATGTATATGCTAGACCCTGAGGCTAATTATTCGCTTCATAAATGTTGCGAGTGTCAGCCTTGCGAACAATGAGTGTCAAAGCGATGTGTACACAGCTGGCCGGCCAGCTTATGTTACAATAGTGTAAGCCAACATGAAAAGGACAGGTGGGAAGCCACTTGTGTATTACATGGCCATAAGAACTTGTTACTAGCGCCTTATTTGGCTGCGTGCGATTCACAGGTAAGTTGTATGAATTGCCGGTGTTGGGCGCAAATGAACATCAAGTGGGGGTCGTAAATCCACCTTTTACAGACTGCCGGAGAGGGGGCAATGTCTGCTAATTATGTAGACCATGGATGAATCGATATCCACTCGGAACTGAGCAAGGCGTGGTCACCATTGGAATCGCAGGTTTAAATCTTGTGTCTTGAAACTAAACGTCAGTAGTCGCTAAACCATCCTGCGGAAATTACATGAGGAAGTTATAAGCTACTCCGACGTCATTCGAAATTGGCGGGAAACATTGCTATTCTGGGAATTGCAAAGTAGCTTCGGAAAGGAAGCTTTTAGGGATCGGAGGAACTGTAGGAGACAGAGAAGGGAAATACCCTGGTACAGTTGGTCCCGAGTCTCTGGGAGACAAGAAAAGCAGAAACACAGGACAAGAGGAAAATCTATCACATTCTGTCAGATGATGAAATAGGCCGTCACTTGGTCGAGTGAAAGACGAATAATAGGGTTTTGAATATTGAATTTTATTTGAGGAAGGACTATTTGTAATTGAATGGCATTAAATTTGTTCTTTATTTGAATTTCACCTTTTGTGTATTCAGTAATTTAACTGTCGGCATCAATGCCGTGGGGGCTCAGAGCTTTGCATCTCTATCACTACTTCAATTTCTAACAAAAGCGAGCCAGGGTGGGTCTTCTGTAATAATTAAAGATAATACTGGGAGCACCCCACCCCAACCTAAGGTAGTCTACGAGACCTTTACATGGACAGAGGAATATTTGTTCAGTAAATTTGCATATTATATTTTTCTAAATACGGTATTTACGCAGGGAGGAATATTTGCTCGTCCCAGGCATATTAAATCTCAAGTTGTCCCAGGCATATTCAATCTCAAATTGTCCCAGACATATTAAATCTCAAGTTGTCCAAGGCATATTTAATCTCAAGTTGCATGGGGTAGATATTTACTTTACAAAACGGGATTGTGGTCTATTGTGACCCATGCATAACAATCCTTGCTGATAACAGACCTCGATGCTAACAGTCCTTGTTCATAACTATGGCATGGAAAATACGACCAATTGTAATTTGAACCTAACGTATTTTCTCCTGTATCGGACATATTATCAAGACGCGTATTCTGTATCGGACATATTATCAAGACGCGTATTATGTATTGGACATATTATCAAGACGCGTATTATGTATCGGACATATTATCAAGACACGTATTATGTATCGGACATATCAAGACGCGTATTATGTATCGGACATATTATCAAGACACGTATTATGTATGATCAATGTTCTTTAACCTATTTTTTTTATATTAGGAAAATGTGCAAGAAACATAACAGGAATTTGCTACTACTGTTACTTTACTTTCACAAAACAAAACATATGACTTATCTTGATATATCTAAATATATTGTGCGGATATGTGGTGACAGCCTTTGTTGATAATTCCTAAATTATTGTCATAATAGTAACATATATCAGACTGAAAATCAAAAGTTGTCTACTAGAAATAGTAAGATAACATAGAGAAGACGGGTGTCGTAGCTACAGGTATCTAAAATGAAAACGATTTTAATAGTTAGATTGTCTCTGGAAGATGGATGTACTATGGGCAACTTAAATAAATCTTACGGTGACTACGTGATTTTTCAAGTCATATTTCTTGTTGCACTTTACCTCTCTAATATTTGCAGCAATCATACCAAATAAAATTAAATAGGAAAACAGATGAGAGCTGCATTTATTGATGCTTAGGTATATTATTCAATAACTATTCCGTCTGGAGTGGCCATCACACGGCTTTCTACTATCCATCTTACATTTATCTACTATCTAGAATCCACACTTTACCATCAACCCGCCGTTTAGACTGGCCAGTACCGAGTTATTTAAAAGCAAGCATACAGTAATCTATTACCCAACATTCACAATTTATCGTTAACACGCCGCTGCAGCGATCAGTACCTCACATTTACCAATACGCTGTATCCCAGTTATCTTCAACCCAACATTCTCGAAATTACAAGCCAAGACAACGTTCATAAATTTATGCCAATATTAATATTTCATTTTCATTTCCTAAATTGACTCTTCCAAACTTATTTTCTTAAGTGTCAGTTTCAATTTTGTTTCTAAAATTATCGTCTTTAATTGTCATTTCCATATTTATGTTCTAAGTTTTTATTTTTAATTTTAGGTTTGTGACGTTGCTTAGGATATAATTGTTTTGTTTTCCTTTTGTGGAAAACCAAAAATTGACACAGAGAATGTAAATTTATGTTGCGCTTAAAAACGGTAAAACTAGCAGAACATGTTCTTCTACAGACAAGTAAGAGAGGAGTAGACAGATGAAATGGACGAAGAAGAGGAAGGAGACCCTGATGCACAACGGTTGCTAGACATGGAACTTCACGCAAGAATTGAAAACGACCAACCATTTTTTCGTCAATTTAATAAAGTATATAGAATGAGGCCAATAAAATCTCGCAAACCCTAATCAGTGTAGTGGCCGTTTGTTGTACGCATTATGGGTGACTACTACCAAAATGTCTTCCAGAACTAATCCATAACCAGTCTTATGTAGGATGCTGAACAGTTCACGGAATGATATGAATTGGACTAGTTTGCGGAGTCCAAATTGGACGAATCCCGAGTTACGCAGAGAGTTTTGAGGATGATATCTTCAACAAAAGATATAGTCTATCGCCGTGAAAATCCCTTGTTATGGCTCCTATCAAATTACGTAGTTTTTCAGGTTCGAAAACCCAGTTTGATAATAACATCTTAAATCATATATGATCCTTTCATCACCGTTCTAAAAGTAAACTTTATCCTTGCTTAACAGTGTTGTTCAAAATTCAATTAGTCACTTAGACCTTTTATATTTAATTGATCATTAGGGCATGGAATATAGACATTATACACGAAATTCAGCATTTTAATACGTAGGAAAAGTTACAACCATATAGCGTGATTCTAATTTCGAATGAGGCTAACACAATATTGGCAATAGATAATAGTCCGAATCAGATAACTGGGCAGAATCTAACTTACAGTACTATTCCTGCGTCTTCATGAACGTTCCAGCTGACGTTAGGAGCATTCTACCTAGTCTTCTTATACCCTTCCATTCTCGGACACACAAATACGAATGTGTGGTCGGATTCACATTCCTATTGTAACTAAAAGCACCTAGAAGCGTATGAGCACGCAACCAGGGTGTCTCAGCATGTGTGGATTTATTCCCACCGGACGTCTTATGCTACAGTACATCTACTTAACTGATGACGAATGTATGTATTGATCGATTCTCATTCTTCTAAAATACAGACATTGTCGACTGTTGTTTTGTTGCCACTCGGCACAAACTAAGTACGACGGATCATCTAAAAAAGTTCAAGTTCCATGCATGCACGTTGTCGTCATGTGGTTTGATCATATACACACAAGACGTCTAATTAAAGAGTATACGGTGTATGCATTAAAGCGTAGGGGAATGTGGCTCTTTTTCCTCTCGTACGATACATTTAGTAGCCCACGGTGTGGGCATGAATGATTCATAAACTCCCGAATTTGTCCACACGACAATTATCCGAGGTTAGACAGTCAGCCAGGCTTGACATATTCCATCATCTTCTTTCCTCTCCGTCTTAAAAAATAACGGCGGAAGACTAGGGTCTAATACAACCATTAGCTCAGAATCTATAAGAATACGTAAACAATATAAGGTGTTCCAAAGCACAGGCCCTCAGGTGGCAACGATTCACACATAATAAATAATTTATAAATAGGACTCAACAAACTTACCCTAAAATTAGTTAGGTGTACAAATATAAGTCCTTCAAACAGAATACATAAAAATAATAAGTTGGTACCTCCAGATTCAAGACGGCCTTTATAAGCTGGTTAAATAACAAAATACACAAAGGAAGCGTTAGTACCTCCAGATTTGAAATACAAAACACTTTTTTTAAGGTGGTTAAATCACAAAACCATCAGACCACCGCCACATAAGATGGCATAGATTCAATAAATAAGAAACTAATCCAGTGATCAACGGCCAAACGCTTACTAGCTTAAAAATGTCGCAAGTAAGGAAATCCATGGCAGAAATCATTATATAAAAAATGATTCCTCTAAACTCCATTCTCTACTAATACATGGCATGAAAATACAAGGAACCTTTTTCCTAATTACGTCCAAAAATGGACTATTCATGCAGGTTATTGGATAATAATAAAATGTAGGTATTGGATAGGAATAAATTAAAACTTTGTGCTAGACAGTCTAAACATGTTGCCATTCAGTATATGTCATCTAGAGATCCATACATTTGTCATTATGGAAATGGTGAACAGTAATACATTATAGGTGCTGGGTAGTATATAAAAAATATGACGTAGTATCTAAAATTGTTAGCAATAAATTTCCCGTAGAGTTATATACATGTTTGTAAAATGAGTAATGTTAAGTGCCCTATGTGCCACAAGTGGCATATCTCATTACTGCCATCTATCTATACAAGTAGTGCAGCAAACTATCTCATATATCAAAGCTGTGGAAAATTCACGTTTCTACTTGTGTTCAAAATATTAATTTTGTACCTTAATGGGTACTGAAGCTATGCCCACTTCCAGTCACCCAGAGTGTGTGTGTGTGTGTGTGTGTGTGTGTGTGTGTGTGTGTGTGTGTGTGTGTGCACGAGAGAGAGAGAGAGAGAGATCATTTTGTGTATGTTAACGTTATCAAATATGGAGAATCCTTACGTTGCTTTGCGATAAAGTTCTTTTTGTTAATTCTCTGTTAGTGATGTTTTGTTTTAAAGCAAAACCATCAGACACAGAAAAGGACAACATGGTAGTTCCTATAGTGTGTAAACCATGACTGAGACAACGAAACAGAGAAAAATGTAAGGTTAGCACCTCTGTTAGATTTGCCTGGCGCATGGGTGATTAAAATAGATCATGATCCCTGGACATTGTCTTATAACAGCTCAGGGAATACAGGTTTATTCCAGCAATTAATATTAAATAATATCCTTTAAGTGAATCTTACGTGCAATCATATAATAGTTATTTAGATCGACGTGTTCATCGGAACTGATATTCCTCCCGTCATATCCCCTGTGTTCCTGAAGGAAGTGAAGTGTATCGTTAGTATCGAGAGTCATATTTAAATAACAAGATGGCCGCTATCGCTTAACCGGCTTGAAGCAGCTGTTCCGTTTTTAGTGCCGTTTTCATGATATCTGTGCGTGTTGCCTGTCTTCATCTACGTTATTGTGTTCACTATGTATTGGCTGTTCAATTCGTATGTGTTTCTTCATCTCCTTGTTTTGGAAATGAGAACAATTAGACTTTTTCTCAGCTGTCTTGCTCCACTGTTTTTAAAAAAAACCGCCATCACGTGATACTGGCCAGTCAACCCGTTTATGCTATGATGGACCCCTCATTAATTGTTTTAAATGATCACTCCTTGGCTCTCCACACTACATTGTGCTCTAGACCAAACGAACTGGGACTACATTCATCATTACCTAAATGTAAACAGAAGCGAAAAAAGAAACGTCGATTCAAAGCTGGCCGGCGCAGAACAGGAAGAAGAATTCCATTTATCTCCCTTATCTCGGCTCAACAATTAAACAAAAATTCGACCGTTAATTTAGATAACCTAATTCAAATCCCTATTAATTCTTCAACCTTTGTGTCAACTATCCAAGAGATACCTCTGCGCATTGCATTATTAAATGCCCAGTCAGTAGGACCACCGAAAAAACGCACAGAAATAGTTAATTTTATCAACGACCAGAATATTGACGTCTTTTTCCTGACATAAACATGGCAAAAAACATCAGGCGATGAGCCCAAGTGTGCGGATCTAACACCCACTGGTTACTCCATTAAGTAATTTTCGTGGAGATGTAATTACTTATTTCGACTGCAAGAACAAACTTAAAGACCTAATAATGTTTGCTACCTTAAATATTCTCACCCATTTTTTTAATTTTTTCTAATTTCATGGTGTTTGTTTTTGTAATCATATCATTATATGTTTTTATCTTAGAGGTGTTGTCTAATGTTGTAAAGCGCTTAGAGCTTCTAAAGATTAGGCGCTATACAAAGTCCTCATTATTATTATTATTATTATTATTATTATTATTATTATATTTTGGGTCGGAAACTAGTGTGATTCGGAAATCCTTGTCTTCAATCCTTGAGATTCCTTTCTGTAATAATAATAATAATAAGAAGAAGAAGAAGAAGAAAAAGAAGAAGAAGAAGAAGAAGTAAAAGAATCACCATCTCCAGCAGGAAGCAACTTCTTAGTAAATTTCTAAAATATATTGACAAATAAAACTCCAATACTTTAACGTTAACCATTTAAATTTATGAACAAAAGGAAACTAAAATATTTTTGCTCCAAAACAAATATTTAGTATTCATATACTTGCAGATAGTCGTAGTCGAACCTAACAATATTCTGGCACAGTGACGTTCCAATCTCTTGACACAGCGAACAGTAAAATAGGATCTATTCTTGGCTTTTTTGGTAGTATTTGCTTTCCTGTAAAACATATAGCATTTTTCACTTATTGTTACTCATTGTTAGCCGTTTAAATTGCACGTAGGGTTTTAGGATATTTCCAGCAAGTCTGATAAGATCACTTTAAGTATTCAAACGGGTAGACTTTAAAATAATATTGTATTTACTATGTATTAGTTGGAATAACGACTGCCATTGACATAATGCATGCTTGTCCAGGATACTGGTAAAGACATATTGCATTTTTCAGTTATTTTTACGCATTGTTGGCCGTTTGAATTGAACATAGGTTTTTACGGTATGTCCAGCAAGTCTGATAATATACTGCCATAGATCTAATGCATCCTTGGTTCCTTGGTGCATTCTCTGGTAAAGACCAAATGAAAACTGAGAAGTAAAATAAATATGTATTCTCTGTAATACTTTCATAAACAAGTGGTTTGCAGAGATTTAAAATACATTTTGCTTTTGTCCAATAAAGTAAATGATGAGTTAAATGAACATGTTTTTGTTTGGGTTTGTTTTCCTTTGTTTTGATAAAATGTAGTTCGTCTGCACCTTAGCCACTCACCAAGGACTAGACGGATACAATTTTAAATACAGCCGAAGGAAACATGGTGAAAACAAGCAATGCCTGAAAACAGTCAAATTGTCAAAAGTCAGGCAGATAACTGCAACTCAGTCACCATTTAGTCACCAAACGTTTGCTCAATATCGCTTTTAAACTATAACTTCAGAACTTCTGGTTCTTCTGTCATAAATGTTCACAACATTTAAGGTAACAAGTCTCGCAAGAAACTTCAACATCTTCCTCGAAGGCGACAGCTGCAGTCTTCTGACTGGGAATAATATCTTTGAGTAAGATCTGGAGTCGAATGAAGTTGTATGATTCAGGGAAATGTTGAATGGATGCCCGTCGGCACTTGGATATCATGAATATTGCTAATACAATGTCCACTATACTTATCTCTTCGAAAATATGTTCATGCTTACACATTAATGAAATTTTAAAACGCATTACTTTAAGATACAAAACGTTTCTTTATATTGCTAACTGTAAGAATCTTGAAGAAAAACGTATTCATGGGGGAAAATAATTATGACGACTTGTTAAATATTACACTATCTTTTTAACATGCGAAAAGGATGCAACAGATAAAATCTGAAAAATAATTCGGGGAATATTATTTTCATATTACACACATTGTGATACATCAAAATAGGGTATAATTCAAATTCCAGTAACTTACTATGGGATGAGCATTACGAAAACGCTTATTACAATCACGATCTTCTATTGTACATGGACATTTTATATCTGGACTGAAATATTCAGCTAACACCTTTCTCTGTCAATGTGGCATTCACGGCATCCACTGAGCCGTCCGTAAGAGTCTAGGTAACGTTCATGTCACTGTCTGCACGTATGTGAGGATTTTCCTTCAGGTAAAGGTATATCCATTTCTCTCCTTCATGGAACAGGAATTGTAACTCCTCTGAAAGATCAACATCTAGTGGACGCTTGTTATTGTAATTGTCCTGATCTCTCACCCAAACATGCTCAGAAGTACCTAGAACCAGTATAGAAATAGAAAAATACTTAAGTAAGTAAATACAATAAATCAATAAATAATAGTTTATCTATCAGTTATTGAATGCATAGTACATATATTTCCCAGAGTCTTAAATTTATTTTATATTGAAGAAAGCAAAGGGTGCTAAATTTATCAGTCACCCTGACAATTTCAGCTAAAAATTCAAAGCACCTTCAACCTCAAATGGCTAAAACCTTTTCCAACAAATATAGTTTAGTATTTAAAAAAACGCAAACATTATTAAAGTCCACGGAGAAAGGATTGCTTTGAGTTAATAAATCAATATATCTGTTATTGAAGTAATGTATCAAACAAGCGGTTGATCAAATACTGTACGAAATTACTTTACAAATAAAGAGAGTGTATTTTTGAATTAAAATCACTTCGCCCTCCTGAAAAAACAACTATAGACACACACACACACTCACACTCACACACGCAAACATGCACACACACACACACACACACACACTATTCCAATCAAAAGAGACAGACAGAAAATAATTATTATACCTTGATACTATATTATATGTTTGAATTACATGAAATGAAGTGATATAGACAAATACCAATACGGCAGGAAGTTAGAATCCTATCAAAACGCAATTCGAAGATGTGCCGCTAGCGACAGTATATAGTTCTCACACGCTGTTGACCTAAAATACACACTCGTGCGCTTATGCAATACAAACACAAGAAAAGATGGAACAAAATAGACACCGATGACTACTCTTGACTAGGAGACATGATTTATTCATGTCATCAAGACAGTCGGACAAAGAGATGAATAAGGTAGATTTTTTGTTGTGACGACAATTCAATATATTTCATTGAATACACGGAAAAGAAAATGTTATAGTGCCCGAAAGGAAAATCAGATCAGCATTACAAACTAAGTAGAATTTATATTTGAGAAAAGTTTTTTATGATGAAAATTTATTTTGTCATTGCCTAATTTTGGTACTACAAGGTAATGCGACTTCTCTGTCTCCCTTATTCAAAATCTATTTCATAATTAAAATAGAACATGTTGCTATACATATGCTTCTTGTAGAAAATGGCCATTTGTATGTTGTATTATCATCAGATAATTGTAAGAAAGATAACATTCAAAAACATTGGATGTCCATGGAGATGAAGATGGCTGGAGATGAAAATGGCATTCACAGAAAATATTGATAAATCACAAGCTTTGCACAAATTTAAATCTATCAGTGAGAGTACTGGAAGGTAATATTTAGGTTAACATCATCCCAAAACGTTATTCGTTTGAGAATACTATATTAAATAAAACAAAAAATTGCCCATTTCAACAGAGATGTTTCATTCTAATGTCGCCCAGATCGGATGATTGTCAGAAAACTTACAGCAAAAATAATACTCAAATATGTGACTTTGCGCTCTACAGTGAAGTGAATCATGCGTACACAAAATCATTGAAAGCAATAGTTCATGATAAAATGAAATTGAAAATTAAACAACAATAAAGTAACCAAAAAAATGAAGGAAATACTGCATAGTAGAGAAAAGGGGTTACCTTACCTGTGTCAAATACGGCTACAGTACAAAGCATCAAGATGAAATGATAATATTTTATTGTTTTACTTCACACAGCTTCGTTGTCTACAACCTAGAAATTGACCAGTTTACTTTCTTCAGAAATGCAAGTTTATATAGATACCAGAATCAAAAGAAAAATGCTTAATAAGAAGCCGATTCTGTCTTTTAATCTGCCTAAAACGGATCTTCTTTAATCCGTAATGAACACCGTTGTTTTGGGTAGAAAGCAGATTAATACAGTTGAAAATTAAGTAGGATAAGACGATGCCATGCCGTCTACCGGTCATAACATGCTATGTATATAAGGTCTTAATCATGATTATTTTCGTGAAACGAGAATGTTTAATCACTTAAACTGTCTTAATCTTCTCTATTAGATTATACGATCATGTAATACTTGCAGTCTGCCTGTCATACCAAATTATGTAGTATGGTCCTTATCATGATTAATCTCGTGATATGCCAATCTGCTATCGCTTTAACTGTATTAATCTTCTTTGCTAGATTATACGCTTATCTAACGTTTTAAGTAATATGAAACGATACTGCACGGAGCTGTTAATGTGAATTCAATCACACTTGTTTATACCTCTAAGCCTTTTATGAAGTGGATTATACTAACTTACAATTTAGCTTATGTATTATTCAGCATAATGTACCTAATTCAAGATATAATAACTCATTTAAATGAAAGATGAATAAGTTGCTGTCGTGCTTAGGCTTGGAGCCTATGATTAGAAATTCTTGGATTAACTTGAAAAATGTGTGAATCTTCTTTACATCAGTTTAATTTTCAGAACCACGTCCTGTACAAAACGGGAATAATTTACTACGAATGATCGTGCTCTTTTGGAGCATTCCCTCTGTCACCAATATGATACACATCTTTTCTTTCATAACAATCAGTAAGACCACATTTGCTCTTCTTAGAAACGTATATGACAATAAAACAAATTTAGCATTTGTTTGCGACCAATTATACTTCTATTGGAAGCATCAATGCGAAAATTATTATTATTATTATTATTATTATTATTATTATTCAACTCAATCTTTCTTGCTCATACTTTGCGATTGACGTGACCTCTACAAGTAATCCAGGTACCAGTAAGCCAAACTGTATTTTATAGACTGCTTTCTCAAATGCTTCAAACTTATTTATATGCGAACCTAAAAATGCGTGCAGATTTATTAAATATTTGCATCACTTTTAAAATGTATCGAAAGAAACAAATTTTAAAAAATTTAAAAGTGGTAAAAGATAGCAAATAGTTTATTTAACTTTTCTATGTGAGTACCATTAAATAAATTTCACAAAAACATATTAATGTAAATATCGATATAAAACTGACAGTATTCAATATTAAGTGCAGGCGTAAACAAATACAGATAATATGCTTCAAGATTCATTGAAAAATGTAATTTCTCGTCTCCTCGACTGTACCTATAGTATGCGCTTATACGTTTACAAGACTGTTCTTTTTGTTTTAATTTTTTATCATTAAATATATTCAACAATAAATTTCAGCTTGTTAATTAATACAGAATGATACCGTATATGTGGCTAATACGAAGTTTACACATGTCTTCTACTTTAGATTTTGTGAACTGAAACCTAAAGTGTTTCAAATATAGCTGCAATGTTTGGAGTGAATGTTTAAATAGTTTTATATAATGTTATTTTACAGTCGCAAAATGGTACAAAAAGAACAAATAATGAAAACGATGAGAATGAAAATGATTTAACGTCAAGTAAAGGTGTCTATCTCCTGTAAATAATGTTTCAAATATCGAGTCTACTTTAATGCAATAATAAAATATTAGAACTTACTGGTCAATGCATGCCTATCACTCATCATTTAATGTCTATAAACACAAGCTCACGTAACGCTTTATTTTCATTTGCATTCACGACTGGTGAAAGTACGCCTTTTTGAAGAATACAGTAAAGACCCTCACTATCGTTCTATCATTGGAATCTTTATTCCGAGAAAAGGAAAGCAGTACAAACACTCTCTTGTATTTACCACATTCGTCCTACTCGTTACCGCCTTATTTAAAGACAGCTTGTAGTATTCCACACCTTTATTGTCATCCGTTCATCATTATGAAACATATTAAAAATGATCGCCAGCATCTCCATTCGGTCTTAATAGAATTCAAGTTGCTACGGCGTGTTCACATTTGTTATTAAACTGCGACATTTGACGGCCATCCTTCCTGTTCCTGAAGCAATATCCCATATGAAATTCTTGGTGTATATTTGTTCTAGATAAACACCAGGCCAAATAAAATTATCCTCCTTCAGTATGTATAGAGACCGGAAATCAACATTCCCTTCTAATGCAACCATTTTCATATTTACAGTAGATTTTCCATGTTAGGTATTGTTTTCGCTTTAGGATCTATGAAAGTTTTCTAAGTGCATGCTGTAAGCTGTTAATTTATCACTTCAGATCTGAATTTAAATTCGGTTTGAAACTATAAACTGTAAATTTACCTCAATTACATTAGATGTTAATTTAGATTCATCGTGCATTTATACAGCAAAATAATTGCTCTCATTATTGAAACTGACTGAAAGCACAAACCATGGTCAGCTTCTTGTCAACATTACTTATTCAACTTTATAGTCTTAGGATAACTTGGGAATAATCTATATCATCACAATTGTGCAAAATCTCCTTGACAATGACGAGTGAAATTTTATATTGATCCTTGTATGCATATGTACATCATTTCGATAGATTTTAATAGATTATTTATATTTATATGGTTTTTCTGTTTTAATTAATTAATTATATGCCATGGGTTTTCGTGCCTTTTACTTGACATTGTTCAAACCACGTTCATTTTCTACCTGTCCTGAATCATTGATTCTCGTTTTGCAAACTTGTTTATCTCAACCTGAGTCCAGAATATTGGAAATTTTCCATGCAATGCCGGATCAACTGTATTGTATAATTTTGGAAATAAACCTTCTGATTATAACTAAAATTTTAATGACATTTTCTATTAGGTAATGTTCGTAAATAATGGTATTTGTGACCCGAGGTAAAGTAGGGAACTGTATAATCTTAATTTTCTAGACATTATTCATTCCTGCTTTAAGAACATCTGATCAAAATCAGATGTATTAGTATTTTGTGCTTTCGTTTGCGCAGGAATTTATTTATTCAAATTATTTAATTCAAGTAATTCTTCTCTGGAAATAAAAAGTGCTGAACATAATATTCTTGGAAATAGTTATCTTTTTTATTCATAGCGGAATTCAATTCAAGACATATTCTTGTATTGTGTTGTATAGTATTATATTGTAAATGGTAACTCCAGGTACTGATGTGCCATATGCAAGTAGTGAACCAGTCATATAATTTACATCTTCCATCTACATGCTACTCAATACACTGCAGACGTAACACCACTTATAGTTATACACTTCGCATCAGGAGAATTTGCTCCGATGAGACAACTATCAATAAAAGGCTCAGACAATTGTACCGACATCTCACAAAGTGGTGCTACAACATCCATATAATAGTGGAAGCATGTTTAAATGAAACATGAATAAGTTGCTGTCGTTCTTAGGCTTGGAGCCTATGATTAGAAATTCTTGGATTAACTTGAAAACTGTGTGAATCTTCTTTACATCAGTTTAATTTTCAGAACCACGTCCTGTACAAAACGGGAATAATTTTACTACTAATGATCGTGCTCTTTTGGAGCATTCACTATGTCACCAATATGATACACATCTTTTCTTTCATAACAATCAGTAAGACCACATTTGCTCTGATTAGAAACGTATATGACAATAGAACAAATTTAGCATTTGTTTCTGGCCAATTATGCTTCTATTGGAAGCATCAATGCGAAAATTATTATTATTATTATTATTATTATTCAACTCACTCTTTCTTGCTCATACTTTGCGATTGACGTGACCTCTACAAGTAATCCAGGTACCAGTAAGCCAAACTGTATTTTATGGACTGCTTTCTCAAATACTTCAAACTTATTTATATGCGAACCTAAAAATGTGTGCAGATTTATTAAATATTTGCATCACTTTTAAAATGTATAGAAAGAAACAAATTTTAAAAAATTTAAAAGTGGTAAAAGATAGCAAATAGTTTATTTAACTTTTCTATGTGAGTACCATTTAAAATTAAATAAATTTCGCAAAAACATAGTAATGTAAATATCGATATAAAACTGACAGTATTCAATATTAAGTGCAGGCGTAAACAAATACAGATAATATGCTTCAAGATTCATTGCAAAATGTCATTTCTCGTCCCCTTGACTGTACCTATAGTATGCGCTTATACGTTTACAAGACTGTTCTTTTTGTTTTAATTTTGTATTATTAAATATATTTAACAATAAATTTCAGCTTGTTAATTAATACAGAATGATACCGTATATGTGGCTAATACGAAGTTCACACATGTCTTCTACTTTAGATTTTGTGAACTGAAACCTAAAGTGTTTCAAATATAGCTGCAATGTTTGGAGTGAATGTTTAAATAGTTTTATATAATGTTATTTTACAGTCGCAAAATGGTACAAAAAGAACAAATAATGAAAACGATGAGAATGAAAATGATTTAACGTCAAGTAAAGGTGTCTATCCCCTGTAAATAATGTTTCAAATATCGAGTCTACTTTAATGAATTATAAAATATTAGAACTTACTGGTCAATGCATGCCTATCATTCATCATTTAATGTCTATCGGCACAAGCTCACATAACGCTTTATTTTCATTTGCATTCACGACTGGTGAAAATACGCCTTTTTGAAGAATACAGTAAAGACCCTCACTATCGTTCTATCATTGGAATCTTTATTCCGAGAAAAGGAAAGCAGTACAAACACTCTCTTGTGTTTACCACATTCGTCCTACTCGTTACCGCCTTATTTAAAGACAGCTTGTAGTATTCCACACCTTTATTGTCATCCGTTCATCATTATGAAACATATTAAAAATGATCGCCAGCATCTCCATTCGGTCTTAATAGAATTCAAGTTGCTACGACATGTTCACATTTGTTATTAAACTGCGACATTTGACGGCCATCCTTCCTGTTCCTGAAGCAATATCCCATATGAAATTCTTGGTGTATATTTGTTCTAGATAAACACCAGGCCAAATAAAATTATCCTCCTTCAGTATGTATAGAGACCGGAAATCAACATTCCCTTCTAATGCAACCATTTTCAGATTTACAGTAGATTTTCCATGTTAGGTATTGTTTTCGCTTTAGGATCTATGAAAGTTTTCTAAGTGCATGCTGTAAGCTGTTAATTTATCACTTCAGATCTGAATTTAAATTCGGTTTGAAACTATAAAATGTAAATTTACCTCAATTACATTAGATGTGAATTTAGATTCATCGTGCATTTATGTAGCAAAATAATTGCTCTCATTATTGAAACTGACTGAAAGCACAATCCATGGTCAGCTTCTTGTCAACATTACTTATTCAACTTTATAGTCTTAGGATAACTTGGGAATAATCTTTATCATCACATTTGTGCAAACTCTCCTTGACAATGACGAGTGAAATTTTATATTGATCCTTGTATGCATATGTACATCATTTCGATAGATTTTAATAGATTATTTATATTTATATGGCTTTTCTGTTTTAATTAATTAGTTATATGCCATGGGTTTTCGTGCCTTTTACTTGACATTGTTCAAACCAAGTTCATTTTCTACCTGTCGTGAATCATTGATTTTCATTTTGCAAACTTGTTTATCTCAACCTAAGTCCAGAATATTGGAAATTTTCCATGCAATGCCGGATCAACTGTAATGTATAATATTGGAAATAAACCTTCTGATTATAACTAAAATTTTAATGACATTTTCTATTAGGTAATGTTCGTAAATAATGGTATTTGTGACCCGAGGTAAAGTAGGGAACTGTATAATCTTAATTTTCTAGACATTATTCATTCCTGCTTTAAAATCATCTGATCAAAATCAGATGTATTAGTATTTTGTGCTTTCGTTTGCGCAGGAATTTATTTATTCAAATTATTTAATTCAAGTAATTCTTCTCTGGAAATAAAAAGTGTTGAACATAATATTCTTGGAAATAGTTTTTTTTTTATTCATAGCGGAATTCAATTCAAGACATATTCTTGTATTGTGTTGTATAGTATTATATTGTAAATGGTAACTCCAGGTACTGATGTGCCATATGCAAGTAGTGAACCAGTCATATAATTTACATCTTCCATCTACATGCTACTCAATACACTGCAGACGTAACACCACTTATAGTTATACACTTAGCATCAGGAGAATTTGCTCCGATGAGACAACTATCAATAAAAGGCTCAGAGAATTATACCGACATCTCACAAAGTGGTGCTACAACATCCATATAATAGTGGAAGCGGTATATGAAGCCAAAAAGATAAACCGGTCTGACCTCCGAAAACACAGGGGAAAGACAAACGTGGAACGAACACCCTTCTTCCCCACATTCCAACCAGAGAACCCACAAGTACGGTTCATCATTCACAAATATTGTTCAATCATTAAAGCGGGTAAATAGTTTATATTTTTCTTTTCAAATCAAATATTAGTTGCATTTCTCAGGCTTTTAAAGCTGAGAGACATGCATATGAGGGGAAAGTAAAAGCCACCCTCCAATCAAAGAATATATATGACACTAAAGCTTTGTGGAAACAAACTATACAAGACACACCAACACATGAAAGAAACAAACACATTTTCCAGCACATTCATACGTGAAAAGCTTAATATTCAAAACCATATTATAACATGCACCACAAAAAGTGTGATCCACCTAATCACATTCAAGGTTTGTAGATCCCATTATCTTGGAGAAACGTATAAATTATTTAGATATTAGTATGAATATCCACAGATCAGACTGGCAAACCAGTGACGTAGAGAGGAGCCCAATGGTGGAATATTTATCTTCTCAAGGCCATTCATTCAATTGGGTAATCTTGACTGGGATCGCGCATTATCTCAAACTGTAGCACGGAAATTGGGAACTACAAGGAAGTATAACGAATGGCGTACACTCAAACTCAGCGACTTAATTCAAGAATAATCCAAACTGGCAATTCTCAATGCATATGTAACAAGGAACTATAGCATACCACAATCACATTTTTATGTAAAATTGTCAGAAAATGCATTCATATATTTATTAAAAAGCGTTTATTCAGGTACTAAATATAAAAACTCAATGAAGCCATTTTTCTCTAGAACATCAATGCATGCAATTTTTCACATACCTCCATCAAGCAAAATACTAGATCCAGGATGAAAATATTACATCCGGGTTATAAAATACTATAGATGACGTAAACGATTTATTGCTGCACTGTGGTATCTTGTTCATGACTCTCTTGCCTTACTGGCACTAAAAGGTAGCAACACTCAACGTCTTTGAACCTTTATCTTATTAGTAACTGTACTTATTTATAGCAGACACCAATGTACACGTTGTATAGTACTCGCGTTGTCGTGATTTTTTTTCCTTTGGCGTAAATGGTCTTTAGCGGCTTTGTGCCCATCCAAAAGAATCGGGTGATTCCAACAGCACATGTGCTGGTTTTGCACCAGTTTTGCACTGTTGCATGTCAGTTTGTCCATAATATATGTACTAAGTGTCATTTTGAAACAATCTTCAATTACATTTTACCTTGTTCACTAGTCTGCTTTTATAATAGCATTTTGTGTCAAAACTAACGAAAGCAAGACGAGGTTTTAGGGACGAATGACATAACATCAAACAAGCATATCGCGAAACAGTTAATCTTCTCACAAATATCTAGATGTTTTCAAATTAAAAATTTAGATTTAATTCTTGGAATTTTCGCATACATTAATTGACCCAAGTCATGATTGAAAACCATAAGAAGACAAAAATATATACACAGATAACTAAATTGCTGAAACCTTTTTAAAATGTAACCCCATGCTAAATCAAATGAATGCATGAATAAGAACTAATGCAGTATAAACCACTTGCGATCCTTCTCCCTTCTTCCCACAGACATATTGATCTCAACCTTGACTGCGATACATTATGCTAACCAAGCTTAATCCCCATCCATTCTCTGCGCTCATAAAGTGTCCCTTTTTACAATCGCAAACAGCACATTCTGCAGAAGAACATTTGTCAAATGTCATTATTTTAATGTTAATTTTAAAATATATAACACTACCACCACATATCAGATGCTAGATGTGATGCCAAAAGTAGTATTATTAATACAGATAATTACAAAATGGAAAATGCTCATCATATAGGCATGGTCACACCTATCTCGTAGAGTACGAGTTCATGAACGGGAATTTAAAATCCATGGGTCATACAGAAACATGTAGATTATGACATTAAGGTAGACAACAATTCCAAACAAGATATATCACTATAATAATGCACGTGTACTGATACATGAATCACGAGCACTTAGAGACTTTATAATATTGTCTACGTAAGTTGATAATAAACCTATCCAAATCCTCTTACCAGGAAAATGGTTTTAAAAAATTTATATTTTGGCTTGGAAAAAATATTGTTCGTCAGACCAATATCAGAAAAATGGAAATAAAACGATTAAACTTTGAATCTGTATTGAATGCAAACGTGTCCTTCTTGCTTACTACACTTTTGTATGTGATTGGAAAAATAGCCTACAAAAAGGATTTTAACCAAAATAAAGACAATCACATATTCCATGCCACTAATTTGCAAAGTTATAATTTATGAATATTTAAGCTGATCAATATTTCTTAAATAACCAAACTTTACAAGTATATTAAAATATAACAAACATAGTTTATATTTTGTACACTTGTAATATTCTGGACGCATCCGATTTTAGAGCAACGCGTCGTGTTTCTACAATTATTGCAAAGAGGCTTATATCTTGTGTCGCCGCATATAAAGAGTTGATCTGGATATATTTCTTCAGGCCTTTGAAATGTCACCAGTAAACTTTGAAATATTTGAATATTCAAATAAATTGCCTTACGAAATTTCAGTGTCAATTAATTAAAATTTGCTTCGAATACTATAACATGTGAAAGTTCCTTTCGACTGTGTTTAAGGGTTTGCTCTGCTTGACCTGAGAGCTCTATACTACAGATTTGCTGTATTATCTTTTCGTTTTAGCTTTTCACACATATGAATAAGCATAGTAATTATATATCATACCAAAACCCTTAAAGTCTCAACCTTACACTTTAGAGAAAGGTTTCAATTCCGAACGCTTCCAATTCGTTTCAAGTACCAGCAAATTGTTTTCTACACCAGTCGAGTACCCTCTGAAGAGCATGTACATATTTCTCCATGAATATGAATATATTGTCCGTTCCTCATCGTTATTAGCTGCAGAAGTTATGTGCGACAATTTATATTGCGAAATGGTCACAACTGTTTCTCGACGAAGAGTAGTTTGGAGCCTGAACTTAGTTCCAGATTCTGAGGAAGCAAAGTCTTATTCAGTTTGCATCACCCGCTGTCTTTTTTCGCAGCAGCTTGCTTCTTTAGTATGAATATTGTTTTCTACGATTCATCATTCGTTTTGTTCAAACGAATGAGATATGTTTTCATGTTAACAAACCCAAGAACATGCATCGACCTATGATAACATTCTTTATGGAAGGACGGATATTGATGTGTAAAATATATTAGGGTCAGCTAATGTGCTAGTGAAGCTCAGGAACGACAAAACTGATAGTAGAATAGCTGGGGAAAAAAACTACATAACAGATTAAAGACGCTTGAGAGAACAAATTATGATGACTCAGTCATGAACCTGTACAAGGGATTCTTTTATGTGTCCACTTATACTGATGTATGAGTTAAACTGCTTCGACGGTAAGGCTAACATTAACGAACAGATACCTAAAATGAATAATTTCTCTTAAACTTCTGCTAGTCAAACAAAATACTGATAAGTTAAAACTAATGGCAGATGTTAATTTGCATGTCTCTTACATGGTTTCGGTCCATTTGTTAGCCGAAAAATGTATTATAAATATTTCACTCCGCAACTTAAGAAGATACCACAAAGAGCTCAATGCTTACATGCAACACATGATTATTTGAAAACATAACCTCTAGGAGCAAAGAACACAAAGTACTTTGCATATTTGTATTAAACTAAACAATCATGATTGTACATGGCACTATTTTCGTGTCTTGTGATGTAAAGGTGCTATGAGATGCCGAAAACGTAGCGATGAACAATTTAGGTATATTACTTATAAAATACTTTACAATATCATTCGGTATCGATGATCTTTTCGAATCTGATGACCACAATAGTTCCATAACATCGAATAATTTTTCATGAATGGAATGAGCGTTATTGAACAAAACATCATCAATGAAAATTTTTGAACTTTCTGTCTGCAACAGGTGAGTGTGTGTCATTTGGATTTTTAACGTAGCTTTAACAATTTTTCAGTCATATCGCTACGATCTCTGCAGTGTAACAGTTTATAGTGATGTCTAGCACTGAGGCATCCTGCCGCAGACATGTAGCATGATGTCCCACCCAGTCACATTATCCTGACACCAGGCCGATCAGTCCTAACACTAAAATCTTAATGCTGAGTGCCAAGCGAGGCAGCTGTTAGTACCAGTTTTGTAAGTCTTTGGTATGACTCGGCCGGGGATCGAGCCCACGACCTCACGCATCCGAGGCGGACGCTCTAACCACTAGGCGATAAAATATTGGTATTTAAACTGTACAATATTCTGTTTATTAGATTAGAATGCCATTAGCAGACCATTGCCAACTCTAGTCATGTGTTATTTCTCCGAATTTCACTTTATCATTACCCTTGCAACACCATCTGAAGATGCAATTATATATAGAAACTGAATTTACTTGTTTGCAGAACGATTGTTTTACATCTGAATCAATACCAGAATGTGGTGATGCCATACTGAGAAATGTAGCTTACATCGTTCGCAACTGTATCACAAACAAGGGAAAGAGAAAATCGACTTACGAAATTATTCCCAGCTTCTTTTAAGCCAAAATAAGTCACATCCAATCATGTTTTATTTCCAGGGTGTTCTACGACAGACCACATTGTATTTCGTTGTTAGGCAACATACACACTGCAAAATTAACCACGCAAGAATTACATTTTATTTTACATGGACATTATTGTATTTAGCTTGATGTCAGACGTACACAAGATACAGGTGTTCATGGTAGCAGTCTTAAATTAAGCAACACAGAGAATAGGCTCAAAGAAACAGAAAAGAAAAGGTAGCAGCTCCCCTCCCATCTCTACCCTTTCACGCGACCCAAAAAATAAAGGATTAAAAATGTGTATGTTTATCTCGTTCCAAATTTCTACCTTGACATTCTAAACAGTCGACTAAAACGAATGAATTTTTTTGGCGTATGTGAATGAAATTAAAATTATGAAGGAAGGCACAGCTGTTTTTATATGATTACGGTAACATTATAACCTTTGGCTAACTTTGGGAATAAAATTATTTGCACTTGTTTTCAACAGTCCTATCGCTTTTTGTTCTCGTGCAGTGTCTGGTATCTTTGTAGGTCACCTATTTATTCAGCACGTGATTAAGTTTATTTATATCTACCCTACACACTATATAGTATTTATGTATTTATATTCATTTAGTGTATGTTGTAGGTATGTAGGAATGAATGGATGATTGAATGATAAACGCTCATTACTTTCCACAGTTACAATATGTGCGTCTTGACAGAGTTTGGGTCTGATAATACACCAACGTTAACAGTTTCATCATGGCTTGTACGTTACTCCGAAAATTCCCATTCATAAGCACCAAGAAAACGCACAACAGCAACTCTATCAAGTTTCATTTAAATCTTTAAATATATCTGTTTACGCTTGAATCGTATTGCATAATACAGAGACTAAGTTGTAAGTAGGTATAATCTTGTTCGAAAAGGACAACAGGTGCAAACCATTGTTATAGAATTTAGATAAACATCCCCAAACAATATTATTTACTATTATACGACCTTTGAGATAATCGTATATGTAACAGATGAGATTTAAAAGGTTTAAGAGATTATAGATTTATTTTCTTATCAAGGAGACGAATCATAACTAGGACTGTATAAACCCATCGTGTCTTTTCAGATATCCAGCAATCGTATAGTTATATCTTCATCGATAGTAAATTGTACATGTCGATATTACCTAATAAAGAGCAGATAAACAGATGCAATGGGTCTGTTGGGGCAGAGTATTGGTTTTTAGATGTTTCCTTTGATCCTCTTAAGGAGATTTTTGTTGATTCTGGTATCTTTAAAACTTAATTTTTTCATGGAAGAGAATTATTCCCTTTCCAGTTAAAAGTCAAAGCAGCTGAGACAAAGTACCAAAATGAAGAAGTATCGTTTCATCTTGCTGCTTTGCGTTGCCACCATAATGGTTAAATTTTCCCTTCTCCTCTACCATGCCATACTTTACATTAGAAGTCTTTGTTACCTTTTTGCTGTTTGGTATTAGTTTCAATCTTTCTACTTTAAATTCTTTCATCCATTTTGATTTGATTTACCTCAGAACGTCAAGTACGATATTGGAGAATAATATGTTACTGAACTATCCATTATGAAACCGGCACCATTAAATACACTGACATACACCTTGAAATGCTCTCTCTGTCTCTCTCTCTCTCTCTCACACACAGACACACACACACATATATATAGCGGGCTTAGCGTAACCATAACATAAATATTGTACTATTTGTATACACACCCTAATTTGGAAAATTGTTAGCATGAGGTCGCTGAGATAGGGATGGTAACCTTGCAATAAAAAAGGAGAAAATGCGCAGCAAGTCTCTCGTGTTTTGGAGCACATATTCCTCTATATATGTGTGCTTGACCACCGCTGAGATATTTGAATTATGTGCAGGAATTGGAGTCAGCAGTTGAGTTCATTGTGATTATTACTGCATAATATGGACGAATTTAATGCCTCTGCTACATTTGTGGATTTTTATTTTTATAGTGTAGTTTTAAAACTTTATCAGAATTATTCAAACTTTAATTACTTTGTATTTGATAAGCCTATACTTTTTGAGTGGGATTAAAAAGTTTAAAATACACAATTAAATGATTAGTAGATTCTTGAACAGGAAGGTTGGACGAGAATTGGTCAACCATTAGCATACACTGTTGGTCTTGGAAAATAAAATACAAAATTTAATTATTTGTCGATTATTGCACAGGATGGTCATACATGAATTGTTTCACCATTACATCACACTTGTGATCTTGGAAAAAAAATTACCACTTACGTGTTTTATGTTTTACTCTGTTATATGGCTTAACAACTAATTGTTTTGTTGACGAAAGAAGTAGTTAAGTAAAACCGATTTTCTTGAGACAAATATATAGCTTAAAATTAAGCGAATAAGCATGAATGGTCATTTCTACATGGGGTTTTCACCAACAACAAAAAAACTTCTTTAATGTCAAGTTAAATTAAAATCGTACCTCTCTGCAATCAATTATGGCCGTGGTATAGGTCATCATAAAATCTTGTTATTACTTCTCCTCCCGAATGGATGATCAATCAACACGTAGTGTTCATGAACAAAACTACTTCTAATATCTAGTTTGGTGTAATCTATTATGTTTGCCTTCACAACCATCTTACAAATTTTGTTATTGCTATTATTTCTAAGCAGAAATTCATATTGACTCAGAATTTTACTAGAAAACTTATTACGATGTCTAGGTGTTAGTGAATGAATATAGTGTCGATCTTTCATCCAACAAGGCAGCAACAGCGGCTAATTTAAAATCTTGGAGATGATTTCATTTCTAAGCAGTTATAAAGAAGTGATCTTCTCTTGAACTTCTGGGAATTCTTTTCGATCAGTAGAAAGTCAGTTCCTTCAATAGACTTTTGATGCTCGCCTATTCCGTGGGCGCCGATTTGACTTTGTGATATTCGAATATTCTCTGAATTCCAATTGAAGTCTTCTTTACGTCTCTCCAACTTTTATTGCGAAACCCCAATAGTATTCCTTAGAATAGAATGATATAAAGATAGGTACAGGTTATAGTACTATATCGCTGGTTTTGTGATGGTGTCTATACAAACTTTGTAGAGTATTGAACTTTAAGTTTGGAAAACATTTTAGTCTTTTCTGGTTTTAGAAGTTTTTGCAGAACGACGCAGTTCACAGTGATAACTTCAGAGCTAGTACCATGAATGTAGTCTCTACCAATTTGTTAAGTATAGCTGTTCTCTTTTCTAGGTTGTGATACGTAGCTTAGATTTAGACGTTGTTGGTACTGATTTAACGGAAACTGTGTTTTATGTATTTTATGATTATCTGAATGTGTATTCTACCTACATTAATTAGTGAATATACAGACACTACTTCCGCCACTAAAGTAAAATATGTGACCCATGGCATATTACCTTGTTGACACATTTAGCCTCTCAAACAGCGCCTGATAGTCCGAGATAAGTCATTCACTCTAAGCGTGTGTAGGAAAAGACATAAGATTAACATAGGATTTACTTAAATTACATTCATGATGGTGATGAAGATGATGATGATGATGATGATGATGATGATAGGAAACTATGAGTTAAAGTAATAGTTGTAGCCAGAACTAGCTGTTAAGAAGCAACAGCTTCAGGGGTTAAACAGTTGTCCTACTATCAATAGTTATAGTGATGGTGAAAGTTTCAGTACGGAATCTCTGGTGTTTAATGGTTGACTAACATATGAAGGTTATGTCTTAAATCCGTGAGCTTGAAGTTGCCTTTTCCATGTACACGCCACACCCACAGACGATGGCGGTTGCTGTAATAGTCACAGTAGGAACAGCAGCAGTAGTAGTAGTGGTGTACGAAGAAGAAACAGGAAGTGGAAAGGTGGAGCAGTTTAGCAATTACAGGAGATTCAGAAGCATGAACAGTTGAATAATTACGAACAAAAGTCCCTTTTGCAATTACAATTTTATTAGTAATATAGGCGGAATTGATGCAAACAATAGCAAACATGATGATGAAAGCAGCGATAGACACACAAGCTGCTGCTTCGATGGTATTAGAAATATTAGTAGTAGTAGAAGTAGTAGTAGTAGTAGTATTAGTTCAAGTTGCATTTTTATAATGCTGCTGTTGTATTTTATTTCTTTAATGTACAGAGAATACATTTTAAAAGAAAAAGATAGACTGGAAAAAGGCAAGTAAAAGTTACAAATAAAAAGACATTGGTTGAACCTATTTTATCACTAAAATTGGATAACAGGACAAATCCTTAGAACAAGTAGGTTACTGGCCACTGCAGATGACAATTCATCCAAAAACAACGCTTGCACCAGAGAAGATGATATCTGAAATATAGAACGTGAGACCAAGTATATTACATGAGAAATGAATAATTTAGTTTTTTCGGAATAGGACAGGAGAATATTATATATTGAGAGAGAAAGGGGTTATCTAGTACATACAGACGAGTATTCGAATCAATAACTCCTGCGTTCAACCCGACACATCTATAAGCTATAGGCCCCAAAAAGCTGGAGATAGAAATCTTGTATATTGTATTGAGAGAGAGAGAGACTTTCGAGGTGTATGTAAGTGTATTTTATGAGAGTGGGAAATATAGATCCGACCTGTATTCGAATCAATAACGTCTGCGTTTAAGCTATAGGTAGCCAAGACCTACTGTGTAAACACATTTAGATTATAATCTAATATAACCAAAATATTAAATTACGCATCAACCATTATCACCATAGAGGTAGTAAGGGCTTTTACTTTACATTGTAAATATTTTAGAACAGCTTTTAAACAATGCATAACAATCTAATCGTGCCGCGATGTTATATTTGTTTTACACATTGTGCCATTGATTTTAAACAAAACGTCAGTAATACATAACGAGATGAATGATGGAAACATATAACGACAGTTAGATTTTTACTATATTTTTGTAATTCTTTGAAAGAAATGTAAATGTATGGATCACAATCGATATTTATTACGTCCACTCGGTATACTGCGTCACTTGATGATATGTTTAGATTAACATGAATATCCTTGCAAAGGAGGAGGAGGAAACAGGAAAAGAGAGACAAATGATGAAAAAGAAAAATTACAATCACTTTTATATATATATATATATATATATATATATATATATATATATATATATATATATATATATATATATAAGTGGAAAATACCAGCAGCAGCATTGATCGTGATATGTCCACCGTGAACTGCGTTGTCACCCTTAATCTCCAAGTTAAAGTACTGGGCGCTTGGTGACGTGTAGCTGTTTAGTTCCGAGTTGGTACATAGCGTAGCAGACGCGGAGTCTGAATCATCCACAAATACTTTTACGGTCAAATGGTTACATTCGGCAGCGCTGATGCCGTCCGCTTGTATAGTGAAGGTCGTCTGTTTAACGATGAATAAATACTTCAATAAAAAGAACTAGAGTAGTGAATGATTTGATAAATGTTTGCATAGTAAAATAGTACTGTCTGAAGTTACTGTTATGAAGCGACCTTAACTTTTAACATCTTGCTGACTGAATGAAATCCTTGGGACTTTCATTCCATTTTTGAATAGTTATATGCAACGTCCAATATTCGAACAGTAGATGTTTGTATTAGAGGAATAGGACCCAATGTTGACCACAAACACACACATACACACGCACACCTACGGAACATAGGAATACAGTCTTCAAATGAAAGCTTTGTCATAAATATTAAAAATGGATTCTCTAAAAAAGGTTGTAAACAATGCCACAAATAAATTCTCTAAAATCTTACATTTACTCAGAAACTCGCGTGTATATTATCAATTAGGAGAAGTGTCGGCATGTTTTAATGCAGATATTACAGAGTATTAATCACTTTCATAATTCATCATCATCATCATCATACTCATCATCATGATGCTCATGATCTTCGCCTTCTTCTTCCTTTTCTTCTTCATCATCATCATCTCATTATTATTATTATTATTATTATTATTATTATTATTATTCACTACCCTGATTATGGTTTTGTCGCTGGTTACTCTTGGCCTTAAATCTCAAGAATTCATATGGTATTCTTTATGCCCTGATAACTTCGGCTTCTAGAAGTAGGTCTGGCTTCAAGGTAATTTCCATTTTTCTCGAACTTAACCTGGATTTGTCAAGTATTACTTCAAGTGCTTCCGCTACAATTGGTTCGATCTATGTATTTTGTGCAGACTCAAGTTCTTTTTACAGATTACAGAACTTGGTTACTTAGTACCTTCCATTATTCCCCATGTTTGGCTCCAAATATTGCTCTATTAATGTTTACGTATCCTTGTTTCTCTGACATTCCCTGCTATTTAATTATCTGACATCTTGTGCTGTTTCCTTCTCTGACATCCTGACTGTTTCCTTCTGTGACACCTTGTGCTATATTGTAATCTGATATCATATTCTATCTCTTTGGTCCTTCGATCTGGATACTTGATTCCCAAAAAATATTCTCCTTCCTGTATGCAATGACTTTTTCTGAATTTTTATCCTAAAAACTCGTCTGCAATCGTTATTCCATATTTCCAAAATAGTTGAGACCGTCTTTCTTACTTACGTTGCACTTATTAAGTGCTTAACCTTGTCATCTTTATATTTGTCATTTTGTACACTATCTTGCACCATTCGGACCGTGATTGTCCGGTCTTGAATCGACATGAACAGCTCTTCCTTTTCACCACTTAACACTGATGCGATCTCACTATCGTTTTCTCCTTTAAAATGACGAAGTATTTCCGTTTGGCACCATCGCAGTGTGCATTCGCTTTCTGTGTTGGTACTCATACCCTTTGTTCTTATTAATCTACATATCCGTTTTGAACCTAAGAGCGGGTATCTGTGCGATTCAAGCCTCTTTATCCAGTATTCGTGTTTACGTACGTATTACCTCTGTCTGATTTTCAGTGCCAACAATTCTCTTTGTTGGAACATAGCGTGTGTTTCAAGATCATGTCACGTTTTCGGAGCTCCTTTCATTTTGACATCAAACAGCATAATCTCATTAATCATGTTTCGATCTCTAAGATCTCTCCGATCAACTTCCGGATCTTTCTGGTTACATACCAACAAATCACATACAAGGATTGTTATATAGGCCTTCTTATTGTAAATCAATGCCTTACAAATGTTTATTTTGCGTTTTCTGCATTTTATCAGTTATTATTATTATTATTACCTGATCCTGCTGACCCCAGAATCCTGCTTTAATCGTTGAGCCGGAAGATAAGTTGCTAATCTGTATTGTCCTATCATTAACTTGTATACCTGCAACGGGATTAAATTTTATCTGATCAACCTACCTTAGCATAAACCTACATAGTCTTTGATTGCTTGACTCCATATATATATATATATATATATATATATATATATATATATATATATATATATATATATATATATATATCGATAAAATAATATTAGAGTTATCTTTCAAACGATTATTACTCGATCGACTATAGTATAGCACAGCATAAATTGATTTAGATATTTGAAAAATACGAAGATATTTGAAAAATACGAAGAAGAAAAAGAAAACAAATGAATAATGTTTAAGGATCGCCAAAAGGGTAGAAAAAAGTCGCAATCTGTATATATAGTTTTTAAGTTAGACACTTCGGCTTCTGACACACAACGGCACAGTAAAGCAAGCATAACAGCCTCCATTTCCACATGCAACCAGCTGATAACTTTATGTTCATTTAGGCTGTCTTCAAAGGCAATCATGCGTGAAAATAACGTGACTTATTTCCCAATAATTGTCTTGTTAACTAAGCGCTGTATCGGCCTCTGAACGTAAATTCATTGATGTTCTTCCTTTAATGAGCAAGGCAATGCTGTCTATTTTATATGTATCACTGACTTTTCAATTCGAGTTATGAAGCATACGCGTAATCCCCGAAATCTTTTACACTACAAATAAAAAGGTATTCGTAGTATCATAGTTACAGGGGTGCAATTATGATGTGGATGCGCTGAATATCGAACATCACTGTTTGAAAACATTCGTGAACTAAGTTGTTTTGATTTTTCTAACATTCATTATATTACTCGTGTACTGGATTGATTATTTGGACATACCATAAAGGATATATACGGCTCTTTAAGCCTCGATAAGATGGGGATTTCTATTTGTCATAAACTTGTGGGTGCCTTTATTAGAATGATATTTATATTTGAATAGCTACGGTATGTCATATTTTTGTCCATAAGTGTCTTCACATTTCCATCTCCGTTCGGGTCCGACTATGAGCCAGAAATGTTGAGAATCACATACAATTAATGAAATTTCAGAAACATTAGCCTATTCATTTCTTTTGATTTCCCGATTTTATCGCCACAGCAAAATCACATGAGAGTTGAGATAAACTGAAATTTTGTTAGACCGCGAAAATTAAACAAGTGAATGTCAGAGCTCATCAAATTGCGAACACTGTACAAAGGAACCATTTTCATACATACAGTACTGCACAAAGAGGAATATTTGCTCAGTAAATTTGCATAGCATGTATCTCTAAATACGGTATTTACGCAGGGAGTAATATTTGATCTTCTGAGGCATATTAAATCTCAAGTTGTGTGGGGTGATATTCACTTTACAAAACGGGAGGGTCGTCTACCCATTCATCACAGTCTTTGCTGATAACCAAGGCTCGGAAGATACGAATAATTGTAATTTGAACCTTCCGTATTTTTTCCTGTATCTTAGATAGTATAGATTCACATAGTACGTATGATCAACGTTCTTTAAACTTTTATTTTCAAATTAGGAAATTGTCCAAAAAGAGATACAAACATTTGCTACTATTGATACTTTAATTTCACAAAACATCTGCTATGAATTCTCTTGATATATTTAAACATATTTTACGGATATTTGGTGATAGCCATTGTAGATAATTCCTCAATTGCTGTCATAATAGTAACATCTATCAGACTGAAAATCAAAAGTTGTCTACTAGAAATAGCAAGAAAGATAACATATAGAAGACGGGTGTCGTAGCTACAGGTAACTAAAATGAAAACGATTTTAATAGTAAGATTGTCTGTGGAAGATGGACGTACTATGGGCAACTGAAGTAAGTCTTATGTGACGTGAATTTTCATGTCATGATTCTTGTTGCACTGTACCTCTTTAATTATTGCACCGGTCATACCAAAAGAAATTAAATAGGAAATCCAATGAGTATTGATGCTTAGGTATACTATCAAATCACTATTCCGTCTGGAGCGGCCATCACACGGTTATCTACTATCCATCGCACATTTATCTACTGCCTAAAACCCACATTTTACCATCAACCCGCCGTTTGGACTGACCAAGTTATTCATCAACACGCCGCTAAAGCGACCAATACCCAATATTTACTAATACGCTGTGTCCAAGTTATCTGCACTCCCCTCGACACAACTCTGCACGATGGATCAGCTAAGTAAAGCTCAAGTTGCGTGCTTGCACGTTGTCGTCATGTGGTTTGATCAGATACATACAATATGTCTAATTAAATAGCATACGGTGTATGCGTTAAAGCGTAGGGGAGTGTGGCTCTTTTTCCTCTCGTACGATAAACAGAGTAGATCACGGTGTGGGCATGAAAAGGTCGTAAAAGCCCGAATGGGTGCACACGACTATCATCAGAACTCAGGCAGTCAGCCAGTCTTGACATATTCCATCATCTTCTTTCCTCTCCTTCATAAACAAATAACGGCGTAAGACCAGGGTCCAATACAACCATTAGCTCAGAATCTAAAAGAATACGTAAACAATAAAAGGTGTTCCAAAGCACAGGCCATCAGGCCACCGGGTGGCAACGATCGACACATAATAATAATTTATAAATAGGACTCGACAACTGACCCCAAAATTAGTTAAGTGAACAAAGCGGTCAAAACACCAGGCCATCCAGCCCCGTTTAACAAGGTGACAATGGTTGGTACAGAAAATATAAACCAAACATAGTACCCTCTAACCTGAGCCACTAAATAATACAGAAATATAAGGTGGTCAAAACTCCAAGACCATCAGATCATACAGCACGAAACGGTAAATATCAATCCTTCAAACAAAATACACAAAACAATACGTTGGTACCTCTAGGTTTGAAATAAAAAAACACGGCTCTTATAAGCTGGTTAAATCACAAAATCATCAGACCACAGCCACATAAGATGGCATTGATTCAATAAATAAGAAACTAATCCAATGATCAAAGACCAAACGATTACTAGCTTAAAAATGTCCCGAGTAAGGAAAACCATTGCAGAAACCATTGTCTCCTCTAAACTCCATTCTCTACTAATACATAGCATGAAAATACAGGTAACCTTTTTCCTAATTACGTCCAAAACGAACTTTTGATGCAGGTTATTGGATAAGAATAACAAGTAGGTATTGGATAGGAATAAAATAAAATTGTGTTAGTATAAAATATTTACATTATATGTCATCTAGAGATCCATACATTTGTCATTATGGAAATGGTGAACAGTAATACATTATAGGTGCTGGGTAGTATATAAAAGAACTGACATACTATCTAAAATTGTTAGCATTAAATTTCCCGTAGAGGTCTATACATGTTTGTATAATGAGTAATGTTAAGTGCCCTATGTGCCCCAAGTGGCATATCGCATTACTGCCATCTATCTATACACGTAGTGGAGCAATCTATCTCATTATTCAAAGCAGTGGAAAATTCACGTTTCTACCTGTGTTCCAAATTTTAATTTTGTGCCTTAATTGGTACTGCATCTATGCCCACTTCCAGTCACCCTCTGTGTGTGTGTGTGTGTGTGTGTGTGTGTGTGTGTGTGTGTGTGTGTGTGTGCGTGCCCGTGCGTGTGTGTGTTTGTGTGTGTACGAGAGAGAGGGTCAGATCATGTTTTGTATGATAACGTTATCAAACATGGAGATTCCTTACGTTGCTTTGCGGTGATGTTCGTTTTGCAATTTCTCGGCTAGTGTTGTTTGTTTCAAAGCAAATCCATCAGGCACAACAAAGGACAACATAGTAGTTCCTATAGTGTGGACGCAATGACTGAGACAGAGACTGAGAAATGAAATATAATATTAGCACCTCTGTTAGATTTGCCTGGCGCGTGGATGATTAAAATGGATCCTAATCCCCGAACCTTGTCTTAAAACAGCTCAGGGAATACAGCCCCATACCAGCAATGAATATTAAAGCATATCCTTTAAATGAATCTTACGTGCAATCACATAATATTTATCCAGATCGACTTCTTCATCGGAACTGATATTCCTCCCGTCATACACCATGTGTTCCTGTAGGAAGTGAAGTGTATCGTTAGTATCGAGAGTCATATATTTTTGGACGGAAACCGGTGTGATTTGGAAATCCTTTTCTTCGATCTTCAATATTCCTTCCTGTAATAATAATAATAATAATAATAATAATTATAATAATAAGATGCAGAGGAAGAAGAAGAAGAAGAAGCAAAGGAAGAAAAAAGAAGAAAAAGAATCACCATCTCAAACAGGAAGCAAATTCTTAGCCAGTTTTAAAAATATGTGGACAAATAAAACTCCATTACTTTAACCTTAGTCATTTAAATTTCTGTAGGAAAGGAAGCTAAACTATCTTTACTCCAAAACAAATGTTTCGTATTCAGATACTTGCAGATAGCCTTAGTCGAACCTACCAATGTTCTGGTGCAGTGACGTCCCACTCTCTTGACACAGCGAACAGTAAAATAAGATCTATTCTCAGCGTTTTGGTAGTATTTGCTTTCCTGTAAAACATACAGCATTTTTCACTTATTGTTACTCATTGTTAGCCGTTTCAATTGCACATAGGTTTTTACCGAATATCAGGCAAGTCTGAAAAGATCACTATAAGTATTCAAACGAGTAGACTTTTTAAAAAAATATTGTATTTACTATGTATTAGTTGGAATAATAACTGCCATTGATCTAATGCATCCTTGTAAGGTAAAGACTAACTCAAAACTGAGAAGTAAAATAAATATATATTCTCTGTAATATTTTCACAAACTACAAGTGGTTTGCAGATATTTAAAATAGATTTTGCTTTTGTCCGAAAACAAACAATGCCTGAAAACATTCAAATTATCAAAGGTCAGGCAGATAATTGCCACTCACTCGCCATGTTTTCACCAAACATTTGCTCAATATCGCTTTTAAACTATAACCTATGAACTTCTGGCCTTTATGTCATATCTCTTTAATCAATATTTAAGGTAACAAGTCCCACAAGAAACTTCGAGATCTTCCTTGAAGGCGACAACTGCAGTCTTCTGACTGGGAATACTATTTTTTAGTACGATCTGGAGTCGAATGAAGTTGTATGATTTAGAAAACTGTTGAATGGATGCCTGTTGGCACTTGGTTATGATGAATATAGCTAACACAATATTTATGATAGTTATCGCTTCGAAAATATGTCCATGCTTACACATTAATGAAATTTTAAAACGCATTACTCTAAGATCCAAAAGGTTTATTTATATTGCTGACTGTAAGAATCTTGTGGTAAAATGTATTCATGATGTGAAATAATTATGTCCACTAGTTAAACTGTTACGGTATGTTTCTAAAATGCGAAATATATGCGACAGAGGAAATATGAATAATAATTTGGGAAATATTATTTTCATATTACAAACATGATTATATATTAAAATATGGTATAAATCAAAATCCAGTAATTTACTATGGGATGAACATTAGGAAAACGCTTATTACAATCAAGATCTTGTATTGTTCATTGACATTTTACATCTGGACTGAAACATTCAGCTTACATTTTTCTCTGTCAATGTTGAATTCACAGCATCCACTGAACCGTCCGTCAGAGACTGGACAACGTACATGTCGCTGTCGGCACGTATGTGCGGATTTTTCTTCAGGTACAGGTATATCCATTTCTCTCCTTTATAGAATTGAAACTGTAACTCCTCTGGAAGAACAACATCTAGTTGACGCTTGTTCTTGTCATTGTTCTTATTTCTCAGCCACACGTACTCAGAAGTACCTAGAACCAGTATATAAATAGAAAAATACTTAAGTAAGTAAATGCAATAAATCAATAAATAGTAGTTTATCTATCAATCATTGAATGCATAGTACGTATATCTCACTGAGTCCTAAATTTATCTTATATTGGAGAAAGCCGCAAAGGGTGCTATCATTATCAATCACTCTGACAATTTCAGTCAAAAAATCAAAGCACCTTCAACCTCAGAACGCTAAAACTGTTCCCAACAAATATAATTTATTGTAAAAAATTACAAACGTTATGAAGCACCATGCAAAAAGTATTGCTTTGAGTTAATAAATCAAAAAATCTATTATCGAAGTAAAGTATCAAACAAGCAGTTGATCGAATAATGTATGAAATGACTTTACAAATAAGCGCAAATTAAAGATTTTCCGCGTGTGACAGTACCTAGATCTCACACGCTGTTGACCTAAAATACACAGGCGTGTTCTTATGCACTACGAACACAAGAAAAGATGGCACAAAATAGACGCCGAAGACTACTCTTCACTAGCAAACATGATTTATTCATGGCATCAAAACAGTCGGACAAAGAGATGAATAAGGTAGATTTTGTGTTGTGATTACAATTCAATATATTTCATTCAATACACGTATAAAGAAAATGATATAGTGCCCGAAAGAAAAATCAGACCAGCATTACAAACTAATTAAAATTTATATTTGGGAAAGTTTTTTATCATGAAAATTTATTGTGTCATTGCCTAATTTTGGTACTAAGAGGTAATACCACTTCTATGTCTCTCTTATTCAAAATCGATTTCATAATTAAAATAGAACACGCTGATATATATATATATATATATATATATATATATATATATATATATATATATATATATATATATATATATATATATATATATATATATATATGCTTCTTGTAGAAAAAGGCCCGTTGTATGTTATGCTATCATCAGACAATTGTAAGAAAGATAACATTCAAAAACATTGGATGTCCGTTGAGATGAATATGGCTGGAGATGAAGATGGCATTAATAGAAAATATTGATAAATCAGTAGCTTTGCACAAATTTAAATCTATCGGTGAGAGTACTGTTGGGGAATCTTCAGGTTAACATCATCCGTCATTCGTTTGAGAATACCTCATTAAATAAAATTAAATATCTTCCATTTCACCAAATAAAGGAAAAATAAAGGAAAATTCTGCATAGTAGAGAAAAGGGGATACTTTACCTGCGTCCCATACAGCTACAGTACAAAACATGAAGATGAAATGATAACCTTTCATTTTAGTACGTTATACAGCTTTGTTGCCTTCTACCTAGAAAGTGAATAATTTACTTCCTTCAAAACTATTACTTTATATAGATACCAGAATCAAAGGAAAAGTACTTTATACCAAGCCTATTGTGTCTGCTAATCTGCCTAAAACGGATCTTCTTTAATCCGTAACGAACACCGTTGTTTGGATAGAACGCAGATAAATACAGATGAAAATTAAGTAGGATAAGACGATGCCCTATCGTATGCATGTCATAAAAGACTATGTATATAAGGTCTTAATCATGATTATTTTCATGAAACGAGAATGTATTATCACTTAAACTTTCTTAATCTTCTCAATTAGATTATACGATTATCTAACACTTGCTGTCTGCCTGTCATACCAAATTATGTAAATACGGTCCTAATCATGATTATGGCAATCTAATGTCGCTTAATCTTTATTAATCCTCTTTGCTAGATTATATGATTATCTAAAGTTTTAAGTAATATTAAACATACTGTACAGAGCTGTTAATGTGAATTCAATAACTCTAGTTTGTATCTCTAAGCCTTTTATAAAGAAATTTATAACACCTTACAATTTAGCTTGTGAATTATTCAGCATAATGCACCTATACCAAGATATAATAACACGTTTAAATGAAACATGATGAAATTGCTGTCGTGCTTAGGCTTTGAGAATGTGAAGTGGCAAATTTCTGGTGATCTAACAAGAATACATTAGTTGAGACCAGAGAACCATTAATTAGATTTATGGAGACAAGCGCGTATCATATCGCCATACTACCGTGTACGGTAATGTCCTTTAGAGGGAGAATTTTGTTCCTAATTAAGCATTTGTTTATACAGCAGCCAGGCGGACTATTAGGGACAATAAAACTTCATTTTTCATGGTAAACTGTCACAATTGAGAAATCGCAGAAACTCCGTTACTCAAACTACCAGGTCAAACTGACCCTGACTTTGGCGCCTCTGGAAAAAGGCGGCAGAGATATTTGATTCTGATTGGTTACGTTAAATAAGGGGCGTGTTTCCCACACAAAAATTTTCTAGGTTTTAAAAATTGCCACATCGGAAATTTTAATCAGTCTAAGCTTTTCTAATTGAGAAACCAGAGTAGTCTCGGGGGATTTGCAAGAAATTCCTCGTAAAAGAACGGTTGTCCAAAGGGGACTATTGTCGAAAGGAACCGGCGAAATCATTTGCCGATTACAGGGAGGAACGTTGAAAGCAAAGGTAGTGTGACAATTCCATGCAATTTGTTGACGCCATATATAATGCTTTGCTGAAGTTATTTACTTGTAGTTGCATGAATCTTTTTTCTACATTCGTGTAATAATTTGCTTTATGAAGTATAACTGTGTTGAGTTTATGCATAGGAAGTCGTACATTAATCTTCTTTAGATAAGTTTGACGAATTGTTTGAATTTGTCGTCTACTTTACATAAGAATTATGTTCTAAGAATTTAATACATTACATTAGTTATTATGATTACGAGAATCCGTGTGAATTCGCCGAATTTAGAAGATTTCATGTATGATTAAGAATAAGTGTGTATTGACTGAAATGATTTAGTAATTGATTGATGTGATGTATCCTATTCATTCGCTGTGTAAATTGAGGCTGGCTCAAAACCCCAGGCCTCGCGTATGCGTTAATGTGTAAGGTCAAGGCGTAACGAATTATCCATTTGGTTAACTAGGGTCATTATAGAACATGTGAAGTCGATTGATAGCCTTAGCATCTGTTTAGCACTGATAATAAAATCTGATAACGAGGGAGAATAATGAAGAATTAACTGTTTCATAAATAACGGGAAATTTAGGTTGTCTCTATTTATGTTTATTTAAAAGGGAGAAAATAGCTCCTGAAACGTATAATCCTGAGACGTATTATCCTGAGACGTATAATGCTGAGACGTATTATCCTGAGACGTATAATCCTGAGACGTATTATCCTGAGACGCATTATTATGGGACGTATGATGTGATGTTATTCTGTGACGTATACTGAGAAGTATTGAGAGGAGTGCAGTGAGACGTATAATCCTGTGACGCAATCCTGCGACGTATTAATTTCTGAAAGGTATTAAGAGAGTATCCTGAGACGGATGGTGGAAAGTATCATCCTGAGATCCAAGCGTCTGAACAGCTACAGTAGCAGTAGAACAACTGAGGACGAACAGGTTATGCAGTCGTACAAGACGTTGACTTCGCTTGTTCACTCGATCCTATGATGAACTAAATCTATCAGTAAACAGATCGGCTTTTTTATTTAAATCTAATTGCGTTTTCTTTGTATTTCGGTGAAAGTTAAATTTCTAAAAGCAGAGTATATTCCTCATGTAATGAATTTTCACAGTGTTTTTATGTAATTGATTAAACTGTTTGTTTACATGTACGGGGGCTCGTGTTGGTTTGTTCTATATACCTGCTCAGATCTCTATCTATTTCACTATAAGTTTCACCACTTATATTTATATTTACTCGAACCGGGCAATAACATCGAGGGCGGTCAACCCCTAGATAAAGAAAACCAAAAATTTGGCGGGACACCCACCAGGGACAATTATCCCCCCATTACAGAAAATATGACTAGAAATTCTTGGATTAACTTGCAAATTGTGTGAATCTTCTTTACATTAGTTTAATTTTCAGAACGACTTCCGGTACAAAACGGGAATAATATTACTTCGAATGATCCTACTCATTTGGAACATTCATTCTTTGTCTGTCACAAATATGATACACATTTCTTATTTTATAACAACAACCATGACCACATTTACTCTGATTAGAAACGTATATGACAATCAAAAGAATTTATCATGTGTTTGCGGCCAAGGCTACTTCTGTTGGACGCATCAATGCGTACACCTTTATCATCGTCATTATTGTTATTATTATTAGTAGTAGTATTATTATTATTCGCCTCACTCTATATTTCTCATAATTTGCGATTGGCGTGACCTCTGCAATTAATCCAGGTACCAGTAAGCCAAGCTGTGTTTTATAGACTGCGTTCTCAAATACTTCAAACTTTGTGTATACGGCAACGGAAAAATGCGTGCAGGTCTATTAAAGTTACCACAGTTTTAAAATGTATAGAAAGAAAAAAAGAAAATTTAAAAGCTGTATAATAGTTTATTTAACTTTTCTATGTGAATGCCATTAAATCAATTTCACAAAACCAAATCAATTAAAATTTCAATATAAAACACAGCATTCAATATTAAGTGAAGTCGTAAACAAATACAGATGATATGCTTCAAGATTTATGGAAAAATGTCATTTCTCGTCCACTTAACTGTACCTATAGTATGTGCTTATACGTTTACAAGACTGTTCTTTTTGTTTTAAATTTTCTTTTCTTAAATATATTCAAACATGCAATTTCGGCTTGTTCATTAAAACAGAATGATACCGTCTCTGTGGCTAATACGAAATTTACAAATGTTTTCACACAGCTCCAAGCCATAATATGCTGACATCGAACATGTCTTCTACTATAGATTTTGTGAACATAAACCTAAAGTGTTTCTAATATAGGTGCAATGTTTGGAGTGAATTCTAAATAGGTTTATATAATGTTATTTTACAGTCGCAAAATTTTACAAAAAGAAACATAATTAAAACCATGAGAATGCAAATGATATAACGTCAAGTAAAGGAGTCCATCTCCTGTAAATAATGTTTCAAATACCGAGTATTCTTTAATGTAACAATAAAATATTAGAGTTTTTTGATCATTGCATGCCTATCACACATCATTTATTGTTTATCGCCGCAACCGCACGTAACATTTTCTTTTCATATGCAATTACGTCTGGTGAAAGTACATCTTTGTGAAGAATACAGTAAAGACCCTCATTTTCATTTTATCATGGAAATTTTATTCCTCGCAATGGAAAGCAGTGCAAACATTCTCTTGCATTTACCACATTCGTCCCAATCGTTCCGGCCTTATTTCAAGAAGCTTTTAGAAGTCTAGACCTTCATTGTCATCAACTCATCATCAGGAAACATATTAAATATAATCGCCCGCATTCGGTCTTACTAGAATTCAAGTTGCAACATCGTGTTCACATTTAACGGCTTTCTTTCCTGTTCCTGGAGCTATATCCAAGATGAAGTTCTAGTTAAACACCATGCAAATAAAATTATCCTCCAAGAATATGTATAGAGTTTCCGGAAAACCAACATTCCCTTCTAATACAACCATTTTCAGCATTACAGTAGATTTTCCATGTTAGGTATTGTTTTCACCTTAGGATCTTTGACTGTGCATGCTCTAAGCTGTTAATTTATCACTTCAGATGTGAATATAAATTCGTTTTTTTTTTTGAACCTATAAACTGTTAATTTACCTCAACCACTTCAGATGTGAGTTTGGATTCAACGTGCAGTTATATAGCAAAAGAAATGCCCTCATTATTGAAACTTACTTAACCTACAGTCCAAGGTCAGCTTCTTATAAACATTACCTGCTCAACTTTATAGTCTTAGGCTAACTTGGGAATAATCGTTATCATTACATTTTGCAAAATCTCCTTGACAATGACGATCGAAGTTTTATATTGATCCTTGTATACATCTGTACATTATTTCGATAGACTTATACGGATTATGTAAATTTATTTTGTATTGTTTTTCAGTTTTAATTAATTTTTTTAGTGCCATGGGTATTTGTATTTTGGATTTGACATTGTCCAAAATCAATTTCATTTTCTACCTATCCTGATTCATTGATTTTGGTTTTGCAATCTTGTTTATCTCAATGAGTCCAGAATATTGGAAAAATTACATGTGCAATACATGATCAACTGTTGTGTATCAAATTTATGTTAAAATTTTGGAAATAAACCTTCTGATACAATCTAAGATTTTATCTTGTAAACATTTGTAACCTTCCAGAATGAAATATTTCATTAGGTAATATTTGTAAATAATGGTATTTGTGACCTGAGGTCAAGTAGGGAAAACAGATGTATTATTGTTTTGTCCATTCATTTTCGCAGGAATTTATTTATTCAAAATATTTAAATCAAGTAATTCTTCTCTGGAAATACAAAGTGTTCAGCATAATATTCTTGGAAATAGAGACTTGAACTAATAGCGAAATTCAATTCATGGTATATTTTTTATTGTATTGTTAATATTAACTCCGGGTATTGATGTGTCATAAACAAAACTATCCCATCTTGTCGTCATCCCATTTCCTAACAAAACATTGCATTATATTTAATTATTGATTGCAAGTGAGATTCTCTTTAAAAGCAAACAATATGCAAGTAGTGTACCCGTCATATAATTTACATCTTCCATCTAGCTGCCACTCAAGAAGCTGCAAAAGTAACACCACTTAGAGTCATACACTTAGTATCAGGAGAATTCGCTCCGTTGAGAATACTTTCGATAAAAGGTGTAGAGAACTATACCAACATCTCACAAAGCCTTGCTACAACAGCCATATAATAGTGGAAGCGGTACGTGAAGCCAAAGAAATAAACCCTTCTGACCTCCTAAAACACAGGGGGAAGAAAAACGTGGAACGAACGCCCTTCTTCCCCACATTCCAAACAGAGAACGCACAAGCACGTGGCATCATTCACAAACATTGTTCAATCATCAAAGCGTGTAAACAGTTTATATTGTTCTTTTCACATCAGATATTAGCAGCATTTCTCTAGCCTCAAGGGATGAGAGCATGTATGTGAGGGTAAAGTAAAAGCCATCCTCAAATCAAAGAATATATAGGAAATCAAAGCATTGTGGAAATTATGCAAGTCTTACTAACACATGAAAGAAGCAAACACATTCTCCAGCACAGTCATACGTGAAAAGCTTAATATTCAAAAACCATAATATCATGTGCAACACAAAAATTGTGATCTACCTAATCACATGCAAGGTATGTAGCTCAAAATATATTGGAGTAACGTAGACTGGCAAACCATTGAAGTAGAGAGGAGGCCAATAGTGGAACATTTATCTTCTCAAGGCCATCCATTCAATCGGATAATCTTTAGTCGGATCGCGCATAATATCAAACTGTAGCACGGAAATTAGGAAATCCAAGATAATCTAATGGATGGCGTACACTTAAACGCCTCGGCTTAATTCAAGAATAATCCAAACGGGCAATTCTCAATGTATATGTTGTTGTTGTTGTTGTTGTTGTAGGGCTTAACGCCATTTTTCAGCACAAGATAGGCTATACATGGTGGCCAGTATTAATGGTGGAGGAAGAACCCGGAAAACCCCCGGAAAGAACCACCGACCCACGAGAAGCTACTGGCAAGCTTTCTCACATAACCACATTAGCCGAATCCGAGACTCGAACCTACGCAGACAGAGGTGAGATGGCAGTGATCCGTAACGGTGAGCGCTTTAGACCACTCGGCCACTCGGGGCCCCCAATGTATATGTAACAAGAAACTATAGCATACCATAATCACATTTGTCTGACATTTATTCGGTTCTCAATTACATGTTATGAAATATCATTTTTCTATATAAAAAATGTCAAAAACCACATTCATAAATTTATTAAAAAGCGTTTATTCAGCTACTAAATATAAGAAACTCAATGAAGGAATTTTTCTCTGGAATCAATTCATGCAACTTTTCACATACAACCATCTAATCAAAATACAAGATCCAGGATGGAAATAATACATCTGGATTATAAAATACTATAGATCACGTAAATTATTCATAGCCACCCTGTGAACACATGTTCTAGACTCTCTTGCCTTGCTAGCACTAAATGGTAGCAACACTCAACTTCTTTCAACCTTTATCTTGTAAGTAATTCTACGTATTTACAGCAAACACCAATGTAGACGTTGTATAATACATGCGTTATTGCTATGGTATTTGTTATGTTTTCTTTGGTGTAATTGGTCTTTAAAAGCTTTGTGATAATCCAAAGAAATCGATAGATTCCAACAGCATTTGTGCTGGTTTTGCGCTAGTTTTGCACTGTTGTACGTCATTTTTTCTGCAATATATGCACAAAGTGTCATTTTGAAAAATCTTCCATTACATTTTACTTTATTCACTAGTCTAATTATTTTTGTAATAGCATTTTTGCCAAAGCTAACGAAAGCAAGACAAATTTGTAAGGAAGAATGACATAATATGAAACAAGAATATCGCGAAACAGTAAATCTTCTGGCAAATATCTAGATGCTTTCAAATTGAAGATTTAAATTTAATTCTTGGATTTTTTTTTGTATACAATAATTGAGCCAAGTCATGATTCATAGCTACAAGAAAACAATATTATATACATAGATGACTAAATTCTTACAACTTTTTTTAAATGTAATCACATGCTAAATCAAATTAATACATGAAAATAAACTTAAGGCGGTATTACCCAGTTGCCATCCTGCTCCCTTCTTCGCACACATTGATTTCAAACTTGACTGCGATAAATTATGCTAACCCAGCCAAATCTCCGTAAATCCTCTGCGCTCATAACATGTCCCGAAGAACGTGTAAATTATCTTGATGTAAAGTTTAAAATATATAACGCCACCACCATATATCAGATACTAGATGTGATGCTAAAAGTAGTATTATTAATACAGATAATTACATAATGGAAATTGTTCCTCAGATAGGCATGGTTACACCTACCTCGTACAGTAAGAGTTCATGAACCGGAATTTAAAATCCATGGATCATACAGAAACATATAGATTATGACATTAAGGCAGACAACAATTCCAACAAAGGTATAACACTATAATAATGCACGTCTATAGATAAATGAAGCTTAAGCACTTAGAGACTTTATAATATTTTCTACTTAAGTTGATGATAAATCTATCAAAATCCTCTTATCAAGAAAATGGTTTTAAACAATTTATATTTTGGCTTGGAAAAAATATTGTTCGTCAGGCCAATATCAGACAAATGAAAATAAAATGATAAAACGTTTAAGCAGTGTTGAAAGCAAATTTCTCTTTCTTGCTTGCCAAAGTTTTGTATGTGACTCGAACAATATCCTACAAAATAGATTTGAACCAAAATAAAGACAATCACATATTCCATGTCACTAATTTGCAATGTTATAATTTACACATATTTAAGGTGATTAATATTTCTTAAAGAACCAAACTTTACAGGTATTTTACAAATGAGACAAATAGAGTTTATATATTTTACTTGTGTAATATCCTGGACGCATCTGATTTGAGAGCAATGCATCGTATTTCTACAATTACTGCAAATGACTTACTCTTATGCCGCCCAATATAAAGGGTTCATTTGGGTATATTTCTCTAGTCCTTTAAAATTTCAACAGTAAACGCTGAAATATTTGAATTTTCAAATAAATACGTCTAAGAGATTTCAGTGTCGATTAATTAAAATTTCCACTCCACTAAAGAGTTTGTGAATTTTCTTTCCGATTAAGCTTTTCACACATACGAACAAGCATAGTAATTATATAAAATACCGAAACCCCTAAAGTCTAAACCTTGCACTCTAGAGATGGTTTCAATTCCGAAGGCTTCCAACTATCGTTTTAAATACCAGAAAATAGTGATGCCGACGAGTCACAATGAGACTCTACATAAAGGAATTCTCTCTCTGCATTTGGCCAATTTGTTTTCTACACGAATCGATTAGCTTTTGCACGCATGTGCATATTTCTCCATGAATATGGATATATTGTTTGTTCCTCATCATTAGAATCAAAAGCTATGTGCGACACTTTCCGTTGCAAACTGGTCACACAAAAAACAGTTTGGAGCCTGAACTACATAAGCCACATTGTATTTCGTTGATGGACAACACAAACGCTGCGAAATTAATCACGCAAGAATAACATTTTATTTTACATGGACATTTTTAGATCTAATTTGATGTCGGACGTACACATGCTATCAGTGTTCATGGTAGCAGTCTTAAATTAATGAACACAGAGAATACGCTCAGTGGAATAGAAAAACAAAGGTAGCAGCTCCCCTTCCATCCATACCCTTTCAGTCCACCCAAACAATAAAAGATTAAAAATGTGTATATTTATTTCGTTCCAGATTTCTACGTTGACATTCTAAACATTCGACTAAAACTAATGAAATGTTTTGGCATATGTAAATGAAATTAAAATTATGAAGCAAGGCAAAGATGTATGTATATGAAAACGATAACATTATAACCTTTGGAAAGACAAACTTTGGAAATAAATTTTTTTCACTTTTTTTCAACAGCACTATCGCATTTTTTCTCGTGGAGTTTTTTATATTTTTGTAGATTTTATATTTATTCAACACAGGAATAAGTTTACTTATATCTACCTTAACTTCGTGTATTATTCTTTTTTAATCTTAATTTAGTTTCTGTTGTAGGTATGTACGGATGGATGGATAAATGATAATCGCTCATTAATTTCCACAGTTACAAGATGTGCGTCTTCACAGTTTGGGACTGATAATGAACTAACGTATACACTTCATTATGGCTTGTACGTTATTTCGAGAATTCCCATTCATAAGCACCGAGAATATATCTCAACACCACCTCTATCATGTTTCATTTCTTGAATCGTATTTCATAATACAAAGACTAAGTAGTAAGTAGGTATAATCTTGTTCGAAAAGGACAACATGTGCAAACCATTGTTATAGAATTTAGATAAACATCCCCAAACAATATATTTTAATATTATGTGAACTTGGAGAGAAACGTATATGTAAAAGAAGAGATTTAAAAGATTTAAGAGGTTATAGATTTTCTTATCAAGGAGACGAATCATAAGAAGGGCTGTATAAACCCACCGTGTCATTTCATGTATCCATCAATCGTATTAGTGTATCTTCATCAATAGTAAATTACATATGTCGACATTACCTTAATGGAGCGGATAAACAGATGCAATGGGTTCGTTGGAGCAGATACATTTTTTAAGATGTTTCCTCTGATTCTGTTAAGCAGATTTTTGTTGATTCTGATATCGTTAAAACTTAATTTTTTCATGGAAGAGAATTATTCGCTTTCCAGTTAAAAATCAAAGCAGCTGCGACAAAGTAACGAAATGAAGAAGTATCGTTTCATCTTGCTGCTATGTGTTGCCACCATAATGGTTAAATTTTCCCTTCTCATCTACCATATCAAATTATACAATCGTGTAGGCAAGGTTCAATTTACTTAAGAACATCAAGTACGATATTGGAAAATAATATGATACTGAACTATCCATTATAAAACAGTACCATAAAATACACTGACATACACCTCGAAATATTCTCTCTCTCTCTCTCTCACACACACACACACACTCTCAAACACACCCATACACACACCACACCACACACACACATACAAACAAACACACACGACCTATTTAAAAAACTGATGAGTGTAGTACAATGTCATGCACCAATGGGTACATGTAGGATACATCGTCAATAGAGTTAATTCATTCCAAATGCTCACTGTTAGGTATTACACCTTTAAGCGGGCTTAGTTGAACAAAACCAGGTATTGTTTGTCTGATCCACACCAATAACCTTAAAAAAGGCTCTGTTTTGTGTCCTTAGGCAATAGACTTTACTTTTTGCCCAAGGAAAATGAAGCGATGACATTAGCTAATACGCTTTAAAACGGGCTTAGCGTAAACATAACATAACATTTTTTATGCACACCCTAATTTTCAAAAGTATGCAGGAAGATACTGAGATTAGGTTGGTAACCTTGCAAAAATCAAACGGAGAAAATTCGCAGCAAGTCTCTTATGTTTGGAAGCACACAGTCCTCCATATATTCGTTGCTTCACAACTGCTGAGATATTTGAATAATGTGTAAGAATGGAAGTCAGCAATTGAGTTCATTGTGATTATTACTGCATAATATGGTCGAATATAGTGTCTCTGCTACATTTGTGGATTCTTTTTTTATAGTGTAGTTTTAAAACTTGATCAGATTTATTCAGACTTAGATTATTTGTCATCTGATAAGTCTAAACTTTCTGAGTGGGATTCAAAAGTTTAAAATACAAAATTAAATTGTTAGTAGATACTTGAACAGGAAGGTCGGACGCGAATTGGTCAACCATTAACCTACACTCCTGGTCTTGGAAAATAAAATACAAACTTAAATTATTAGTCGATTATTGCACAAGCAGGACTTACATGAATTGGTCAACCATTACCGTACACTTGTGAAAGAAATTACCACTTACGTGTCTTAAGTTTTACTCTGTTAATAGGCTTAACAACTAATTGTTTTGTTGGTGAAAGATGTGTTTAAGAAAAGACGATTTTCTTGAGACAAATCTTATGCGTAAAACTAAGCGAATAAGCATGTATGATCATATCTACTTGGGGTTTCCACCCACTCAAAGACTTCTTTAATGTCTAGTTAAATTAAAATCGTGCTTCTATGCAATCCATTATGGCCGTCAAATCCGCCATCTTAAAATCTTGCTTTTGTTTCTCCTCCCGAAGGGATGATCATATTAACACGTTGTGTTCATGGACAAAACTACTTCTAATGTCTAGTGTGGTACTATCTGATGTCTATTATTGTTGCCTTCTGAACCATCTCAAAACTCTTGTCATTGATATTCTTTCTAAGCAGAAATTTATATTGACTGATGATTTTCTCCAGAAAACGTTTTACGATGTCTAGATGTTAGTAAACAAATATGGTGACAATCTTCCATTCAATACCGCCGCCACAGTGGCTAATCTAAAATCTTGGAGATGATTTCATTCTTCAGCATTTTACAGAAGAAGTGATCTTATCTTGAACTTCTGGGTATTCTTTTCGATCAGTAAAAAGTCAATTCCTACAAGAAACCGTTGGTCTTCTTCCATCCCGTGGGCAACGATTTGACTCTGTGATATTCCATTATTCTATGAATTCCAATTGAAGTCTTCTTTAAGTCTCTCAAACTTGTATTGCGAAAGCCCAATATTATTCCTTAGAATAGCATTATATAAAGAGTGGAACAGGCTATAGTACGATATCGCTGGTTTTGTGATGTTGTATATACACCCTTTGTAGAGGACTGAACTTTAAGTCTGGAAAAGATTTTAGTCTCTTCTTATTTTAGAAGTTATTGCTGCACGACTCAGTGCATAATTATAACTTCTGGTCTAGTACCACGAATGTAGTCTCTACCATTTTGTTAAGAATACCTGTTCTCTTTTCAAGGTAGTGATATGTGGTTTAGATTTAGGATTGTTGGTAATGATTTAAAGAAGCCTTTGTTTTCTGTATTTTGTGATTATCTTTATGTGTATTTTACCTACACTAATCAGTGAATACACAGAAACTGATTATGCCACTAAAGTAAAATATTTGACCCATGGCATATTGCTCTGTTGTCACATTTAGCCTCTCCAAACAAAGCCGGATAATCCGAGGTAAGACATTCACTCTACGCGTGTCTAGGAAACTACTTATAATTAACCTAAGATTTATTTTAAATTACATTGATGATGATGATGATGATGATGATGATGATGATGATGATAATGATGATGATGATGATGATTATGATGATGATAGGAAACTATGAGTTAAAGTGATGGTTGTAGCCAGAACTAGTAGTGAAGAAGCAACAGCTTCAGGGGTTAAACAGTTGTCCTAGTATCAATAGGTATAGTGATGGTGAAAGCTGCAGTACGGAATGTCTGGTGTTTAATGGTTTACTAACATATGAAGGTTATGTCTTAAATCCGTGCAGTTCGAGTTCCTTGTCCAAGCACACGCCAAGGGGGCAGGGTCCAGTTTTTATGTACAAATTTAATGTCGCAATCAGCGAACTAGTATAAAAAATCATAAAAAATCAAATACACAAGTGAGGTCAAAAAGGTCCATATTTTCAGATACCTATATTAAAACAAAGCATAAGAATAGTATTCACTTGACCAGAGAAGTCAATGGCAGTTCACAGCAGAAGAGGATTATGCACCCCAACCCCTATTTTATACCTGCATTTTTCACATCCAAATGCCATTTTTGACAGCATGTGGTGCTCACAGTGCAAACGCAAGCCCTTTCCCTGGATGAAAATTTTGAAAAACATTGTCTACTAAATAGTTTGATGCAATTCAGAATAGTTGTCATCCAAGCCGTTTTTGAGATACTCTAGTTGCCTTGAACCCACGTGTCTACTGCTATGGGAGGCTAGCTCTTCTTCCTAGCCAACTATTGGTATTTCACTATCAACATACTGCAGAGCAACTATGGAAGGTGTACATGCCTGACATCAATTTCAAGAACAACACAACCCCAAAACACCTAGTTCACAAATATATCCATATCTATAAATACTAAACAATAATAGCTGAAAAAGTCACACCATAGCCTTAAGTTAAGAAATTTGCCAGGGGCCAATTTACGAAACTGGACCCTGCCACCCAAGGCGGCATGCTCGACCTGACCCACTGACGATGGCGGATGCTGTAATAGTCACAGTAGGAACAGTAGTAGTATTAGTAGTGTGAAGACGGGGCAGGAAGAGGAAAGGTGGAGAAGGCTAAAGCTTATCAGTAACTGGAGATTTAGGAGCAAGAACAGCTTGAGGAGCACGAACAGAAGTCCTTTTCGCAATTAAAGTTGTATTAGTATATAAGAGGAATTGATGCAAACAGTAGCAATTATGATAATGAAAGCAGCAATAGATTTTGTATTTTTTCTTAAATGTACAGAGAATGCATCTTAAAGGAAAAAAAGATAGACTGGAAAAAGGAAAGTAAAAATTACAGATAAGGCATTGGTTGAACCTATTTTATCATTAAAATGGGATAACATAATAAATAATTTGTACAAGTAGGTTCATTACCACTGCAAATAACAATTCAGCCAACAATAATGCTTGCTTCAGAGTAGACGATATCTGAAATATAGAATATGAGAACAAGTATGTTACATGAAAAATGAATAGTTTACTTTATTCGGAGGTGGACAGGAGAATACTATATATTGTATTAAAAGCGAAAGGGGGATCTAGTTCAGACTAGTATTCGAATCAATAAATTCTACATTCAACCCGACATACCAATAAGCTATAGGCTCCAGGACTTACTGAGCTGGACAGAAGAATCATGTACATTGTATCGAGAGAGAGAGAGAGGGGTGGAGGGAGAGAAAGAAAGAAAGGGAGAGTATTTCGCGGTGTATGTAAGTGTATTTTATGAGACTGGAGAATATAGTACAGACCAGTATTCGATTCAATAACGTCTGCTTTTAATCTATAGGTAGCCAAGACCTACTGTGTAAACACATTTAGATTATAATCTAGTCATTTGTTTTTAAAATCTAGTTCCAGGATTTTCAAGAAGAACCTTAGATTCCATAGATAGCTGCAAATCAAAATATGAAATTACGCATCACCCATTATTACCATAGAAGCTGTAAGGGCTTTTTCTATGCATTTTAAATTTTTTAGAACAGCTTTTAAACTATGGACAACAATGCATCAGTAATTTAAAAAAAAAATAAATGACTGATGGAAATATTAAACGACAATTAGATTTATATTATGATTGGTATACTGCAATTTTTTTACTATATTTTTGTTATTATTTGAAAGAAATTGAAATTTATGGATCACAATTGATAATTATTACAGCCAAACTCGGTATACTGCGTTACTTGATTATGTGTTTAGATCAATATTGACAGCCATGCAATGGTGGAGGAGGAAATACGAAAATCTAAACACACGAAGGCACCACAAAACGTACAATAACATATATAAATAAAAGTGAAAAATACCAGGATCAGCAGTTAAAGTGAAATGTCCACCGTAAACTGCGTTGTCACCCTTAATCTCCAAGTTAAAGCACCGAGCGCTTGGTGACGTGTAGCTGTTTAATTCCGAGTTGGTACATAGCGTAGCAGACGCGGTGTCTGAATCATCCACAAATACTTTTACGGTCAAATTGCTACATTCTGCAGCACTGATACCGTCCGCTAGTATTGTGAAGATCGTCTGTTTATTAAAGATGAATAAATAAATATATAAAAAGAATTAGAGTAGTGAATAATTTGATAAATGATTGCATAGTAAACTAGTACTGTCTGAAGTTACTTTTGTGAAGCGACCTTAACTTTTAACATCTTGCTGAATGTAATCCTTGCGACTTTCATTCCGTTCTCGGAAAGTTATATGCGAAGTCCAATATTCGAACAGTAGATGTTTATATTAGAGGAATAGGATCAATAGCGGATGACAAATGCACACTCACACACATACACACGAACACATACGGGACATAGGGATACAATCTTTAAAGGAAAGCTTTGTCATAAATATTGAAAATGGAATCTTTAAAAATGTTGTAAACAAAACCACAAATGCATTCTCAAAAATATTTCATTAAGTCAAAACTCGCGGTTATATTATCAAGTAGGAGAAGCGTCGGCATGTTTTTTTGCTGATATTACGGAGCACTAATCACTGTCATAAATCATCATCGTCATCATCATCATCAGCGGCAGCAGCAGCATCTTATAATTGTTCTTCTTCTTCTTTTTCTTCTTCTTCACTCCCCTGATGATCGTATTTTCGCTGGTTTCTTGTCGGGCCGTTTGTCTTGGCCTTAGATCTTAAGACTTTACATAATATTCTTTCTGACCTGATGAATTCGGCTTCTTGAAGTAGGTCTGGCTTCAAGGGAATTTTCAATTTTCTCGGCTGTACCTGGATTGGTCAGGTATTAATTCAAGTGCTTCCGCTACAATTTGGTTGATCTATGTCTTTTGTCCAGACTCAAGTTCCTTGCACGGATTACGATTCTTCGTTACTTAGTACTTTCCCTTGTTTCTCGCGTTTGGCACCAAATACAGCTCTATTAATATTTACGATTCCTTCCTTCTCTGACATACCGTGCTATATCCTTCTCTGATATCATGTGTTTCTTACTTCTGTGACATCCATGCTGTTTCCTTCTGTGACGCCTTGTGATATAGTTTTCTCTGACGTGCTATCTTTTTGGTCCTTCGATCGGGATACCTGAACCCCAAAGAATACTCCCCATCCTGTTTGCAATCACTTTTTTTGAATTTTCATCCTAAAACCTAGTCTGCAAAAGTTATTCCATATTTCCAAAACAGTTAAGACCGTCTTTCTCTCATTAAGTGCTTAACCTTCTCATCTTTATAGTTGCACATTGTCATTTTGTACACTAGCTTGCACCTTTCTGACCGTGATTGTCTGGTACACCATGAACAGTTCTTCTTTCTCGCCACTTAACACTGAAACGATCTTAATGTGTCCTTTTCTCCTTGAAACTGACAAAGCATTTCCATTTGGCACTATATTCATGAACCTTCTATGTTTTTACTCATTACCTTTGTTCTTATTAATCTTCATATCCTTTTCATACTTAAGAGTAGGTGTCGGTGCATATCAATGTAACTTTTATTGTATTCGTGTTTATGTAGGCATTAACTCTGTCTGTTATTCAGTGCCAACAATTCTCTCTGTTTGGAACATAACGTCTAATTCAAGATCATTTCACGTTTTGACAGCTCCTTCCATTTTGATTATGACATCACCCAGTATAATGTTACGAATTATGTTTCGCTCTCTAAGATTCCAGGATACTTGCAATCAATCTCCGGATGTTTCTGGTTTCATACAAACTAATCCCATACAAGGATTGTTATATAGGCCTTCTTATACAGAATTGATGCCTTATATAATGTTCATTTTCCGTTTTCTGCATTTTTTCAGTTATTATTAATATCATTATTATTATTATTATTATTATTACTATTACCTCATCCTGCTGACCACAGAATCTTGCTTTAATCGTTGAGCCGGCAGATAAATTGCTAATCTGTATTGTACTTTCATTGACTTGTATACCTGCAACGGGATTAACTTTTATCTGATCAAATACCGGTACTTAGGAATATTTTCTCTCAATCTACTAGTGTCATTTTTGTTAGTTTGATTCTGGTTAACGTACAGCACATGCATAAATCGATTCAGATATTTGAAAAATAAGAAGAATAAAAAGAAAACAAATGAATAATTTTAAGGATCGCCAACAGGATAGCAAAAAGTTGCAATCTGTGTTTATAATTTTTGTGTCAGACACTTCGGCTTCCGACACACAACGGCAAAGTAATGCAAACAACACAGCCTCCATTTTCACATGCAACCAGCTGATAAATGCATGCTTATTTAGGCTGTCTTCAAAGAGAATCATGAGTCAAAAAAAAGTGATTTATTTCCCAAAAATGTTCTTGTTAACTAAGGCTGTATTTGCGTCTGAACATAAGTTCATTTATGTTCTTCCTTTAATGAGCAAGGCGGTCCTGTCTATTTTAGATGTATCATTGACTTTTTCAATTCGAGTTTTGAAACATACGCGTAATCACCGAAAGGTTTTAGCTTACAAGTAAAAGGTATTCGTAGTATCAGAGGGTGTGCAATTATCATCTGTCTGGGAGTGGGAGTGCTCTATATACCGCACATCACTGTTTGACTGCAAATTTTCGTAAATTAAGTCGTTTTGATTTTTCTTACAGTCGTTAGATTACTCGTGTAATGGATTGATTATTTGAACATACCATAAAGGATATATACAAGTCTTTAATATTCAAATGATGGGAATTTCTTCTTGTCTTAAAAATGTGGGTGCCTTTATTAGAATGGGATTTTATCTGAATAGCTACGGTATATCATATTTTTCTCCATATATGTCTGCACATTTCCAAATTTTGTTAGATCGCCAAATTTAAACAAGAGAATGTGCGAAACTCATCACTTTACGACACTGTACAAAGGGACCATTTTCATATATACTGCATTGTGCACAGAGGAATATTTGCTCAATAAACTTGCGTATTATATTTTTCGAAATACGGTATTTACGCAGGGAAGAATATCTGTTCGCCCCAGGCATATTAAATCTCAAGCTGTGTTTGGAGATATTTGCTTTATTAAACAGAAATGTCGTCTGTTGAAGTCACCCATGCATCAAGTCTTTGCTGATCACCAAGGCTCGGAAAATACGACCAATTGTAATTTGAACCTACCGTATTTTCTCCTGTATCGAGACATATTATGTATGATCAACGTTCCTTAAGCTTTCTTTTCAAATTAGGAAATTGTCCAAAAAGAGATACAGGAATTTGCCACTACTGATACTTTACTTTCACAAAACAAAACATCTGCTATGAATTCTCTTGATATATTTAAATATATTTTGCGGATATTTGGTGACAGGCATTATAGATAATTCTTAAACTGATGCCATAATAGTAACATATATCAGACTAAAACTCAGAAGTTGTCTACTAGAAATAGTAAGATTTTCTGTAGAGATAGCTGTTTTTATTGATGCTTAAGTATACAATTTAATCACTATTCCGTCTGGAGTGGCCATCACACAGTTATGGACTATCCATCGAACAGTTATCTGCTATCTAAAACCTACACTATACCATCAACACATCACTTTGACCGACCAATACAATTAAAATCCAGCATCTAATTATATATTACCCAACATTCACACTGTATCATCAACACGCCGCTGGAGTGATCAATACCTCACATTTACTAATTCGTTGTGTCCCTGTAAACTCCAACATCCTCACCTTTACAAGCCACGACAATGTGTAGAAATATAAACAAAAAGTATTAATATTTCATATTCATTTCCTAAATTCAATATTTTATATTTATTTTCCTATGTGTCCGTTTCAATTTCCACTTTACATTTGTCATCTTTAATTGTCATTTCCATATTTACTTTCTTAGTTTTCATTTCAATTTTAGGTTTGAGACTTTCCTTTGGATAGAATTGTTTTCTTTTTACGGCACACCAAAGACTGACAGAAAGAATGTAAATTTCTGTTGAGTTAAAAACTGTAAAACTAGCATAACGTATTTTTATAAAGACATTAAGCATGATAAGCGAAAAGAAGTCGGACGTTGCAGATGTAGCGTCTGTACCTGTTCAAGAAAAGAAAATTATGTCCACAACAGCTTCGACCTCTTGAGAAGAGGTTCTACGCAATGATTTTCAAACCAAACAAAACTAAAATCCTCCATGATATTTACCCATCGTATGTGATAGTATATAAGAATGTTTGTGGGTATAGTGTGTGTAATAGCCATGCGGTTGTTCTAAACGTCTAGGCATCATACAAGGAGAACAAACTTTAAACACAGCAGATTTGGTTCTCAGTGGCAAAAGAAACCTGTAAACTAGAAGATATGAGCAGAGAAGTGTTTAAATGGCCGTTTCACATGCCTGAGTTACAATGAGTAACTAAGAAAGTACTGATGAACTAACATCTCTGAAACTCCTTTACTCAAACTAGGTGACAACCATATAAATGACTAGATTTACCTACAATACCCCAAATTAGAACGCACAAGGTGGTCTCGAACCCATACCATCAGGACCGTCCACATTACATACAAGGACCCTAACATTAGCATATATAAGGTAGTCTAAATTCCAAAGACTATCAGGCCCAGCAGCACAAGGCTACAAAGTAAAACCTAGGCCTAGGAAATAAGGCCCCAAACTAAGACATATAAGGTGGTCTAACTCCAAAGACCATCAGGTCCAGCGGCACAAGGCTGCAACATCGGTTGACTCTGTGGTATGGAAACTTGACATAATCGACAAATTCAACGACAGAGAGTTCACTGCTGATGATAATCCCGACAATGTGGGATTTATTCTAATCCCGACAATGTGGGATTTAATCTACGTAGACGAAATCAAACAAGATCGCATTTTAGAAACATTGGATTCTTTGCACTTGGACGTGTAGTTGCAAAACAAATACATTTATGTAGATTACGACTAAAGACTTAATTGAAGTGGTACCATGTTCCACTTGATGTTAATGTTAGCGATTACAAAACTAACATCAAAGAAAGCGAAACTTCACGTGTGGAAGTCTTACATACAGTGGGAAACAACAACAGCAATGAAGTTCTAAACCGAGCCAACGATCAAAATCCTTTCGAGTTATAACACTACAGCATGTCCAAGATAGCAATCTCCATAGATGAGCGGACGTTGTGTACCAGACCTTTTGAAAATAATCTCGCCCAGAACAATTATATGAGATCTTAACTTGACACCGTTTGAGGGAGCACAACTGTTTTATATCAATAGGAACCATGGTATTTCCTACGACGATGTAAGGTTAGTAAATCTGTTAGATTTGTCTAGTGCATGGGTGAGTAAAATAGATCATAATTCCTTAGCCTTATCTTGGAAAAGATCAGAGAATACAGTCCAATAGAAACCAATACATATTAAATAACATCGTTTAAGTTAATCTTACGTGCAGTCTCGTAATAGTTATTTAGATCGACGTCGTCATCGGAACTGATATTCTTCCCGTCATACCCACTGTATTCCTGAAGTGTGTGAAGTGTATCGTTGGTATCAACATTCATATATTCTTCGACAGAAACTGGTGTGATTTGGAAATCCTTGTCTTCGAGCCTTAAGATTCCTTCCTATAATAATAATAATAATACAGAACAAGAAAAAGAAGACAAAAGAACAAGAAAAAGAAGAAGAGTCACCATCTCTAGCAAGAAGCAAATTCTTAGCCAATTTCCAAAATATGTTGACAAATAAAACTCCATTACTTTAACACTAACCATTTAAATTTCTGAATAGTATTGTAATATTTGCATATAGCCTTAGTCGAACCTACCAATGTTCTGGCACAGAGACGTCCCACTCTCTTGACACAGCGGACAGTAAAATAAGACCTATTCTCGAGGTCGTGGTAGTATTTGCTTTCCTGTAAATATATAGCATTTTTCAGTTTTTTCTCATTGATAGCCATTTGAAATGAACGAAGGATTTTGCAGTATCTCCAGCTAGTCTGGTAAGATGCATATACTATGTTTTAGCTAGGAATAACAATCGAATGCATACTACACCTAGGATTAAGTCCTACTGGTAAAAAATAAATAACTGAAAACTGACAAAAAATTAAATATATATTTTCTGCAATATTTTCACAAAACACAAGTGGTTTGCAGATATTTAAAATACGTTTTGATTTTGGTTGATGAAATAAATGAACGTGCTTTTAACTGCCACTCACTTGCTATGTATTCACACAGTGTTTGCTTGATACACTTTTAAAAATATAACTTCTGAACTCCTGATCTTTCTTTCATAGATTTTTACTCAACATTTTAAACAAACAAGTGTTACTAGAAATTTAGAGATGTTACTCGAATTCGACAGCTGTAGTCTTCTGATGTTACTCAAATTCGACAGCTATAGTCTTCTGATGTTACTCGAATTCGACAGCTGTAGTCTTCTGACCTGGGATACAGTTTCGAGTAAGAGCTGGAGTCGATTGAAGTTTTACGATTATGTGGTAGAACTGTTGATTATATCGTGGATATAGCTAACACCATGTTTACAGTAGTTATATCTTCTAAAAATATGTCCATGTTTAGACATTAATGAAATTTTAAAATTTATTACCCTAAGATGCAAAATCTTTGTTTACATCGCTGCCTGTAAACATCTTGTAGTAAAATTTATTGATGATGGGAAATAATTATGTCAACTTGTTAAAATATGACGGTATTTTTGATCTGCTAAATTGATACGACCGAATATACCTAAATAATAATTCAACAGGTGGGGTTTTTTTGTTGTTTGTTTTTCTTCAGATTACACACATTAGGATATATTAAAATAGTGTATATTTCACAGTCCAGTATCGGTTAGAAAACGGGTATTTAGAAAACGATTACTGCAGTCAATATCTAGGATTAAACATGGACGTTTTACATATGGACTCAAGCATTCAGCTTACAATTTTCTCTGTCAATGTTTCATTCACAGCATTCCCTGACCCGTCTGTCAGAGACTCGACAACGTCCATGTTGGTGTCTGCACGTGTCTGAGGATTTTTCACCAGGTAAAGGTATACCCACTTCTCTCCTCTATACCATAGGAATTGTAACTGTTCTGAAAGATCAACATCTATTAGACGCTTGTCATTTTCATTGTCCAGATCTCTCAGCCAAAGATACTCAGGTGTACCTGGAACCAGTATATGAATAGAAAATTACTTAAGTGAATAAATACAATAAATCAATAATTAGTAGAAGATCGCTCGATCATTGATTGATAGTAGGTATATTTCCATGGGGCATAAGTTTATGTTATATTGGAGAAAGTTGCAAACAGTGCTATAGTTATCAGTCACGTTGACACTTTCAGACAAAAATGCAAAGCACTTTCAAGCCCAAAAGACCAAAACTATTCCAAACTAATGTAATTTATATTTATAAAAACGCAAACATTATGAAGCACCACAGAGAAAAGGAAGATTTGCACTAATCAATCAATATACCTTTATTTAAGTAATATATCAAACAAACGGTTGATCAAATCCTGTACGAAATTACTTTACACATTAAGAGCGAGTAATTTTGAATTGACAATCACTTCACCCTCTTGCAATAAAACTATAGACACACACAAACACACATAAACACATACACTCCCATCAATATTTAAATCCCCAGAGACAAATAGAACATAATTCTTATCCCTGGATACCATATTATATGTTTGGATCACATGAAAAGAATTGATATAGACTGAAACCAATATCAGCAGAAAGTTAGAATTCGATCGAAGCGCAAATCGAATATGTGCCGCAAGCGACAGTATCTAGTTCTCAAACGCTATTTACCTAAAACACATGGGCAGGTGCTTATGCACAAAAGGGGAAAAAAAGATGAAACAAAAGAAACGTTAAGGACGATTCTTAACTAGCAGACATGATTTATTCATGTCACCAAAACAGCCGGACAAAGAGACGAATAAGATTCTGTGTCCTGATGTCTATTCAATATATTTCATTACATACACTGAAAAGAAAAGGTTATGGTTAAGGAAAATCAGACCAGGGTTGCAAATTATGTAGAATTTATATTTGGGAAAATTTTTTGATTATGAAAATTTATTTTGTCATTGCCTAATTTTGGAACTACATGGAACTGTCACGCCTCTGCCTCTCTTATTCAAAATCTAATTCAGTGTTAAATAGAATATGTCACTATATATCCACTTCTTGTATAAAATGACCATTTGTATGTTGTGCTGTCTTCAGCGGTCTTCGTTAAAAAGTCATGATACTATGTCAAACAATTGTAAGAGAAAATACGTGTTAAATAAAATTAAAAATTGCCCATTTCATCAGAGATATTTTATTCTGCCTTCGTCCAGATTTAATGATTGTCCATCAGTTTTCATCAAAATTAACTCTCAAATGTGGGACTTGGTGCTCTCTAACGTGAAGTGAATCTAGCATACACATAATGAACGAAAGCGATATATGATGATCAAATGAAATTAAAATTAAACAACAATAAAGTAACAAAAGAAAAATGAAGAAAGATATTGCATGGTTGAGAAAAGGGGGTGCGTTACCTGCGTCCAATACGGCTACAGTACAAAACATCAAGATGAAAAGATAACCTTTCATTTTAGTACTTTATACAGCTAAGTTATCTAGAAAGCGACTAGTTTTCTTCCGTCAAAAAGATTGGTTTATATAGATACCATAATCAACATAAAAGTGCTTAATAACATCTGACGATTGCATAAAAAGAAGGTACATGCTTAAATGCGCCTGTTGTGTCTGTTAATCTGCCTAAAGCGGATCTTCTTTAATCCGTAATGAAGACCATTGGTTGGATAGAAGGGCAGATATATACAGATGAAAATTAAGTAGGATAAGACGATGCCCTGCCGGTTTCATGGATAACAATATATGTATATACTGTCCTAATTATGATTAGTTTAGTGAAATGACAATGTATTATCCCTTAAGCTTCTTCATCTTCTCAATTAGATTATACAATTATTTCATCCTTGCCGCATGTCTGCGTAACATATTATGTATATACGGTCCCTATCATGATTTTTCTCATGATATGTCAATCTAAACTGTATTAATCTTCTTCGTTACATTCTAAGATTACCTAAGTTTTGTGTAATATTAAGCCATACTGTACTGAGCTGTCAATGTGAGTTCAATAACGCTCGTTATCCTTTCATAACGTAGATTATACTTACGTACAACATTCTTTGTGATGTATTCAGCATAATGTATCTATACCAAGATGTAATAACACATTTAAATGAAACATGAATAAATTGCTGTCGTGCTTAGGCGTGAAGTCTATGACTATCAATTCTTGGATTAACGTGCAAGCCTCGTGAATCTTCTTTACATCAGTTTAATTTCAGAACCATGTTCTGTCAAAAACGCAAATAAGGTTACAACGATATATCGTACACTTCAGAACATTCACTATGCGACTATCACGAATATGGTACACATCCTTTATTTTATAGCAAATAGTATGACCACATTTACTTTGATTAGGAACGTAAATGGCGATAAAAAAATAAATTCACCGTTGTTTGGGGCCAATGCTGTTTCTGTCAGACTCATGAATATCAACATCTTTATCATCATCATCATCATCATCATCATCACCATCATCGTCAATATCATCAATAGTCTTAATTTCAATATTGCGTGTCCATCATTTCAACATTTAATATTTAACAACATTCGTCCCATTCGCGAATTAATTTCAAGATAGCTTTCATGAAACATGGTAGGTATTATCCAAACAGTTGGCTCTATGAAACTTTCTAGACCTTCGTTGTCATCAACCCATCCTCAAGAAACATATTAAATAGGGTCGCCCTCATCTCCATTCGGTGTCAGTAGAATTCGGGTGCATAGACGTGTTCACATTTTCTATGAAACTGCGACATTTGACGGACATCCTTCCTCTCGGAAGCTACTTCCAAGATGAAGTTCTTTGGTGTGTGTGTGTGTGTGTGTGTGTGTGTGTGTGTGTGATTCAGTTTTTAACGTAGCTTTAACAATGTTTCAGTCATATCGCTACGATGTCTGCAGTGTGACAGTTTATAGTGATGTCTAGCACTGGGGCATCATGCCGCAGACATGTAGCATGATGTCCCACCCAGTCACATTATCCTGACACCAGGCCGACCAGTCCTAATACTAACCTCTTAATACTGAGCGCCAAGCGAGGCAGCTGTTAGTACCATTTTTGTAAGATTTTGGTATGACTCGGCCAGGGTTCGAACCAGCTACCACCCGCTTCCAAGGCGGATGCTCTAAGCACTAGGTCGTCGGAGCAGTCTTGGCTTATATTCCTTCTAGTCAGACATATCCATTAGTTTATACTGAGACTGGAAATCAACGTTCCTTTCATAATGCAGCCATTTTCAGAATTACAGTAGACTTTCCATGGTAGGTGTTTTCCAAACTGTTGGCTCTATGAAACTTTCCTAAGTTTTAATAAGTGTTTCCTATGTTCTGTAAGCTGTTAATTTATCACTTCAGATCCATGTGAAGCTATAAACTGTTAATTTACCTTTATTACTTCAGATGTGAATTTAGATTCACCTTGCTTTGATATTGCAAACAAATTCCCTCATTATTGAAACTGACTAAAAACACAAACCATGATCAGCTTCTTGTCAATGTTGCATTTTTAATGTAATAGTCTATGGCTAATTTGAGTAAAATATTTTCATTACATTTGTGCAAAATGTCTTTGACAATGACAAGTGAAATTTGACATTGTATCCTTGTGTGAATATATACATGATCGTGGTAGATTTTAATGAATCATGCATATTTATTTTTTGTTAGTTTTAATTAATTCACTATATGTCATGGACAATCGTATTTTACAGCTGAACGTGTTCAAAGTCAAGTTAATTTTTTACCTGTCTGGCCTGAATCATTGATTTGGGTTTCGCAAACATGTTTATATTAATCTGTGTCCAAAATATTGGAAATTCTCCATGCAATACCAGATCTACCTGTTATGTACCACATTTTATATTATAATTTTATAAATAAATCTTCTGATTATAACTAAGATTTTATCTTTTTAACTTTTGGAACCTTTCAGAATGAAATTTTCCATTATGTAATGCGTTTTTTTTGGAAAATGTTAATTGTTGCCTGAGATCAAGTAGGGGACTATATAATCTTGTCTTTTTGGACATTAATCATTCCTGTTTTAAGATATGATCATAATCACTTGTATTATTGTTGTTTCCAGTATTTCATTTGTGTTGGAATTTATTTATTCGAATTATTTGATTCAAGTAATTCTTCTCTGGAAATACAAAGTGCTCACCAATAACATTCTTCGAAATAGAAAGTTGATTTCAAAGTGGAATTCAAGAAAAGATATATTCTTAAAATATGACATTGTAATTCAACAATAGATTATTGTACATTGCTACTAAACATACTTCTGCAGACAGATCAACACTTTAATTTTTTAATTTATTTAGGAATGTCACTAAGGTTGAATCATAACTTTGAATATTAAGACTTGTGTTAAAAATTAAAGGATTATTTGGGATTTAATTCACAATACCGTAAGTTCTTTTTATATTTTTCGCTTTGTATTTTACAAAATAAATTATCTGTTGAATTTTAAAAAATACCTTTGGCTTTCATTCTTTTCTATTACTTAGTTTAAGGCCGTAATTTGAAATAAATGCCACCAAAACATCTGATGAAGTACATGGTACTTTAAAGACCACAAGCTGAGTGTTATGAACGATGCATTCAAAGATCCGCATCATGAGAATTTACAATAGTATAACGACCAATAACGTCATAAAATGATTAAACACAACACTTATCCCCATTCTAACACAATTTAATAATTCTTTTTTTACCAAGGGAAAGCACTTTGCATTATTAGTTGTTTTATAACATGATTTATTTGCATTTAAGAAATCGCGTGATTCTTTTTATATTTGCCTTGCGTATTCTTCCGATTTTATCTTTAAATTCTACAATCAATTTTGTGCATACCAAGTTGAGTAAAAACCAGCAACAACATAAAAGAAATTTTAAACTTTCTTCTAAATTGTAAAGAAAAGATTTATTGTAAACGAGAATGCTTTATTTTCAAGGTCACGAAAATATTGTACATAATAACTCCAGGTATTGATGTGCCCTAAACAAAACTATCCCATATTATCTTCATCCCACTTCTTAGCAAACCATTGCATTGTGCTTAATTACTGATTGCAAGTGAGATTCTCTTTAAAAGCAAAGGATAGGCAGATAGTATATCTGTCATATAATTTACATGTTCCATCTAGTTGCCACTCAAGGCACAGCACGCGTAGTGGCATGCACTTAGTATCAGGAGAATTAGCTCTGATGAGACAATTTTCGATCAAAGTTGCAGAAAACTATCCCAACATCTGACAAAGCGGGACCACGACAAACATATAATAGTGGCAGCTGTTCACGAATCCCAACAAACAAATCGTTTAGACTCCTAATATTCGGGAAAAGAAAAATGTGGAATGAACACCCTTCTTCTTCGCAGAACCTTCACATCATTCACAAACTTTGGTCAATCATTGAACTGGGTAAACAGTTGAACGTTTCCTTTGATGCTGGCAAGCATGTTTGTGTTGATTCTGGTAGCTATAGAAACTAACCTTCTTCATGGATGAGAATTATTCCTTTTCCAGGTCGACGTCAAAGCTGCTGTGACACGGTACCGAAATGAAAAAGTATCGTTTCATCTTGCTGCTTTGTGTTGTCGCCATACAGGACATCCCTTTTCCTCTAAAATGTCATATTTTTCATTACTTATTTTTTGTTACATTTTTGTTGCTCAGTTTAGTTTCAGTCTACTACTTTAGCTTTCTGTCATTCGTGTAGTGTAGGCTATTTTCAATTTACCTTAGCTTGCTGTCATTCGTGTAGTGTAGGCTATTTTCAATTTACCTTAGCTTGCTGTCATTCGTGTAGTGTAGGCTATTTTCAATTTACCTTAGCTTGCTGTCATTCGTGTAGTGTAGGCTATTTTCAATTTACCTTAGCTTGCTGTCATTCGTGTAGTGTAGGCTATTTGCGATATTTAACAATTATATTTTACTGAACTAATCGTTAAAAACTGGTTCCATAAAAGGCACTGACATACACCTTGAAATACTCTCTCTCTCTCTCTCTCTCTCTCTCTCTCACACACACACACACACACACACACAACATATTTAAAAAAAATAAGGAGTGTGATACAATGTAATGCACCAATATGTATTTATATGAAATCTGTTCAGACGAGGAAATTCATTCCCACGATTACACAATATTAGGCAAAACATGTTTAAGCAAGCTAAATACCAACACAACAGGTTTTGTTTTTTTGATGCACATCATAAACTTTAAAATATGTGCCGTTTTCTGTTCTTAAGCAAGAGAATTAACTTTCTTGCCCAATGAAAACTACGCAAAGCCTATAAGTGATACACTTTCAACCGTACCATGCATATTTTTAATTTGTATGCACACCCTAATCTTTACAAGGCTAACAAATGAGTATGCAGGTCGCTGAGACTTGGTTGGTAACCTTGCAATGCAAAAGAGCAAAACGGAGAATACCCCCCCAAAGCCTCTCATGAATGGGAATACTTTTGCTGTTATATGTTCTTTGCTTGATCAGTGCTGAGATATTTGAGTTATGTGCAGAACTGGGTGTCAGCAATGGGAGTCAGAAATGGAGTCTACTGTGTTAATTAGCACATAAAATGGTCAAATATTTTGTCCCTGCTGTCTGAATTTTCTTCTTTAAGTGATATTTCAAAACTTTATCACATTTTTTTAAACTTAAACTATTTGGCATCATATCAGCCTAGAACATTTAAATGGGATAGTAGATTATTGCTGAAGAAGGTCGGACATTAATTGGTCAACCATTAAGTTATGCTTCTGGTCTTGGAAAGAATATTATCACATATATTAAAAGTGTTCTCCATGGTATAGCAGTGTTAGGGACCAGCTTCGCACTGCTAAAAGAGACCGCCGTAAAGCTGAGAGGCTCTGGCTTTCCACCAGACTCACTATTCATAAGCAAATCTATAAAGTCGCTAAGAAGAATGTCACAAATATAGTCCATGCAGCGAAATCAGCCCACTACACTATTAAGATCATGGAAAGTTCCAGCTGCAAAGAGCTCTTCGAGATAATGTCAAGGAACAAATCAACACCACTTCCAACTACTTTCTCTCCAGTAGACCTTCCGAACATGTTTGCAAATTTCTTCCATGACAAAGTACAAACCATTAGAGATCAGCTTGACACCACAATTTCAATTGACTCATCGTCACCATACAGTTGGGATACAGAATTTGAGCGGCAACCATTAGCAGCATTCGAACTTGTCTCTATGGATTTCGGACGTACAATCGTGATGAAGAGTATACCAAAGTCATGTGAATTTGATCCAATTCCAACATCACTGCTGCTTGAGTGCTTAGATCCAGTATTGCCTTCACTAACCAATGTTGTTAATACCTCTTTCTCGTCCGGAGAAATCCCATCATTTTTCAAAACTGCTATTGTAAAGCCTCTGCTGAACAAACCAACACTAGACCATAACGATTTAAAGAACTACCGCCCAGTTTCTAATCTCCCATTCATTTAAAAAATCTTAGAAAAGGTTGTTCTATCCCAGCTTGTATCTCATCTAAATTCAAACAGTCTTTTTAGCAATACACAATCTGCATATCGCCCTTGCCACAGTACTGAAACTACTCTTCTAAAAGTAGTTAATGACATTTTCTCTGCGTTGGATAGCGGAAAGATTACAGTCCTCACACTCCTTGATTTGTCTGCAGCATTTGACACAATAGACCATGATATATTACTTGACCGTCTCCAGCATGTATTTGGCATTCATGATACATCCTTAATGTGGTTCAAGTCCTACTTGGTCAACAGGACACAAATTGTATCTGCAAATGGAACACACTCCAGCCCAGTTGATCTATGTTGTGGTGTTCCACAGAGGTCTGTTCTTGGACCTGTTCTCTTCATTCACTCTCATGTGTCATAGATCATCATCCAGTGTCTCACCAATTATACGCTGATGACACCCAAATATACAAATCTAGCCACCCAACTGAAGTTGATGCTACCATCCAAGGTGTAGAGAGGTGAATTTCTGATGTGAAATCATGGATGACTTGTAACAGGCTGCAGATGAATGATGATAAAACTGAGGCCATTCTGATCACAACACAAAGACTTTCTCATTCACATCCTTTACCTCAAACAATAAATATCAGCAACGCCAATATCAAATTCATACAATCAGTACGAAACCTAGGTGTTACTCTGGACAGTACTCTCACATTGCACCAACATGTCATGAACATATGCAAAGCTGCATATCTTGAGCTGAGACGCATCAGATCAATTCGCAAATATCTTTCAGTTGATGCCACTAAAACACTTGTGTATTCATTAGTACTTTCAAGACTGGACTATTGTAACTCAATTATGTCTGGTTCATCTCAATATCTACTCCAAAAACTTCAGAAAGTTCAAAACACAGCTGTTCAGATCATACTTAGAGTACCACGAACAGAGCACACCTCCCCGCTGCTCTATACCCTACACTGGCTATCCATTCGATCCAGAATCAAACACAAAATTTGTTCTCTGTACTACATTTCACTGTCGGACTCTAGTCCAACATACCTATCTGACCTCACCCATGTGTACACACCTGCAAGATACTTACGCTCCTCTTCTGACAAAAGTATACTCATTATTCCCACTATGAAAACAAAGTCATATGGACAGCGTTCTTTTGCATATCGGGGCCCACAACGTGGAATGAATTGCCCACTGAACTTAGACACAAAGACACAGTGATCACATTCAAGAGGGCTCTCAAAACTCACTTATTTCGACTGCAAGAACAAACTTAAAGACCTAATAATGTTTCCTACCTGAAATATTCTCAGCGTGTTTTTTTTATTTTTTAATGTTTTTCTAATTTCATGTTGCTTGTTTTTGTAATAATATTATTATGTTTTTTTATCTTATAGGTGTTGTCTAATGTTGTAAAGCGCTTAGAGCTTCTAAAGATTAGGCGCTATACAAAGTCCTCATTATTATTATTATTATTATTATTATTATTATTATTATATAGATCTTAATATTTACTGTGATTATTAGTCTTAAACACTAATTGGTTTGTTGCTGAAAGATTTTACATTTAAAAAAAAAGATTTTCTTAAGAAAATCACTTAGATTAAAAATAAGTATCAACCATATTTTCGAAGAATAAAACCAGTCTTTTAGCTTTTCATTTCGTCGTCCGTCTGTCCATATCACCAGTTGTTATCTATATTCATAAAATACTTGAAGGGTAGCCATTAAAGTTTATACACAGCCATTAGATGTTTCAGTTTTTACCAGAAGGAAAATGACATTGATTATGATCTGTTACGTATATCTGATTTAATTCATATTTATTTTAATTCTATTGTTTGTTTGTCAGCTTTAAAAATGTACTTTTATTGTACATGCTATTATAATATAATCTTGTTTACGTGATTTGGAAATTTTTTCAGAAAATAGTTTGACTTTGATTCAGTTGTAAACACATAACGCTGACTTATTTCCCGACCTAAATTCAAATTAATAACAGTCACGTGAACAAGTTTATTTTATTATTTTTATTGTTAGAATAATAAGGCTGATATCCAGGCTGTGTTGAATACCTGACCCAAGGCTTGTAAATAGTTTAAAGTAAAGTAAACAACCCTTTTTTATTCTTAGAGTAAAATGATTGGTTTTCGTCAGGGCCATGTTTTGAGTACGTGATGTAAACACGATCACGTGAATCTCATCCGGGCATCTATTTTGCGCAGTATTCAGGTTAAAAACAATTGTTTTAAAGAAATAATACCAGTATGGGCTTTAAATACTTGATGTCAGGTCGTTTTGTTCTGTTGTAGCCAGTTTTCTAGTTATATGTTAATTTTTCTTAAGATTATTTAGATTCTAAAAGACTAATTCGTTTCTCTGTAAATATTTTGAGAGCTCTTACAGAATTCTTGAACAAAGACATTTCTTAAACAATTTTATTCGTATTTCCAACACCGGATTATTGCTTGTGAATGACACATAACTGTAGACATTCCGATACCATAAAAGATACAGTATACGCCATCGCCTTCCATCTTGGATTCTTCGTCGGGACTCGAACTTGAATTCCTTAGAACATTTTATTATTAGGACTTCTAAAATTTTATTCGTGAATTATTCTTGGATCTGATTCTTAAAACCGTAAGTTCTTTTTTTTCATTTTTTACAGTATGTTTCCAGGGAAATAAATAATTTGTTAAATTTTTCAAAGCTTGTTGTTTTCACACTCTTTTGTGTTGCTGTTTATTCGAGCCTAAACACGTGACATAAGAGGTCTTTAAAATAAGTTTAAATATAACTATTTTTAAGAGAGTAGCTACTATATCTTTAATCCTATCGAAGGACACGGAATACATACATAAGAGCCCTAAAAATTCGGGGGCCCGGGGCAACCGCCCCGTCTGCCCTTCTCCCCTCCCCCGTTAGTACGCATCTGTGTTTATAAGACCGTTGTGTATACTGCTATTTAATTTTAGAAAACATTTTATTATATTCTGGTTGCAGAATTTGATTCAAAAGGACCCTGCTTACAGTTATAACTACTGAATAAGTACCATAAAAGTAGCCCTACCTATTTCCGGTTATTTTCTTCTCTGTAGTTTATATTTAGGCATTCTTGGTACTGATTTAAAGGGAATTGCGTTTATCTGTATTGTATTATAGATACAGTATGCAGCAAATAAACAATTCTGCCTCGAAAGCAGAATCTACGATACATGCCATGTTGCTTTATTTATAGTTCAGCATCTTCAAGAAAGACCTGTTGACCTGAGAAAAGACCATTACCTTGTCTAAGATAATACCTTGGATCAAAATGATTTCTTTGAATTATACTGTATTTATGATGAAAGCCACGACGACGATGATAATCATGATCATGATCATCCTCATCTTCATCGTCATCATGATCATGATGAATGATGATGGGAAACTATAAATAAAAGAGAAAACAGCAGCAAGATCTAGTAGTAGAAGCAGCAGCAGCTTCAGGATAAAAAGGATTCTTAGTATCGCCTATCTTGGTTTGGTATTGAGCCACAGACGATGACGGTTGTTGTAATGGTCACAGTAGGAACACTTATAGTTGTAGTAATAGAAGTGGGAGGAAACGAATCAGAACAAAGAGGCAAAAGAACAGGTGGAGAAGGCATAAGAATATCAGCAACAAGATATTCGAGAGGAACAGGGGCAGAATTCCATTTTGTAATTAGATTTGTGTTAGTAATAAAGGAGAAGGTGATAAACACAGTAGCAATTATGATAACGATAGCAACATTAAATACAAAAGCAGCCGCAGCCATAGTAGTTTTATTAGCAGCAATAATATTTTCGTTGCACTTTTATTGATATTATTGTAATTTTTAATGTACAGAGAATGTACTTCCAAGACAAAGGTCCTACTGAAAACGAAACGAATCAAATTGCATATAATGCATTGTTCGAACATAGTTTATCATTGAGATGTGGTGTATAAATCCATATAAAAATAGCACTATAGCCATTGTGGATGACAATTCAGCCAACAAAACTGGTCACCCCACTGAAGATGATATCTGAAAGATAGAAAGTGAAAACTACTATATTACATGAAAAAGGAAGTATAAAGTTTAAGCATAGAGGGAAATGAACACACACACACACACACACACACACACACACACACACAGAGGAACATTTCTGAGTTCAAACCGACAGACCTATCAGTTTCAGGCGCCAACATCTACTGTGCACACACATTTGAATTATAACATAACCATTTTTTTAAATTAAAGAAATCTAGTTTCTTGATTCACTAGACGAAGAACCTAAGATTTGAATAATTCAGAATGGATGACGTCAAAATATGAAATTATGCATCACCTGCTATAACCGTAGAGGTTTATTATCTTTATTCGGAGGGTGGTCTTTACATTTTAAATATTTTAGAATAATTTTAACAGCTGGAATAGCAGCCAACTTTGCCAGGCCACTCTGATTTGTTTTCTATTTTATTTTTTTTATTTTTTTGTTGTTGTTGTTGTTCTGTTTTACTCATGGTGAACATTAATTTGAAATAAATTACCATTAATAGTTATGATATGAATGACAGAACTATAATAGGACATAGAGATTCATAAAATAACTATTAGAAATGTGACTTTTTTAATTTTTAATTCTTTGGAAGAAATGGAAATTTACGAATCATACAAAGGAGAAGGAAATAAGAAAGGACATTAAGACGAAGAGAAGAAAAAGATAAAATAACAGTAAATACTACCATCAGCAGCAGTGATAATGATATGTCCGCCGTGAACTGCATTGTCACCCTTCATCTCCAGATTAAAGCAATGGGCACTGGGTGAGGTGTAGCTATTTAATTCCAAGTTAGTACATAGCGTATCGGACGCGGAGTTTGAACCGTCCACAAATATTTTTACGGTCAAATGGCTGCATTCGGCAGCGATGATACTGTCCGCTTGTATAGTGAAGGTCGTCTGTATATTAATGACGAAAAATTAAATCAATAAAAAGAACTAGGTTAGAGAATAATTTCATAAATACTTGCATAGTAAATGATAATGCTCTCTGGAGTTACTGTTGTGATGCTTGCTTGAATTTATCCTCTTGCTCAATGGAATCCTTGGAACATTCATTGCATTCTCGGCAAAATTATGCACGAAGTCCAATATTAAAACAGGAGATGTACATATTAGAGAAATAGAACCAAAGGTTAGCCACAAACACACACAGGCACACGGACAAATACCGGACATAGGAATACAATTTTAAAGAAAGTTTTGTCATAAATATTGAACATGGTCTATTTAATTGCTTGTAAACAATGTCGAAAATAAGTTCTCACAAATCTTTCAATAAGTCAGTAGTCGCTGTTATATTAGCAAGTAATAGAAATGTTGGCTTGTTTTATAGAGTACTTAACATGATCATAATTCATCATCATCGTCGTCGTCTTCTTCTTATTCTTCTTATACTAATACTACTACTAATACTACTACTGTTACTGCTACTTCTTCTTCTTCACTGCACGGATGGTGGTATTTTGGATGGTTTTATATTTTGTGTTTCCGCTTCTCATGACCTTGTATCTCTGGCAATTTATGTGATATTCTTTTCGTCCTAATGAGTTCTCTTTTGTAGTAGGTCTGGCTTCAAGATAATTTCAAATTATCCCAGGCTGTATCTGGATTGTTCAGGTATTACTTTAAGTGCTTCCGCTACAATTGGTTCGATCTGTCTTTTGTTCATACTCAAGTTCCTTGCACGGATTACTATACTTCGTTACTAATTATCCCCTCCTTGTTCAGTACGTTTGACGCCAGAGTCCCCAAGTATTGTTATATTTCTGTTTACATTTTCCTTTGTTCCTGACATCCTTTGCTATCTGACATACTGTACTATTTCGGTCTCTGACATCTTGTGCTATATCCTTCTTTGATATCCTGTGCTGTTTCCTTCCCTGACACCCTATCATGTTTCCGTCTGTGACTTCTTGTATTATATACTTCTTTGACATCCTGTGCGATATCCTTCTTTGACATCCTGTGCTGTTTCCTACTCTGACATCCTGTGCTGCTGCCTTCTGTGACATCTTGTGCTATATCCTACTTTGAATCCTGTGCCATATACTCTGGTCATTCGATCTGGATATTTGATTCCCACAGAATATTCTCCTTGCTATTTGCATTTACCTTTTTCTGCATTTTGATAGTTAAAATCACTTGTCTGCAAACGTCATTCTACATTTCCAAGACAAATGAGAGAGTAACGCAAGCGGTACTTTGATAGCCTGTCGTTCATACTGTCTCTGCTGTCAGTAAGTGCTGGACCTTCTCATCTTTGTCATTTTGTTTACTAGTTTGCACATTTCTGACCGCCAGTGACTGGGCTTGTTCTAACATGAGCAGTCATTCTTTTTCTCCCCTTAACTCTGAATCAATCTCCATGTATTCCTAATCTCTTATAAACTCTCCAATCATTGTCTTTTCGCGCTATTGTGATGTTCGTGTCTTCTGTTGTGGTATTCATTCGCTTTGTTGTTATTTATCTTCTTTATTGTGTTTCGTCCTGAGTACTGGAGTAAGTATCAAGCCCATTCGTACAATTTTCTTACAGATGTAGGTGTCATTTTAGTCTGTTCTTCAATGGCGACAATTCTTTCAGCTTGGAATATGACGTCTATTTCATGACTATTTCGCATTTACAGAGCTTCGAGATGTCCATGAATATTAAATGATTGAGCGTTTCCTCTGGTGTCCTTTCCAGTGGCGTCACTAGGGTTGGTGTCACCCAGTGCGGTAACTTACGGTGTCAACCCCTTGGAGCCCCTTACTGTACCAAAACTGAAAAATTTTATAGACAGTCATGTGCGGATAACTCATGGTGTCACCCCCATGGACCTCCTTCCTGCACAAAAATTAAAAACTTTTATAGACAGTCATTTTGGTTTCACCCCCTCTGATGGTGTCACCCTGTGCGGTCCGCATACCCCGCACCACCCTAGTGGCACCACTGGTCTTTTCTTGACTAATATCCTCCCTTGTATTGTGTCGATACTCTTGCCAAAGCAATGAGTGCATTTACTAACAATATATTCAACCCCCTTCCATTTGATTCCGACATCAACCAGTTTATTGTCAGGAATAATATACTGCGCTCTCTAAAATCTCATGCTGCTTGCGGTGAATCTCCGGATGTTTCTGGTTACATAACGAAAAGTCCCATACAATGCCCAAGCAGACGATTGTTTCGTAGTCCTTGTTACAATCAACCCATGCCTCACATATGTGCTTTTTGCGTCTTCTGCATTTTTGAAGCACCATTTCATTTATTTATTTATTTATTTATTTATTTATATTATTATGAGTATTAATATTATTATTATTATTATAATTATTATTATTATTATTATGAGTATTATTATTATTATTACCTGACCGTGCTGAGCACAGAATCCTGCTTTAATCGTTGAGCCGGGAGATATGTTGCTAACCTGTATAGTCCTACCAGATTCTTGTATACCTGCAACGAGATTAAATTTTATCTATCAACCAATAGTAGCATAATCCTCCTCTGAAGTCTTGACCCCAATGTGTGTGTATATATATATATATATATATATATATATATATATATATATATATATATATATATATATATATATATATAACGATAAAGTACTTAGGGATGTTTTGTCTCAAATAAATATTACCACGACCGGTTTAACCACTAGACGAGCCTGGAGCGCCAGCTAGGGCGCCAAGATTGAGATGGGATGGAGGCAAAGCGAAAACAATAACAATGTCAACACTGTCAGCTTATTCTTTTATTCTAATTAAATATGTAGACTAAATAATGAACAATGCCACATTATGCAGTATTCATTTTTGAAAGTTTATAATAAGCGATGCCAGGGTGGGTGGGGTGGAGAGCATAGTGAAGTGTTCGCCTAGACGGCAAAATACCCTTGCATCGGCCCTGAATATTACTCAAGTTTGTAAATATCGTTTTTGTTTGTTTCGTTACGGATCATGTACAGCAAATTGCATAACTTGATTTAGATGTTTAAAAATATGAGGGTGAAAAAGGAATACATATTTGTTTAATGTTAGTAAATTGCATAGCAAACCTCAATCTATCTCTACAGTATTTGAGTTAGACACTGCGGTTCTCGACATACAGTAATACAAACAACACCGCTTCCATTTCCACCATCTTCGCTAGCAAAGGTTCCGATAACATAACCTTATCTACAGAAACACAGGCTTATCATATCGGAGCCTTGGCTAGCGAAGATGTCATTTTCACATGCAACTGATTAGTGCGTTCGTGTTTATTTGGGCTGTTTTCAGTGAGAATCATCCGTGAAATTAATGTGATATTTTTTCCTAATAATTTTCTTGGATAGCTAAAGGTTGTATAATTGTCCGAACGTAAGTTCATTGATTTTCTTCATCTAATGGTTAAGAATAAAAAAAATTCGTAGGGTAACAATTTTTGTGGATTTCACGGTGGCGCCATACCTCATATAGAAAAAGCTGTATATTTCACATGTCGGTAACGTATAGCAGCTTTTTCAATATGAGGTATGGCGCCACCGTGAAATCCACAAAAACTGTTACCCTACGAAACAAATTTATTCGAAGTGTATCGTATTTTATTTTGTGCATCTGTGTCTGTACATTTCATTGTATATCCTGCTATGAACCACGAAGGTACAGAATTACAAAGATTTAAAGGAATTGTAGAAAAATTACCGTATATATGGACAAGTTTTCCTGTCCCTTCTTTCGATTACTTAAGTTAATTTCCACAACAAAACCACATGAAGTTTCAGATACGTTGGAAATTTGTTAAACCGCGAAATATTTACCAAGCGAATGTATAAAAGTAGCTAGCTTACGAACACTTACAAAACGGGAACGTTTTCATACATGCTGTTTAGCGTAAAGAGGAAGATTTGATTGTCCAAAGCATAATAAATCTTATCAAATACGTAGTAAATCTCCAGTTGTGTGGGCAGATATTTACTTTGCAAGACAGGATTGTCGTCAGTTGAAGTGACCTATACATCACAGTACTTGCTGATAACCATTACATGGAAATCATGCAATGAATCTACCGGTTTTCTCCTGTATCGCACATCGTTTCGAGACACTAGCATGTACGATCAACATTCTTTAAACTTTCTTTAAATTAGGAAAATGTTCTAGAACAGTAACAGGAATTCTCTTCACAAAACAAAACAGTTGCTATGGATTCTCTGGAAATATTATAAAATATTGTGCGGATATTTGATGAAAAGCCTTTGTAAATAATTCCGAAATTAATGTTTTCTCAAACAGTAGCATATATCAGACTGAAAATTAGAAGTTGTAAATCAGAAATATTAAGCCTGGCTGTATAAGACGGTTGTCGCAGCTTCAGGTAACTGCAGTAAGATTGCCAGTAGAAGAGGGGTGTATACTATCATCTAAGGGCAACTGAAATAGAATAAAATAAATCCCAAGCTGACTACCTGATTAATAAAAGTATCTCTGGAAAAATGTCTGCATCGATCATACATAGCAGAAATTAACTAAGACAACGAATGAGAGCTGCTGTTTTTAATGCTTGGGTATAGACTGTATTTTATCAGTCAGTTTTCCATTACAAAATATAATAAGATAAGTTGGTTAAATTCACCATCACAAGCGTCCAGAGATCATTCTTTTACTGTATTAATGAGCAATTGGAAATAAACAAGTTACATGTTGCTACAATTTAACCATTTTCTGTATACCGAGAATTGCATAATCTATTCTAGACTGCGCTACATAAGAAAGCAAACAAACAAATAAACTATTGAACAAAACACTTATAAAACAAAATACACATACAGACAGATAGGCAAACAAAGAAAATAAAATAAAATTGTTGGTTTATTTACACAGTATGAAAAATATGTACTCAAAATAATAATAATAATAATTTTAAAACTGTTCTGAGTGACTAACACCCCATATTTGCTAACCAACGAAAAAGGTAAAGTGACCAATACCAAGTCACTTACTTCAAACACCCTATATCTACATTTCAGCACCTTACATTTGCTATCCTACACACCACTTTTGTAAGTAAAAGCGTGTTTTAGTATTTGCTTATACTAAAGGATAAAGATCAAGACAAAGAAACACTTCCGTTTTCTTTCATGTATTATTGTAAAATCACAATCACGATAAATTTCATATCACTTCACATAGGATAATTTGTTTACCATCTTTCTCTTTTGAAATTTCTGTAACGGTATAGGTCCTATCGCTTCTATTGCTTCTTTTGCTTGCTTCGCCTTATTGAATTTCTTTGCTGAAATGGGTTATTCTTCTGTTTGCACTTCAGAATTCTCTTTCTCCTTCTTTTCTCTTTTCTTGGGACACTCAAAAAACTAATGTCCATTTTCTTGACATTGATAACATATTAAGTTTTTTCTTGTTTCCCGTCTTAAAGGTTCCCTTTCTTTGTCCATGTGGACATTCTGGAGTCGAGTGTTACTTTTGCTAACAGATATACCACATATCTTAACTTTTATATCGATGGTACTAATCAGATGTCTTGCTGGAACTAAACTTTCAAACAACTCCTTGAACATGTCTGACACTTCCATCTTGTCAGATTGAAAACTGAATGAATGTATTCTCTTAGGTTTAGAGGTGCTCTTATAAAAGGTAAAATATGTAGCCTAGTCAAAATAAACCTGAATCATATACGGTCATAAAACGTGCACAAATTTCCAAGGAGAAATCAGAAGTCAAGCTACAACGTTCTGTTTCACCCTACACTCTCCAGAAAGTATTTACGTCATTATATTAATTTTTAAAAAGACATGATTGACCCATATCCAACACCATCTGTCTCCACTGGACAAAGAGAGTTGCGATCAGCCAGAAAAGAAAGTCGTTTGCTAGTTACTAAGATTTGTTTCCTAGTTCAGTTACTCCAAAAGTGACTTTCAGAAACTTAAGAAAGCCGGCTTACACTGTTAAATTTATCACCTTAAGTCCCAACGCTTGTCATATATTTACATGTACTGTTTATAAATTTGCCACCACAAAGAAAATGTTGATTAACGATTCACACGGCACGACGTCCAAAATTCAAAGGAATAATTCTGTCTTGTGCATTCAGTTCTTGTTAAATGTAATTGATCATCGCCGAAGTCTAGAACACAGTTATTGACATTATTTTCCAAAGAGTTTGGTGTAACATTCATGACAGAAATCGTGGCATGCTAAACATTATAGTGTCTTAGCCAACCAACGTCATTTGAACATTTTTAAAATAATGTCTTCCTCTAACATGCGAATATCAATGATTTTAAAAGTCTAATTCGTTTTGGATGTAATTGTTTCACTTGAATCTTTACAAAGTAGAGGTAAATGAATTTTGGCAACGCAGTGTTTAGATTCTGAATGTGTTCTTCTAAACATTCCACTTACAGGAATGTCATCTGACCATTTGAACATTTTCAGACTAATCGGCTTTGTTACAGCATTAAGATACCAACGGTCAAAACATCTATATCGTACAGGATGTAATTATTTCTTTTGTAACCAGTAAATTTTCAATGTCACAAACGTGAACCGTTTTCTTATTGGTACGAACAAGTTACCCAGAAGCTCTCGCATAGGCATATTCAGTTACGAAACGGTTTTCTTAATACTGAAAGCAATTTGTAAAAGTACATTTTCTAAACTTCTTGTTACTCGTAAATCTATCCATTCTAACCCATAAACAAGATATATTAGCAACTCCGCTGTTAGTCAAAGCTTAGACTGGTTATAAGTCGCGAAAAAATATTTTTCAAAAATGGTTACTTTTATTTAATTTATATTATGTTCCTGCCTTTTATGTTCGTGATTAAGGTTTGTGAAATCTGAGTTTTGCCTACTTGATTTTTGTCATGATTCTAAGAAGCAACAAGATATTTACTAAAACTAAAGTTCAATGATTCACCTTGTTTACGAGCTAAAAGGGTTCTGTAAGAGAACTTACTTATAGTTTGGCGTAATTTTCCATTAAGATGTCTGTATTTTTCCTGAACACTTTGTTACTGCATAGGTCAAATGAAATATGTATAAGACCAAATTATCTGCAATCCAACATTATCATTTTCAAGCCAAGAAAATGGGTAGGAACGTTTACAAATTATTAATATTTCATTTTGAATTCTAAATTGACTCTTTCACATTTATTTTGTTTTAAGTGTCAGATTCAATTTATCGTATTTAATTATCATTTCCATATCTATTTTCTACGATTTGATTTTCAATGTTAGGTGTGTTACGTTGCTTAGGATAGAATTGCCTTTTGCTTCTTGGGCAAACCAAAGATTGACGCAGAGAAAGTAAATTTTCTGCTGAGTTTTAAAACGGCATAACGGTCTTCCATAGAAATTAAACATGATGAAGGGAAGAGAAGTTATGTGTTGTAGATGGATTGTCAGTACTTGTTAAAGAAAATAATTGTCTGTCTATCTATAAAAAAGCGATGGTAGTAGTGCTTACACACACTATACCTACAAATGTACTTATTGTTTCAGGTTTAGATTTTTGTGAAATACGTAGATGTATCCATCCGTGTCCAAAACAGCTTAGAGCTCTTGAAAAAAGATACTACTAAAATGATTTTCAACTCAAACTAAAACAAAGTCCTCCCTTGTATTTACCCCACTTATGTGACTCTGTGTGTGTGTGTGTGTGTGTGTGAGAGAGAGAGAGAGAGAGCAATGCAATTGTTCTAAACGAGTACGGTTCCATCCTTAAAGCACAAAATTTAAACAAGGGATTTGGTTCGCATTGGTGTGGCATGGAGCAATTAAACATCTTTTCTACCAGATCTTTGTGGTGTATTGTGTCATTGGAAAAGCCACTGCAAATCTGAGTTCGCAACAAAGAAATCAGCAACTGCGGACTATTTTACTCAGCAGTTGTATTGATTATCTTCTTCCAAGTCATTTGTTGCAATATACTGACAGTAGCAACAACAACCGTAGTTTTGCAAGCGCCAGTCAAAGCCAGACTTCTTCCAATCACATGAGCAGCTTAAACATTTGGAGAATAATTTTCATTCCACAGTGGGTGACTCTTCAGAAACCAGAATCATCGAACTAAAAATAATACATTTTATATAACATTAGCTAGTGTTAGTTGTATGGATGTGTTTTACACTCAAATTGCCTCGGTCCATGCAGTTGAATCATAAAGCTCATTGGGAAGTAGCTTATGGTAAGTAGAAATAGCTTAGCTCATTAAAGTCAAGAATGTGGTTGGAGATCACATTTGACGGTACTATCTTATATCAAATATATCCTTTTTCATCGTTCCGAAAGTAAACATTGTCCTTACCTAACAGGGTCGCACAAAATACAATTGGTCACTTTGACCTTTTATCTGTAATTGATTGTTAGGGCATAAAAAAGTACATATTGTACACGAAATTTAAAATTTTAATACATAGGAAAGTTACAACCATAAAGTGTGATTCCAATTACGAATAAAGCTAACACAAAACTGGATTTAGTGAATAGCCCGGATGTGATAGATGGGCAGAACTAGACTTAAATTACTTCTCGGGCGTTTCGGGAATGTGCCGGCTGAGGTATCAAGTGTGTAAAAACGGAACCGGGGTGTCGTCATTTGTGTTCTTTGTGTGTTTTTATTCCCACCGGACTTGCAGTATAGAGTCTTAACTGTAAACGATTTCGTGTGCGGATCGATTCCCATTCAACTAGCTTACAGACATTGTTTACTGGGGTTTTATTGCCCCTCGACACAAACTCGGTGCGATGGATCAGCAAAGAAAAGCCTGAGTCCCATGTTTTCACGTTGGATAGTTTGTCATTATGTGGTTGGATCTTTTACACACAAGACGACTAATGAAATAACAAGGTATAAGCATAAATCCGCTCTTTTCCAGGGTCTAGTGCAACCAGTAACTCAAATCTAAAGGAATACACAAACAGTATAAGGTAGCCAAAATGACAGGCCATCAGGCCCAAACATACAAGCTGGCAACGACTCACATAAGGCCCCGTCGCACAATGCGGCAATGCTTGGTACAGAAAATATCCAGTAAGCATTGCCTCTAACCTGAGCCCCTAAATAATACATAAATATAAATGGCTCAAAAATCCAAGACCATCAGAAAACACAGCACGGAACGGTAAATATCAAGCCTCCAAACAAAATACACAAAGGAAGCGTTGGTACCTCCAGAATCGAAATACAATACACGGTCCTTATAAGGTGGGTAAATCACAAAACCATCAGATCACCGCCACATAAGATGACATTGATTCAATAAATAAGAAACTAATCCAATGATCAAGGACCAAACGCTTACTAGCTTAAAAATGTAAGGAAAACCATGGCAGAAACCATTATTTAAAAATTTTCCTCTAAAATCCATTCTCATCTAATAAATAGCTTGTAAATACAGATAACGTTCTTCATAATTACGTCCAAAAAGACACTATTGGTGCGGGTTATTGGATGATAATAAAAAGTAGGTGTTGGATAGGAATCAAAAAGTAGGTGTCAGATTTAGTACCATCTAACCTGATCCCCTAAATAATACAGAATATAAGGTGGTCCGAAATCCAAGAACATCACCGGCCACCGCACATAGCGGTAGATATCAGCTCCCCAAAAACATACACAAAGGATACGTTGCTACCTCCATATCTGAAATACAACACACGGCCCTCATAAGGTGGTTAAATCACAAAACCATCAGGACCCAGCCACATAAGATGGCCTAGACTGAATAAATAAAAAAACAAATCTCATCAACAAGGACCGACGGCTCCCAACTTAAGAACACCACGAGTATGGAAAACCATGGCAGAAAGTTTTTTTTATAAAACAAAAAATTCGTCTTAACTCTACCCTCCATAACACAGATATCCAGAAAGAACAGATTCAAAATTATATCCAAAAAGAGACTATCGGTGCAGGGTATTGGATAATAATCCAAACGTAGATGGTGTATAAGACTCAAAGAATGGGTGTTGGATAGTGCAAAACAAAATGTTGTCATGTACTTCCTCTAGTTAACATTAAATGTCCCGTAGAGGTCTATACATTGTTTAATATGGACACAAACGGCGGATAATACGTGTATATAAAAAAAATAGGTGCTGGATAGTAGAGTCTACGAGATAGTATATCAAAAAGCGGGTGCTATTTAGTAGGGTGTATATTGGATAGCATATGAAAAACTAGATGCGGGATAGTACGATGTGTGTGTTAAATAGTAGCCAAACATTTTAATATTGCCAGTCTTCGTGCTCCCCCAACCCAACCCAACCCCAAGTGGCATTTCCGCGTTACATTCCCGCAGTGCCCCAAGTGACATCCCAATGTTAAATTCCCGTTGCCCCCCCCCCCCCACCTAGAAATGGAATATTTCTAAACATTTGAACATAAAAGTAAATGTCTACATGATAAGTCTCACCAACCCCACTACCACATCTCTCTCTCTCTCTCTCTCTCTCTCTCTCTCTCTCTCTCTCTCTCTCTCTCACGTGGCGGAGTTTTGCCTGTGTCATTCGATGATGCCTTGTGACCGATGAATGATGGTAAAATGTAGTCACGCAAACCAACAGAAAGGGGAGAGATAAAAATGGAAGAAATAAACAACTTTATGTTCAGTAGTACTGTTAATCAAATCTTAATAATGACTTAAAGCAGTGATTCTCAAAGCGGGCTGTATCACCCGCTGGGTGGGGGTGGGTGGGGGCAGTGATTCGCAAAGTGGGCTGTACCACCCGCTGGGGGAGGGGGGCGGTGATTGCCAAGGGAGGTGCTCATGGTTGCCACTTTTTACTGGGTAAGGTAGAGGGCACTGAGGATAACCAAGGTGGTCCGAAAAAGTTTGGGAAACACTGACTTAGAGCAACTGTAATACATTTAAATGTTTGAACTGTATCTTGCTGGTACCTCATTTCAATGTTTATATTTCCCACTCGTTTGAAAATGATGCGCGTTCACTGTTCAAGTACTTAACTATGCTGTGTTTGTGGTGCTCTACTTTCTTCAGTTAAATCGTCTTTGATGTTTGAATCTAAACTGTGTCTTATATTTATTTAATCTATATTAATGAAAAAAGAAGTTCAGAAAATAAAAGAAGCAGCTTATCATTTGCAACGAGCCTTGTAATTACTCGCAAAAGGTAAAAGCACTACATTTTGTGGATGAAAGAGTTGGCCGGCTTTAGCAAACGCGGAGCGCGATTTGGATCATTGTGGAGGGCCCCTGGATTTATGCGTGGGGCCCCCTGTGAAAACGGCATTTGGAAATAAACTTTCAAACAAGTTTTATATGATATTGAACTTAAAATTTTATTCCATTGCTTTAAAATTACTTTCTCTCTATAGATATATGTTTAAAAATTAATAAGGTGTTGGAGGCCTGAAAGAGCGGGTCCTGATTGGGCCAAATCGGTCTAATCGGCCTAAAGCCGGCCCTGTGCAGAGTTTATTCATTCCATTAATTCTGTCAATACACAGTTGCTTGTTGTCAATCTTAACTGCATTTGAAATGCAAGTATGCGTATTTGTATTTGATATAAATAAAATATATGTATAGTATGTACGCTGTATTTTTGATACACCACTCGTTTGAAAAAAATTTCATTAAAACGAAATTCGGCAAGCCTCGTTCCTTTTTAATTAAAAATGTATACATCTCGTGGTATATCAATGATATAGCGTACATACTATGTATGTATGTATGTATGTATGTATGTATGTATGTATGTAACTAGACAAGCAAACGTTTTCTGCTAAACTAAGTATTTAAACCTTAAATGGTTTGGTGAAATATATTCCAACAATCAGAGATGTTCTCCTGAAACGGGCAACACCGTTTACCAATCTATCCCAAGTTTGAACCTCGCCCTGAGATGAAAATTTGTAGCATTCATTTGCAATTTAAAGAAGTATGAACATGCGGATGAAGTGTATTTTTAAAGTCTCTGTAATTGTTTTAAGTACTGAATTTAGTTCTACACTACTATTTTACATAATACAATCCAATTACATATTTATTATATGTAAAAGCCATGAAATGTAAATCTCAATATATTTAATGAATACTAAACAGTTACATTCTTCAGTCACTCATCCATTTATTTCTACCTAATAAAAATAAATTCTCAAAAAAAATGCGGAAAATATTGTACATTTGCAGCGCAGAATGCGAGAGCGATTAAAATTTATCTTCTGAAATGACGCTTTTATGAAGAGCAGTCGGTGAATGTGAAGAAAAAAACAAAGAAATTTAAGGTTGGATAATGTACTTACTGATCGCATATGTGTACGTCAGAAGGCAAAACAGTATTATTAGGGAAGCGTGATCCATTTTTGCATAAGACGTAATATTACTCTGTCCTCTGGAACAAACAAACCTTGAATCTGAGATAACAAAATGAAGAACATTTATGCTGGTACCTGTTTATCTATGGCATGGTGTAGTGACACGAGCATAGAGCAATTTCGTGACTAGGAGGCATGATTTATCTCCCTTCGCCCTTTCTCAAGTTTATCTTGTGATGGCCTTTGCTATGTCCAGTCTAAATTGGCAAGCCAGTAACAAAGGCCGGAAACTAGTAAAAATTATTTCGTGATTAGTGTGGTGAATAGCAGGAAAAATAAGAATCAGAAAACTGATTAATGGGCGCGGTGCATGATGCATCATAAGTAAAAATGACAGCGATTCTGAAAAGAGTGCAGCGATTCTAAAAAAAAGTACTGCGATTCTGAAAATAATACAGCGATCATGTACTTTCATCAAGACGAAGGATGTTGGCTATCTGGACCTTGGGTCAATGTCTATGAATGTAATTCCATCCGTTTTTCCTCTGTTATATTGGTGGTGATCTCTGAATTAGATGTATGCATTATTGGTCTGATTGAAAAGAAATAGAGCATTCTTTAGAACAACAGCAATACAGTGAGTTTGTGTGTGTTTTTTGCGACAGCGCACAGCGCGTAACCTAGCGCTAATGCGTGTCCTGAAGTGAAATCTGTGACCAATGGCTCCTTGTTTTCACTACAGTTCAGCCACTCCAAACAAAACAAAACAAACTAAAACAAAATTGCTGGCTAACTTACGACAAGAACTTAACCGTAAGTTTATTTGTTAACACACGTTTAGATTAACATAATATTAATTAGGATTTGGACACACAGGAAAGTTTGGTACAGTATTACGACTCTATGGTCTTAAAATAAGTAATAGAAAAGAGCGAAAACCTACAAGTTTCGTAAAATTCAACAACTGATGCATTTTCCTATAATACAAATGAAAAGAATAAAACATAGAAATGAAAAGAAAATAATTTACGGCATTGTGAATTAAATGGCAAATAATCCTTGAATTACTAGCACAAGTCCTTAAGATGACATTTCTGAATAAACTTTAGTGGTATTCCAAAAGAAATCGATGCTGATAGAATGTTATTCGTGTGATAGCCTGTAAAGTGGAGATATGCCAACAGTCTTTTGTTGAATAACAGTAATATGATCCAAGGTTTCCTTGTTTGAATTCATTATAATTCCCAGTTAATGTTTCTTTCCAAGAATATTTAATCAAGCACTTTGTATTTTCAGAGAAATGATAAATAATTTGACCCAAATCAAAATATGAAAACAACAATGTAAATGATTACTGCCTAGATGTTATCACAGGAATAAATAATTTTTCCAGTAAACAAGATTGTATACTCCTCTGCCTGACCTAGGTCACAATTAGCATTTTCTAAAACCGCTATTACCTAATGCAAAATTTCCTTCAAGAAGATTTCAAATGTTTACAGGTAAAAATCTCTTACTGAAATTGTTATATAGAATGTGGTAAACAAATGTTTTAGACTCAGACCAATATACTTTACTTCTATTGATAATGACCCTAATATTAAACCCATACTCACAGACAAAATATTAGCTATATAGTTGTTGTGTTAAGAATTTAAAAAATCAATACTTGTGGTCAGGTACACAGAGAACTCGATTTTGGACACGGTTAGCTACAAGATATAATTTTACATAACCCACAGAATATAATAAATTTTAAAAAAACTAACAATGCAAAGTAAATATATACAACAACTGACAAACAAATATAAAGCATATTTTTTGGACAGAATTTGGCCCGAGTCTAATAGTGGTCTAAATAGTACCGGAAGTGTGATTCATAGTCGCATTTGACGTGTATCCACGAATAGCAACTTGTAATCATTGTTCACATTTTATACTGCTTGGAATGTTGTCATGCTAGTTATTATGTTAAATTTTCATAATTTATTATAAAACCTTTGCGCTCATTTCTTGAAAATATTTTTTGCGCATTCGGAAAACAGTACCCAGTAGAACTGCAACTATAAATGAGAACGTTTCTAAAAATCGCCAAGTTAGGTTACTGAGGTTTTTTCGTCAGAATAAGTCGAAGAATATAGAGAAAAAGCATAATCGAAAATTAATTAAATTATGAGTAACCAAACTTTCCTGTCTTAATTTGTCACTTACGTTATCAAGTGTATGTGTTCTTTTCATTGAACTCGTTAGTTTCTCTCTGCGTGTAATCTAGTGTCTTGTTATATGTCTCTTTTCTGCATGACTATTTAATAATTATATTCGTAGTACAGGTTGTCAAAAAATCGAAAACAGAATTGGTAGAAAATTATGTACTTGCCTATCTACACAAACTATGACTCCTGTTCATAGTGAGTTACCAAAATTTGAGCGGTTTTGACTGCTATCATTAACAGAAAGGTGAAATGTACGCAAAGAAACAATTTTTTAAATAAATGGTATCCTTTAAAAACAAGCGAATGATTATATATGTGTCCGCTATGGTGGATTTCACATGGTGCAATTAGATATGAAACAAAAATTAGTAGAAACCGCATACTTTGGTGTTTTAAAAAGTTTTAGTGTATTGAATACACCACACGTTGTATGCATGTTATGACTGACTATTGGCATGGAGCGGTAAATTTAGGATGAGGTTTCTTCAAGTTTAACAGGAGAGTATACAGACTCACTACAGAAGCAAAACATCAATAATATGTGCATATGTTTCTTACGTTTTCGAATAAAATATAAACAAAATTATCATAATAATACATTTACTCTAACACTAAATAACATGTCAAACAATCAGCAATTTCACGAGCTTTGCATACGGTCATTAGAGAACGCTTATTGGTCATCTTTATTGGACTGGTTTTTAGATAACGATAATCTGGGGCTTTTTTCTTGAATCAAAAGAGTACTTTCTTATTGGATCCTCTTCCTCACTGCGAAGAAATGTAAATCAGACAAGTAGAATGGTGTACCAGGCACCGGCAATGGAAACGAATGATGAGCCCAACAATATTGAACTGTCTTTAGCACTTTACTTTACAATTGCAGAATCGTGTATCCATTCTTCGCGAAGAAAATTTAATACTGTAGACGATAAGGATATATTTTTATCTATGATATCATGTCACATTTCTGCTTCCAGTGCATGACTGTGTGGAGGGGGTAGAGGGTTTAGGGAGAAATGGACAAAGAGTCTGCTTTAAAGCAAATTGCATGCACAAAAGGGGAGATAACAATGATTTGCTTCAAAGAGATTGATCTTATTACGACATGGATTGTGTTGTGTTTGCGCAAATATATAGGACATATTATATAGGGTCGGCCCAACAAACAAAAAAAAAAAGATTTGTGCAAATTATTATTATAAATTTTCGCAGATACAATTACAGGCAACACTACAAGGAACATGTCCTTATCACTTTTCGCAAATTTAATAATTTTTTGTCCAACTCAGAATGTAGAAAGATCGTGAATTTACTTTTTTAAATGTAAAATCGACCGCCAATCGTTTTGTAAGAAAGTCAAGTTGACACGTACCTAAGGAGCTTCCCCTTCTAAAAATAAAGCGTGACTACGAGAAATATGGTCATATGATGCCTCAAATTGCAGTCTGAGACACGAATAGGACGTAGACTTACAGATATATCACGTTAAGTTTGTGGTAAGTAAAGACCGCTTACTGCGATCACCGAAAGAATGACATTGTTTTTATCCTCAGTAACGAAATGTGACGTGCAAGGCGTCTCACATAAACGAATATTTACAGTTTTGGTAGCGAACCTTCAACCTTTGCTATTCCTGCTATATTGCTATTGGCTATGCGAAGAAGATAAAAACAACTATTCCATATATAATTGTAACCTTACATGTTGCATACCAGGGCCCAGCAACGTGGAATGAATTGCCCACTGAACTTAGACACAAAGACACAGTGATCACATTCAAGAGGGCTCTCAAAACTCACTTATTTCGACTGTAAGAACAAACTTAAAGACCAAATAATGTTTCCTACCTGAAATATTCTCAGCATGTTTTTTATTTTTTTTAAAGTTTTTCTAATTTCATGTTGTTTGTTTTTGTAATAATATTATTATGTTTCTTATCTTATAGGTGTTGTTTAATGTTGTAAAGCGCTTAGAGCTTCTAAAGATTAGGCGCTATACAAAGTCCTCATTAGTATTATTATTATTAGTATTATTATTATTATTATTATTATTATTATATCGCCTTGAATGGCGCTGGAGTCCAGGAAAGCATTTTAAGCCACATCACCACGTGTCTACTTATTTAAAAAGTAACCTCACATGTTTCTTGACTTTCTCGCTTCTCTCAAGAAACTTTCTGGAGGACACCTCAACTCTCCATCCTTGCACACTGAGCTTGATAGAGCTTTGGAGTTTCATTATCAACTTATAAAATACCAAAGGCTTTCATAGTTATATTCCCTGTCCATTCGATTGATGTATTAAGCATTTTCACTAATAAATAACAAAATCTATGCTTCCCTTATTTAATTTTCTGGGTTTACACACACACACACACACCTCTTTTTTGTTTCTTTTTTTTTTTTTCGTCCTGCTCTATGGATGATATGCATGAGAATTCCGAATGCTGACTGACTGATGTTGGATTTAAGTTATGGTGGCACCCTATGACTCCGTACCAGCAGATGCTGGTAAAGAGTTGGAGGTGTCACCCTGTTTTTCGTTTCTAAAGGTCATGGTTTGTGATTTATGTATCCCCCGTCCTCCCAATTTTGGATTTCATGTGTGATTTTTTTTTTCCTCCGTCAGGGTTGTTCTTTGTTTCGTTTTGCCATATTTTTCGAGTTGTCCCTGCATGCGGGTTCTGAGTTGTACTCTGTTCCCACTCGGTACGTAGGTCGGTCTCCATTCTCAAGTCAATACTTGCAAACACTAGTGCCTGTGATTGTTTTCTTGCCTTGAACCTTACCTGCATGAAAGTTACGATTGTACTCGTTTTCCCTTTGCAAACGTTCAAAGGGGCCCCGAGTGGCCGAATGGTCTAAAGCGCTCTCCGTTACGGATCACTGCCATCTCACCTCTGTCTACGTGTGTACGAGTCTAGAATTCAGCCAATGTGGGTATATGAGAAAGCATGCCAGTAGCTTCTCGTGGGTCGGTGGTTCTTCTCGGGTTTTTCCAGGGTTTTCCCGGGTTCTTCCTCCACCATTAATACTGGCCGCCATGAATAGCCTATCGTGTGCTGAAAAATGGCGTTAAACCCCACAACAGCAACAGCAAACGTTCAGGGTTAAAGTTTCTGCTCTCATCCCTATTTTGCTATCGTTATTATTTTGAAGTGACTTGCCATAGTCATTTCAGTCCGGTGTGTTGTTTTTTTTGTGTGCTGTGTTGTAACTATATGTTTTCCTATATGGACTGGCACTATCTACATCATATATTAAGAGCTTTGGATTAACTATCTCATTTTCAGCAGGGGCATGGTAGATTTGGTAATTACTCCCTGGGGAGTAGTACTGTCTGTAATTGGATAGATGTGTGGTGGCTTTTCAGGCTGGGGTGTAATTAACCATTGTTAGTGCACCTAAGGTTTCCTGGCATTATAGGTTAGTACTACAGTATTCTTCAAGGATTAGAACACTTGTAATCAGCAACGGATAAAGCGCGTCTCTTGGATATTCCTCTTTGTATTGTTTTGTAAGATTGTCATGTTAGATTGTCAGCGTATTTTCTTGTCATGAATCTCCTTTAAAGCTTTCCCTAACTTAAGAAAATTAAATTATTAGCAAGCATAGCTATTGCATAGCTCCAGAGCAAATTTTATGTACCAGAGGAACATAAAATTGTACAAGCAGTCACGAATCTCGTGATTATATATATATATATATATATATATATATATATATATATATATATATATATATATATATATATATATATATATAAACTGGTGCGAGATGGGTGGGGGTATTCAGTCACATGTCTTAGACATACCGTACACTGTTCTGTGATTACAATGAAAAGGGTTGAGAACTTGCAACCTATATTTTTTAGACTCGTGAGTAATTAGCATCGATGTGTGCAACAATAAGGACAAAACTTAATCGAATAGGACCGACGTTATTTCGAACAGCGTTTCGTTGTTATTATTGTTGATATTTACATTTTGATATTTGATTTTGGTCTTTCTGTAAGAAACAATTTCAACTGAGGGGTTGCAACTTGTAGGGAGAGACTGTAAAATTGCAGTCGTTGAAATACAGAATGATCACATATATTTTGTACATAGAAATCAATTTATTGTCCTGTTGCACACTAATCATAACATCTACAATGAGATAGTGAATTTTCATCCAGCGAAACTGTTGCAAACATAGATGCGGTGTTATGTAAACTTGGTGGACAGAAAAATCCTGGTAGCCCTGAAACTACAAGTTAAATCTGGTCAACAAAGTGGCTCAGAATCAAAACCCAGTTGAATAACCATCTCGTGATTGCATCGGTTTAAAAATAGAACGGTTACCGTGCAGCAAAATTCATTAAATGATCTGTCTGTAGAAAACAGTCGATGAAAATATATACTTTAACTTTGATTTTCACCTTAGAATGTTTGTATAAAAATATAACAAATCAAAATTTTCAGTTATTTTCTTTGCATCTAATAAAAATTACTCCCCTTAGTTAAAGTCAACTTTTTCAATCAGCATATCTGGTGGGCAACCATCATTTAATGTTTTTCACTTGCATGTCAGAAAAGAGCCAATCCATAATCTCTTATTCTTAAAGTGTTTCTTGTCCATCTTGCTTCTGTCTGTATATATTTCAAGTTTTCCCCATTTATTAGTGTCCTTTATCTATATTCATTCTTTTTTTTATACCGCATTTTCATCTTATCTCTATGTATTTGTTGAATTCGCTGATGATTACAATAAATTCTTCATGGTTGATTTCGTTTCACTGAACTCTTTGCACATCATCTCTCCGATGATGTTTGACTTAGATAATGATACTCAATTAAAATTTTCTACAACTTTATTGTAAATCAACTTTTCTGTCATGACTTTGCAGCAATACGTATCATTGTATTACTAAAATCAGAAAAAAATTATATATAAAAAACTAAGCGTATAACTAAGTCCGACAAACACAATCCAGCTGCTGAAACATTTATACCATATAGAACTTTTTCCATACCTGTTTCAAAACTTTGTATACAATTCAATATTTTTTATGATACCTATATAGTGTTCAATATTAATGCTCGGTTTCATCTCCCTAATTCTGTGCAAACTTTGTTGTGTTTAAATGATGCATTACCAGCCATTTTTGGAGTAACAGTTTTGTCAGATTAACATATTCTGTAATAATCAACATGACAACATTTTTAAAAATCCATTGTTGATTGTGGACGAATTAAAAAACTCAGTACGTTTTCAGACGAATGTTGTGCGCACCAGTAAGGAAAATGGGTCGTAAATTGTGTTGATGATGTTTTAAAAGTTGCAGTCCACATCTTGCAGCTTTTGTAGCCATACATTTATTAATTGGCCACACAAATTTGATGTCTTGCTAAATGCTTTAACAATGTATAGTCTAGTTTACATTTGAGTTCTATGGTGTGGAGAATTTTATAAATGTCCATGTGCTATCACATAGTCATTTGTGAATCGACCAAATGAAAATGGAGTCGGTAGCTTTTCTATTCCAAGTGAGTGTTCACGTTTATCGGTGGATCTGTTATAATCTTAAAAGGTTTGTTGTTTTTTTTAAAGTACGCACGAGGAACTGTGAGAGCAGATGTGAGTGCTACATGGTAAATCGAGTTTTATATTTCAAACCGACGCTTTATTATTTATTACCAGAAAAGTTCGTTAACTGACGCTCTGCATTAACATTATTTGCTTTCTTTCTTAGAACTATCTTTCGCTGTCTCTTGCTGCGATAAGATCTCCCGTATAGACAACACGTACGCTCAAGCATTCCTAGAACTGAGGTGGAAACAGTCAAGGTTTCACTGTTGTAAGATACTGGCCTATTTCTATATTATTGTTGTACTTCGTATAGACTCAGCATTTATACTTTAAGTTTATTCTTCATTCTTAATTTTGCCAGCATATTCTATTTATACAATAGAATATGCTGGCAAAATTAAGAATGAAGAACAAACTTAATGTATAAATGCTGAGACTTTGACGTGCTTCCTGACCAAATGAACAAGATGGAAAATATAATTAACAACGACCGATCAGAAAATAAATCATAAATTGTTTCATTTCTTTAAGGTAGTGTAATTGCAACGTATTCTAACTCAGACCACCTTTATACTTTAATCGTTCTGCTTTTATTTTCTTCAACTGATGTGAACGTTTTCCATGTTGTCTTACAAGCTCAGCTCAACGTGGATATTGTGGGCTTTTCTGAACTTACTTTTTCAGGTTTTTTGCCAAACTTCTTTTCGTCTTCTTTTTGTATTGCTCACTTGTCATAGAGCTGTGTCAACCACATACCTTTTATATTATATATCATCATCATCTTTATTTCCTTCCATGGAAGATTACATGATATAAGAATAAATCATCTGAATACAATCAATAAATATTTATTAAAAAAAAGTGTTCGTCAACTCATAAGTTGCAAGTTTCAGTACCTTATTTACAGAAGATAGTTGCACACTTCATGACAAAGTATGCTGCATACAGGACGAATAGCTTGGAGTTTTCTTTGTCGATTACTCCTGATGGTAACCTTTTACCTAAAAGATATTGTAGTTGCAGCTCATCTTCTGCATTAAATATTATATCATATTGATATAATTCTTGTATTGGGGTCCGAAAATGATAATGTATGACTTTGTGACACTAAGCTCGAATCGCCACTTATTACTGTAGTCGTATGCTATATCTAACAGCTTTTGTAGATTGCTAGGATATATAGCCAAAAGTGAAATATCATCAGCTAGGGTTGGATTTCCCACAGCTAAGGATCCAATCTTTGCTCCAAATCCACTATTTTCTAACTGTAGCAGCAAGTCATTTATAAATATTGTGTACATCAAGGTTGACAAAACACCCCCTTGTCTCACTTCTTGGCCAATTGAGAACCAATCTGAAAATTGCCCATTTACAAGAACTTTACTCTGTAAATTTGTATACATGTTAAAAAATATCAAAAGGGATTTACCCGTAATTCCCAACGTGAATAATTTAAAAAGCAGTCCTTCGTGCCACACGGTATCAAATGCCTTTTTTGTATCAAGAAAAGCAGCAAAAACCCGTGAACCCATGTTTACATTATATTGTACTGATTGCAACAGCACAAAACTCGCTGTTGTGCAGCCTAAACCTTTTTGGTAACCATGTTGTTGTGAACTGGGTATACTAGAATTAGTATCTTTGAGCCAAGTTACCAAACGTTCATGAATAATTTCTCAAAGGTTTTGTAGATAACAGGCAGTAAAGTAACAGGCCTGTAACTTTCGAGGGAGTTCTTTGATTTTCTGTTACCTTTGTACAGTGGTATTACTAACCCTTTTCTGCAATCTACAGGTATGTAAGATTGATCAATCATCCGAGTAAATAAAATTGTCATACACTCGATGAGGTAGTCGCTGCCATAGATCAAATGTTCATTGCAAATTTGATCATGGCCCGATGCTTTTGATTTCTTTAGACCTTTAATGATTTCTCTTACTTCGTTTAAACTGATACTGGTATGTAAGGCCTCGATATGGCTTACTTCGTCCTGTAGACCCCGATTTAATTCTCTCTCTATAAATTCATAAAAGTTTCCGTCAAAACTATGGTTTAAATTCGGCGTGTGAATGTCCACATAGTATCTGGCAAAGCCATTTGCGATGGAATCATCATCACGGACACAAACTCCATCAGTTGATAGTTCCTGACAAAAATTTATATTGTTCCCTCTCTTAATGTTGATCATTTTCCAAAAGTGTCTTACATCACATTCATGTGCTTTTTCAATTTCTTCATACACCTCCCCCATATATTTTTCCACAGCCAGTTTTTGAACACTTCTAAAGTCTCTCTTCTTATCTTTATATCCTCTGTAAGAATTAAATTGACTACCCCTCGGTCTTCCCTCATTTATCCAAGTATACCTAGCTTGTCTTTGAAGTTTATGTGCTTCTTTGAATTCATTTGACCAGTATGGTTTGGCATGATAATTGAATTTAGACTTTGGAAGCGCGATGTCGCTTGACTGCTGTATTGCATTAACAATGTGCTGGTAAAAGCTACCAACATTGTCCGAAATAGTATCGATATCTAAAGTTTTCAGGCGAAGGTCCAGCTCAGATTGATAGTTTTTCAAGATATCAGCGTTTAATTTATTCCAGGCTATGTTGTTTCTCTTCATAGACTGTCTGAAGTCTCTCCCACAGGTCACTGTACGAAGGGAAGTAAGGGTAGGGAGGTGGTCAGATATCACGTGCTCTTCGTGATCTGAAACAATGTGCACACTTCGTAATCTACCTATGCATTGATCCGACAGTACAAAATGATCAATCATCGTTCTTGCTGGGGTGAACGTATAACGGGAACCAGTGCATATTATTAAATGTCCAGCACTCACTAGATTATTATATCGCAAGAACTCATGAAATACTCTATCTTTGTAATCTCTGAAAGTGTCTGGTTCAGCTACTGCATTGAAATCACCAGTAAAATACACGTCCCCCAGCTGTGAGTACTGATCATAGAGATTTTGAATCAACTCAATTTGCGCTTTGTAACAATCTATGCCATATAATAGGGTCAGCATATATACACAAAAAATATATACATTTTGCATATCGGGAAATTTGAATTATATGCCAACAACTCTGTCACTATTAACTTCATCTATAAAGTTAGCATATCTCATTAGAGAAGTTTTGCAGAAGATTGCAACTCCTCCTTTACCACATTTTATTAACGTGCTATTAGAGGAAATATCCTCTGCCTTAGCAGTGCATTTATAATCAGAACGAATAGTATCGCAAAATGGAAGTATGTGCTGTAATAGTTTATGTTCAGTTACGCAAGCTACGTCAACATTATATTTATCCAGCAATGCACTAAAGCTAAGAGCAGAGGACATAATTCCTCTAACATTCCAGGTCAGTATATTAAGATTCATATTAACTTGCAATATAGGCATATTAATACTTATGCATCGTGAAAGCAGGACTAAAATGACAAAGATGACAAAACACATTAACTTACGACAGAACATAATGGCAAATTTATGAACAAATTAACTGTCACCCTAGTCACGGAATATCGCATCCTGCACCTTCATTTGCCTCCTGATCGCGATTGCTAAACCTGTCTCGCCAAGATTGATTCCCATACCACCTTCTTACATAAACACCTTTTGGCCATGTTACATCATTTTCAACAGTGTTGCAGTCTGAATTATATACAGTCAGCTTGGCCGATAGACAATTATGTCTACTGTGGATAAACTTTATGGATAACGGATCTATATCGTATTCTTTCAAGAATTTACCGAGGCCTTCAGCAGTAGATTTGACGCCAATGCCACCCACATAAAAGCGCCTTGTTCTACGTCTAACTACACCTTCAAATACAACATTCTCATTATTGTCATCAACATCCTCATGTCCAACAATACTCTCTGAACCTATTTCTAAACCTGATTTACGAAATGATCTAGGTCTTTCTACCTGACCCCCAGTAACGGTAGGTATCTTGCTAGGAGGGGTTTTCAAGTCAATACCTTTCACATTACTGTTGCTAGTAATCGGATGCCTAACGTTCTCTATCCTGGTCGAAGTCGAAGTCCCCTGTTCAGAAAGCCGTTCGGTGTGGGTTAACAGTTTATTTTGATTCCGAATGGGTGTGCGTACAACATTTGTCACATCAGGATGAACATTGGCTTTATAAATCTGTGGGATATTTCCATCGAAGGGGGCGATATGTCTTCTATCGAAAGTCTGTGAAATTATATCCGAACTTTTTGAAACCAGAGTTTGCAGAGCACTGACCCCACTCTTTTCCAAAGTTGGTTGGGCCGTTACGCCGGTTCGTGACTCCACTGCCATTGTACCTGGTGTAGAGTCGTCAGCCTCAACCGACACGGGAGACAAACAGTAGGATACTGCAGTTCTGTTCTGAGATTCACTTGATAGGCAGCAGTGTGTATCGCAACCAGTTTTGTTAGAGTCGATCAAGACGGAGATGAACAGTTAGACACATGAATCTTGTTCTGAGCAGCAATTGATGGAGAGCGTTGATCACCACATCCATTGGGACTACATGATATGTTACTTACAGCTGGACTATTCGTGCGAACGACATCCGCATAAGACATGGGTTTACTCAAAGATTTCATCAGCTTAACTCTTAAGTTGCTTCAACTGATGTGAACGTTTTCCATGTTGTCTTACAAGCTCAGCTCAACGTGGATATTGTGGGCTTTTCTGAACTTACTTTTTCAGGTTTTTTGCCAAACTTCTTTTCGTCTTCTTTTTGTATTGCTCACTTGTCATAGAGCTGTGTCAACCACACACCTTTTATATTATATATGAAAATAGGAATGTAACTTGAGTTGCGTTGCCGCGTACGGCGTTGCATTGTGTGTGCGGTTTTAGCCTTGGCAATATCCAAAAATAGCGATTCCATTTCACTTCACTCACTCCGGCATGCGCAAGCGCTGGGGGGGGGGGGGTACCATGAGTTTTACCACTTATTGTACTTTTTGTCTCTATATTGTCACAATGCAGATGAGTCTTGCCAAGAAGATATCTACTTTATAGAAGCAATCTTCATCTGTAAAGGTACATCAAAATGTAAAAGTTTATTCTTTCTTGCTATCTATTCTATTTGATCAGATTGTTTAATATTCTGACTGTTTCGAAATTTATTCTAAACTTTGAGAAAGCCGTTCCTATTTCACATAACACCATGTTTTCGATTAAAATAAAATATGTTCCAGATTAGACACTTTATAGTTGAACACAAGCTTAATTCACTTGTATGTTGTACGCATTAAACGATGAGAAGCGTTAGAGTTTTATAATCCGTTGCAATTATTCCTGTCGCAAACAGATTCATTTACGATTGTGATAATACTTTCAATAATCTCGCGCAGTTCTTAACAAAGAAGCGATAAAGGTATACAGTAGTCAGTTCGTGTACACGCAAGCATAATGTATATCATTGTATTATCATTTAAATAATTGTTGTATTTTAACTCAACCTGGATACAGTAGTCCATGGTGGCTATGGTGATATTGGTTCGAGGGACGATACTGGTAGACTCAATATAAGGGACCAAATGTTCTAGACCAAAAGAGGTCTGCAAAGTAGGGAGGTTCATGAAGGTTCCCTAAGCAGGCTGATGAGAATGGACTACTCGAGACCATTCATGTACCATTCATCGTTACTGTTAGATTGGGAGTATTCTTCGCCTTCGTAAGGCTGTGATGAGTTATCTGTTGATGAAATATATATTACATTTTAAACCTAATATTCAGTGTTAATTTATGTATGACAGTCTATTTCATCACCATGTATGTTCATGAATAAAATATTGATCGCTTTTGTTGATAAATCAATACATTGATTAAATTTGTCGATAAATCCATACACTTATAAATTCATTTATAAATTATACCTGTGATAAAATCCATTCGTTGATTATATCCGTTGACAATATATACCGTTTGTGATTATTAGTTGATGAACTATGCTTTAATTACATCCGTTGAGCAATGATACCATTTGTTATATCCGTTGATCAACTTGTTGGTGTACATGTGTAGGATTTTCAGTAGTTTAAGTTTCGTCTTTGATAGATGGAAGTAAAAGTGTGAGCTACGGTTTCACATATTCAATTATCATTCTTTTGCAGTATAAATAAAAATCTCACTAATGTGAAATCCTACTTACAAGTGGTTAAAGTAGCCTGAAATATAATTTGTCAAATAAAACAGCCGGGCTTCATGTCATATGTTTGGAAAGGTTAGACCAAATTCGCTGATTCTTACAGAACATGTCCTTACTGCAAACACTGCTAAGATAAGGACAGCATAAAAAGGAAAATTAAATCATTATACAATGTAAAATAAAACAAAGAGTGCATGAAAACTAACATTAAGCAAAGGTTCAGTGGCTAAAAAGAATTAAATTATCATTACAAAGGGAAAATGAGAAACAAAAACTTACGGTATTGCCAATTAATTCCCAAAAAAAATCAAAGAATTACATACACAAGTCCTAGTAATTTAAAGTCCTGAATAAAATTCAGCGAATGTCCAGAATAAATCCCAAAACTGACGGCGATGATGTGTTTGTTATAGCTCCTAGTGTGTTGATGTGCGAACGTTCTTTTGTTGAATCACATAAAGATAATTCCAAGTTTTAATACACGATAAATTCCAGTGCATATCTCTTTCCAAGAATTTTATCAGGGCACTTTTTGTATTTCCAGAGAAAATAATAAATAATTTGAACAAAAAAGATTCAGTCCAATAATGCTGGTCACAACATATACTATATAACTTGAAAGTGCTAAATGTTAAAGCAAAAATGAAATAATCCTCTCAGCAACAAGATTATACAATTATCTACTTGACCTCAGGTCACAATTAGCACTTTCTATAATAATAAAAAACTTACCTCATGGAAAATAACCTTATAGAATGATCCTAATATTTACAAAATCAAAACTGTGATCGGTCCGGTGGCCTAGTAGTTAGATCGTCCACCACGTATGCGGGAGGTCGTGGGTTCTATCCACGGCTGAGTCATACCAAAGACTTACAAAAATGGTACTAACAGCTTCCTCTTTTGGCGCTCAGCATTAAGAGTTAGTGTTAGGACTGGTCGGCCTGGTATCAGGATAATGTGACTGGGTGGGACATCATGCTACATGTCTGCGACATAATGCCCCCAGTGCTAGACGTCACTATAAACTGCCACACTGCAGACATCGTAGCGATATGACTGAAAAATTGTTAAAGCTACGTTAAAAATCCAAATCACACACACACACAAAATCAAAACCACTAATGCTAATACTGATTTTAAATGAAAACATACAGATAATAATTTATCTATGTATTAATTGTTTACAATGAATAAAATACTCCGTTACGGATCACTGACATCTCACCTCTGTCTGAGTGGATTAGAGTCTCGGATTCAGCCAATGTGGGTATATGAGAAAGCTTGCCAGTAGCTTCTCGTGGGTCGGTGGTTCTTTCCCGGGTTTTCCTGGGTTCTTCCTCCACCATTAATACTGGCCGCCATGTATATCCTATTGTGTGCTGAAACATGGCGTTAAACCCTACAACAACAACAACAACAACAACACAATGAATAAAATAAAAAAGTCAACATAACTTACAATGTTACATTACAGTAGCATGTAATTTAATGAAATAAAATAAAATGAAACTAACTAACAAAGTAAACTAAATATACATAACAGTTTGAAAAATTTAAGATGAACAATTTCATCAGTGATGAAATTATGCGAGAACATAATGCCCTTGCATAATTTTGAACAGTAATGCCTGAACATTTACCTATAAAACTTGACTGTATGTTAAAAAAATCTTCCTGAAATGGCAAGTATTGCAACATGTGACGTTAAAGGAAAAATGTACAAAAACAAAATGGTGTTGTTATATTGTTCGTCCTTCGAGTTCGAAGATGATCATGCCATTAGTGAATGGTTTCTGTGAATATACGAGTGGCTGATCAGGCCAGTTTGTGCTCTGAACTGTCTTTGGCGCACTTGACAGGAGATAATGTTTGGGTTTGCTTGATCAACAGAGGATGTGTTATTTTTTCCGAGATTTACGCTGCTCTCGTTTCTTCACTGGCTCTGCAGTTCTACTCCATTCAAAATATATAGCTCCAATATGGATGATAATTGCTCAGGTGATCCTATGTGAGATCTTCCCACGACTCAGAGTCAATGCTAAAGTGGGTTTTTTCAAGGATGAATTGATGAAGTCTTTGAAACGTTTCTTCTTACCACCATGAGATCGCTTTCCCTCCGTCAGTTCGCCTTAGTAGATCTTATTTGGTAGTCGCTCTTCTTACATCCGTGTGGCTTTGCTTGGCCATCTCAACTGCAGAGTGTGGATGTTTGGAATAGCTGCTCCCGTGAAAACCTCAGAGTCTGTGACATTTCCATGTCTTATTATCCTCCTCGGGCAGCCCATATGAAAACTGTTCAACTTGGCCTAGTGTCTGTACACCGCCCATGTTTCGCAAACGTACAGCAGGGTCGGAAACACAGTGGTTTTGCAAACCTTAACGTTTTCTTGTAGACTGATACATCTGCGCTCCCACACATTTCTACTCAGTCAGCCAAAGGCTACACTTGCTTTAGTTTATTTAGGAGTTGGTTTCATTATCAATGTGGACTGCATGGTATAGTGTGATGTCGAGACAAGCGAACTTGGGAATAGTTCCCTGAGTCCAAATTTATTGGAAGAGTGCATTCCATCTTTTTTCCAATCATGTTTTACCGGGCATCTCGCTGGAAGTGTCATTTTCAAAAGAATTATTATATTCGATTCCTGATCGTTTCTGGAAGTGTTGCTCATCTTAGGAAATGGGACATAATTTCTGCTTTTGTCTTCGATAAATCCCAATTCTTATTTTTCCACATCTGTCGTATAATATAAATAACCTACAAATGCATAAAGATGGTGGAGATTTTGAAATGAAAGAAGTTGCAAACTTCGACATGTTTATGAAGATGATATGTAAGATGCACAAATCCATACTTTTGATCTCTTTCCTGCCTTGGTCTCTTCAAAGGTGTCATTCATGGTGATGTGTGCTGAGTGCAACTGTCTCCCTCAGTAATCTTTGGTAAAGGGTCAGACCATATCAGTATCATTTTGAGTGAAATACTTCCCTATTTTAGTCTTTATGGTTCTGTCAATCCTTTCCACTACAGGTGTTTTAATTTCTGTCTGCATAAGTTAATTTGTATTCATTCTTTTCCCAGCAAATCCTTGACCATTTTGCTCTCAAACATTGTTTTCCCTCATCAACGGTGTTTATTCAGGATTTCGCTCTTTGAGCATTTAATAATTGCGTAATGCATGTCTTCGCCCTTTTTTGTTGCTACTTTCTCAGTCTAAGCATATTTCAATTAGACACCTCTCACCGTCAAGATGAATCGTATCCATTTGCTTGTATGTCAACAATGCCTGCCTGTCAGTACATAGAGTATTTTTATTAAACTAAATCTTGTCTTCACTTGCTCGTGGAATGTATAGGTAGACTGTTTAGTTCACCGTTCTTTCAATTCAGAGTATAGTATTTTCCTTTTTTCCCCGATTTTATTTCAATTTATATTTTTATCTAAGCTGTGGAACTTTCAGAATCGTAGTAAAGATCATTTAGGTTCTTGAACTTTTGTTTTGGGTTTTGAAACGGTGGAGAAAAAGCACATGTAGTGAAAAAATAAGGCTTTACAGATTATATTAATGTATTATCCACAGGCCAAAAGGGCGCTCATTTGCAAGAAAATAATTCCTATTTTCAACACCATGCAACGTTTAATCCTTTTCAACGTGATAATAACTTCAGATATCACATTTTGCCATCGATATTGTTGAATAAATAAATAAAAACCAGTAAATTTGAATAATTAAAACGGTCACCATCTGCTGCTTTTAAAATAGTGTTAATTGTCTCCTCATAAATTGACAAACTGACATTTGGCTACATACTGTGCAGTACATAATGCTAGCTCTGCTTACTGGTCGAGTAAATATAAATTTTCTCCTTCGATCATTTTTTTTATGTGTACATGGCTGAAGCTGATGCTGTTGTTGTAAAGGCGAGCACTTTAGACCGTTCGGCCACCCAAAACCCAAGATTGTGCTAACTGGAGAATTACAAGTTTTCCCGCATCTAAAGGGTACATGGACCTTAGTGTCTTATTGTTTATAAAATTCAGTTGGACTGAATTGTTTTCGTACCCCTAAACGAGAGTGTGATAATTTAAATTTGTACAACACGTAAAATGACATTTCTGGAATTTTAAATTATAGGTGGATGTATTTGGTATTTTTATTTATTTTGCTTGAAATACTTTAGAATTCCAGAACTGTAATTTTCTGTCTAATGTTAACATTTAATTAATCAAATAATTAATTTGTACTTCGCACTCTTACTCGATCTCTTGTCTCAATTCGATTACGTGTACCGCAGGAAAGTTTAACAAAATTCAAACATTCCAAAATTCAGTGTTAATCAAACTAATTGAAACTATTTTCGAATAGTCTGAAATATTAGTAACTGAAGTTTGGTGTTAAAGACGTTGACTTTTTCAGCTTAAAAACTTAAAAATTACTTCAAGAAATTTTATTTGTATTTATTAGTGCCTTGTTTCTTAAAGCGAAGATCTCACCTTCAGACATGTTATCGCTATTTTCGCCCTCATTAAAGTTAATATATTTTCAAAGCTCGGCAGAACTCACCGCCAACCATTAGATCAACCAGGGTACGGATAACCTGGTGTGTCCTTGACACGCGCATTTTAATCCAACTTCATCGGCACTAAATAATCTCCACATGTTGCTGTGCCTTGGAAAAAGCAACACCAAAAAACCAAAGTTATACTAGTTAGATATTCAAGATACTGGTTGAAATTTATTTTACAAAAGGACCGCATCATCTTGATTCTAGATACTCCGAGATTTTATTTTTTCAATGATCGTAGCCATATTTATATTTATTTATTTTTTGGAAAATTGTGGTGTTAATTATTTACATTATGTTAATTGTATAAAACTCACTATCCGATAATTCAGAAATAATAATGCATGACAGCACAGAGGCTGGTATCATTGCTTACAATTTACCTGTCATATTTATATTATCAATTGTAAACAACGATACGAGCCCCTGTGTAGGAAAGTAACTCTTTTGGCACTGGCAATAAACATGCTCTCTCTCTCTCTCTCTCTCTCTCACACTAAAACTGAGTCTTGTTAAAGTGACATCAAGAACCCAGGATTGCAACAGAGGATGCTTGGTACACGACATAAATAATACAATGACCTCTATAAAAAAATAAAAACAAAATTCCCTTGTTGAGAAAATATGGAAATTAAAGCGCTGATTTCTCCTAAACTGGTGGGCCAGCTGTGCTAAAACTATATAGACAGAACAAAAATTAAACTGTAGCAAAAGGGTAAATATTATAACTTATTCCGAAATCCCCAACCCTCTAAACATATTCAGCTTGCGATATTGGCATTTATTATATACTCATTTTTGTCTCCGTTAACTTTACATTGTCAGAATCGTGCAATATTGTACGATATTTCACAACATCATATTGCACTCACGTGTACAACATGTGTGCCCAATAGTGTATTAGGAAATACTTTGTAAATAATTCATGTACACTCATGTAGTAGACGCTTTACGTTTTGGTTGATTAAATTTGTTTCTGAATGAACTAAAACATGTTTCGTGCACTGCCACATACCAGCTGCTTTGCAATATTCCGCATTAACTTTCTTGATACAATGTTTCAGATTTAGGCTAGCGATAGACGCCAGACAGGTCATAACATTGTTGGGTCCCTACAACATAGTATACAAGTGACAAGGCATAAATGTGTTTTCTTTAGTGGTAATAAGAATGGCAAAAAGTATTCTTACAGTTTTACATCCTGAATTTCTTCAAAATGTACTTTCTTAGTTCTGCAAATCCGAATTACGTGAGCCATAATGTCATGGGTTCTAAGCTTGATTACACATTTCGAAATTGTACTGTAATTTCGACGGCATTCCAAGTGCAATTACATCCTCCTTACTGCACTCAAAATGAAATGAACATTATATTCCATAGCGTCTTTTTGATAATTACAATTGAAAGACTTCATATTTTCCCCTCCATTATGATTTCAGGCATTCAGTGTCAGAACGGGAACACACTTGCAGATGTCAACACGCTGCTCCATCGCTGCCGAAATCAGATGTACTTCATGTAGAATTGGCACAGATAAATCCAGCAGCAGGGGGGGCGAATCCGACATTTTGTCCAATCGTTATTTTGCTTAATTAATACTTCTGCACTCAGCGGATCCGGTGTAGTCAGCGCCGGTAAAAAAAAAACGACGACGGTCCATCCTACACGACGGTGACGTCATTTAGTTTGATACACTTTTCTGCGAGCCGATCCCAGCGTCGTCAGCGTCCGGTAAACACAGCGACGACCGCGTCGATGTCATTGCCCCCCCCCCCCCCCCCCCCCGCTGCTAAGAAGTTATTTACAATGAAAATTAGTTACAATTTAACCGAATATTTGGTCAAGTCCGATACGATATCGTGTCCGAGGATCATGTAAATTTATCGTTACAAATCCATGTGGGGTCGACTGAGCATGACTAAAAAAGTTTCGAAAACCATTAAAGTCCATGTCACCGCCGCACCATGTCTGCCAAATATTTCGTAGCGTGTGTGTATCAACGCCGTTGAATACAGCAAGAATATTACAGTTGTCTCTGATTACTTTTGGAATCTGAGTGTATCGTTGAGTGACATATATCACGTCGGTGTTTTTATGCCTGCCTCTGGAAAATATCCTAGCTGGGTTTTTTTGATTGTCTAACATAACATCATCGTACACGACTAGATTGTTAACGTCGCCATCAATATCATCAATACCCGGTGCATCATTGATATCTGTAATAAACTCAATAACATTTTTTTCAGCGATCGCTGATGCATTCTCGTTAAAATCTTTCAACACCTCGTAGCATCGTTGATCATCCACGCTAGGGGCGATTAAATACAACTTATCCCACTTCATCCATCTCATTATTAAATTGAGTAACAATTGCGTCTTGCCGGATCCAGATGGTCCGATGATAATCATCCGGATCGAGTTTGGTAACGCTGCAACATGCTTAACTGGTTCTCTTGTTTTAGTCGCCGAAAAATCAATTATATTCATATCTCTATACATAAATTATGGATCTATATTGTGTGAAGTGTAGAGTGCGTACTGGCACAAATGATATGACAACCGTTACAACGAGAAATAACAGATCGGCGCTGAATGGTAAGTGTGTCCAATGCGGTACAAAGAAATTTAGATTTATTTCTGCTAGACCCGAAGATGTTTTAAAAAAAAAGCGAGGAGGTGATATTGCAGCCAAGTTATCAAAACTCCCCGGAACACCGTGGGCAAAGTATCCAGGAGAAAAGCACCTCCCAGGATATAGCTACTGTGGCCCCGGAACACGATTAGATATCAGACTCGATGATCAAAATCAGCCCAAACCCGGTGAGTATCCAATAAACGCTATCGATAAGGCGTGTCATGCTCATGATGTTGCTTACTACAAAAGTAGCGATCTGCAACAGCGTCATATCGCGGATGTAAAATTAATTCACGCGTTAAATGCTATTCCTGATAAATCATTCAAAGAAAAATTGGCTTCATGGTTGGTAAAATCGGCTATGAAAGGTAAATTAATGATTGGAAGCGGAGCTTCTCGCGCTGGTAATTGAAAACGCTAGCGTTTATAATAACAACATGGAATCCATCTATTATTCTCCGAGAGGATACTGGAAGGGGAAGGCCGCAATTGGTAAACTCGCAAGCGCTGCAAAGGTAACAAAGGCCACTGCGGCTAATTGGTTATCCAAACAGGCTATATGGCAAATTTATCTACCACCGCCTAAACAAATCAACTTCTCGCACTTTGATGTCAGCGTACCTAATGAAGTTCATCAGGCTGATATACTATTTATGCCGCATGACAACGGTTACAAATACGCGCTAACCGTAGTTGATGTTGCGAGTCGATACAAACAAGCGGAGCCGTTAAAAACAAAGTCAGCAACTGAAGTAGCCAATGCGTTTGAGCGGATTTACCGAAGGGGTCCTCTGCGCTGGCCAAATCTATTACAAGTTGATCCTGGCAATGAATTTCGCGGCGCTGTTTTATCAACGCTGAAACATCATAGCGTCGCGATACGACGAGGTCATACTGCGCTACATCGTGATCAGGCAATTGTTGAACGATTCAATCGGACTCTTGCTGAACGGTTATTTGGATATCAATACGCGAAAGAATTCATCCAGGAAAAACGATCTCGTGAATGGGTTAAAAGGTTGCCAGGCGTAATTGCAGCGTTAAATAACGAGATTACCCGAGCAATCAACATGAAGCCCAGCGACGCGATTAAAAAAAAGTATATACCCGGAAGATCAAAAATAGATAGCGTTTCCAAGCCGATTCTCGGCGATGTCACTGTTAGAGATCTGTATGAACCAGGAGAGCTTGAAGGCGGTAAAAAAAGAGCTACTGATCCTATTTGGAGTGTTACCACACATAACATATCAACGATAACACGATCAACTGGTAGACCACCGGTCTATAGACTGGATTCAACTGCCCCACAGCGGGGGTTTACACGCGAGCAACTACAAGTGATACCTGACGATACTCAATTGCCCCCACGTGGCCTTAACTAGCGCCGTTGCGTCTATTGCACTCAAGACAAGTTAACCTCACATTGTTTTTGACATGACCGAGACTGTTATCGATCCTGTCCACGGTAAATTGGCGAGCGTCTTTATCCGAATAACGCCAGCGCATTACACAATTGCAACTCGCGCAGTGATTATTCTGTTGTTGTCGTAACGCAATTATTAATTCGGCATCAATATCAAAACGCCGCTGTTTTTTTTTTATCCTGTTGGCGGTAACCCGAGAGTTTTCTATCAATGACGCTTGCATCGATGATGTCATCGTTGTCGCCGGCTTCGTCGGTGGCTTCGTCAATAACAATTCTTCGAAGCTGACTCATTCTCCGTACTCTGGACACTGCAAGATAGACTAGATTCGACCATTCGATGCGATTATCAACCATCCAAACAATTGTATCCGTGATAGTCAATCCCTGCGAGGAATGTATTGTCGTTGCGTATCCTAGCGTCCACGGGGATTTATCAGCACGTAGCGCGTCCTCGACGACGCTGATATCAACGAGCACAATATCATTCAGCACGAGAATTTGTTTTTTTGTCCCTGACGCTGTTGGGCCCGGGATTTCAACTTCAATGTTTTGCCGCCGTGTATCCGCGGGTCTATAACATAACGGCACTGGGCGCGTTGGAAACTTTTCCTTATGCAACGTAAACAACTTCCGCTGAAGTGTGTCTCTGACTATCTTTCTACTCGCTACAATCAAATCGTTTGGTCTCCATGTTTCCCAGAATTCATTTAACGGCGTTTCCGGAATCACCTCGCGGATTATTTCACATTGAACTCTATCCGGCTGTAATCTGATTAACTTTTTAACCTCGCGCAGTTGTTCATCAAGTGCTCGGTAATCAGTATCGGTTTCTTCATAATAGTCCACAAAACCCTTTAACCAATCATGTGGACTCTCGCCGATAAATGGTGGTGGTTGGCCATGGTCGCCACACATGATTACCGCTGTATTCGCGCGCAGCAACCACTCAAGAAACATTTGTAAAGTATCTAACGAAACAGTACATATCTCATCCCAGATGATAACCTCAGGAATAAATTTTTCACCCATTCGATCAGGAGTCCACTCACCGCCGCTGTATCGAAAAAAGCTGTGATAAGTAACGGCGTCAACATTTCGTTGTTTTATCTCTCGCGCTAGTCTATGGGTCGGTGTAAGCACGATTATACTTGCCCGCGTTCGAAATAATTCAATTGCCCGAGTCGTCTTTCCTGACCCGCCACAGCCGCTTAAATAAACTGTTTTATGTCTACAAATTGGATCAGAACACGGTGGTGCATTAGACCATTCTGATAATTTATCACCGCGTAAGTAATTGTTTTCAACGGTGACATTTGCTGACGGGGAATAATCGCGTCGTATTTCATTTTTAATTCTCCATATACCCCAACTCTCGTCCGGACTAGTAAACTCGGCTATGTTTCCCTTGTACTTTACGTCTATATAAAATGAATCAACGGCTACTCTAACCGCGGTGTCGGGAAATCTATTTATCATCGAGAATAAATTGATAGCGGCGTAACCCAGCATAGACGCCCTCAAATGTGGATACGCGGGGCTGTCTCCATCGCTGTAGGAAACAACTGTACCCAACTTTGTTCCATTGGACAAGAAAGCTGTTTTGCAGTTCACGTATCTATTTTTTGCCACTGCGTCCTTGATTACGAAATCATATTCTGCGTCATCTATAATCAGCCGTGAGCAATATCGTTTGTAGTCGCAGTTTTTTCCACCTTGTGTGAACTTACCGATTATTCTTCTACCGAGATCTTTTGCCTCGCAGTTTCGTTGGTTGAATATCTTTTTGGACCATTCGATGATATATTCCTCGTCGGCATCAATGTGTGCTCTGGATTCGTCAATTATGCTATCTAAACGCTCTGGTTCTGGTAACCAGACTTCAGTCTGCGCCCGGTATGATATAATCGCGTCACTGACAATCAACGATACAAGCATGCTACAATCAATCATATACCGTAGCAGCGCTATTGGCAGCCACTTCTTTTCAGCCATGTGTCTACCGATCCAAATATAACAACAGCGATGAAGTCCTGCCGCGAATTCAAATGATACTATGCGAGCGAATCCGGTTAAATCAAAATCAGGCAGTGGTCCATTAATAGCAACACGAGTCATTTCATGTCTGGGGTGTCCAAATCGTTTAAAGTACTCAGCGGCGGATCCATACCCGAGAAAACTCGCTGGATAACAGGCAACCATATCAACCGAGATCATAGCGTCGCGGTTGTATTCAGTGTTCCATAGTCCACCGTGATAATATTCCAAACAACTGGATTGTACATCCGGTAGAAATTCCTTGCGCGTTGGTCTCCACGCATTTTTCCTTGCTGCAACATGAGCCGCAACCGATGGAATCGTAAAACAATTTGTTAGCAGTTGTTCATCATGCTCTTCAAATTCCATGGCGGTTTTTTTCATCTTGTTGTGAAACGCTTCAGTGCGATATAATTCACCGTTTGGTCTTACAAACTGATCAAAGGTATCCATGTCGTTTTCAGCGCTGCGAAGTAACCACACTGATACAGGGTCGTTTTTACACAAGCAGGCAATAGCATCAAATAGTTTCCTCTCCGCGAGAAAACCATCCTCTCCCAGGAATTCCCCCGGGATATACTTTACTGTTCTATCCCGTGGAAATATTGTGACCGCGGGCGTCCACGCGTGTTCGTTATGATCAATAATTTTGATTGGGGCTCCATTTGATTTATACTTTGATTCGTATAATACTTCACCGGTTATCGTTGTAACGGTTATTGGAAATCTCAGCGACGTTTCTAATCTCGCTATGTCGCTGATGGTTGCTCCTCGCTCGCGCACTGTCTCCTCCCATTGGTTTATTTTGCTACGTCGTAAATCAGTCAATTTGTTTCCTCGACACGCATTTGTAAAATGCTCTATTACTCGTTCTGCTACACAATTTATCCCCGTTGACTGTTTCATCGGCGCTAGTTTTCCGATATCAGGTTTCTTATTTAACGGGTATATTCCATAGACAACTGCTGTTTCAGGATACGCTCGTTCATAGTATGGTCTGTCAACTCCGGTTAACAGCCCCGGCTTGGAGTCGCGGCTAACAATAACTGTTTTCTTGTCGCTGAGAACCGGTTCAAATTTATCACGTATGATCCAATTACCTGATTCCACCCGGACAATGAATTTTACTCTGAAAAAATACTTTTTACCGTCAAGTTGTGATATTATCGTTGCCGCGCGGTTGTCGTTCATGGTAGCATCAACAACGCCATCAATTCGAAATGTTGACCAACTATGAGATGCACCATCACGCTTGAATTCATTGATACAGTCGCGTATTTTATTCAACAGGGTTCTATCGTTTATTAACGCTTTTGGTGCGTCCTTGAGGACTCTATCGAGATTGAACTTAATATTTTTCCAGGGCTTAATTGCTGCTAATCTCTCGAACTCCTCCATATAATTAAAACAAGTATTTAAATGAAAGAATATAGTATAATGAATCACTGCAAATGGTTGATGATTGGGTCGACAACCCCGTGCAATAAATCATGTAGAGGTGAATTCTGCGGGTATCATTTACAAAGCGTTCGTAATGGTTCTCTTGGCCCCCTACCGTGCTTGGTTTGCCACGTTGGTGTAAGAAGAAAATCACAGTTGTGTATCAATTGTGGCGGAAAGCGATACAGGGAGTTAAAACGCTATTATGACAAGCGAATAAAAAACGCCGTCATTGACCCCACCGCTGACTCAGTCATCAAAACTCCTCAAGACTACATTGCAAGGTTTATAATTAAACCAAATAATGAATTAGACAAGTAGTATTATTATACAAATGAACCAAGAATTTCAGCCGCATCATGTGCTTGTTAATTACGAGGCATCTCGCGACGGCGTTGTTAGAAATTGTAGACTGAAGAAGCCGGTTGGTACCGTAAATAATCAGGGGTATTTGATGTTTGGTGCCGGAAAGAAGAATTATTATGTTCATAGGGTGGTATTTGAAGTATTCAACGGATTAATCGAGAATGGGCTTGTGATTGATCACATTGATGGATGCCCTCAAAAGAACAGACTGTGTAATTTAAGAGCTGTTACACCGAGTCAAAATTCCAAATTTGGAAAAACAGGGAAACACGCAAAAAAAGCAAAAAGCGTCAAATCGTTTGATACAACAACTCATGAGGAAAAAATATTTTAGTCGATGAATGAGGCAGGAAAATATTTCGATATTTGTAGAGCCTCAATACGATTTGTTGCAGAAGGAATACAGATATCAGCGATCTCAAAAAAGACGGGTCACAGAATTCGATTTTCATATGTAACAGAAATCAGCGAGTGACAAGGTCACCGTGACGAAGTCGCCATGACGAAGTCGCCATGACGAAATACTTCATACTAGATAACACACCTCGGGATTGATACGCAGGGTTCATTTTGTAAAATAATTTTTTTTTTAATTTAAAAATAAAGATATTTATAAGAATATGAATATCGAAGACATCAATAATATATTAACCGAGATTTTAAAATTAAAAAATCAAGGAATTGTATTATCTGATAAGCTTGATAACCAAAAAATATTGTCCGATTATGAAATTATTAACGAGCAATCAAAGAAAGGTCGATATACCTTGCCACGCGAGTATTCTTTTATAAAGCGATTACAATATACGATCAATGAAAACTTGTATGGCAATGACGTAAATGCATTTATTGGACTATTTACTGCCGTTGAGACAGTACGAAAAAAACTCGGACAGGCTTTTGAACGACGGCGGGAGATTTCTAGTAAGATCAAAAACATTAGAAGGATTATAGACGAAAACTCCCTGGAGCCCCTGGGACATATCCCCCCCCCCCGCCACACTCGGCGGGAAATTAGAAATTACGGAGCAATTGCAATAATGGTAGGCGAATCACTTACTACTCGGCTAGCCAGAGAGCGGCTAGTAGCGCTTAAAAAGTTCATACCGTTACGAGACAGGGTCCGAAAACAACTTCAAACGCGGCAACAACTACAAACTGATTTTGCTGTTGGAAGCGAACAGCTCTTTGCTCCGGTAACTAAAGCGACCAAAGATGTTACGGCGGCAACTGTGCCCGTCCTCGGTGCGCTTGAAAAGATAGCGGCTCAGACCGAGCAAACAAAAGAGTCTCTGGAAACACTCCCTGCGAAAATAGCGGTTGCTACAACACGGAGGCCGCCACCACTCGCTATAACGGACCCACAAGAACCTTATGTTACAATAGCCGATGAAGAAGAACTAGGCGCCACCGCAAGAGAACCAGAAGAAGAAATACCGGAAGAAATAGAGAAAGAGGGGAATATACCACGTAATGTGCTTAAAAAGAGCACAATACATAAAATTAGAAATCTCGGCTACGAAGAATTAGTTAATTTTACTGTTACAAATTTTGATAAGGGCACACGAGATGAGCATATCAATAGCGGCTACGAGAAAAATATAAGGTCGTTAAAGGACTGGACAAGAATAGTGTATTTGGCAAGTAAATATAAAAATGAATTACCACCGCGTGATAATATTTATATAATATTCCACAATAAAGTAAAAAGTGAAAGACCAAAACACGGAAAAGGATACTCTTCTGGTTTCAACGCTAGCGTTACTTGTCCTGGTAGTGTTTTCAGTGATATATCACGGCTAGAAATACTAATCGGAGGAAAACGAGCCGGAAATAACTCTCCGGAAATAATCAATGAGGCCGCTGATATTTGCAGACGGTTATTTGCAGGCGGTATCATGGACATAAATGTATATCGAACGCTCATAGACGAACTTGTGGACCACGGTCATTACAGCGATTGACCAATCACTGGTGATCAATCACTGGTGATCAATCACTAATTGGAAAACACTGGTGTTTTTTATAATAAAGATGATTATACACTACAACCATGATAAACCAGTCAGCGTCTACTTGGTAAACTCACGATTGCCTGTATACCGCGCGTGGTACGGAGACGGTCTCGGTAGCACCATTGCGGGGTTATTTACAAGAATGGCTCCAAAAGTGGCGCCGTTAGCTAAACAATTAGGAATGAAGGCCATTGATGTTATTCGTGATAAAGGTATTAGTGCTATTGGAGATGTTGCCGGAAGGGTGTTTTCTGCAGCACGAGATAAACTAATGTCGTTGGTAAAATCCAAAGGATTTTCACGAAAAAGAAAACAGAAACCACCGGTGATGCCATCAACGACAGTGATGCCTGCAAATGTCAGTAAAGTAATAAATAACGCCGTGGAAGAAAAACTAGCGTCGTTGGTAAACAATAATCAAGATGACATCGCAAACATAATAGCGGGAAGTGGTTTAAAACCACGACAAAATTCGAAGAATTTAAAACGACGACGATGATTTAGATGCATCAGCGTATTATTAAATAAAATGTTTAAACGAACAGCTGACCCGGCGTTTGATATGGACGCACCAGTGCACAAGGGTGATTCTGTCCGTATTTATCAATTTTATTCCTATCATGCAGTACAACCCAACATACGATCGCGAATTGAACTTCAAGTCCATGATACCAGTAAATACTTTTTGCCGTGTGAAGCGTTTATTGAAATCGAAGGAGAACTTGTAACAGAGGCCGATACTCCTGCTGTACCAGCACCGTATCCAGATGGTACCAAAGTTGGCTTAGTCAATAACGGCGTAATGGCGCTATTTGAGAGCGCAAAATATCTCATTGACGGGCGAGAAATTGAATCAATAGAACGTGATGTTGATGTGGCTACAACAATAATCGGGCTAGCAAGATATTCCGACGATTATACAAGATCAGCGGGTCCATCTATGATGTTTGCAAAGGATACTAGAAACACTGCTGGAAACTCGCAATTTGTGGTAAGACGACCAAGAAATAATGCTGATAACGCTAACGCTGATGTTGAGAATATGATTATAAACAGCGATCCTAATTTTAACCTCGGAGCTGCAACACGCATATCAGTGTTAACAGGGCCGCGTAGATCTTTCTCATGCGCGATTCCACTGCATCATATATTTGGATTTTGTAGGAACGTGCGAAAAGTTATCTACGGAGCAAAGCATACCGTGGTGCTTGTGCGAAAAGGTGATGATAGAAATGCAATTTGGAGAATTCCAGCGGATCTTGCGAATCCAAATAATGACCCTGGTAAAGTCGTTTTAACTAAAATATTATTGTGGATGCCAGTAATGACTCCATCCATTACCACAGAGGCACGATTGCTATCCTTTATGGAGCAGGGAGGAAAATCATTACTAAGTTGGCTAACAACAACAACAGATACTAAGCAATCAAATATCAATGGTATATTTACATGGAACCTGGCATCACAACAAGGCATTTCGGCTCCACGTCATATATTTGTTGCGTTGCAGGATATGACGAGAGTTGATAATCAACTATCCAGCCATATGATATTTGATCGATTAGGCGTTACTGACGTCTCGCTGAGAATAAACGGCCAGCAGGAACCATCTGAGGATATACAACTTAATTACGGTCAAAACCATATTGCACGCGTGTACCATCGGTTGCTGTCGTATATGAGTCGTGATCAAAACGTCGACACTGGTTTGCAAATATCACAACATGATTTCAAAGAACTATATCCGATCTATTACTTTTCGCTAGAACATCTTGATTTAACAAGACAATCCGTCGTTGATATACACTTCCGAGCTAATGTAACTCGCGGCGTTATTGCCAATTATAGAGCGATTGCTGTCATTCTCAGCGATAAATCAATGCTGCTAGAAGGCGTTGGTGGGCGAATGAGAATCGTTGATGCGCCAGTGGAAAACATGTAATTGAAAACATAAACGCGTTTACAATAAAAATGTCGTATAATGTTGTCGGCGTAGAGTTGACCGATGGTCAAGTCAAGAAATTACGATCAAAGTCGGCTAAACAATGTGGAACCACAATAACGTTAAAGCCGTCACAGATGGCAGGTGGTAATCATAAGATATCGTTGACGGCGCGTCAAATAAAACATTTCAATGATGCGATGAAGAATAAAAAGGGTGTTCAAATAGATTTTTCGGCCGCAGCGATTAAAAACATGGAAAAGACCGGTGGGATATTTCCGCTGTTAGCTGACATTCCAGCGTTGATTGCCGCGGCGGCCCCAGCAGTGGCGAAGGCGGCGGCGTTAGGAGCCGTTGGTACCGCGGCGGGAATGGCATTGAAGAAGGCAACCGGGAAAGGTTATTAAAAAAAACGACCCGTAGCCGGAAAGGGTCTAAGACTACCGGGAACCCCGTATTCATGGTACTCGGGGAAGGGTCTAAGACTACCGGGAACCGTTTAATGACTCCTATGTCTAATTTTGATTTAATAGATGCCGCAAACGCGTTAGCGATAAAAAAACTTCAGAGGTGTTTTTATGAGGGATCAATTACCGACAAAACCAAGGAATATTGAAACCGGTATAATTAACCTCGATAAATCCTCCGGAGCGGGAACTCATTGGGTTGCATACGCAATTGATCCGCGTGCGATCGTCTATTTTGATTCATACGGGTTAGCCCCGCCAAACGAGTTCATGCGGTATATCCGGGCGTGTTCATCCCCGGTTTTTTATTCCACGCTGCCAACACAACAATTAAGTGACCCACCGATATGCGGCCGTGAGGTATTGAACGTACTCGCGGCGATTTCATCATCGCGGAAACCACCTCATGTGGTTGTAAACGAATACACTAGTGGGGTCGTAGAGGCCCGGCGGGTTAATTAAAAACTGTTTTTTTTTTTACAATAATAATGATTGATATCTGGGGACGACCGGTTTCGGTGCTGAAAAAACCCACGGAAACGCTCGCCACCGATGACATAAAAAAAACTAATCGAGGATGAAATCGCTGATACGTTAAATTTAACCAGTGTTGACCCGGGCGAAATAGTTGTATTTCAAGACCGCCAGGGTAAACTGAAATCCAGTAATGTGTCGCTGAATGACGTTTTAATACGACAGCGTGATGCCGCCGAGAACAATATCGCGTTGTATACCGATGACGGACGACTTAAATCAGGTGAATCCATCTTGACGATAAATGGAAAAATAAGTACACTAGACGACAATTATATAACCATGTCGAATTCGTTAAAAAATTTGAATGATAAATTTGACGCGCAAGCAAATCAGGGGATACAAAAGTCTGTCACCGATATACAACTCACTACTGCTAGTTTTTTTGGAACCCCGACGGTAACCGAACCGAATCTTGTGGGGATAAAAAGTACTATTTCGGAGTTTACAACGCTGTCGGGCCAATTTTACACGTTACGAAAAAATTTTAACAGGGCTGATAACAATATTGATAAATTCTTTGGTAAAAAAAATACCAGACCGGATGAAATTACAATAACTATAAATGATATCACTGCGTATGGACAGGAAATAGAAACAATCAAAAATGATGTTGAAGCGAACAAAAAAAATATACACGCGAAATGGCAGGAAATAGAAATAATCAAACTTGATGTTGATCGCTGCAAAAGTGTTATAGACATGTATACACTGGAAACAGAAACAATCAAAACTGATGTTACAGCGATTAAAGACAGACTACCGGAAATGACAAAAATAAAAATCCCTCATGAAAACACCATCAACACAGTATACACGATTCGGCATGGACCATTAACTTGGACTCCTACACAGAATATAATAAATATCACCGCAGCTGTTAAGGGTATTTATCGATTGACACTGGTTTCAATGATGCAGTTTAATATATCATCGTCAAGTTCATCCGGGTTTAACAATACAATATCAACAATTATAGACAAGGACGCAATTGAACAATTTACAATTGAAGCCGTTAATAAAAATTTAATCAGGACAAACATTACATGGTATGTGGAATTTGTAGCGGATCTAAGTAATTAAAAACACTAGCTCTTTTAAAATAAAAATGACCACCAAGGTAATTGAATCAGAGGTATCACCGACGTCACATCAATATCGATTCAATACCGTTAAAGAATTCTCCGCGAATTTGAAAACGCTTTCCGAACAATACCGTGTAAAAATAAAAAAATACCGCCGAAAAATAACCACCATCGACGCGGTCGTGTACTCGGTGTCGGGTATAGTAGCCGGTACCGGTGTTATTTTATCCACGGTGACCATGATGGCCCCGATCGCTGTTCCAATCGCTATCTCCGCGGCGACAACAATTGCTGGAGTCGCCAACGCAATCACTAGAAAGATATCATCGTGTTCTCAAAAAAAACTCAACGAGTATACAGTAAAACATCAAATAGTATCCGACGCGTACTCGAAATTATCCGGGTTGATCTCGTTGGCGATAGATAATTCATTTATATCCGATGCTGAATTCTCCACGATGGTCCAGTTGTATGACTCCGCGATGTCAAAAATCGAGGATTTTCAACTGGAAGCTGGAAACCACGTCGCTGAAACCACTTCAATGGGCTTAAAACATTCTCCTGAAACAACTTCAATGGGCTTAAAACATTCTCCTGAAACCACTTCAATGGGCTTAAAACATTCTCCTGAAACCACTTCAATGGGCTTAAAACATTCTCCTGAAAACAAGCAGGTTGTTAATATTCGGTGTTGAAATTAAACACTAGAAACAGCGAATAATAATAATGTCGCTGAACCCCGAAGGGTTTCAATTACTTCAACGGATCGCGGAGAACACCACTCCGGTACAAACAAATATGATATCGATAACATCAACGAAGCCAGAATTCAGTGTAAACTTCCCTTCTCCGATTCCAGTGAAGGAAATAGCGCTGGCAAAATTGCGAGTATATCACAGTTGGCCTAATATCCGAGCGGAAGCATTTAACGGACAACAACCTAATAACTCGCTGGTTTTTGCATGGACAAATAAACCCGATGGGACCCCAGACTGGAATGAGGTTACAATACCAACTGGGTCATACCAAGTAGAACAAATCAATAAAGAATTTCAACGCAGGATAAAATCGATCACAGGAAAAGAATCAAAAATCGCTATTACGGTTCATGAACCGACGTTATCGTCGACGATTGAAATAAGCACACCGGGGTATATGGTTGATATTTATAACAGTTCAATAAGAACCATACTAGGTTGGCCCATGAATCCACCTAATGAAATCCCCGCGGACTTGCACACGAATGCGCAATCGTATCATGAAATTATTACCAGTTATCTGGATGATTTGTCTATTATAAAAAGCACGTTATTACCCAGCAAGTTTATATTTCAAGACAGGGATACATGCAATGGTATTTTCCGTATAAGGAAACTCCTGAATCGCAAGTCATATTAACAATTAATTTAAATGATATCGCTAGTGTTTTTATCGAGATTAATCATAATTACCAATTTCAACTAAAACAACTACGGAAAACAAAAGCACGAAAACACGTTGAGGTGTTAAATCAACTTATATCAGACATGGAATATATCAATGAACGAATCGTTAAAATAATATCCGCTAACAGCGATGGTAATAAACAAAAATTCCTAACCGAGTATAATATCACAGAAGCCGATTTACCCGATTTCAAGTTTCCAGGATACAACGCGCCAGAACTAAGAAAGTCTCTTAATGATTTTCTCGGTCCATCAATTATCCTCAAACACGATAACGGAGATGATGGTAGGCATATTGCTCCATACAACGTAAATATCGCATCGGTGATAGCAATCAATCTAGTGTGTGATGTTATCGAAGGGAGTTACCAGGTAGATACCAAGCAATCAAATCAAGCTCAACAGGGGTATATCCTTTATTCATTTTCACCAACAGCCCCTCCCGGATTCTTAATCGTTGAGAGCCCGATTAATCCGGTCTATATGCGATGCCATAATCGGTTTTTAACGAGAATTAATTTTAGACTTACCGATCAGTCAAATAACCTAATTGATCTACAAGAGGAGGAGTTAGTGATCACTCTGTTTGTAAGATCATTGTAAATAACTTCTTAGCAGCGGGGGGGGGGGGCAATGACATCGACGCGGTCGTCGCTGTGTTTACCGGACGCTGACGACGCTGGGATCGGCTCGCAGAAAAGTGTATCAAACTAAATGACGTCACCGTCGTGTAGGATGGACCGTCGTCGTTTTTTTTTTACCGGCGCTGACTACACCGGATCCGCTGAGTGCAGAAGTATTAATTAAGCAAAATAACGATTGGACAAAATGTCGGATTCGCCCCCCCCCCCCCTGCTGCTAATCCAGTCCATAACCACGAAATTTCGTAGAATCGACAAAATTACCCAAATCTATTAATTCCAGACAAATGGAAAAGTTGTTGCAATGCGCATTCATTCACAACATCACTCTAAATTACAATTTTAAGTAGACCAAAACGCCATTTTCTTTCGAAAGTGATGTCTAGCGCGCGACTAAGTTCAAATTTATTTGCGCTGAGTTATTTATAATGTTGTTGCTGTGTACTGCTGATTATTATATGCTCATTTTTTCCCCCGTTAACTTTACATTGTCAGAATCGTTCAGTATTACCCGATACTGAACTGGCACGACAATACACATATAGCATTCACGTGCATAAAGGAACTACCTTCTACTGTAAACACACAATGGACGCAGACGACAGCACTTTTGATTTGTACACAGATCATGTACACTCGCGTACGAGGCTCTTTACGTTGTGGTTGTTTAAATTTGTTTCAGAATGAACTAAAACAGATGTTTCGTGGACTGCCACATACCAGCTGTTTTGGCACATTCCGCGTTGATACAATGTTACGGATTTAGGCTAGCTACAGTATAAAACATACGCAAGATAAGGTCCTTACAAATAACATACAAGTGACAAGTCATATACTCTCTTCTTTAGCTGGTGATAAGAATGGAAAAATAAAATATACTTACAATTTTACATCCTGAATTTCCTCAAAATGTATTTTCTTAATTCTGCAAATCCGAATTACATGAGCCATGTCATAGGTTTTCAAGCTGGATTACACATTTCGAAATTGTGCTGTAATTTCGATGATAAGTACAATAGCATCCTCCTTACTGCACTCAAAATGAAATAAGCATTAAAAATTCCATAGTGTCTTTTTGATAATTGCAATTGAAAGACTTCATATTTTTCCCACATTATGATTTCAAACATTCAATGACAGAAACAGAAACACATCTGCAGATGTTAACACGCTTCTCCCTAGCTTATTAAATCTCGTGTATTTCATGTGGAATCGTCACATACAAATCCAGTCAATAATCAGGAAATTTACTAGAATCGAGAAAAATACCAAAATCTATTCATTCCAGATCAAATGGAAAAGTTGTTGCAATGCACATTCATTCACAATATGACTCCAAATTTCAATTTTAACTAGACACTCCATTTTCTTTTGAAAGTTATGTCGAGCGCGCGACTAAGTTCAAATTTATCTGGGCGGAGTTATGTGCGCAGTAATAATGTTGATTTGTGTAATGACGAATATGCGCTTGTATATTTAGTTTGGAATGCGGCATACATTCATTTACGTTGTTTCTTATAGTGTATTGTGTTTATATAATTAAACCTTAGGTAGAATACAAAAATGATCATATAATAAAAAGGTTACTGCATTTGTATGGGAAAATATGAACTCGTTTTGTCGGAAGGATATACTGGACTCCCAAGGTCGTGCAGTATTCCATCCCAAAACTCGTTCATATTTTCCCATACAAATGCAGTAACCTATAAATCTTAGCTTGTGTATTTAGTTTGGAATACGGCATAAATTCAGTTACTTTGTTTCTTGTAGCGTATTTTGTTAATATAATTAAGCCTTGTGTAGAATAAGAAAATGAGCATATAATAAAAAGGTTACTGCATTTGTATGTGAAAAATATTAACTCGTTTTGTCGGATGGATATACTGCACTCCCAATGTGCGGGGCCCCGAGTGGCCGAGTGGTCTAAAGCGCTCACCGTTACAGATCACTGCCATCTCACCTCTGTCTGCGTGGGTTTGAGTCCAAGGCTCGGCTAGCGTGGGTACGTGGGAAAGCCTGCCAGTAGCTTCTCGTTGGTCGGTGGTTCTTCCCTGGGTTTTCCAGGGTTCTTCCTCCACCATTAATACTGGCCGCCATGTATAGCCTATCTTGTGCTGAAAAATGGCGTTAAACCCTAGAACAACAACAACAACAAAGCACTCCCAATGTCGTGCAGTATATCCATCTGAAGAACTCGTTCATATTTTCCCATACAAATGCACTAACCTATAAGGTATAACGGTACCAATTGTACAACCCCAGGTGGGCGGAGCTTAAGGTGTATGAACATTGTATTCAGAAAGAAACAACAACACTAGCTGTGACTGGTGCATTATGTAAGAGTTGTACTTTTTGTTAGGCTTTAGAAAAGTAGAATATCTTGTCAACATGTGAGATTATGTTAATTCATATCTAGATCATATTGAGAAGTAGAGTCTCTTGGCAACATGTGAGATTATGTTAATTCATATTTAGATCATATTTTGTCTTTTTATGATTTTTTTTTAATGTGGCACACTTGACTGAAAATGTTTCTGTTGTGACTAGATAACTCTTACCCTTGTCTAGTTCCAGCAGAGTTATCTCTCTTTAACACACTCGAGTACCTGGTTTTGTCCTTGTCAAATTGACAATCTAGCATTGTTTTCTATGACAGTGTGTGACATGCATGCTGAGGAAGGATATAAAATATATTTATTTCACAAAACATTAGCATTGAGGTATATGGAGAAACAATTGGTACCGTGATACCATAAATATTGCACATATGGGCTTGATAAACATACATGGGAGTTAACTCGAATATGAATGACTCAATCGGATTGACTTCTGACTTTTCCGTTAAGCCATTAACAACAAAACCATTTTATATATAGATTATCAAAAAAAAAAAAAAAAAAAAAACACAACACGGATAACTCTTGGAAATCGAGGAAGTTCGCTTCCGGTCAGTGAGTAAGAGCGACAAAATGACGATTGGATAAGAGTGTCATCCATTCTCACTAGTGTTTTTACTTCTTTCGTCTTACACTAATGGAAAGTGGATATGGCGGAGGGTAGGGATGAACGGAAACCCCGTGACACTCTTCCACATCATGGGAAAGTTAAAAAGGGTATGTACTATTGATAATTGAACGGACACTTGCCGTGATAGACAGTTTGAAAGAAAATGAAAAGTGATGGGGGGGGGGGGGAGTGTGTCGCAGAGAATCAAAAGTATTATTTGTATCACTTTGGCAAGTGTTTCTAAAAGAAAAGTTCCATTAACAAAATATTATCTTCGTCAGCATTATTTCTAATTTTACGCAGAAAAAACAAGCGTTTGGTGAGTTTGGAGTTTGGTGTACTTAATTGGATGATCATGCAACTTTATTCATGTTCATGTACCGCTAGCTCTATGGGCATAATATAGGAGAAATGCCGAATAAAGGTAAACATTATCTGAATTGATTGAAAGCTTATGCTGAATTGTTGTTTTAATCTTTGCCGTTGTTAAATAAATTTTATTTTGATGTTTTCATGTATGTATTAGGTTCTTTGGGTATGTTATAATTTATACAAATACCCTAAGAATCTTATACATGCATGAAGACATCTATACTACAAATGCTTTAAAAAGAGAAGGTAGAGAACATTTGTTTTTAATTAGTCTGCACCCACATTATTTTCTATTTCTGGGGCATATTTTATTATTAGTGAAGTAAGAATATAATAAAAGTGGGAACAACTACTGGATTTAACACGATTATGTACACACAAACTCTTGTAATTTCTTGGTAATATTTGATTGGCAAAATGTATGCATTTACATTTGTTTTGTACTTTCCATTTATTAGTACATGATTTTATGACCAGTCAATTTTATACGTCTCTGGATGGTAGAATAATATAGAGATAAATATTTGGTACAATTTATTTGACACAAATAAAAGTTTTCAATTCAGTAACACCACTGGATAAGCAGATAAATATATATTTGCTACAATTTAGAATATTTTCATTCTTGTTTTCAATGCTAATAACTCATGATGGTTATAGGAACACTCACAGAAAGAGAGAGAGACATGTGACACATCCTGAACTAATGTGGTTAAAATCTTGGTGATTAAGATTCTCTTATGCTAGAAAAATGTGTTTTGTGATGTTTACAAAGTACTTCATCAAATTGAATAAAAAAAGAAAAAAGAAAATGAGAATAGTTCCAAACCATTCATTAAATTCTTATCTAGAGATTTGCGGTAATAAAATTTGTTACCCATATTGCTTTATTTTGGGGTTAAACTTGTACATGAAGTTATAGCAAGAAGACATTTAATGTGTAATGGAATTTGGTTATGATCCTTGGGTAGGGTGTAAGGGAAGAGTTATACATACTGGAATTTGGGTTATTACCCTTGGGTAGGGGGTGTGTGGGTATATTTTGTGATGAAAATTAGGTTGTGACCAATAGGTAGGGTTTATATGGGTAGATTTTGTAATGAAATCTAGGTTATGACTCTTGGGTAGGGCGTATGCAGGTAGATTTATATATAAAGAAATCTAGGTTATGACCCTTGGGTAGGCTATATGTGGGTAGATTTATATATAAATGAATCTAGTAGGTTATGACCCTTGGGTAGGGTATATGTGGGTAGATTTATATATAAAAGAATCTAGATTATGACACTTGGGTGGGGTGTATATTAGTACATTCATATATAAAGGAATCTAGGTTATGACTCCTTTGTTTTGTGTGTCGCAAGAGTTATAATACTTGATATGGAACCACAAAAATAGCTTGTTATCCCTAGGCTTTATTGTGGGTTAAATTGTCATACTGTCTATGTGTCCATTGTCACATCTCTGCTTGCAAGAGGGGTTTTAGCCTTGGCTTCCAGTATCCCTAGGTTCCAGGTAGAAAGGGTTAGGGGCAAAGGTCATATGTACAGAAATTGAAATTATGATAACCTTTTCAAATATTGTTGGGCAAAACTTCAGACATGCAGTGTTGCACACTGAGCATGGTTGTGGGTTTCCTGCAGTTTTTTTTACCTTATTTTCTCACACTGCTCCAGTGACCTAAGTGGTTAGAGCATCCACCTCGGATGTGGGAATTTGTGGATTCTAACACCAGACAAGTCTTACGAAAGACTTATAAAAATGGTACTAGCAGCTGCCATGCTTGGTGCTCAGCATGAAGCGGTTAGTGTTTAGAATGATCATTCTGGTTTCTACGTGTCTTTGGCATGTTGCCACAGTGCTAGACATCACTATAAACTGCCACTATAGGCATCGTAGCAATATGACTGGAAAATTGTTAAAGCTATGTTAAAAATCCAAATGATGCACACACATGCACACTCTTTTGTTCCCCAAATCTTGACTTGAATGTACCCCCTGAGGATGCTTCTTTTTGGTCAGGGAAAATTAAAGATTCCATTATGTCTTGATGTTGTTAATGGCCAAAGTCACTGTAGAATGGTAATTGATATCCATTTTAAAGTAACATATTTGGCAATCAGACGCATTGATGGTTTGTAGCAGTTTGTAGAGTTGCAATACAAAATCACTGACTGCCTCAAATGTATTATTAAGTTTGAATAAATCACAAAAGGGACTAAATTTAATTTTGAAATACACAATTTTGAAATTTGATCAATGAACTATTAGTTTGAAAAGGAAAATAGTTCAGGAAAAAGGAGAATTATAATAAATGCTGGTAGGTGAGTGAGATCAAGATCCAGAAAAGAAAACTCCACAGTGCACTGGTGAACCAGATATTCATACATTAAGGTTTTTGACGAATTACTTGAGCATTCTATGAAAGTTTTAATGAAAGATTATAGTGCAGTTGACAAAAAATATGAAAGTGCAGCACTGACAATGAAATAAAGATGACAGCTCAGCAAATTATCAAATTTTTTTGTAATCACTGCTTTTGCATTAAGTACTGTCTTGTATTTTTTGAGGCTACAATGTCTCAGTCTTTTCGAATTCTAGGTCAAAACTGCTAAAGTGTGTACCTTTTGGAATCCTTGGTCAGAATTGTTAAAATGTGTGTCTTTTGGAATCCTAGGTCAGAACTGCTCAAGTTTATCGCTATCTTGGAATCCTAGGTCAAAACTGTACATACTTGCAGTCAGACTGTACATACATGTAGTCAAACTGTACATGTGTTGCTACTGAAAGATGGATCATATTCATGTATGTGATGGATTTTGCATTATGACCTGATGGGTGGGGGTGAATGCTTTGGAGAGAGGGTTGGATTATGCAGTACAGTGCATGTGGATTTGCGATGTTAAACTGTTGCAGTTGTTCTTGTTTTCTTTAAAAACATTTTATACCAGTGTTGTTTTTTAGTGAGAAACAGGAGCTGTGATATACATGTAATAACAGCGTAACAATAAATGTTCCTTGTTTAATATTGTTTCCTGGTATTGTTCAAGAGCATGGAGTGTTGTGTTATGGAAATATGGATGCACAGTTGTACATCTGCAGGGACAATTGACTTTGTGGTATTTAATGATGATTCATACATACAGCTAGACATGATACCATACATACTTGCTTATAAGTCAATTAAGACTCCAATAAAACATAGACCCTTACCTGCCATCATATAATGTGCCAATAGGTTGGGGCTATTTTGTTGTTCTGCTGATTATTCCTGCCAATCAATCCAGATCTGCTGATGGTGCATTATAAGACAATATATGTGGGTCCGTGCTGTCTGCAGATGAATTTGACATTTAAGCAATTATTTACAGTACATGTATTTAGTATTTACAAACATACATTCAAATCCTTTTTTAGTCTCTGCATAAAATCACATTTTCAGATTGTAGATGATTATTCTTTCAGATTCGCTGGAATGATCCAAATTTATTAGGGACAGTGGAATTGAGTTATGTTAAAGAGAATTAGGTTTAAAACTTCACTTATAATCAGCAGTTATATTATAGTGATCAGTAAATCTTTGATTTAGTACCAGCTTAGTCTAGGACCTCTAGATTGTAGTTCTAAACTAGTAGTTAATTATTAATATAATTTGGGAAAACAGGTTTTCTGTTATCTGTGTACCTAATTATTGTATGCCCCGCCAAGTAGTCAGGTAGGGGCTTGTAGTCTTACCTTGAAAGTTTGGTCAGCTATAGCGAAATGAGTAAAGATTGTATCAACAATTTTGGAATATTTTTTTTCTCCTCAGGGGTTAAGGGTAGGTGGTATTGGTGATTTTACATAAATTTCAAATAATTCAATACTTGTTTCTTTTATATGTATGAAAACCAGCATATGTGGCCATTGATACAAATGGTACATCATGATCGTGCCCCAGGGACTTATTCCCAGGTACTTCGTCTCTGGGACATAAAGAAGAAGCTTTGAGATCACCACCCATTAGCCACCTAAGAACTTTCTATGTGTGGCTTGCATAGACCCAAGGGTCCTTCCGTATCCCCAAGGGACATGAAACTCTGGAATCATAAGTTGGAAATTGTTGTATTTCCCACCTGAGCCTTTAATGTTTTCATAAGAATTAAGTTGTCATACAAAGACACAAGCTCGTACCAAACTTGTTTTATCCCTTTGGTAGATTTTATTTACCCAAGGGACCTTAACCTAAGAGACTCACACTTAGGAGTGGGGCTGCAGTCTTTATATACATGTACAGTCTTTATATAGATGTACAGCACAAATCTGTGACTTTTTAAAATTTGATTACGGTAGTGTACAAGTACATGCATTCGATTAGGCTTAGTTTGCAATTGTATGGCTCATCAGCACAAGTCGGTTATTTAGAGCTGATGTAATTGGAGAAAAGTTGGGCTGATCTAGTGGTGGGATTCAAACCAGCACCCAGTAGGTCATGAATCCATTATGCTAACTACTCAGTCACCACTGCTCCTGTCTCCATTAGTTGCCTATTATTAAAGATATTGCTTATGTTGTGTGATTTCTAGTTTACTGAGAATAAAAATTCCGTCTCTGCAGCTGTTTGTTTTAAGCTTATATTCATTGTACGTTATGGCATGACATCTTTAACTTAATGCCCAAGTGGTGGCATTATGTGGTACAGATGAGATGGAGAATGCCCAAGTAGTGGCATTATGTGGTACAGATGAGATGGAGAATGCCCAGGTGGTGGCATTATGTGGTACAGATGAGATGGAGAATGCCCAAGTGGTGGCATTATGTGGTACAGATGAGATGGAGAACCCAGAGGAAATCATGCACTTGCTTTAGATTTAGCAGTTTCACTAGGATATCAAAAGTAGGAGTCTCAGGATTCCCATCTGAGCAAATGTTGGCATCTCAGATGAATACTGGACCAACCTTGAACTTCATTTTTGCAAGACAAAAGTTGTTTAAACTGAAATAAATCACCGTCAGGAACAGGAAACTCCATTTTGTGGTTTTATTGATCACTGATGGGTGATAATGCTTTAATTTACAATACACAATTGAAGAACCCTCTTAGATATTTGTCATATCCTTTTGATTGAATTTAAACTGGAAATTGGTTGGTATTCTTTGAGAACTTGAATATGCGATCATCATCAAATAATCAACCTTTATTTTGTATTTTGCAAAAATTGCATGCATCCTTGGGACTCCCATGCCAAAAATACACACAATTTTACATCATTGCTGCAAAAAGGAAAACCATGACAATGTTGGCCCTTAGTACTGGCACTACGCTGGATCCATGGATTTAAACCAGAGTCCACATTAGACATAAAGCATGCATTTTACCATGGTAAATATCCAATCCATACAGGTTTTCACTCTTTCACATTTAGTCTGTTGTATGTTCTCAAGACCACTTTTGACTTAATGATGACGGAAGAGAACTATTATGTTTGCAATGTAAATGTCAAGATCACTTGAAAATGTGTATCCTTTCTCAGAAGGTTGTGAATGAATTTGTGCACAGTGTGAATGAAAGCCATCAATCGCTTAATGGTTGGATGAGTGGTTAATCATTGAGGATAATTTTCTTCACGGCTGCTTAATTTTATTAGTCAGCTGTTTCAATGGCCATACATCATTGATTTACCACTCTGATTTCCATGAAACTTGATTTTTGCTTTCACAACTTCAATTTGGTAAAATGAAAATTAAATGAATTTTCATGTTGCAAGTATCTTAAACTAATTCTTTTGAAGGTATTTTAAATTAAATCTGCAGGTTTTCATATTTTTATAGATTGCAGGATTAGTTATGTTTTGTTTTCTTCTTTTTTAATTGCAGTGAAATTTTCTACTTTTATGGTCAGACCATGTTCTGTAAATGGGTCACATAATGTTACCCATGCAAGTGTCCATTCACACATCATTCCTGGGGCTAATATTCTTGGCTTTCTCCCCTTGTGTCCCTAGAAGGTGTCATAGATAAACGTGTGTATCCCCATGGCCCACACTTTAGTGTCAAGTATGTTTGTGATACCCTCCATCATTATGTAAATTGTGAATTTCTTTTCTGACCAATACTTTTTAAAACCAAATTTAGCATGCAACCTGCACTTAAATTGACCTACTGGTAGTTTAAATTTGAATTGTATGCATATATTTTAGTGTCATGGTTACTGTAACACCTTTTGTCCATCCACCTGACTTTTCACTGCCATCAAAATTTGAATTGAGTTATGGGTCTTTTTTTATTGAGCTGTGGACCCTATTTAATCTAGAGTTATTTACCCTGTTTGATCTAGTGTTAAGAACATTATTTGATTCACTAATGTACCCTATTTGCTTTAGAGTTATGAATCCTATTTCATTCAGAATTATTGCCCTGTTTGATTTAGAGTTATTGATCCCATTTGGTTGAGTTGACCCGTTTTGAATTATGGACTTATGTGTGATGTAGAGTTATAGGCCCTGTTTGATTTAGTAGTTGGCTTTACTTTATCATATGAATTTCATTACCACTAAACAAATAATTATGAAGGACTGCATGGAATTAAGTTTTGTGTCTTCAATACAGTAAAGACCAAGTCAAGTGTGTAACTTTTGTTAGCATTTTATGGAGTTATGGCCCCTTCAGTTAAACCATACTAGTGGAGGAACCTTGATGTAGTCTGAATACATTTCAACATGAAGTCAATGTATCTAATGGCTGCAGCTTCATGTTCTATAAAATATCAAAAAAATATGATGGACCTTTGTAATATTGGTTAAAATTGCATCATGTGACACAGAAAACTTTAAGTTATTAGTTTAAAACACCAGAAAACCGAGCTACTTGAGTATTCATATAACTTGTATACTTTGACAATAATTTTAAGCAATGACTGAAATATTTTTTATTTATTGAAATGCATTATTCTTTTATATCTATTTGTAATTTTTAAAAATGGAGTACATAATTTGTTGGATTCATATTATCGTGAAGCTTGAGACAGGACTACATAATACATGTAGGGCCTTACTATGGTTTTTCATGCAGTGTGTAATCAATTGTCAAAGTGACTTCTTGAATCGTGTCAGTTATGAAGGTCAGTTCTTAAACACATTGTTATGAAGCCTTTTTAACAAGCATTTTGGTTGGTTAAAACTAACACCATGTGATGCAGACAACTAGAATGTCAGTCAGTATGGCTCTAGAATATGGATGATGTATGTAGATAGCATCATGTTCACAGTCAGTATCACTCTAGAATATAGATGATGCATACATGCGATCAGCATCATGTTCACAGTCATATGGAAATCTGTGTTATATAGATGCTGTATATATCAGTATAGTTCACATGAGTATATTTGACATTTTGGATAGTGTTGGCATGTGTTGAATAAACAAAAGTTTTGGGTGTGATTTGGGTTTTAAATTAATATAATGCGTAATGAATCCTTTGAAAGGTATTTTATCCAGAGTAAGTGTGAAGAAAGCATGCCTTCAATATGTTATGGTTGTATGAATGGCCATTGATGTGTTAAAGCTGTAGGAATGGCCTCAGATGTGTTATGGTTGTATGAATGGACTTAGATGGGTTACGGTTGTTATGATTGGTCTTAGATTTGTTACTGTTGTTCGTGCAAAGTGTTAATGAATTTTCATGCTTCACGATTACATGAATCCCATAGAATGTTACGTTCGGATCTCAAAAAGTTCTTACTAAATAGTGCAAGTAAGGAAATGGAAATATTAAGAATTAATCATTACTTAATGTGGTTTCTGAAGACCTTGCAAGGGGGGTAGGGATGAGAGGGAAAGGACAGGATGAAAATTTTCCAGGATCTTGCAAGAGGATAGGGATGAGAGGGGAAAGTGCAGGATGGAAGTTTCGTTGGACAGAGCTTAACACTTATATTTCTGTTGAAATTGCTCCAACTTCCTTTTGCATACAGAAATGTCAGTCATTTTTACATTAATCAGATTCTGGTTTTCACAAATGGATTGTTTTATTGAAAATAATAAAAATGAAAAAAATTCTTTATCAGATCAGTATAAGGGGACATTAAGTTTTCTTTCATTATAGCTCTAGATTATAGATGATGTATGTAGATCAACATCATGTTCACAGTCAGTATGGCTCTAGATTATAGATGATGTATGTAGATCAGCATCATGTTCACAGTCAGTATGGCTCTAGAATATGGATGATGTATGTAGATCAGCATCATGTTCACAGTCAATATGGCTCTAGAATATGGATGATGTATGTAGATCAGCATCATGTTCACAGTCAGTATGGCTCTAGAATATGGATGATGTATGTAGATCAGCATCATGTTCACAGTCAGTTACTGGCTCTAGAATATGGATGATGTATGTAGATCAGCATCATGTTCACAGTCAGTTACTGGCTCTAGAATATGGATGATGTATGTAGATCAGCATCATGTTCACAGTCAGTATGGCTCTAGAATATGGATGATGTATGTAGATCAGCATCATGTTCACAGTCAGTATGGCTCTAGAATATGGATGATGTATGTAGATCAGCATCATGTTCACAGTCAGTTACTGGCTCTAGAATATAGATGATGTATGTAGATCAGCATCATGTTCACAGTCAGTTACTGGCTCTAGAATATGGATGATTATGTAGATCAGCATCATGTTCACAGTCAGTATGGCTCTAGAATTTAGATGATGTATGTAGATCAGCATCATGTTCACAGTCAGTTACTGGCTCTAGAATATGGATGATATATGTAGATCAGCATCATGTTCACAGTCAGTATGGCTCTAGAATATGGATGATGTATGTAGATCAGCATCATGTTCACAGTCAGTTACTGGCTCTAGAATATAGATGATGTATGTAGATCAGCATCATGTTCACAGTCAGTTACTGGCTCTAGAATATGGATGATTATGTAGATCAGCATCATGTTCACAGTCAGTATGGCTCTAGAATTTAGACGATGTATGTAGATCAGCATCATGTTCACAGTCAGTATAGCTCTAGAATATGGATGATGTATGTAGGTCAGCATCATGTTCACAGTCAGTATGGCTCTAGAATATGGATGATGTATGTAGATCAGCATCATGTTCACAGTCAGTATGGCTCTAGAATATGGATGATGTATGTAGATCAGCATCATGTTCACAGTCAGTATGGCTCTAGAATATGGATGATGCATGTAGATCAGCATCATGTTCACAGTCAGTATCACTTTAGAATATAGATGATGTATGTAGATAGCATCATGTTCACAGTCAGTATGGCTCTAGAATATGGATGATGTATGTAGATCAGCATCATGTTCACAGTCAGTATGGCTCTAGAATTTAGATGATGTATGTAGATCAGCATCATGTTCACAGTCAGTTACTGGCTCTAGAATATGGATGATGTATGTAGATCAGCATCATGTTCACAGTCAGTATCACTTTAGAATATAGATGATATATGTAGACAGCATCATGTTCACAGTCAGTATGGCTCTAGAATATGGATGATGTATGTAGATCAGCATCATGTTCACAGTATCACTTTAGAATATAGATGATGTATGTAGATAGCATCATGTTCACAGTCAGTATCACTTTAGAATATAGATGATGTATGTAGATCAGCATCATGTTCACAGTCAGTATGGCTCTAGAATATAGATGATGTATGTAGATAGCATCATGTTCACAGTCAGTATCACTTTAGAATATAGATGATGTATGTAGATCAGCATCATGTTCACAGTCAGTATGGCTCTAGAATTTAGATGATGTATGTAGATCAGCATCATGTTCACAGTCAGTTACTGGCTCTAGAATATGGATGATGTATGTAGATCAGCATCATGTTCACAGTCAGTATCACTTTAGAATATAGATGATATATGTAGACAGCATCATGTTCACAGTCAGTATGGCTCTAGAATATGGATGATGTATGTAGATCAGCATCATGTTCACAGTATCACTTTAGAATATAGATGATGTATGTAGATAGCATCATGTTCACAGTCAGTATCACTTTAGAATATAGATGATGTATGTAGATCAGCATCATGTTCACAGTCAGTATGGCTCTAGAATATAGATGATGTATGTAGATAGCATCATGTTCACAGTCAGTATCACTTTAGAATATAGATGATGTATGTAGATCAGCATCATGTTCACAGTCAGTATGGCTCTAGAATATAGATGTATGTAGATCAGCATCATGTTCACAGTCAGTATGGCTCTAGAATTTAAATGATGTATGTAGATCAGCATCATGTTCACAGTCAGTATGGCTCTAGAATTTAGATGATGTATGTAGATCAGTATCATGTTCACAGTCAGTATGGCTCTAGAATATAGATGATGTATGTAGATCAGCATCATGTTCACAGTCAGTATGGCTCTAGAATATGGATGATGTATGTAGATCAGCATCATGTTCACAGTCAGTATGGCTCTAGAATATGGATGATGTATGTAGATAGCATCATGTTCACAGTCAGTATCACTCTAGAATATAGATGATGCATACATGCGATCAGCATCATGTTCACAGTCATATGGAAATCTATGTTATATAGATGCTGTATATATCAGTATAGTTCACATGAGTATATTTGACATTTTGGATAGTGTTGGCATGTGTTGAAAAAACAAAAGTTTTGGGTGTGATTTGGGTTTTAAATTAATATAATGCGTAATGAATCCTTTGAGAGGTATTTTATCCAGTGTAAGCGTGAAGAAAGCATGCCTGTATCTTAAACACTCCATTATAAATCGTACTGCTTCAGTGACTTCAGTGGTTAGAGCATCCACCTCAGATAGAGAAGTTGCGAGTTTGAACCCTGGCTGAGTCATACCAAAAACGTATCAAAATGGTACTCACAGCTGCCTCGCTTGGTGCTCAGCATTAAGAGGTTCATGTTAGGACTCGTAAAACTGGTGTCAGAATAATGTGACTGGGTGGGACATCATGCTGCAGACATATAGCATGATGTCCCACCCAGTCACATTATCCTGGACAGTGCTAGACATCACGATAAACTGCCACACTGCAGACATCATAGCAATATGCCTAAAATTGTTAAAGCTGCATTAAAAATCCAGAAAATACAAAACCATTATTAATCTAGTGCAACTCCAAACAGCACAGATCCAGATCTGCTGTTGCATAATGCGCTATCTGATCTGGATGTATCGGGTATGTTAGGAAGAATCAGTAGAACAAACAACGTAAACCCTCATCTGCTGGTGCATTATGTGATGTCAGATCAGTGTCTATGTTGTTTGCAGATGGATTCAACTTATAAACGAGTTTATACAAATGTACCAGTAGTTCAAACTGTGCATTCTAATGATATAGCAAGTTAGCATGACTTTTCAGTGAATGGCAAAGAGGGAATTCAGAGAAAGGAAGAAAGATGTGTTCTTCAGTGAGAAGGATGTAGCAAAATTGGTTGTACTTTTTCAGTAATGGACGATCTCTGTAAACAAGTTTTGTCCATTTCATTATAGTCATTAAAGAGTCAAAACAGCTGCAGGTCATTTGGAGGTTTGCCTGTTTTTGTGTTATGATAACATAATGAACAGGTAGGCACCTGCACTGGTACAGCACTCAGCAGGTACAATATATTATGTATGGCAAATTCACATGGACTATCTATTCCTGTGTGTTTGTATGGCACCTATAAGATACATGTATTATTCATCCGTCCAGATGTCTGTTTGTCACACGTTTTGTCCATTCTATAACTTTTAAGATCTTTGAGATTAAGGACTGAAAGTGGATGTACTTTAAACATCATCACTACAAAGTGTGACCAGTAACATACTGAGGGAACTGTTTTTAAGATCAAGGCCACAGCTTTTCATCACACGTTCTAATAGTCCATACCTTCAAAGCCATTTGAGATTTAAAGATAAAATATTGTAGTCTATACGTTGTCAGTAGATGGTGTGTCATGTATCACATTTAGGGGTGCAGTCTTCATGGCAGAATATCATAGTTTTGGGCTGAAACTTGTACTTAGGGAGAATCCTTTCATTTTGGGTTCAAGGGTCAAAGGTCAATTTTCTTTTCTTTTTTTTTCTTCTAAAGGTCATACACACCTTTTTTGTGTCCTTTTTTATTTCAGTGTCAAATTGTATGTAGCATTTTTTTTGCACTACACACATGCAGAATTTCATTTTTGTTTCATTGGTATTAATGTATTAGCCTATGAAGCACTTGGCATTAAAATTAAATGTGCTTGATACAGTACTGTCCTTTAATACCATATACAAGGTACATTAACTCAGTGTACTATTGTGATACAGTACTGTCCTTTAATACCATATACAAGGTATATACTCTGTGTACTATTGTGATACAATACCGTATACAAGGTACATACTTTGTGTACTATTGTGATAAGTACTGTCCTTTAATACCATATACAAGGTACATACTCTGTGTACTATTGTGATACAGTACTGTCCTTTATTACCATATACAAGGTACATACTATGTGTACTATTGAGATACAGTACTGCCCTTTAATACCATATACAAGGTACATACTCTGTGTACTATTGTGAAACAGTACTGCCCTTTAATACCATATACATTAGGTACATACTCTATGCTCTATTTATATAGTACCTCCCTTTAATACTGTATACAATGCATATTCTCTATGTACTGTTGTGATACAATACCTCCCATTAATACTATATACAAGGTACATATTCTCTGTACTATTGTGATACAGTACCTTCCATTACTGCTGTATACAATGTACATACTTTGTGCTATTGTGAGACTTCCCATTACTACTGCATTTTCCGCTTACCTAATGGAAAAAACCTTATAGAACGATCCTAATATTTACAAAATCAAAACTGTGATCACTCCGGTGGCTTAGTGGTTAGATCGTCCGCCTTGGATACAGGAGGTCATGGGTTTGATCCCAGGCCTAGTCACACCAAAGACTTACAAAAATGGTACTAACAGCTGCCTCGCTTGGCGCTCAGCATTAAGAGGTTAATGTTATGACTGGTTCGGCCTGGTGTACTATTGAGATACAGTACTGCCCTTTAATACCATATACAAGGTACATACTCTGTGTACTATTGTGAAACAGTACTGCCCTTTAATACCATATACATTAGGTACATACTCTATGCTCTATTTATATAGTACCTCCCTTTAATACTGTATACAATGCATATTCTCTATGTACTGTTGTGATACAATACCTCCCATTAATACTATATACAAGGTACATATTCTCTGTACTATTGTGATACAGTACCTTCCATTACTGCTGTATACAATGTACATACTTTGTGCTATTGTGAGACTTCCCATTACTACTGCATTTTCCGCTTACCTAATGGAAAAAACCTTATAGAACGATCCTAATATTTACAAAATCAAAACTGTGATCACTCCGGTGGCTTAGTGGTTAGATCGTCCGCCTTGGATACAGGAGGTCATGGGTTTGATCCCAGGCCTAGTCACACCAAAGACTTACAAAAATGGTACTAACAGCTGCCTCGCTTGGCGCTCAGCATTAAGAGGTTAGTGTTATGACTGGTTCGGCCTGGTGTCAGGTTAATGTGACTGGATGGGACATCATGCTACATGTTTGCGGCATGATGCCCCAGTGCTGGACATCACTATAAACTGCCACACTGCAGACATCATAGCGATATGACTGAAATTATTTAAAAGCTACATTAAAAATCCTAATCACACACACACTGCTGCATTTAAAACGATGATGGCTCATGTGTATATTTATTTGATGTTTTATCACACAGCAACACAATTAGGTTATTTAGTACAGACTCACCATGACACCAACTTGCATGGGCTTACCCAATAGTAAAGTTTATATCCACACCTATTAAGTTGAGTCACCATGGCTTGTACATCAATTAGTTTGGCATGCTGACTGTTGAGTCACCATGGCTTATACAGCCATTAGTTTGGCATTCTGACTACTGAGTCACCATGGCTTATACATCCATTAGTCTGACATGCTGACTGTTGAGTCACCATGGCTTATACATCCATTAGTCTGACATGCTGACTGTTGAGTCACCATGGCTTATACATTCATTAGTTTGGTATTGCTGACTGTTGAGTCACCATGGCTTATACATCCATTAGTTTGGCATGCTGACTGTTGAATCACCATGGCTTATACATCCATTAGTCTGACATGCTGACTACAGAGTCACCATGGCTTATACATCCATTAGTTCGGCATGCTGACTACAGAGTCACCATGGCTTATACATCCATTAGTATGACATGCTGACTGTTGAGTCATCATGGCTTATACATCCATTAGTTTGGTATTCTGACTACTGAGTCCCCATGGCTTATACATCCATTAGATTGGCATTCTGACTACTGAAACCATGGCTTATACACCCATTAGTTTGGCATTCTGACTACTGAGTCCCCATGGCTTATACATCCATTAGTTCGGCATGCTGACTACAGAGTCACCATGGCTTATACATCCATTAGTATGACATGCTGACTGTTGAGTCATCATGGCTTATACATCCATTAGTTTGGTATTCTGACTACTGAAACCATGGCTTATACACCCATTAGTTTGGCATTCTGACTACTGAGTCCCCATGGCTTATGCATCCATTAGCCTGACGTGCTGACTGCTGAGTCACCATGGCTTATACATCCATTAGTTTGGCATTCTTACTACTGAGTAACCATGGCTTATACATCCATTAGCTTGGTATGCTGACTACTGAGTCACCACGGCTTATACATCCATTAGTTTGGTATGCTGACTACTGAGTCACCATGGCTTATACATCCATTAGATTGGCATTCTTACAACTGAGTCCCCATGGCTTATATATCCATTAGCCTGACGTGCTGACTGTTAAGTGACAATAGCTGTACCTCCATAATAGCTGCCTCTTACAAAATGGAGTATCGGCATGTTCTACATCCCAAGTCTGCATGGTGTTAGTGTTCTGAACTTGCAGTCAGTAGAATTTGGGTTCGAATCCTGCTCAGACCAAATCCAGTCACATGATAGCCAGACTTGGAGAAGGGTGTGTGTGCAAATTAAGGCACTTTAGGCCATTCATTACAACCACACTGGATAACAGTAACTGACAATGTGTTGATGTGCTGTGAAACATTACTCTTAGCTATTTACATTTATATACTGTGGAGGTGAATTCATTTAAATTCACATTGTTACACTTGTGTACATGCATTAATTGATGTGGGCATTTAACAGAAATAAACGTCCAGTGAATAGCGAGCATCGGAGATTCCCTGTATGACGTCACAAGTACCGGTATGCATTGGCAGAGCTCTAGTTGGCATAACCACCCTAGCAAAGAAGGGAGATTTTATTTTATATATATATATATATATATAAATATATATATATATATATATATATATATATATATATATATATATATATATATATATATATATATCAGCTGAAGCCACTGAATTAGCTGTCATAATTGTATACCCCATATTGATATTGGGTATATAATTTAGGTCATTAAGACTGTCATTTTCCTTATATATATATATATATATATATATATATATATATATATATATATATATATATATATATATATATACACAAACACACTAAAAATAACATGGCTTTTAAAGTTTTATTATAAAGCAATTTGATATAACATTGGAATACTATTGGTATGTCAAATTGTGATCTGCTCATGTGCAGTACTATGTATAAATAAACACTGGAACTGCATACTGTTAATTCTAGGCCTATAGATTAATGATACTATGTATAAATAAACATTGGAACTGCATGCTGTTAATTCTAGGCCTATAGATTAATGATACTATGTATAAATAAACATTGGAACTGCATACTGTTAATTCTAGGCCTATAGATTAATGATTCATTTCCACTCATGTGCAGTACTATGTATATATAAATGTTGGAACTGCATACTGTTAATTCTAGGCCTATAGATTAATGATACTATGTATATATAATTATTGGAACTGCATACTGTTAAGGTTAGGCCTATAGATTAATGATACTATGTATATATAATTATTGGAACTGCATACTGTTAATTCTAGGCCTATAGATTAATGATTCATTTCCACTCAAGTGCAGTACTGTGTATATATAAATGTTGGAACTGCATACTGTTAATTCTAGGCCAATAGATTAATGATACTATGTATAAATAAACATTGGAACTGCATACTGTTAATTCTAGGCCTATAGATTAATGATTCATTTCCACTCATGTGCAGTACTATGTATATATAAATGTTGGAACTGCATACTGTTAATTCTAGGCCTATAGATTAATGATACTTAAATGTATATATAATTATTGGAACTGCATACTGTTAATTCTAGGCCTATAGATTAATGATACTATGTATAAATAAACATTGGAACTGCATACTGTTAATTCTAGGCCTATAGATTAATGATTCATTTCCACTCATGTGCAGTACTATGTATATATAAATGTTGGAACTGCATACTGTTAATTCTAGGCCTATAGATTAATGATACTATGTATATATAATTATTGGAACTGCATACTGTTAAGGTTAAGGCCTATAGATTAATGATACTATGTATATATAATTATTGGAACTGCATACTGTTAATTCTAGGCCTATAGATTAATGATTCATTTCCACTCAAGTGCAGTACTGTGTATATATAAATGTTGGAACTGCATACTGTTAATTCTAGGCCTATAGATTAATGGTACTATGTATATATAATTATTGGAACTGCGTACTGTTAATTCTAGGCCTATAGATTAATGATTCATTTCCACTCATGTGCAGTACTATGTATATATAAATGTTGGAACTGCATACTGTTAATTCTAGGCCTATAGATTAATGATACTATGTATATATAATTATTGGAACTGCATACTGTTAATTCTAGGCCTATATATTAATGATTCATTTCCACTCATGTGCAGTACTATGTATATATAAATGTTGGAACTGCATACTGTTAATTCTAGGCCTATAGATTAATGATACTATGTATATATAATTATTGGAACTGCATACTGTTAATTCTAGGCCTATAGATTAATGATTCATTTCCACTCATGTGCAGTACTATGTATATATAAATGTTGGAACTGCATACTGTTAATTCTAGGCCTATAGATTAATGATACTATGTATATATAATTATTGGAACTGCATACTGTTAATTCTAGGCCTATAGATTAATGATTCATTTCCACTCATTAATCATTATTGAACATGAAAAGAATGATGAAATATTATATAAATTGTCCCCATATTCTAAATGAATTTAACATGATACACAATTTGATTGCAATCCTTTCTGCTTTCCATTCAAAGGACAAATATGCCTATTAGCATGTGATATAATTAAAATATATCTATAGTTTGTATGCTGTATCAATGATATGCCACTCGCTTAAATTTTCATCAAAAGGAAACACGGCAAGCCTCATTTCCTTTGAAGGAAAAATTTATAAATCTCATAGTATATCATAGGTACAGTATATATATATATCATGGTTCCATCGTGGAAACTTATTATTTTTAAATTCGGTCGGGTGTATTGATTTTGAAATGCTTTAATTGCACATCTTTGTATAAACTTATTGTGATTGATGATTACTGCAGTAAATTTTACTGTTTAACGGTTTTTTATAATATATATAACTCTTGGTAAGAAAAGCTTATTCGGTCAGATATGGAGGAAGCCTATGGTCTTTCTGCCAACAAGACTGCCCCCCCCCCCCATGTGATCATGCCCTATGACGTCACGCTGATATTCACTATGGCATGAGAATGCTAACATTAGGTTGTGTATCAGGGCTGCCAAGCTTTAAAGAGACCGCATTTGATGATCACGTGCTACATTAAGCAGTGCTGTATAACATGCACTTGTTCCTAAAACTAATTGTCTGCATCATCAGCTTTGTACACAACTTTTGATTGCTGCGTAATACTGCATGTACTTGCTTATAAGTCGAGTTAATTGCAAACTGCAGAGACCAAGATCTGCCAACACATTATGCAATAGCAGATCTTTGTCTGTGCAGTTTCTTATGAGTAATCAGTAAAAACAAAAAGGAAACAACACAGACACCGATCTGCTTGTGCATGATGCAGCAAAAGATCAGTGTCTGTGTTCTTTGCATTTGGACTTGTAAGCAATTATATACAGAGTTAATTTCCCAAAATATTCTGTCTGAATCATTCTGAGTTTGTATGAGTAACTGAACTAATTCAGTAACAGTTGTTCTGTATACATGTATGCTTCCAATGCATTCTTCATTATATGATAGCTTTTGTTTGGGGGGGAGGGATATTTTTACTTTGTACCAGCAGTGCATTGTTTTCTCCAGTCTAAACCCATGGCCTTTTAATATAGAAAAATATAAAAATGAAGGCAAACAAAAGCACTGCATTGTAAAAGGTTTACAAATTATAACCATTTATATCATTTGCAAGATTGTGCTCTATGACTTGATTATTAGGCATTCCAATAAGTCATCAAGACACTTTAATTTTTTATTACTTGGATATCCGGAATGCTTCTCATTTATCCAGGTTGCCCCATGTTTTGATAGAGCACTAAGTGAGTGAATCATAAAATATTAAAGACAGTCTGAATAAAGTCATTGAATTGATAACTAATGATTGTCTGGTGCAAATGAATTAGAGGCTATAGGAAACAAGCTAGCTGAATTTAATCACAGTGAGAATGGGAGATTACCTGAACATCTGAAACCGATACCAGGAGTATTGTTACACCCGGTCAGGTGTAAAGAATGCACAAAAATAAAATGATCACACTGAATATGAAGAAAATGAATGATTTTATTTTTACAGTTGTTCGGCATATGAAAAGAAAATTTCCATGGTGTAGCTATTTGAGAATCGATATAAATTAAAGATCGATAATATTTCGTCAGAACCAATCAGCTAGGAATTTTAATAACTTGCAGATAATTCCTATATTTCATATAAATGCCATTTTCATATACCATATATCCTTTCTTTTAAGTCAAGTCCAACTGCAAACTACATAGACCCTAATTTGCCATCACATCAAGCACCAGCAGATTAGGGTCTTAACCTTTTGATTTTGAATGTTTAATAATTAATGTTTACAGTCATTTGGAAAGGCTGACTATCTTTCTGTATGCTTTTATGTGATTCTTTATATTCAGATTTTTAGAGCTTTAATTGGCATTTATATGGCCAATATTGAGCTGAGATGCCATTAAACCAAAAGATAAAGTAATTAACTACAGTAATCTCCATAGTCAACCATGCCATACTAGTACCTAGACGGAGAACTATAACTTTTCGACATGGGATAGCATGTGTATAATGACAGCTCATGGTACTCTGTTAATCCTTGATGCCTGCTATAATGTACATGTCCCAGTACTTGGTAGTCCTTGATACCTTCTATAATGTACAGTTCATAGTACTCAGGTAATCCTTTGATACCTGCTGTAATGTAAATTTCTTAGAACTCGGTAATCCTTGATACCTTCTGTTATGTACATTTTATAGTACTCAGGTAATCCATGATACCTGCATTAATGTTCAGTTCATAGTATTCAGGTAATTCTTTATACCTTCTATAATGTACAGTTCACAGTACTTAGCTAATCCTTTTACCTTCTGAACAGTTCATAATACTTGGTTAATCCAGTATACCTTTTATAATGTACAGTTCAGTGTACTCAGTTAATCCATTTATCCTTCTGAACAGTTCAGTGTACTCAGTTAATCCATTATACCTTTTATAATGTACAATTCATAGTACTCAGGTAATTGTTTGATACTTGATATAGTGTTCATTTCCTAGTACTCAGGTAATTGTTTGATACTTGATATAGTGTTCATTTCCTAGTACTCTGGTAATTCTTGAGGCCTACTACATGTATAATGTAAATTTGTTAGAACTGAGGTAATCCTTTATAGGTTCTGTAATGTACAGTTCATAATACTACAGTAATCCTTGATACCTGATGGTTGTTCTGTGAAAATTGTATTGACACCAAGTAAGAAGAAAGATATTTACAAATCTTAGTTTGAGGAAGAAAAGTGTGTCCTGAAACCATGGCCAGAGCTGTTAGACAAATCTTGTGGCCAGAACCCAGGAGCTACCTGAATGCTTTCTTGGCTGCAGTAAGTTTACTGGTATGTTAATGAATTCAGAAATTATAAGCCCTGGCAGCAGTGGGCTACTGAACTAAAAAAAATTTATGCCCTGATAGCAGTGATCTACCAGATTGCTTGGTCTGGGCTACAATAAATGTACTGATATTTTTTTTAAATATTATTTATTTAGGAATTATTTTTGCTGGCAGCAGTGGGTTGCCGGAATACCTGGTCATGGCTACATAATGTGAACTTTTATCTTTATTTGATTCAAAATTTATTAGCCCTGGTGGCAGTGAGCTGCCAGAATGGCTAGTCTAGGCTACATAAAGTGTTCTTTTATATTTATTTAATTCTAAATTTATTAGCCCTGGTAGCAGTGTACTGCCGGAAAGTTGGGTCTGGGTAATACTGGTAAGTTTGTTGAATCAGGAATCAGAAGATGTGGGCTTCTTTATGATATAACTACCATAAGTTAAAAATATGATTTCAGAGTAGAATAAATATTAATGACTTATCTCAGGGCTGGCTAACATTTTAATTTTATACCCACACCTTGTTAAAAGTGTGATGGATATTGAGATAGCTTTTTCAGTTCCATCTGTCTATCACCACAGCTGCCAATCTTAGGGTGCTTAATTTATTTGAAACTATGTTCATGTACAATGTTGTTCCTGTGGTAAATCTGCAAGAAGGAGGGTCAGAGATATAAAAATTGCAATTACTGACATTTTCAAATAATTTCTGACCAGACTTCATATATGAAATCACAGTGAGCAGTAAGATGCATCATATAAATGACAGGACCCCTGGTAATTGGTGCATGGAGATTTGCAATGGCAAGCCGATACACTTTTTGTAGTTCAGAGAATTGACATGGTTTTTTTTGTTAATTAAACAAATTTTTCAATCTCTTTGCCTTTCTGTAAGTCATTTCTAAATCTTACTGACAAGATCATCAGGTTTTTTTTAAATAGTTTTTTTTAATGGTGTGCAAAGTTCAAAATTTGCAGGTACACAAGGAAAGATTTTGAACCCAAAGGCAGAAAGAATTTAAAGATTAAAATTCCATTATCAGTGTTTGGAAAAATATATGAACTACATGTTACTATACAAGGCTTGTATGCATGAGTTGTTATTCCAACATACATGTATGCAAACTTTGTATGCATGATTCGTTCTTCCTACATACATGTATGGCATGTATAGTCACTATCATATATCAACAAATGTGGTACTGAGTGTGACAGATCACCTTGTAACCACTGACATCTCACCTCTGCATGGGTTCACTGTTCAGCCAGTGTGGGTTACCTGAGAAACTTGCCAGTAGCTGAATCCTATGGGTTAGTGGTTCTTCCTGGGGTATGGGTCAGTGGTTCTTCCTGGGGTTTTCCCAGGTTCTTCCTCCATCCCATGGGTCAGTGTTTCTTCCTGGGGTTTTCTCAGGTTCTTCCTCCATCCCATGGGTCAGTGGTTCTTCCTGGGGTCAGTTTTCCCAGGTTCTTCCTCCATCCCATGGGTCAGTGGTATTTCCTGGGGTTTTCCCCGGTTCTTCCTCCATCCCATGGTTCAGTGGTTCTTCCTGGGGTCAGTTTTCCCAGGTTCTTCCTCCATCCCATGGGTCAGTGGTATTTCCTGGGGTTTTCCCAGGTTCTTCCTCCATCCCGTGGTTCAGTGGTTCTTCCTGGGGTTTTCCCAGGTTCTTCCTCTATCCCATGGGTTAGTGGTTCTTCATGGGGTCAGTTTTCCCAGGTTCTTCCTCCATCCCATGGGTCAGTGGTTCTTCCTGGGGTCAGTTTTCCCAGGTTCTTCCTCTATCCCATGGGTCAATGGTTTTTCCTGGGGTCAGTTTTCCCAGGTTCTTCCTCCATGACATTTTTCAGTGGTTTTCCTGGTGTTTTCCCCGGTTTTTCCTCCATCCCATGGTTCAGTGGTTCTTCCTGGGGTTTTCCCCAGATTCTTCCTCTATCCCATGAGTCAGTGGTTCTTCCTGGGGGTTTTCCCAGGTTCTTCCTCCATCAGATATACTGGCCAACATGTATAGGCTATCTTGTGCTGAAAATGGCATTAATCTCACAAACCACAAACATCAACAAATATTCAAAGAAAAAACTTTTCTTGTAATATGGATGCTTGGATTAGAACCAAAACTCTTTCACAATCTGAAATACAATTTGCTACAGGCTGTGTTGTGATGTTGCTCGGTGTACCTGTACAGTATCATTTGCCCCTGGCCTCATTACGGTAAATCTTTGATTGTTCATCCTTACCTCCATGTAGATCTGACTCATGCATGCATAATTTGGCCTTAAAACAAGGGCGTATTCAACAGCAGGATGTGTATTTTCAAGTGGCAAATGACATTCTGATATGTAATATCGGTTTATGGCATACAGTCACACTCTTTCTAAATATTAGTTACATTGCCATGTTACAAAGAATTGCTAATTAGGTATTGGAGACTTTCAGCAGATTTAATTTTCTTTATGACTTAATTTTCTATATGGCATAACCAGTTGGAATTTGTTTGATCTGAATATATATATATATATATATATATATATATATATATATATATATATATATATATATATATATACATGTATATATAATTCTTATCCCCTGAGAACCCTTTTGTTACCTAATCCAGTTCTTTTATACTGGTAAATTATATTTGCATGACAGTTACTATACACAGTATATTATAGACGTTATATTTTGTTGAACAAGAACAAAGATAACTGGTCCTTGATTCTGGTTTTTTTTTTTCTTCTTTTCATTTGTTTTTCAAGCTTTGTGGATTTCATGAGCATTTATTAATTTTTGTTTATTATGAATAGTATAGGTGAGTTGAGTAACTATGACATTATTAATTATCACTTATTAGCAGTGTACACTATAGGTTAATGCTTAAGAATAAGCTAAGATATAATCTATGTATATGGATCCAGAAACAAAATCGGTCGAGGTATTTATTGGGTATTGATACCTATAACCACCAATCTGATTCTTTATTAAAGATATAGATTATTTTATAAAATTATAAGGACAGTAACTGGAGGTTTAAATTGTTTTATTGCTCACCTATTTTGTTTTTGTCTAGAGTAAAGTAAATGACTAAATCGTTTACTAGATATGTGCAGATCACAGATTGGACTAATGACACATGCTTTGTATTTGGATGTGTGATTTGAGAAATCAACTACATGTATCTGGACAGCACAAGTTATATTGGGTGTTCTCATTTTTGGAATGGTATTGTTTTATGATGTTTGTTTGTTGTGGGTTTAACACCATTTGTCAGCACATGGTAGGCTATACATGGTGACCACTATAAATGGTGGAGGAAGAACCTGGGAAAATCCTGGTAAGAACCTCAGACCCACAGGAAACTACTGGCAGCTTCCTCATATACCCGCATTTGCCGAGCCCAAGACTGGAACCCATGCAGACAGAGGTGAGATGGCAGTGATCGACAAAGGCATGCACTTTAGACCACAGTTTGCCACCCATAGCCCCGGGTACTGTTTTATGCCCCTTCCCCCCCCTTAGTATCCTAAGTAGTTCATTTGGTCAAGTATCAGATTCGTAGTCCAAGAGTGACAGGTTCATTACCTACCCTGGCCAGCTTTAGTTGTGTCTGAGTGTCCTTTTGAAAGATACTTAGCTCCCATTTTCTTGGTACGATATTGACAGCAATAATGTTTAAGGTGCTGTTCAACCAACCAACCAACCAACCAATTCAGTTTCCTTATGAGGTATCCACTATAGGATTTCAGAAATATGGTCAAAGAAAAGTAAACATTGGCCGGTAAAAAAACAACATTTTGAATCCTGTCCAAGGAAAGTATTATTCTTGTAAGCCATTTTTTTTTGTCTAGCAAACATCAGTATTAATGCTTCCAGTCCAGAAATGACAGCCACTAATGACCTAGGTAGACATTCTATTGAAATATTGCTTTATCATTAGCGTTGCCATAAACGTCTTGATACAATGTAGGATCATGCTGTTAGTACGGTGAATTATGAAATGACCATGGTCCATATTTAAATGAAAGATTAACTGCATGTTGACTTAAGTTTCTTGTTAAACTGGCATACCTTGGGGGTTTCATGATATCAAGTCATATTGACGCGCTCATAATTTATGCCATTGCACCTAAACAAGTATGATATTTGCTGACAGTTGCTAGGAAAGGAAACACCTGTGTTTCTTCTATACCTCTGACAAGTAATAATAACAGTAAGATATTATTATTGTTATTATTATTATTATTATTTCTGTGAATTAAGTAGTTTTCATGGCATACCAATTTTCATTGATTTTATGGTCACTACAAACCTTGAATTTAAAGGTTCAATGAACAGTTGTCCTTTATTGGAAACAATGCAAAATAGGACTGTTTGCTCAATCTACAGATTTAATTCCCGACACAAATATAATTTTTTTTTAATTAGCTGGAGATATTGTCATACTGTTTGTGTTTTTGTCTCTCTGTCCAGAACTCCTTCTATTCGAAAATACTTTGTGGAAATTCACTGAACTTTGTACACTTATAAGATTGCCTAGTGATAAACACCAGCAATAGAAATATTGTTTTCAAACTCCCTCTCAGTGGTAAAAGGTGAAACGTAAAGAAAATGGAGGTACAGTGACATTTTCCATAAACAAACTTTAAACCTGGAATAATAACATCAGGACTGTATATGTGGACCACTTGTTCATATTATGTGGATGGTAGGCTTGGCATGTTTGCTATAACCCTGATTCTATCAAGGTGGGGGTACACATATATCATAAACCTCGAATCCATCTATCTTTCTGTGCTGCTGTGCAAAGACTTTCATATATTGAGAAAAAATTTTTAAACCCGACATCGGCACCAACTGTCCATCTGTCCAACAGATAATCTCATTAGTGCAAATAGTTGTGCAGTTTATGATAGATTACTGTTAAATTTGGTAAATATTTTGGTCATCTAAAGATGTGCATATCAACAAATCAATTTATTTGCACAGTTTTTACTGAATCTACGGTACCATATACATGTATACTCACTTATAAGTTGAGTCAAACTACAAGCAACAAAGATCCTGATCTGCTGTAGCATAATGCACCCGTTGATCAGGGTCTGTGTTGTTTATTCTACTGATTATTCCTAACAAACTGCACAGACCCAGGTCTGCTGGTGCATTATGCAGCAGCAGATCTGAGTCTATGCTGGCTGCAGCTGGACTCGTGAGTGAATATATATGGTATACTGTTCATAGACTTGCAGAATTTATGGGATGGCATGCCATCCGTCTGTCTGATAGCACAATTTTTTTTATCACTGTTCTCCTAAACTACTTGTAGGATTGCCATGAAATTGTAAAGTCACATTTATTCCAAACTTGACTTGGCCATGAATAAAAATGCTGCTGTTTAGACATCCAATATGGATGCCATGATGGTGTTTTAAAAGAAAGACTTGTATAATTGGTCCTAAATAAAAATGGTGCTGATCTGATATTCTGCAGGACCAATACACAGTGGCCCTCACAAAATCTTTTTATCACTACTGCTCCTGAACAGATGGTTATTTTAAAAGTGGGTTTTCATTGAAGAGTTCATATTGTTATCTGCTTGTTCCTTAAATGCAAATGATGCTGATAACAAAACTTTATAAGTTTCAAAGTAATTAATTGAAATCTGTGATACAAGTTCCAAGGCAATTCATTGAAATCAGTAAGATGAGTTTCAAGGCAATTCATTAGAATCAGTAATCTGAGACAAGTTTTAAGGCAATTCATTGAAATCTGATACAAGTTTCAAGGCATTTCATTGAAATCTGACAAGTTTCAAGTCAGTTCATTGAAATCAGTGAGTTGTTTCAGAAGACTATCAAAAGATGCATTCATCTGCAGGTCACAACAATAACTCTTATAAATATATATAGGAGCATGTTGATTGAAAGATATACACATCTTCAGGTGATGTTGATAACATGTTTCATGGTAATCCATAAAACAAATTGAGGAATAGATGCTGTACTTTAAAGGACGTGTCATACACTGCATTAAAGTACAAACCAAAAAGGGAAGTAACTAAGAAAGTTTTGTGAACAAAGCAATTTGTCAATATGCACATATTCAGGTGATGACTATAATATTTACCAAATTTTGTAGTATTCCATTAATAAGAGTCCCGTAGAGGTACTCTGGCTCAAGTGGCCAAATAGAATTTCTAGGAATCCAAGACAAGACTGTTTCTTTTTTACTGCATAGTAATGAAACCATCTTACTTAGAACCTTCAACATATGTATACCAAATCTGCTACCAGAACTACCAGTATTTCTAACATTTGAATTATTATATTCACAAGACATTTTAAGTAATTTTTGGTTATCATAATTTCATCGGTCAAGATATTGTGTTCAAATATACAGATTTAGCACACTAAGTTAAATGTCAATCCATTCATACTTGTTTGTGTTATCATGCTTACAAGCCACTATTGTTAAACAGTCCAGAGTTACGGCTTGTCCAACGTGGGTATGTGAGAGAGCTTGTTAGTAGCTTCTCAATGGAGTTGGTGGATTTTTTTCAGGGTTTTCTCTCCACGAAATATACTGGCCACCATGTATAGTCTATCACACGCTGAAAATTGTATTAAACCTGTAACAACAAACAAAAAGAGCATTGATCTAAAATCAGTGTTAAGAGTTCATAATCAACTTGGTCATTGCAATGAAATTAAATATAAATTCTGATGAAAATCCATGTGGGTTTTGAGGCAGACCAGTTAATAGTGACTGCCACATGCCACCTGACCAGTTGAATTTTCTGGCCCATGTGGCCATTTAAATTTTCTGAAGTATTTATTAAATAAATTCTATCAATTAATGAATTTTCATTGGACATTATTTGTTTTGGCAAAAGTGTTTTCAGAATACTGCAGTTTAACATATTAAAGAAACTGTTTTTGATTTGATTGGAATGGTCAGTTGATATCCAGGTGAACTGACCCTGCTGGTCAATGAAAAAAATCTGTTGGCCCCTGTACATAACAATGAAATCCTCTCTCCTTTGATATGCTTATATCAGTTATTGGGGGTGGGGTGATTAAAATACGTTAATCTTGATTTTTGGCTAAATCAGATTTGTTCAGAATGTTAATAGGAATATTAATTTCTCAGTACTAATACATATCAGCAAAATATCAACTAACTCTATTATTATAGGATCAAATGATCACGGTAGGGTATTTATCGATGTGCACATTGTATAATCACTCGCAACGTTAAGATAAAGCTTCACATTAATTTGCCTGGAAACTGGGAACCAAAATTAGTCTGCATAATTTACTGATGTATACAAATTCTTGATCATTGTCACATGACTCTTTTTATCCAGTCATTTTGCAGAAAATTTGGTTGATTCATAACAATTGGAATTATTTATATTTAAAAAATAGTTGATGATCCATGAATTTCTGGATTTCAGAAATATGGTCAAAGAAAAGTAAACATTGGCCGGTAAAAAAACAACATTTTGAATCCTGTCCAAGGAAAGTATTATTCTTGTAAGCCATTTTTTTTTGTCTAGCAAACATCAGTATTAATGCTTCCAGTCCAGAAATGACAGCCACTAATGACCTAGGTAGACATTCTATTGAAATATTGCTTTATCATTAGCGTTGCCATAAACGTCTTGATACAATGTAGGATCATGCTGTTAGTACGGTGAATTATGAAATGACCATGGTCCATATTTAAATGAAAGATTAACTGCATGTTGACTTAAGTTTCTTGTTAAACTGGCATACCTTGGGGGTTTCATGATATCAAGTCATATTGACGCGCTCATAATTTATGCCATTGCACCTAAACAAGTATGATATTTGCTGACAGTTGCTAGGAAAGGAAACACCTGTGTTTCTTCTATACCTCTGACAAGTAATAATAACAGTAAGATATTATTATTGTTATTATTATTATTATTATTTCTGTGAATTAAGTAGTTTTCATGGCATACCAATTTTCATTGATTTTATGGTCACTACAAACCTTGAATTTAAAGGTTCAATGAACAGTTGTCCTTTATTGGAAACAATGCAAAATAGGACTGTTTGCTCAATCTACAGATTTAATTCCCGACACAAATATAATTTTTTTTTAATTAGCTGGAGATATTGTCATACTGTTTGTGTTTTTGTCTCTCTGTCCAGAACTCCTTCTATTCGAAAATACTTTGTGGAAATTCACTGAACTTTGTACACTTATAAGATTGCCTAGTGATAAACACCAGCAATAGAAATATTGTTTTCAAACTCCCTCTCAGTGGTAAAAGGTGAAACGTAAAGAAAATGGAGGTACAGTGACATTTTCCATAAACAAACTTTAAACCTGGAATAATAACATCAGGACTGTATATGTGGACCACTTGTTCATATTATGTGGATGGTAGGCTTGGCATGTTTGCTATAACCCTGATTCTATCAAGGTGGGGGTACACATATATCATAAACCTCGAATCCATCTATCTTTCTGTGCTGCTGTGCAAAGACTTTCATATATTGAGAAAAAATTTTTAAACCCGACATCGGCACCAACTGTCCATCTGTCCAACAGATAATCTCATTAGTGCAAATAGTTGTGCAGTTTATGATAGATTACTGTTAAATTTGGTAAATATTTTGGTCATCTAAAGATGTGCATATCAACAAATCAATTTATTTGCACAGTTTTTACTGAATCTACGGTACCATATACATGTATACTCACTTATAAGTTGAGTCAAACTACAAGCAACAAAGATCCTGATCTGCTGTAGCATAATGCACCCGTTGATCAGGGTCTGTGTTGTTTATTCTACTGATTATTCCTAACAAACTGCACAGACCCAGGTCTGCTGGTGCATTATGCAGCAGCAGATCTGAGTCTATGCTGGCTGCAGCTGGACTCGTGAGTGAATATATATGGTATACTGTTCATAGACTTGCAGAATTTATGGGATGGCATGCCATCCGTCTGTCTGATAGCACAATTTTTTTTATCACTGTTCTCCTAAACTACTTGTAGGATTGCCATGAAATTGTAAAGTCACATTTATTCCAAACTTGACTTGGCCATGAATAAAAATGCTGCTGTTTAGACATCCAATATGGATGCCATGATGGTGTTTTAAAAGAAAGACTTGTATAATTGGTCCTAAATAAAAATGGTGCTGATCTGATATTCTGCAGGACCAATACACAGTGGCCCTCACAAAATCTTTTTATCACTACTGCTCCTGAACAGATGGTTATTTTAAAAGTGGGTTTTCATTGAAGAGTTCATATTGTTATCTGCTTGTTCCTTAAATGCAAATGATGCTGATAACAAAACTTTATAAGTTTCAAAGTAATTAATTGAAATCTGTGATACAAGTTCCAAGGCAATTCATTGAAATCAGTAAGATGAGTTTCAAGGCAATTCATTAGAATCAGTAATCTGAGACAAGTTTTAAGGCAATTCATTGAAATCTGATACAAGTTTCAAGGCATTTCATTGAAATCTGACAAGTTTCAAGTCAGTTCATTGAAATCAGTGAGTTGTTTCAGAAGACTATCAAAAGATGCATTCATCTGCAGGTCACAACAATAACTCTTATAAATATATATAGGAGCATGTTGATTGAAAGATATACACATCTTCAGGTGATGTTGATAACATGTTTCATGGTAATCCATAAAACAAATTGAGGAATAGATGCTGTACTTTAAAGGACGTGTCATACACTGCATTAAAGTACAAACCAAAAAGGGAAGTAACTAAGAAAGTTTTGTGAACAAAGCAATTTGTCAATATGCACATATTCAGGTGATGACTATAATATTTACCAAATTTTGTAGTATTCCATTAATAAGAGTCCCGTAGAGGTACTCTGGCTCAAGTGGCCAAATAGAATTTCTAGGAATCCAAGACAAGACTGTTTCTTTTTTACTGCATAGTAATGAAACCATCTTACTTAGAACCTTCAACATATGTATACCAAATCTGCTACCAGAACTACCAGTATTTCTAACATTTGAATTATTATATTCACAAGACATTTTAAGTAATTTTTGGTTATCATAATTTCATCGGTCAAGATATTGTGTTCAAATATACAGATTTAGCACACTAAGTTAAATGTCAATCCATTCATACTTGTTTGTGTTATCATGCTTACAAGCCACTATTGTTAAACAGTCCAGAGTTACGGCTTGTCCAACGTGGGTATGTGAGAGAGCTTGTTAGTAGCTTCTCAATGGAGTTGGTGGATTTTTTTCAGGGTTTTCTCTCCACGAAATATACTGGCCACCATGTATAGTCTATCACACGCTGAAAATTGTATTAAACCTGTAACAACAAACAAAAAGAGCATTGATCTAAAATCAGTGTTAAGAGTTCATAATCAACTTGGTCATTGCAATGAAATTAAATATAAATTCTGATGAAAATCCATGTGGGTTTTGAGGCAGACCAGTTAATAGTGACTGCCACATGCCACCTGACCAGTTGAATTTTCTGGCCCATGTGGCCATTTAAATTTTCTGAAGTATTTATTAAATAAATTCTATCAATTAATGAATTTTCATTGGACATTATTTGTTTTGGCAAAAGTGTTTTCAGAATACTGCAGTTTAACATATTAAAGAAACTGTTTTTGATTTGATTGGAATGGTCAGTTGATATCCAGGTGAACTGACCCTGCTGGTCAATGAAAAAAATCTGTTGGCCCCTGTACATAACAATGAAATCCTCTCTCCTTTGATATGCTTATATCAGTTATTGGGGGTGGGGTGATTAAAATACGTTAATCTTGATTTTTGGCTAAATCAGATTTGTTCAGAATGTTAATAGGAATATTAATTTCTCAGTACTAATACATATCAGCAAAATATCAACTAACTCTATTATTATAGGATCAAATGATCACGGTAGGGTATTTATCGATGTGCACATTGTATAATCACTCGCAACGTTAAGATAAAGCTTCACATTAATTTGCCTGGAAACTGGGAACCAAAATTAGTCTGCATAATTTACTGATGTATACAAATTCTTGATCATTGTCACATGACTCTTTTTATCCAGTCATTTTGCAGAAAATTTGGTTGATTCATAACAATTGGAATTATTTATATTTAAAAAATAGTTGATGATCCATGAAAATTGAAGGGTGTTAAAATTACATAGAACTAATGGGTAGCTGTGAACAGTGTTTGCTTCTGGAGAGTTTTAGCTGAATGCCTTTTATTATCCATAAACTTCAGTTCATACAAGGTTACAAGCAACATCAGCCCGCCCCAGGCATAAATAGATGTAGTTATGGATGTTTGTAAATTTGTTTGACATTTACCAAGTTGTCTGTTTATCAGATTGTTTTGATAAGTGGGAATAGTATGGTTATGTTCTGGAGGATGTGTGGAGAAATGCATGTCATTATCAAGCAATCTTAGAGTAATATTGAACAGACATGAATGATAAACACAACAGTCTGGTATATGCTCACTGTTTATGGTCTAAAATACCTGTTTAATGAAGGAAATGTGTCGAATTTTGTCATCCATAATAACTTAGTTGGTATAGCATTAGATCTGTAATTAATGAAAAGGTACATTGCAGGTTCCATACCTGCAGAAACCTGGGCCAGTAATTTGTTACAAGTGCAGAAGCTTAAGAAAAACTTTAAAGTCTCAATATAGATAGTTCCTGAATAATGTCATCAGCTGCCATCTTTGTAGTCATTTGGCAGATTGACGGTTGACTTTATATGGTATTTGGAAGTTGAAATAAATTCACTGAATCTCTAGATACTTTTACGAAATTTACATACATAAACAAAGCAAATCGGGCTTTCTGTTAGTATCTATATTTGTGAATTATAAGTTTACCTTGCTTCAGTATGCCTTGTTAAAAATGGTAAATTTTGGTAATTGGCTATGGGAGAAATGGTCAGGCTGCCCGTCGTCCAGGTAAAATGGGCAGAATATCGTCTGCTAGTGACCTCATCGGGAAGCATCGATTGACGCAGTTCAGAAATCTTGGGTTTAAGAGAGCACATACATAATATTCTGCAGTGGTTGATCTAGAAATGGGTGGGTGGGTGGAAAGTGTTAAGTTAAAATTGTATACTTTTCATTGAAGTAGAAAGGGACTATATTAAGTGAAATAAACTGCAAGTTTTAAAAAAAAATGCCTCACTGTAAAAACAAATCTTGATGTGCAATTAAAACACCTGTTAATAAAGGTCAGTATTTTTAAACACATTTTGTATATAAAGGGCAGCAAAACACATTTTGTCTGTAAAGGACAGCATTTCTACACACATTTTGTCTATAAAGGATAGTATTTATAAACACTATTTTTCTATAAAAGGCAGCATTTGTGAACCCCTTTTCATCAATAAAGGACAGCATTTATGAACCCCTTTTCATCAATAAAGGACAGCATTTATGAACCCCTTTTCATCTAACAAGGACAGGATTTGTAAACCACATTTGTATCTAAATGACATAATTTATGAAGACCTTTTTTGTCAATAAAGGACAAAACCCCTTTTTGGTCTATAACGGACAACATTATGAGCCCCATTTTGTCTATAAAGGACAACATTTATAAACCCCTTTTCATCAATAAAGGACAGCATTTATGAACCCCTTTTAATCTAAAAAGGACAGCATTTATGAACCTCTTTTTGTCTAGAGAGCACAGCATTTATAAATCCCTTTTGTCTATAAAGGACAGTACCCCTTTTTATCTATAAAGGACAGCAATTAACCCCTTTTTGTTAATAAAGGACAGCATTTATGAACCCCTTTTAATCTAAAAAGGACAGCATTTACAAACCCCTATTTGTCTATACAGCACAACATTTATAAATCTCTCTTGTCTATAAGGGACAGTACCCCTTTTTTTTAATTAATGACAGCATTCATGAACCCCATTTTGTCTATATAGGACAGCATTTATGAACCCTGTTTTGTCTATACAGGACAGCATTTATGAACCCCTTTTTGTCAATAAAGGACTGAACCCCATTTTAAGGACATTCAAAGGGACCTTGCATGGTTATTTATTAACATTAATGCTGTCCTTTGTTAGCATGTGTCCTTGAATGCAAATGCAAAGTCAGGTTTTACTTTTCCAACACATTAGATTGTATATAATACCCCCACTCTTTGTAAAGGGTGATGGTTGATTGGCGGATTGTACCTTCTTTCAAGGTGTCCGCTTTATTGAGTTCAAGTAAACTTAATAGATAGAATAAATAGAGATCTGAGCAGATATATAGAACAGAATGACACAAGCCCCCATACATTAAAAATCAAAATTTAATCAATTACATAAACAATGATGATAATACAGAAACATTTGGAAGATACACTTCTTTTGGAATAAATTTTTCACCGAATTCGAACCACAAATATGTATATAAAAGTAGCCAATCTGTTTTACTGATAGAATTTATTCATCATGCGATCGAGTGAACAATCAAAGTCGTTGCCTTGTACAATTGCATAGCCTGCTTATGATCTCTGGTTCACTCCACTTTCACTGTGACTGTTCTCTGTCCTTTCCTTTTCCTTCCTTTTCCTTTTTCTCTTCAACCTTCCCACTGTTCAATGCCTCCCTTCAGTCCTCAAACTTTGTGTGGGTAGGTGGATATGTAAGCATGTAGATACACATATACTTGGATCATCACATCAGTGCATAGGAACATCTGAGGATATGTCTGTGGATACGTCTGAAGAGCTATTTTCCCCTTTGTGCTTTCAAGCGTTTCTCGCTTCTACTGCCAAAATTGTGTCCGTCGACCTTCCAGATATCCGGTCCCTTGGACAAATGTTTCACGAGAGAATTTCTTCCAAATTCACTCTCAGAGTCCCCTGTACCTTTACTCTTGCAGCAAAGCTTAGACTAATTAGATTTTTGATGGGGGGAATATAGTGTGGGAAACACGCCCCTATATAGCATAACCAATCAGGATGAAATATATTTACCACCAGGATTTTTTTTTTAGGGTGGAAAAACTTACCGAAATGTGGAAACTGAGATTGTGAGGCTCAGAATTATTTTTTTTAGGGTCGTAGGCAAGAAAGGTTGGAAACCACTGGTGAAGTGGAAGTAGAGATGTGCTTGTTGATTTATTTTTATGCATGCATGTGTGTTTATATATGCATGCATATGTGGTTATATATGCATGTGTGTGTGGTTATATATGCATGTGTATGTGGTTATATATGCATGCCTGTGTGTTTATATATGCATGCGTATTTGGTTATATATGCATGCATGTGTGTTTATATATGCATGCGTATGTGGTTATATATGCATGCGTATGTGGTTATATATGCATGCCTGTGTGGTTATATATGCATGCCTGTGTGGTTATATATGCATGCTTGTGTGGTTATATATGCATGTGTGTGTGGTTATATATGCATGCATATGTGGTTATATATGCATGTGTGTGTGGTTATATATGCATGCGTATGTGGTTATATATGCATGTGTGTGTGGTTATATATGCATGCATATGTGGTTATATATGCATGTGTGTGTGGTTATATATGCATGCGTATGTGGTTATATATGCATGCCTGTGTGTTTATATATGCATGCGTATTTGGTTATATATGCATGCATGTGTGTTTACATATGCATGCATATGTGGTTATATATGCATGCATGTGTGTTTATATATGCATGCATATGTGGTTATATATCAATGCATATGTGTTTATATATGCATGCGTATGTGGTTATATATGCATGCATGTGTGGTTATATATGCATGCATGTGTGGTTATATATGCATGCCTGTGTGGTTATATATGCATGCATATGTGGTTATATATGCATGCATATGTGGTTATATATGCATGCCTGTGTGGTTATATATGCATGCATGTGTGGTTATATATGCATGCATGTGTGGTTATATATGCATGCATGTGTGGTTATTATATGCATGTGTGTGTGGTTATATATGCATGCCTGTGTGGTTATATATGCATGTGTGTGTGGTTATATATGCATGCCTGTGTGGTTATATTTGCATGCATGTGTGGTTATATATGCATGCTTGTGTGGTTATATATGCATGCTTGTGTGGTTCTTTTGGACTTTTAGGCCAATCACTGCTGTCGTTTATCAGTGTGTATTTTGGATAGCGTATTTCTTTGAATATGAAGATGACAATTGTCAGGCAATTGAAACTGTTTTTTCTTTTCCTAGAAAATGTGAGTTGTATGGATCATATGTCAGATTTAGTATTATTGCCAGCAATGGGAAGAATAAATCAATAATAATAATGATAATAATAATTATTGTTTGGAGTAGAAATGAATTGTTTGCATGCAGATGTTGTCATAATGATGATGGCAATGGAGGTAGTAGTTGCTTACGACGTGGTGAAAATTATATTGATTGCATACATTCATGATAATTATGCAAATCTACAATCTAAATTCATACCTCTAACAGCATTGCCAATAAACACCAGTAAAAACAACTTCTTAAACAGGTTTTGAGCACTAAAGAAAATAATGCACTCTAAACTTGGAGCCCCATGTGGTCTAAAGCACTCACCGTTCCAGATCAATGCCTTCTCACCTCTGTCTGCATGGGTTCGAGTCTCAGGCTCAGCTAACGTGGGTATGTGAGGAAGCCTGCCAGTTGCTTCTTGTGGGTCTGTGGTTCTTCCAGGCTTTTCCATTGTTCTTCCTCCACCAGTTATATTGGCCGCCATATATAGCTTATCTTGTGCTGAAAAATGGCGTTAAACCCTACAACAACAACCACAGTTAAAACTTACATGAATAGAGAATGCTTAGTAACTGGAATTTGGTCTTTATATTTCTACATTACACAATTACACAAAAAATGTGTCAGTCATTCTTTTCGTAGATTGTAGCATCTTCAACTTAGGATTCTTAAATTCAGCTATTTTTCTTCATCTCAGATTAGGGAGACCCCGAGTGGCAAAGTGGTCTAAAGTGCTCACCATTCCAGATCACTGCCATCTCACCTCTGTCTGAGTCTCAGGCTCAACTGATGCAGGTACATGAGTAAATGCCAGTAGGTTCTCATGGGTCAATGATTCTTCCCAGGGTTTTCAGGGGTTCTAAGCCTCCTCCAGTTATACTGGCCATGGTGTATAGCTATCTTGTGCATTAAACCTTACAATAACAACAACAACAACTTCATCATCTCAGAAAGTATATGTTATTGTCCTTCTGAAGGTTTGAGACTCCTCTGACTGGAACAATACTTGCTTCATAATGAACATGTTATGGCTGTTTGATTTTCTTCAGACTGGACAAATCAGTATTTTGTGGCTTGACCAAAAGATGAAAGAGAATTCTTTATCAGCTACAGGGTTATAATAGGGAATGACCTACAGTTGGAATAATACAGGGTTATAATAGGGAATGACCTACAGTTGGAATAATACAGGGGTATAACAGGGAATGACCTACAGTTGGAATAATACAGGGTTATAATAGGGAATGACCTACAGTTGGAATAATACAGGGGTATAATAGGGAATGACCTACAGTTGGAATAATACAGGGTTATAATAGGGAATGACCTACAGTTGGAATAATACAGGGGTATAATAGGGAATGACCTACAGTTGGAATAATACAGGGTTATAATAGGGAATGACCTACAGTTGGAATAATACAGTTCAGAAGTGGGTTTTTTTTAGGTCTGTTATTCAGGAGGAGGAAGTTAATAGTGTATAATTTCATGGGAAGTTAGAAAGTTTTTGTGTTGCAGGGTTAAGATGAATACCCAGTTACTAATTAGTGTTTGTATAAAGCCATTAAAATTCACTCCAGGCATGTGACATAATTTATATTACAGATAATTACACAAGGCCTCGTTTGTATTGCAAATGATGAGATGACAATTGTCATTCAGATATGGCTTTGCAGTGTGTCATTGATTTGTCACAGTGGCACTTTTTAATCACTTACATGCATGCCAGTTATTATACATAATGTCAAATTATATAACAAGAGTTGAGTTTGGAAATATAGCTGTAACATTTGCATCTAACATTACCCAGCACTTATTTACTATTTTACCATCCTTCTCAACTGATATATTTGTTAGAAAAACAAAAACCAAATATGAATAACCTTGTGTCCTGGGTTTTACACATGCAAGCAGTCTTATGTCCTGGGCTTTACACACGTACAAACAGTTTTGCATACAGGACTTGACACAGCTGTGAAAAAACATGTGTACTAGGCTTTACACAGATATGAAAAACCGTGTGTACTGGGCTTTACACAGATACAAACAGTCTTATGTACTGGGCTTTCCACACTTATCAACAGTTTTGCATACACCGCTATGACCAGCCTTGTGTACTAGGCTTTACACAGATATGAACAACCTTGTGTACTGTGCTTTACACAGATACATACAGTCTTATGTACTGGGCTTTCCACACTTATAAACAGTTTTGCATACACAGCTATGACCAACATTGTGTACTAGGCTTTACACAGCTATGACCAACCTTGTGTACTTGGCTTTACACAGCTATGACCAACCTTGTGTACTAGGCTTTACACGGATATGAACAGCCTTGTGTACTTGTCTTTATATAGCATACCTGTCAACCAGTTGAGATGAAAACCTGTATGCCAAACCAATAAAAACCTTACATGAAAAAATGTAATCACTCATTATATAAGATCAACAGTTTTAAAACAATAAATGCCATAAATGAACTAATTTTACACACATTGACATAATTATTTACATCTCTGAAACTTTTATTTTATTTTATTCTTTTGATTTTGAGTGTGTTGTAACACACATTATATGCAACACACGCACCCTATGCACTTTTCAAAATGTAATCAGGGGTTTTAAAGTCTATGCAGCAGGTGTCAATGTTTATTTTACACAGTAAAAATGATGTTAGTGTGTCTGCATTCAGGGACTTCCTACAATATATGTGTATTTTTTTCATCATAGAAAAAGATCTTTCACAGTCTGCATTTTTGTGTGGCAAGGTAAGTAGTCACTGAATAACAAATTTCAGATTTGGGAAGCAGATGCCATTTAATAATACCCAACCAGTAGCTACAAAAGCTCCTTTTCTGGTGATCGTCCTTTATTACATGTGCACACTCATCAGGCAGCATGCAATAATCCACAAACTCATCTCTAAGTGCTTCATGATCCAGGTGTGGAGCAACTCAAACATGAAAGTGTCGCTACTACTACTAGTTTTGGAAAAAAGGAAATGTGCAAGGTATTTTGAAAAACAAATTTTCAAGGTGTAATATTAACTTCTTTGGATTTACCATGGTCTCATTATTACATATTTATATCCCCCCCCCCATAAACTCTTAGTCCTACAATATAAGACCTCAACCTGATATTTATATTTTGGGAGTCGGGGTTTTGTTGCCCAATGACGGTGCTGTGTAGCGTGTTCTGATGTCGACTAACTTTGGAAAGATGAGTCAAATTTTCAGGAATATCTCACGCACTTGGCATTCCATATCTGCGCTTTTCTACAAATTAAAGTTATGATGTTTTAGTCAGACTTTACTTACACTGAAGTCTTTTTCCTAAAAAATTCAAATTAACACACAAGCAAATGGACATGTTTTCAAGTTCCATTGGCCTACATTTCAGCTGGCTGGAATGCAGTGGAAGTTGGGAATATTGAAATCAGTTAAAAGGATTATAAGAATCTTAAATGAAACGAAGCTGTCTAAATACTTTTTTCAATATTAATATAATTTTATTTGTTTCATTAAAGAAAGATACTTTTATTTAACCAGATTTTGGCATTCCTGGTTTCCATTGCTTTCCAAAGCATATTAGAGTTATTGATATCCCACATTGATTGCTTGTAGCTTAGAAAGATTCTATATCGTACTAGATTATTTTTTTTAAATTGCATCCAGACTCCTGGGAATTAACAACAACAAAAATTGTATTTTTTAAATTAAAAAAACATGAATTTTTATAAGAAAAAACATACAAAATGGTTGTATGGCTGTACATTGACAAAAATGAAAAAAAAACATACAAATTATGGGTAAACCGTACAAGTTGACAGGCATGACAGATATGAACATCCTTGTGTAAGTGGGCTTTACACAGATATGAACAGCTATCCAGACTCCGGGGTTTCACAGATATGAATTGCCATTGTGTACTGGGCATTAAATGGCTATGAACAGCATTGAGTACTAGGGCCTTCGACCTAATTAGAATCCCCTGAAATATTTTTAATCTTGAACCTGTTTTGCTATTTCATATATGCTGACACAATTTCAAAATATGCACGAGTACATGTTATTCCTTTCTGTACTATAGCACAACAAAATGATGCACAATAATAAAATACTAATGAAGTGTTATAATTTTGACAATGCAATAAAGTATTCAAAATATTAATGACAGTTTTTGGTAATTTCACACACCTGACATAGTCTTTCTTATTTTCACAGATTTTCTTTTTTGACACTATTTGGTGTAAGCTTGATTGATAAGAACATAGCAAAGATGAGCTTCTTTCTTACACCAGTAATAATAATAATAATGGCAATAATATAATTTTTTTACCACATTATTATTATTATTTTTATTATTATTATTATTAATTTGAAAGTTATTGTCTATTGTTGTTCTTGTTCTTGTTCTTGTCAGCACTGCCGATGTAAACAAACTGAAAACTTAATACTATACATAGAGCTTCTTATTTTTCACAGGAAAGAGAAAACTTTTTCTTTTCTTACTAGCTTGACAATCTAATTAAATTATCTTAATATTCAGGGTATGTTTTCCAAATCAAGTACCATGCTGGACTCATGACAAAATGGTGCTAGTTCATAACCTACAATTGGACCAGCCTTGGTCAGCTGCCATGGTGTGTCTTTGAGCAAGGCACTTCACTCCAGTTGCCTCAACACGAAATAACCTACAGGTGTTGCAGTGCTGTAAAAGCACAAGCACCATCCAAAACAAAACTTAAATTAATGTATATGGTGATATATGATGACAGCAGTAATTGATGTAAAACAGATGAAAGACACATGAGTGTATGCAAACAGGTGTTAAAACCAACATATATACAACTACTTCCACTGTCCCAAACTCCAGACACCAGACTCCACTCCAGACTCCACTCCACACTCCACTCTGTATTTAACACTATGCTTGTCAGATAATGGGTATATCTGGTACAATGTGAACTAATCTGGGATAATTGGTGGATCAGGAAACCCCAGGTCTGTTATATTTCAATAGTCTACACCCATACATAAAGCTTACTATGCTGTCTTCCTATCCAAATACATGTAATTAATACCATGAGTATTTGCCAGGTTATTCCAGTTTATTCATAACTTGCTTTGATGAAGGTCACATGATCATGCATTTTAATGTTTGTCCTGATTCTTCACATTTTGTGTATTAATATATTGGCTCACTTGTGCTGATAATTTGAGACTGGATATCTGAACATTTTTTTGATAAATTTCAATTCAAATTTCAAGGAGATTTGGATAACCAGCTCTGAAGAATGGGTTTTACCTGCAAAAAGCATGCAGTTCATAGCAGTATGTTTGTACATGTATTAACAAAATACATGAAAAGGAAGATGGATAAATCAGTGCTTCAGATTTCTGTTCCATTCAGATTTGAAAGCTGCATTATTTATATGCAGTGAATAATTCATTTTGGAGTGATAATGTTAATGGTTGTGTCCTTGGCTAGACTTAGTTGTAAAGTAACATAATTTGTATGATTGGTTGCATTCTTGGCTAGATGGGAATACTTGTAAAGTAACATAATTTGTGATTTGTTTATATTCTTGACTAGACTGGAATACTTGTAACATAATTTGTGATTGGTTGTATTCTTGGCTAGACTGGAATACTTGTAACATAATTTGTCATTGGTTTTATATTCCTGGCTAGACTAGAATAATTGTAACATAATTTGTGATTGGTTGTGTTCTTGGTTAGACTGGAATATTTGGAAACATTATATAATCTGTGATTGGTTGCAGCAAATTCTCAGGCTCAAACTTAGGCATAAGAGTTTTGATTTCCAGGGTAGATGTGATTATGACTATCAATATAGTCAGCAAGATAGCTCAGGTGGTAGAGCATATAACTCATAATCTAAGGGTTGAAGGTTTGATACCAGCTCAGACCATGTGCCTCACTGTCATTATGGGAAAGGCTCCCATTTCCTCTCCATGATACAGTCAGTAATGCTTTAAAAGTGACATTAAAATCAATAAATAAAAAAGAACTTTAGTTCCAGATTTGAAAACTGAGAGTCCATGAAAACTGATAGTCCAGAAAAGGGAAGTCATAAAGCAGGAGCTTTATTTATTTACCATGAGCTTTGATTTACATAGTGGTATCAACTGGCAACACAGAAATAATCAATTTTATTCACATAAATTACAGACATTATTATCTGATGTCCATAAAAAACATAAGTTGGATTACCTCCCTCTTGTGTCCTCAACAGTTAAATCAGCTCCCTGGATCACATGCATTAGATTTATTTACTTGCTACATTGTAGATGCTTGCCATTGTTGAATTCTTGTTTCACTTGGTTACATAACCTAGTTTGATTGGCAAGCTTTTATCAAACCTTATTGGCACAGTAATCACTCAGAGGTTAAATATGGGTTTCCGTGTCAGAAAGCGACCATAATATCATAACTGTGTTTACTTTTTGTGATTTCAAACAAAGGCTGTTGCATTCAGCTCACATTTTCAAACCGAGTTTCTTGTATCTGTGTATTATTATTTGTTATAGCCCACAAAATAGTGGCTATAATCACATGGCCATGATATCTAGTACATTTTAATGGTGCAGAAGCTATTTTTATGTGTCCTACTCTCTGAAAGAAATTTCTGAGATTGACACAATTTGTGGAAACTTCTAAAATAAGCAGAAATCGAGGAAAATTCTTGGAGATGAATGATGTTGGTTGAAAACAAGTGAGATAAACTCATTGCTGGGAAATTAAGTTCTTGACATTTACTTTTTTGAGAGGTTGACATATTTGCTGGAAAAAGTGTCAGATGTCAGTGCTTGTATAACTCAAGAAGATGAACACATTTGCCAGAAAAATCCCCCAAGCTTAACACTGAGTTGCAATCAGTGAGATGAACATAGTCATTGTGCAAAATTCTTTACGATGAACAATTTGGGAAGATATGAGATGAATACATACTGTTTGGGAAGATATGAGATGAATACATACAATTTGGGAAGATATGAGATGAATACATACAATTTGGGAAGATATGAAATGAATACATACTTTTTGGGAAGATATGAGATGAATACATACTATTATAGTTGCTAAAAGCTGTTAGATGAAGACTCTTTTAGCATAATGGAGCAAGATTACTTAAAGAAAATTCAAATGTGCTTAGGCGATTCTATACAGGATGGATTTGCTCAGCATAATTGAAAGTCATTCACGGAATTACACTCAGCTTTCATTAATGGAGTAAGTGCAGACATTTAGGTATAATAAACAACTTATTATCCTGATGCAGAATCTACTGTTTAGAAATGTCTGCAAGGCATCACATATATGGAATTAAATGCATGAAAGTGAAATCCTTGTTGACACAAAAAAGTAGCAAGCAGACATCCAATGTAAACTAAAAAGTCTGCATTCATAATGTGGTTCACATATCAAGTGTACACTGCTGTATGATGGCATAGATAATGTTGTTTGTGTGTCAGCTGTAAATAATAATAATAATAATGCTTTATTTATAGAGGGTGACTCATTAGTCAAGGACTATTCTCCCTTGAAGCACTCTTAAGGAGAGTATAACAATGCACATTATATGAAGACAGCAATAATTTATATTTATTTTAACATGTTTAGTATTAAAATACTAAATTCCATGTCCACTATAAGTGTACAAATGTACGCCACAATTTGTTGGCATTCACAGTGTGTTTCACACATCAGGTGTGCACTACCGTATTTGGCATTCATAATGTTGTTTCCGCATCAGGTTCACACTAATGTTTGTTCGCATATGTAATGCGGCTAATGTTGCTAGTTCGAAGTCGTTTGCATTGCAGCATAAAAATTACACAAGGAAGACAGAAAAACTGAGTTATTTGATGATGAAGTGATCCTTTAAGTTCATTGTTAAATACAGTAATGCATGGAAATTCATAATTTGTACAAACTTAAGTACATGTATATAGATGAATGCATGTACAGCCACACTTATTGGACAAAACTTACTTGTACACAGATGTTCTATTTGGTTTTTTTTGATAATCTTTAATTCTTAATGGCTTGTAACACAAACAGAATGAAAGTTAAAGCAAATCAAATTCTGGTGTCAGTGTGTCTTGCAAAGACTGTGCTATTTCAAGGGATGTGAATATTGTGTGGAGTAAACCGATATGTGCCTGATGAGAGATATAAGTAACGATTTGTTATTTGATACATGCAAATTACATATATATATGTAAATAATACATATCATGTGAACTTTATTTAATATATGGTGCGAAGCAGTTGTAAAGATTAAAGACAGGTACAAGGAATGTTTACTTGTGGTTACTTTTGAACATCCAGCATAAGCTAGTATACTGTGTTCTACTTACCAAAAAAGTGTGCTTGTTAAATATTGAAACTTACTACATTTTTATGAGAAGTATACTACATTTTTATGAGAAGGATGTTTACTCTGCTTCTTCATTCTGATTCAAGTGGACTGTTTAATGGCTTCCATTAGTTTGAATGTAGCTACAAGTGGACTGTTTGATGTCTTCCATTATACAGGTGGGCTGTATGATGTCTTCCATTATCTCCACTGTAGCTGCAGGTGGACTGTACAACGTTTTCCATTATTTTGACTGGAATGAGATGATTTATGGTGCATTGTAAAGTCTGTTGACTTGTTTAAGAATACTGCAAGCTTCTTATTCTGAGGATCTACATGTATATATTATAATACATGTATATATCATAATACATGTACCTATTATAACACATGTACACTGTACCTACATCACATTCTAATATGGGCGACCCATTGTATGAATGGCGGAAAGTACGGCTTCATCAGATAGGACTGATGCGGAAATACAGAGTTCAGAGTAACTTTACATGATATTTCTTTCATTAAGAATATTTCATCTGCATGCATGTAATACAGAGGTGGGCAAACTTTCCAGTGCAAGTGCCGCATACACAAATTTACACCTTGTCGCAGGCCGCATAGTTCATTAAGTAAAATAATTAATATTTGAAATAGCAAAAACAAATGTTTTTTCTAAATAACATTAAATAATTTTCAGTTGTTAATATGTTGTTAATATTTGAAAACTTAAACTTCAAAAGAAGCACATTTATTTGATAAACAGAGTAACACAGAGTCAGGCGAATGATGACTTGTTCCTAGGCCGCATGAAAACCCTTGGCGGGCGGCATGAAAGCCATTGGCGGGCCGCATGCAGCCTGCTGGCCGTAGTTTGCCCACCCCTGATGTAATACATATAATTTCTTACCTACATACATGTAAGATGTTTAATTTCTTACCTGCATACATGTAAGACATTTAATTTCTTACCTGCATACATGTAAGATGTTTAATTTCTTACCAGAATACATGTAAGACAAATAATTTCTTACCTGATTACATGTAAGATGTTTAATTTCTTACCTACATACATTTAAAATGTTATTTCTTACCTGCATACGTGTAAGACATTTTAAATTTCTTACCTGCATAAATCATTAGCATACTGTTATATTCATTGATACCGGTAATTTATAATGGCCATCACAGCAGATCAATATTTGCATTAACCTATGTTACTTTTTAAAAAATGACCTGCTTTTTTTTAAAAAAATATTTTTTTTCATTTAGTGCAAAATTACAATTTGCAGAACTTGTATTTATTGTAATTTTATAAAACTAACAGAGCTTTCTATGTCATCCTTGAATTTCAATTTGGAGTCAGCATCAAGCATTTGGTTAAGTAAAAGTTTTTCAGTGCGATGACCATTTGTAAAAGCACAAGTTTGCACTGATTAAAGGAAAAAATACTTTACAGTTAATAACTTGGATAATGAATATTTTGTTGAATCCAGTTTTAAATTAATGTAAAAACCTGTCTAGTTAAGCACATAGTGGAGTTTGTACAGGCCATGTTTAGGTAAAGGTGAAGTGAGTGGCCTGAACATAAAGTGAAACTTTTATGGGCCATTAGTTACCTAGTGGCTGTGTAAAGGTGAAGTGCATGGTCATGTCTGTAATGGTCAAGCTTTGCTACTAATCATTAGTAGTTGCTTGAAATCTTGTTAGGTGGTCATTTTTGTCTTGCCTGCAAGGCTTTGGAATCACTTTTCTGACAGCACTGTCATTGTTGGCATCAATGTAAAGCTGTTGCATCTGTTTCTCTCACACATCCATTGATTGTATAATGAAACTTGATGTAGTCATGTTAGAGTGTAATACTCATCATCAGCAAAAGTAGATCACAGTGACCTACATTTCATATTCCAGCAACCTTCATATCTGGAATACCTGCCAATTAAGGACAGGTTTGTGGGGTTTTTTCTTTATTTTTTCATGGTCCTGTCATTTTCAACCTCCATACCTGGGATACATTCCCATTAAGGTCATATTTGTGTGGTCCTTTGAGGCAGCTTTCACTATGTAAAAGTATGTTGGAATTTGACCTATGCTGTTTGGGTTTGAACGTGGCTTGACGCCCTTGTTTACCCAGCATTCTTTTGGTTCCAAGGTTACAGAAGGCTTTTCAAGCCATTAGTGCTCTGCTGTCTGTTCTGCTTGCATTATATGACTTCAACATAGTCCCAGGTGTTGAAGTATATATTGTGATTGCAGTCTACTGTTTTTAATGTTGATGCATTTTATGCCCCAATTAATATAATGCATATTAACACCTGAGTAAGCTTATCAACAGATCCAGGTGTCTTAAATTGAACAAGTTGATATTCTGGAACACACAAATTACTATATGACTCACCACCTAACTTTGCAATTCAGCTCCTGTATTTATCAGGTCAGGGAGCAAGATATATGCATAATTGGGGTAGGTCTAATGTAAAGTCTAGAGAGGTTTTGGGTTACAGTCTCTGTCAGTTAACATAGCTGATTGTAATTCAGCTGGATAAACTTAGAGCTGTATCATACCAGGAGTACTTTTAGCTTTATCAAGCAAGATATATAACAGACAATAGTTGAGAAGGATCAGAAACATATATCTTACACAGCTACTTTGATAAAAATGTTGGTATCTTATTGCCAGTATGTGCTAATGTGCATTAAAGTTGATGATTTCTTCAGAATTTTCAAACAGAATAAATAGATTTTCAGTTTTTAATTGCATTAGGGTTTTTTTTATATGAGAACAGTGTGAATAGACCCCTCCACCACCTTAGTATATTTGTTGAAACAAACTTGTGTGATAAGGAAATTTCAATGAATAAAGATAAAACTTGAAGTTATTTATCTTCATTGTCGGCACAATGTCAGTCGAGGTTTATCAAAATGGCAAGATGTTATATGCATTAGAACTACATGTACATGTAACAGCAGAGACATTGCTACCAAGTACGGAAAACATGTCTGACATTAACAACCTTGCCCAGTTAGTACAATGTCTTTTAATTAGATAATTAATTAGATAATTGATGAAAACATCATTGCCCAATTGTAAAAAGCCACTTTGTGAGTGTTTGATTATAGTGCTTGATCTGGAAGTCAAGTACATAATACATGTGCATGTAATTCATACAAAGCATTACAGATGAGTACTTACAAATGCATTGTATGAATCCTGTTTGTACTCATCTGTAATGCTTTGTATGAATCCTGTTTGTACTCATCTCTAATGCTTTGTATGAATCCTGTTTGTACTCATCTGTAATGCTTGTATGAATCCTGTTTGTACTCATTTGTAATGCTTTGTATGAATTCTGTATGTACTCATCTTGAATGCTTTGTATGAATCCTGTATGTATTCATCTGTAATGTAATGCTCGGTATAAATCCTGTTTGTACTCATATGTAATGCTTTGTATGAATTTGGTTTGTACTCATCAGTAATGCTTTATATGAATTCTGGATGTACTCATCTTGAATGTTTTGTATGAATCCTGTATGTACTCATTAGTAATGTAATGCTCTGTATGAATCCTGTATGTACTCATCTGTAATGCTCTGTATAAATCCTGTATGTATTCATCTGTAATGTAATGCTTTGTATGAATCCTGCTGGTACTCATCTGTAATGCTTTGTATGAATTCTGTATTTACTCATCTTTAATGCTTTGTATGAATCCTGAATGTACTCTTTTTGAATGCTTTGTATGAATCTGTACTCATTTTGAATGATTTGTATGAATCCAGTATGTAATCAAATTAATGCTTTGTATGAATCCTGTATGTACTCATCTGTAATGTAATGCTTTGTATGAAACCAGTATATACAGATCTATAATGCATTGTATGAATCCTGTATGTACTGTACTCATCTGCAGTGCATTGTATGAATTCTGTATGTATTCATCTGTAATGTTCTGTATGAATCCTGCATGTACTGTACTCATCTGCAGTGCATTGTATGAATTCTGTATGTATTCATCTGTAATGCTCTGTATGAATCCTGTATGTACTGTACTCATCTGCGATGCATTGTATGAATCCTGTACATACTCATCTATAATACTCTGTATGAATCCTGTATGTACTCATCTGTATTGCTCTCTGTTAGTCCTATATGTAATCATTTGTAATGCATTGTATGAATCCTGTATGTACTGTACTATCTGTAATGCATTGTATGAATCCTGTATGTACTGTACTTATCTGTAATGCATTGTATGAATCCTGTATATACTGTACTCATCTGTAATGCATTGTATGAATCCTGTATGTACTCATGTGTAAATGCATTGTATGAATCCAGTATGTACTCATCTGTAATGCATTGTATGAATCCTGTATGTACTCATTTGTAATGCATTGTATGAATCCTGTATGTACTGTACTATCTGTAATGCATTGTATGAATCCTGTATGTACTGTACTCATCTGTAATGCAATGTATGAATCCTGTATATACTGTACTCATCTGTAATGCATTGTATGAATCCTGTATGTACTCATGTGCAAATGCATTGTATGAATTCTGTATGTACTCATCTGTAATGCATTGTATGAATCCTGTATGTACTCATTTGTAATGCATTGTATGAATCCTGTATGTACTGTACTATCTGTAATGCATTGTATGAATCCTGTATGTACTGTACTCATCTGTAATGCATTGTATGAATCCTGTATGTACTCATGTGTAATGCATTTTATGAATCCTGTATGTACTCATCTGTAATGCATTGTATGAATCCTGTATGTACTCATGTGTAATGCATTTTATGAATCCTGTATCTACTCATCTGTAATGCATTGTATGAATTCTGTATGTACTCATTTGTAATGCATTGTATGAATCCTGTATGTACTGTGCTATCTGTAATGCATTGTATGAATTCTGTGTATACTGTACTCATCTGTAATGCATTGTATGAATCCTGTATATACTCATTTGTAATGCATTGTATGAATCCTGTATGTACTGTACTATCTGTAATGCATTGTATGAATCCTGTATGTACTGTACTCATCTGTAATGCTCTGTATAAATCCTGTATGTATTCATGCACCTCAGTCTGATTAAAATCAGATCTCCTCTGACCTACATGAAGAGCTGACAATGACCACTTAAGGGTCATGTTCTGATGACCCATTATATTACCATAATTGTTCATTTTATCAGCCAATCAGACAAACTCTTATACATTCACATACGGGAGACTGAGCAGTATGGCTGAAGCGAATTACAGAGTGCCAAATGATTTGGTTCACTTTCAGATTTCTGAAAGCTACATTTTCATTGGCTAATTCAAAGGCTACTAGAATAGTCGCTGTCAGATCTTCATGGAGGACAGTGGAAATCTGATTTTAATCAGAATATCATTTATCTGATTTAAAAAAGTTCAGAAAATTTAAGTTCATGCGGTGAACACTATCAAGCCCTTAATTTATACTGGAAAGGTATCTTGAAACAGTATTGTTTAGAAATCTACAAATATAGTTTTAAATATGCGATATATTGTTACTATTTCAGTGTGCAATGATTGGTTGGTGTATGAAGACGGTGCCTATGCATATCAAGTCCAGAATGATGAGAGTAAGAATGTTTAATTTTTAAATTGATTTTTTTTTATTTTAATTTCATATCCTGAGTCATTTCTTACAGTCAGTAAGTTAAAATTTCAAGTCGTGGCTGTATGTATTGTACATATGGAATAAAATTCCATTCAAAGAAAAAAAGAAGACATAAAGCACAAATGGATGCAGGGCTTGAATTTATCACAGCATTTTCACAAAATATGAGCTATTGTGGAAAATATCAGTTGAAATTTTAAATTCTTATTTCTTTGTGTATGAGATAAATTTTCCATTGATGAACTGTTAAGTCACTAGTAAAATTCCTTTTATAGGTATTTTAGTAAAACTCCAAAAACAGAAGTACATGCAAATTCTGGAGTATTAAACAAAGCTCCCTTAATGAGAGGTTAGCTGTTTAGTGTAGCTGTATGGGAAGCAACATCAGAACTAATTTATAAAAAAAAATGCATGAAACACATTTAACTTCAGAGATTCAAAAATCCAATGTAAAATTGTCAGGTGTCCACTTGTCAGATTATACAGTATTCAAGTTAGGTATCCACTTGTCAGATTGTCAGAAATTGATGTATTGTATCAGTTTGTTAAATCATCAGGTATCCATGTGTCAAGTAATTCTAGGTATCCATTTGTCCACTTGTGAAATTGGCAAGTGTCTGTGTCAGGTATCAGCATGTTAAATCATCAGGTATCCACTTGTCAAATCATCAGATATATACTTGTCAAATCATTTTAGTTATCCACATGTCAGATTGTCAGGTGTCAATGTCAGGTATCTGTTTGATAAATCATCAGGCATCCACATGTCAGATCATCAGTTACCCACTTGTCAAATCATTTTAGATATCCAAATGTCAAATTGTCGATTAACTATGTCAGGTATCAGCTTGTTAAATCCACAGGTATCCACTTGTCAGATGATCAGGTATCTCCTTGCCAAATCATTTTAGGAATCACATGTCAAATTGTCAGGTATCCACTTGTCAAATCATTTTAGGTATGCACATATCAGACTGTCAGGTGTCTATGTCAGGTATCAACTTGTTAAATAATCAGATATCCACTTGAGCTGACAAGTGGTGACTGGTTGAAAATGAACAACTTTTTATCTGAATATAAATTGCCAATATGGGAGACATGATATTAGTTTCTTGTTCAGTATTACAAATATTTTCAAGGCCTGACCTCACATTTTAGTTTATTGTATGAACAAGTAATTTATGTGCATTCTATGTTTTAACTTGCTAAACGCAATACCTCTCTTGCACTGACATCATAAAAGATATGATTCCTGTTATTTTACTAAATTGAAAATGAATTTTGCTAAGATGAAATATCTGTTTATATATAATAACCGTATGATATTTTACTTTTTGTATGAAAACTGTGAAGACGATTAACCTATGAACAATGCTATAATTTAAAGTTGAGCACCACTATGGGATGAACCGTTACAACAGACGGACAGTACGTGATGACATCCCTGTTGCGCGTGTCGTTCAGGATGAGGAGGAGATTCGACAACAGGAGGAGCGTTTCCAGGAACTTCAGGCTCTCAGGGCCCAGTGAGTTTCCCTCCAAGCCTTTTTATCCTATTTGTTTCACATTTGAAGTATTGTTGAGACAGTGGCATAACTTTTTCCCCATCAGCACTAGTACTGATATTATGGTTTGAGTGTTATTATGCAAGGTGTCAGTGTTGAAGATTTGCATATAAATCCATTTCTTGACAACTATTTTAATTACAACTTGAAGTGTGGGGTGAAGACAAGGACCTGATATGACAAAGAGGAGAATTTCAAGCTAAATTGAACTGGTTATATAGCACCCCAAACCACACCTGTAATTCCACTATTAGAAGTGTGTGACTACAAGTAGGTCACAACAGATCTGACTACAAGTAGGTCACAACAGATCTTATACATTTTTAATGAGTGCTGATTTCAGAACTGTTGGTTCTGTATATCAGTGTCTGCATCAGCATGAATTTTTTTTCCCCTGCAGCTGCCCAAGGTCTGTGAGAAACAGGAGTTGTTGTTGTTTTAGATCTTGCAACTAAGTTTTTGTTGTGGAGGGATCTCAGTCCCTCCATGTTTGTGGCAAAATGTCCATTCTGTGTTACCAAATTTAGTTTGTATTACTAATAATAGTAACCAACTTATTGGTCTTACTTAAAGTAGTAATGAAATAACGAATCATGGGCCTTTTCAGGTCAAATTTACATCAATGGAATCAATTCAGATTTAGGTTTGTGCTGTTACTGTATTATTTTCAATGGATCTATTTACATGCAAAGTGGAATTTGGGGGGGGGGGGGAATTCCCATTACTGGAAATTAGGGACTTGGCATGGTATATATTGAAATTTCCAAGAAATTAGGTTAGTTCAAAAAATTTTAGATCAAATTAATTGGACAGTTTAGATAAATTATTGATTTTGTTTAGTCTTGTGGGGTTTCTTTTAAAGTCTTGGAAACAAGATATAGCCTAGTTTGCATATATTTCCTAAACCCCTTGATTGCTTATTAGCATACTTGACATGGATTATCATGAAGCAAAGACAGCTCATTATATGACACACTCACTGGCCCATTTGACCTTGGGGTTAAGATCACAATAGTAGAAAGTTTGTGCTAAGGTTTTGGTTCATTTGTTTTAATTTGCTTTTGTATCCTAAAAACCACAATGGAACTTGGAATGAATAATTATAGAGCTAAGGTGATTAATTCTGTGACATACACATTGACCCCCTTATCCTTCAGGTCAAGGTCACAGTTAGAGAAACTTTGTGAGAAGAATTTGATACACTATTATTCATTTACTTGGAGTTTTAAATCTCATAATGGATTCTGTTCACATGAACCATTATGAAGCAAAGGCATTTCATCTGCAACATGCTCATGCACCCATTGACCTTAAGGTCAAGTTCACAATGATAGAAATATTGCATTAATGTTTGTTTTTTTACAGTTCTTTTCATTTGCTTTTATTTGATGTAATTCCTGATGAATTTGTGCATACCAGGAGGACTCTTGATGAAGCTAGCTAATTCATTCTGCAGCACACTCAACCTTTTATCACTGGGGTCAAGGTCAAACATTTAAAGAATGGCTTCACGGGTTCCATATACAGGCCCAGGCATTTTGGGTTTTTTCATAAGTTTTGCTGTCTAGGATCTATTATTATATCAGTAATAGTTTATGTAGTAATGCATTTCCTCAGATCTTTGCAGGGGAAGGATATATGACCATGACAAGAGAAAGTTTAATGAGTGTTTTACTTTACATTATAAATATATTTAAAAGCATTTAAGGGCAGTGTATATTAATTTAAAAGCATTTAAGGGCAGTGTACATTATAAATACATTTAAAAGCATTTAAGGGCATTGTGGTATGTTTATTAAAGGGCAGAAGAGGATGAATATGTGGCCCAAAGACTGCAGCAACAGATTCAGAGTGAAGCAGAGTCTGAAAAGCGCATGAGGGAGATGAATGATGAGGTATAAATGCATGCATCTTTCAAACAATGTTTATATGTTAATTGTCTTCCTTGATCAGACTTCACTGCACTTTCTCCCTTGAGAAGTCTTCCTTGAATAATTTCAGTTTCATTTTTTATTTTGTTTTCACTCCTTTGCTTATCATCATTAGACTCAGTGATAAGAATTTTCTGGATCAGCCTGGAATTCCAGACTTGCAGGTTTGGTTGGTGTATTCAAATACATTGAATGCTTTGTATTTTATCTAATATACTCTTGTACCTAATATCAGCATGTACCTAATATGATCTTGTACCTAATATCGACATGTACCTAATATGATATTGTACCTAATATCGACATGTACCTAATATGATCTTGTACCTTGTATACCCAACTTCTACTGTAACAGCATTTGTCTTAATTCCTCTTTTTCTTCAGTTTCCTAATACATTTGTTCTTTTTTGACTGCATTTGCATTTGGTTTTCTCTTTCTTCTTTCTGAAGTTCCAGCTTCCTCTGTCACTCCAATTCCATCTTGCATTCTAATTCCTTCATTGTTGTGTCAGAGCCTGATACAGACTTACTGACTGGAACCAAGCCACTTTTATCCAAAACATTCTTCTTTTCTACCAAATACTGAACCAAAATATTTCTTATTTCGTGTTTCGTTAATAAGCCTTTACTTCAGAAAGGTCATATTTTCTGGCAAGTTGAATCAAATCATCTTTTTTGAAAAGATCTAATTGTTCCTGGGTAGGATTTGAAAGAAAGATTTGCACTTTTTATGCCATTTTAGAAAAAGCTTGTCAATCTCACTAAAAATTTCAAAAACATGGGGAATTCAGATTTTAAAAAATGCAAACTTTTCTGAAATATTTTCGCCAAAATTCAAATATCCTTTGGATGAGCACCCAGTTTCTATAGTTTCTGAATTTTTGCCAATAAGCGTCAGGGACTAACTCATAACCCCTTAGGATGCATTCTTTCACCACATCATAGTCACCACTTTGGTGAACTGACAGTGAATTATAAAGATCAATAGCCTTACCAGTGGGTACACATTTTAATAACTGAGTCCAATGCTCCTTTGGCCACTTCAAATTTTCAGCAACTTTTTCAAAATGAACAAAATATTTGTCTACTTCTCTTTCTCTGAAAGGGGGCACTGACCTAATGTTCTTTGCAAGATCAAAACTCAAATTTGAATTTGAAGTATGAATGTGTTTTTCACTTGCCAATTCCATTTCTTTCATTTTACATTGATATTCCCTCTTTTTCGTATTGAAAAACATTCCCCAAACTGATTTGTACATCAAATTGAGCCATATATATATAATGTTAAAAGAAAAAAAAAATACCTACCCTTATATTGAAACCAGTGCAATAATAATAAGTACACATTTTTGGGGACCTAATATGCTCTTGTACCTAATGTACTCTTGTACCCAATTTACTCTTGTACCCAATTTACTCCAGTACCTGATGTGATCTTGTACCTAATATACCCCTGTACCTACTATACATGTGGTACAACAAAGGCATACAATTAACAAACAAAACAATACTCATTTAGTATTTATGAAGTAAGGGTGAAATGATACACCTGTGCCATGTATCGATACGATTCATGATATACTGCCTACAATACAATACGTTATCAGTACGCATCACAGCTTGGTGGACTTCTCATATTTAGAGGGTCCGTCAGTGGTAGATGGTGCCTTTCTATGTATGTTGACATCATACTGGTTGTATTTCTAATATGTTGATTACAAACAGACGTAGACTTATCTATTTATATGGCATTCTCATTCATGACATGATAACATAAATACTGTCAAATGAACTACCTGTTTATTGTCAGTGATTTTAATTCATTTCAGGATGACCCATTTGATAAAGTTCAAGACTTCTCATGGCCGTCACACCCTTGTTTTGCACTGCATGAATGCATGAATCATTTCATCCCCACTGCAAAGGCATACAGTTAATAAACAAAACACCGTTGTAGTGCTACAAAGGCATACAGTTAATAAACAAAACACCGTTGTAGTGCTACAAAGGCATACAGTTAATAAACAAAACACCGTTGTAGTGCTACAAAGGCATACAGTTAATAAACAAAACACTGTTGTAGTGCTACAAAGGCATACAGTTAATAAACAAAACACTGTTGTAGTGCTACAAAGGCATACAGTTAATAAACAAAACACTGTTGTAGTGCTACAAAGGCATACAGTTAATAAACAAAACACTGTTGTAGTGCTACAGAGGCATACAGTTAATAAACAAAACACCGTTGTAGTGCTACAGAGGCATACAGTTAATAAACAAAACACCGTTGTAGTGCTACAAAGGCATACAGTTAATAAACAAAACACTGTTGTAGTGCTACAAAGGCATACAGTTAATAAACAAAACACCATTGTAGTGCTACAAAGGCATACAGTTAATAAACAAAACACCGTTGTAGTGCTACAAAGGCATACAGTTAATAAACAAAACACCGTTGTAGTGCTACAAAGGCATACAGTTAATAAACAAAACACCGTTGTAGTGCTACAAAGGCATACAGTTAATAAACAAAACACCGTTGTAGTGCTACAAAGGCATACAGTTAATAAACAAAACACTGTTGTAGTGCTACAAAGGCATACAGTTAATAAACAAAACACCGTTGTAGTGCTACAAAGGCATACAGTTAATAAACAAAACACCGTTGTAGTGCTACAAAGGCATACAGTTAATAAACAAAACACCGTTGTAGTGCTACAAAGGCATACAGTTAATAAACAAAACACTGTTGTAGTGCTACAAAGGCATACAGTTAATAAACAAAACACCGTTGTAGTGCTACACAGGCATACAGTTAATAAACAAAACACCGTTGTAGTGCTACAGAGGCATACAGTTAATAAACAAAACACTGTTGTAGTGCTACAAAGGCATACAGTTAATAAACAAAACACTGTTGTAGTGCTACAAAGGCATACAGTTAATAAACAAAACACCGTTGTAGTGCTACAAAGGTGTACATTTAATAAACAAAATAATATTCTTCTGTACTTTGAGTAAAAATCAAAAGTTGGATTTTGTTTTCTTTGTAATTTAAGAAACATTATGAGGTACATTATAAAAAAAGTTACAAATTCAGTGTATTCCCGACTGTACATCATGGGCTAATCACTTAGAAAAATGTTTGGTCCTCAGTTTTACCAGCGCTTCCATAGTTCAGGAAATTCACTCTTTTCCTTTCATAAGCGCCATATATATATTCCCCTTCCAACAAAAAAAAAATCAACTATATTCTTTTTGTTTATATCCTTTTTGCATAAATTTAATTCAGATTAAAAGTTGTCATCACTTAATTCCATATAGTCGGGTGTTGCATCTTTGATGTGAATGAAATTTGTCTTAAATGATCTAAAACATTTTAAAAAGGCAGTAGTTGAGGTTCATCTTTCTATTTCACTTTCAGGAGATTGCCAAAGATATTCAAGAAAAGGAGAAGAAAAAATATGAGAAATATCTTGAGAAAAAGAAGGAAAGGAAACTTAAAAGAGAGAGAGAAAAACTAGAGAAAGCTTTACAGCAAAATTCAGAAGAAGCCGGCATTGTCATTAATCATGAGAGGACTGGGAGTGGAGGTACAGGTTTGTCAGGTGAGTGTATGGTATGATAAGCCTTTTACAGGTAGGTCAGGTGAGTAGATGGTATGACCTACCTTTATGTGTAGGTACAGGTAGGTCAGGTGAGTGTGTGGTATGACCCACCTTTTATGTGTAGGTACAGGTAGGTCAGGTAAGAGTATAGTATGATCTGACTTTGATATGTTGGTATTGGTTTGTCAGGTTATTGTGTGGTATGACCTGCCTTTACATGTAGGTAAAGATTTGTCAAGTGGGTGTATGGTATGACCTACCTTTCATATATAGGTACAGGTTTGTCAAGTGAGAGTATGGCATGACCTGCCTTTAACTGTAGGTGTCGCATACACTACTTAAATTTAAAATAAACAAACAAAACTGTAAACAGTTTCTTCTCAAACAATCTCAGCAGAATTTGATAAAATTGGACAGACAGCATCGGATTCCTTGTATGTTAACCTTCTCCTAAGGATCCCAGGAGCTGGAGCCATAGAATACATTCCAGTGAAACATAACCCCACATTCTGGTCCCAAGCATGGCATTTTTAAATCCCAGACCAGCGCATTAGAAGGATTATTTTTTCTTAATTCTAATCAAAAGGCTTAATGGAATGTGAGATAGTGGATCATCGCTTTGGGTATAGCTGCAGAAAGATTTATTATTTCCAAACATTTACTCTTTCGATAGATCATAACAAATATGGTTTAAAAAAGTATTTCTATTTATACTCTGGGGAAAATGTCTTTTCAATATTCGAAACACAAGAAATGCTGAAGATATTCATGAGGCCATCATCATAGTTTGTTTTTTTTTAGTGTCGCTGAGTGCATGTGTGTGTGTGTGATTTGGGTTTTTAACATAACTTTAACACTTTTTCAGTTGCATCACTACAATGTCTGCAGTGATATGTAGCACTGGGGCATCATGTCAGAGAAATGTAGCATGATGTCACCCTGGTCACATTATTACATTATTATTACATTATTAGTACAGGCAGCTGTTGGTACCATCTTTGTAAGTCTTTGGTATGACTCAGCAGGGGTTTGAACCCATGACCTCCTGCATCCAAGGCAGATGCACTAACCACTAGGCCACTAGAGCACACTTGAGATGGGTGTATCCCACATGGCTTTCTGACATAGGCAAACTATATCACAGAAGAATAAGAATAGAGATTTCTAGCATGTATTATAATAGAATGATCCTAATGCAGTTTACTTTTCACAAGGCTTTATTAAGTATACCTACATCTCATTAAACATGTACTGCCTTCTTTTAATGACACCATAACCATCATAATGAATAGAATCAGTAAGTGGGCTCTAAGTTACGAAACTAATGGCTGTCAGTAACATGTCGCAGTTGATGCCTTGAAGAGGTCATAAGGTGGTATTAAAAGTTTTAAAATTGAACGATTTATTGACTGGTTCTGTTTCTGTGATACTTAATGTGAGTACGAAAATGCAGATTTGAAAACAATTCTTAAATTTTGTATTAACCAATTATCCTTTTTATTAACCCATTTATTAAGCTAGTTATGGTCATGATTTATATCAGTATTGAATCTTGAGGCGATCCTGCAAAAAGATATTTCACAGAATGAGTGTAAAATGTATCTTGAAATTTTGTTTACAGTCAGAATAATTACACATTTTTTGACAGAAATTACATTATGTTTTTGACAGACAGAATATTTACATAATTCTGACATGCAGAATAATTACATTTTTGAAACTCAGAATAATTACATTATATTTTTGACAGCCAAAATATTTACATAATTCTGACATCCAGAATAATTATATTTTTGACAGCCAGAATAATTACATTATATTTTTGACAGCCAGAACAATTTTATTCTTATTTAGTGATTAATTACATTATGTTTTGGACCGTCAACCTGATTACATTTTGGACACAGAATAAATTCATTATGTTGTTATGGCTTTAATCTTCTTAATGATGGCAGATAGTAATTGCAAGGGAAGTAATTGTAAGGGAGTTAATTGCAAAGAAGGAAAGTTAGAAGCACATGTCTTCAGAAAACACTTTTATTTTCAGGTTCCACAGAGGAGTTGGAGATTGGAGTTAGTAATATCAGCCTCCAACGGCAGAACGGACCAACAGCAACTAGGTACATGTACAGGTAGAGCACCCAATCCCTACTAACTAATTAACATAAATATAGTCTTTAATTATACTAAAACCTTACTAATTGCCACAGAAATACAGAAGCAGTCCAGTTAGTTTGGCACTGTGCAGTTGCTTTTTTTCTATTATGTGTACATGGATATATGGGCTAAAGCTTTCTATGTGGTATATGTACATGTGTATGTGGGTCAAAGCTCTGTATGTGGTATATGTACATGTGTATGTGGGTCAAAGCTCTGTATGTGGTATATGTACATGTGTATGTGGGTCAAAGCTCTCTATGTGGTATATGTACACGTGTATGTGGGTCAAAGCTCTCTATGTGGTATATGTACATGTGTATGTGGGTCAAAGCTGTCTATGTGGTATATGTACATGTGTATGTGGGTCAAAGCTCTCTATGTGGTATATGTACATGTGTATGTGGGTCAAAGCTGTCTGTGTGGTATATGTACACGTGTATGTGGGTCAAAGCTCTCTATGTGGTATATGTACACGTGTATGTGGGTCAAAGCTTTCTGTGTATTATGTGGACATGGGCATGTGGGGCGAAGCCTTTCTATATAGTATGTAAACATGGGCATGTGAGTCAAATTTTTCTATGTAGTATATATGCATGGGTGTGTGAGTCAAAGTTTTCTATGTGGTATGTGTACATATGCATGTTGGTCAAAAGCATTTTATGTAGTATGTGTACGTGGACATGTGGGTAAAAGCTTCCCATTTAGCATGTTTACATGAAAATATGTGAGTCAGAGCTTTCTATGTGATACATGTATATGGGTGTGTGGGTCAAAGTTTTCAGTGTTGTTTGCATGTATGGACTTGTAGGTGAAAGTTTTGTGTTTAATCTTTATAGTTTTTTCACATGGGCAGTTGAATCCACGCTTTTTACATAATATGTTTTCATGGACAAGTGGCTCAAATATTTCTGTGTACAGCTTTTCCATGCTAACAGAAAATCAGGAAAAAGTTGATAGAAATTTAATTTTTTTCCCATCTGTTGGGAAAAGTCGTAATTTGCAAATACTGATGAAAGTCAGGGAAAAACAGGAAATTTTCTGAAACCACTTGATAACATAGAACTGTTTGTATGTTAAATTTATTGAGTTCATACCAGAATATTCAGAGGTTGCAGCATGGATCATTTGGATGCTTGCCTTAAACATATTTGTATAGTCAATCCAAATGCTCTATTAGATCCATCTTGTAGACTGGTTAGTTGACAGAAAGCTCTATATTGTCTATATTGGTATCTTTTCTTGTGTAGAAAGTAGGAAGACCAGTGTATCATCACAACATGCCAACATGTCTGTGACAAGTAACCTTGGCAAATTTAAGAGATAAATAGTACATCTTCTCTTCACCAGTTTCCCTTTTCATATCTAGAGTTATCAAAATTGTATTGTGATAAAGCTTATTTGGTAGTTAGCAAAGGGAACATGGTGTTAAACATTATTGTCAGCTGTAACCTTGGCCACAACTCACCTTTGTGATGAATTGTACTATCAAACATTGCTAAACAGATAGAAATCTACCAACTTATTGGTCAACTAAATTCACATACTGTGCCAGCTGATAACCTCATTCTTGTGGACTATTATCATTATTCACTTACATATTAGGTTAGTGCGATCGTGGCCAAGTCTGGCAGTAGCATAGAAAAATGGATTGCAATTCCTTACAAATAGAGTAGCAAGTCGGATTTGATGTAGGTCTAAAATGTTGAATCTCGGAGCTGAACTTTGGCACAAAATTATTATGCAGTATGATGTACAGCTTGAAATATATGGGCAATTCTTAAATAGTCACAGGAGAAATGGGAGAAGTGTTGTCCCTTGCATTCTATATTAGGTTTTTAAGTAATGATACAAGCCCAGTGAGTATCACTACTGGTTTGTTGACTGGTTATATCAGATTACAAGCAGACACAAGTGGATTTTAAAGAAAATTTAATCCTTTTTTATATGGCAGTATATAATTTTGAAGGGTTTCTGTCAATATTTAAATGAAGCCTTTTCTAAGTAAGTTTTTTAAGTGATGGATTTTGAACCAAATCCACTTAAGGAGTTTAGGTTGTTTGAAAATGTTGGTTTGGGTTTTTTATTAGCACAGGTTAATTCAGGGTTAAAACTTTTTTTCTGTACATGTATATGACAAGATTCTAATACTTGTCTTTATGATTGCTATTGTTTCTGCTTTTTATCTTAAAAGTTAGTGTTTGATAGTTGGAGTTGCACCATGGTACACGTTTCTCCTACAAATACATTCCCAAATGACGTCAGTGTTTAGAAATAAACTTGGCTATCTCTTGACTTGAGCCATCATGGAAAGACAAAATAATCATCTTACTCTAAGTGGCTCCTGGTGTAAAATATGGCAGTCAATCCCATTAAATTGTAGGGTTGTCTTATCCACCACTGCAATGTTTTTATTCCAAGAAAGGAACATAATTATTGTACATGATTATCCAAGTGCATATGTGTGAGTAGGGCTATCTAGTTTCATGCGCTTTCAATATGCCCATACTATCACCAGTTTAGATGGATGGCTCAGTTGTCCTTATGATTTAGCCAGGATTTGGCGACAAGAACAGGTTATCATCTGAAAGAAAGTTGGAAATGGATTATTTGCTTCCTGTCCTCTTTCAATCTGTTGAGAGAGGCTATGATGAAAGACCAAGTCTGTGACCTAAGGTGTTACTGGAAATGCATGAAAAAACTGCCGTGGGATCCAAAAGCTCCTCAAGCCATGGCATTGTGGGTAATGTAGTTATGTTTTTGTTGGTTTTAACAGTACTTTAAATACATGAATGGCTATCCCTGACAAGGATATGGGAGCTAAGTGTCTTTCCATATGACACACTGGGAGCTGACTTGGGATGGTCTGGGAAGATATTGAACCAGTGACCCTTGTATTAGAAGTCCAGTTCCCTACCAACTCATAGCTTCCAGACCTTTAGCTGTTCTAGTTGAGAGTCCAGAACAGCTTATGGGATGTCTTGTTGTCCATCTCCAATAGCTACATCACCTGAATGAATGGTCATATCAACATGTGGTTTTCAGTTATATATAAAAAAAATCTTGTGCTGTCTAGCAGGTTCTGACTGAAGAAGGTGCTTCTCTGACATCAAGTATGGCCATCCTAGTAGCCTTATTGAAAATCTTGTTATTGCTACTCCTCCCGAATGGCTAGCCATATTTGCTTGTTGTTTTTACTCTTAAGCCCCCCTCTGCAATGTGAGCATCCTTGTTTGGTGTTACGCTCAAGCTTAAACTAGGTAAACATCTGGTATAAGTGTATATGATGGAAAGAAGGGGTAATTTGGAAGTTTCTTCTGTTTGTCTGTATATCTATAGTTTGACATTAAGAAATCAGGAAAGTTAGTTGCCAGAGATAAAAGTACACCTAGGTTTATAGCATACCTATTAAAGTTAACATGTAGATGGTGACTTTTCACATCATTCAAAAATCTGTATGGGACAATGTTGGGAACATATGGGCTTTTATCTGAAGGTTGAATATGTAAGGTTGTCCTGTTTGAGGTGTCCCTTACAAACAGATATCTGTGTTTTCTGCTTGAATGTTGACTTTCGTTAAACTGTGTGGATAAACTCTAATTTTTCAGTATGTTGTTTTTAAAAATCTGCAACAAAAATAATTGCCATATTTTATAGGGTCACTCCTTCAGGAAGAATTGAGGACGATGGAGATTTTTCTGATTTCTACGTTTTACCAGAGAATATTGAACCTTCACATCGGAAAACAATACAGGAATATCAGGATGAGGTGGGTATTAAAACTTGGACATTAATGACCAAGGTTGAGTTTTGAGCATAGAATTGAAGTATAAAATATGCTTATTAATTTAGATTATTTTACTGCCACTTGCTCCCCCACCCTACAGCACCCCACCCTAACTTGGACAGATATGTACAGATTATATTACTGCCATTTGCTACCCCTTCCCACCCAAACCCACCCCAACCCAGACAGATATGTACAGATTATTTTACTTCCATTTGCTCCCCCATCCCACCCCAACCCTGACAGATATGTACAGATTATATTACTGACATTTGCTACCCCTTCCCACCCAAACCCACCCCAACCCAGACAGATATGTACAGATTATTTTACTTCCATTTGCTCCCCCATCCCACCCCAACCCTGACAGATATGTACAGATTATTTTACTTCCATTTGCTACCCCTTCCCACCCAAACCCACCCCAACCCAGATAATATGTATAGATTATATTACTGCCATTTCCTCCTGATACCCATTGCCACACACAGATTTTGCTGCTACTTGCTCCTCTCTGGTTCCCATACATTTTAGACATTAACAGCTTTATGTACACATTACATAAACAGCTTGATGTACACATCACACATAAATAGCCAGATATACACATTACACGTAAAAGGCTTGATATGCACATTACCCATAAAAGCTTGATGTACACATTACACATAAACAGTCTGATATACACCTCACACAAAAACAGCCTCATATACACATCACACATAAACAGCTTCAAATATCCATTACACAAAAACAGTTTGATATACACAGTGATTCTCTTTTAGACATGTTCTCTTTGTTTGTGTTGATCCAATTACTCTTTCGTGGGACTGAATCAATTTTCTTACTGTTTAATATTTACTCTTTTATAACATGGGCATTATTAGAGAAAAACTTGTCATCACAATATTGCAGAAACAGCTTGGTATGTGCAAGAGACATTTGATGCCTGTACTGTATGTACTCACTTATAAGTCATGTCCAACTACACAGACCCAGTTCTGCCAGCACATTATGTGGTGAAGGATCTGGGTCTGTGCATTTTGCAGTTGGTTTTGTCTTGTAAGTAAGTATGTAAAGAATTTTGCAAGATTTTGTTATACTGTATGCTGGTTTTTTGGAGCCCATATTAGTGGAACATAAGAAACAAAACTATCTTGTATGGCACCAGAATTGTCTTTGTCATTAGTTTGTTAAGGAGTTGATTAAACCATTTTAGCAATGCTTTTATCATGGGCACAACCTGCAAGTCCTGGCCTTCTTGTTCTTTACTTTTGGGACCTGTGGCTGCAATGGGGCTACCTATGTCTGACAAGCATGGCTCTTGTGGGATTTTTATCTTTGACTTTTCTGCTACAAATATATCACTCAATTTCAGGAGCTGGCTCGGTTACTGCAGGAGCAAGAACATAAGGTAGGTACAATTTTATCTCATCAGAGTTGTTTACTGCTATGATTTCACCATAGTTTCTATGGAAAATTTATAAAATATGCATTATTTTCTCTTGATTTTACAAGCTATCTAGTTTTCCACAAAATGCAGTATGCCCAAGCACTGTGTACCATATTTTGTTGTGCATAATGCGCAGTGTTGTATAGCATGCACCCTAATTTTAAACCCAGAATGAGGGGAAGAAGAAAAAAAAACAGTTCTGCAAAAATAACATGCATGTCATATAATAGATTTTAAAATCTTGTTAATTTCTCTCCATTTTAGTAGTGGGACAAATTCAGCCTTTTTCGGATAGTGAACTGGTCACCATTTGTCACACGATGTTTTAATTGTTTGCAATAAACTAGTGCTTGAATGTTTCTCTGGTCTTTCTGCCCAGTCATGACTTGTCTTTGTCACTCTTGAAAAGTTGCTATATGTCCCCATTCTTCTTTCTTCACCACTCTCTGAGAGAAGATTCCCCTGCATTGAACTCCTTCCCAACAGATGTGTAACCATGTGTTTCTGCATAAGCAATGATGGTTAGATTGTCTTTCACAGTATAGAATTTCATAGCCAATTAGCAAATGATTATAGGCAGTCCGATTCAAGATTGAAGATGCTGTGTGAAAGTCCAGTTTTTCATATTGGGACTATTATGACACATCTGAAATACATTTTCAGTGTGCAAGCTAGAATCTAGGAAGACCGTGCATTGTACTTGTGTTTGGCACATCAAAGCTGATTACTTTTTAAAACACCATGCCGAGTCAATGAAACATTTGTCACTATATTGCAATGAAGATGTCTCAAATACTGTGATTTAAGATGAAAAGTAAAATGAATTATCTAGTTTATTTTTAGAAGAAAAGTAAATAAATTGTAAAACTACATGGACAAAGCAATGTTGAGCACATCAGAGCTTTGGCTGATACTGATTACCATGAAAAGACCAGTGATTCAATGAAACTGTCATCACTGTTAGAAGAAAATGTCAAACGCTGTGATTAAAGATAAGAAATAAAACTAAGAACCAGGATTATTTTACAAGGAAGAAAGTCTTTGCCAGTTTTATACATCAACTTATTTTATTTTTGTCAAAAGAAACTGTAAACTGAACTGAATTGCTGCAATTTTATAAACATTTGTTTTCTATATTTCATTTCAAATATTCATTGTAGGTTATTGTAGCAAAGGTAGATAGTTATAATATTATGGGGATTAATATATATTTGAGGATTAGAAACCAAAGATGAGAAGAATAAAGAAGCTCAGTTTATATTGCAAGTGAATGAATATTTGAGTGAATACATAGTATATATATATATATATATATATATATATATATATATATATATATATATATATATATATATATATATATATATGTGTGTGTGTGTGTATGTACATGTGTGTATGTATGCATGCATGTATGTCTGTGTATGTATGTATCTGTGTATGTATGTATCTGTGTATGTATGTATCTATGTATCTATGTATATATGTATGTATGTATATATGTATGTATGTATGTATGTACATGTGTATGTGGGTACATGAGAAAGCTTGCCAGTAGCTTCTCGTTGGTCAGTGGTTCTTTCTGGGGTTTTTCCTGTTTCTTCACCATTTATACTGGCCGCAATGTATAGCCTATATTGTACTGAAAAATGGTGTTAAACCCTATAACATCAACACATGTGTATGTATGTATGTGTGTGTGTATGTATGTATGTATGTATGTCTCTGGCTGTATGTATATACATATGTATGTATGTATGTATGTATATGTATGTATATGTGTATGCATGTACATGTGTATGTATGTATGAATGTATACATGTTTGTATGCATGTATGTATGCATGCATGCATGCATGCATGTATATATGTACGCATGTATGTATGCATTTATGTATTCATGTGTGTATGTATGTACGTACATACGTACATATGTGTGTATGTATGTATGTCTCTGGCTGAATGTATGTGTATGGTATGTGTGCATGCATGCATACATGTGTGTGTATGTGTGTGTATTTATGTATGTCACATTTTGTGTCATGTAGTAATGTGCATCAGAACTATTCTTTATCCATGAGTCTGCTAAGGGTGAAATTAGAAATAAAGAGATACAAATAAACATTGTTTTAAGTTTAATCAGCAAGAAAATGAGGAGGTTAAAATGAATAGAAAAGGTTAATGAATTAATTAATTAATTACAGAGAACCAAGGCAGAGGTTGATCGTCAGAAACTGAAGGAAATAGAGGAACAGGATGAAAGACTGGCACAGATTATACATGAGCAGGAAAAACTTAGGGTCAAGAAGGTCAAAGAGAAACGCAAACAGCTGCAGCAACAAAAACAGCAGCAGCAGCAGCAGCAATCATCACACAGGCAACAGGTGATTTCAGATCATCTTGTATTCAGGACTGAACAAAACAGTTGTAATAATTTTCCATTTATTTATGACATGTTAAAGTTTTGTGATGATTTATTCCTGTGTTCATATTTTTGTGTAGTACTGCAGTTTAATTCTGCAGATGAAATGTTTTTAGAATAGACAGTATGCCTTGTTTTTAAAGGAATTGATATATGTACTGTCGTTTGATTTTTCTGTCTTCATCTGGTACCTGGTTTTGTTCAAGTTTAATTTCTCTTTGTGTATGGCTTCCTACATTGGGTTATGCATCAAGTATAAAAGTAGTATGGCTGACACTTCCTACATGGGGTTATAAAGTATAAAAGTAGTATGACTGACACTTCCTACATTGAGTTATACATCAGGTATAAAAGTTGTATGGCTGACATTTGTTACATGGGCTTATACTTAAAGTATAAAAGTAGTATGACTGACTTCCTACATTGGGTTATACATCAAGTATAAAAGTAGTATGACTGACTTCCTACATTGGGTTATACATCAAGTATAAAAGCAGTATGGCTGATATTTCATTGGGTTATACATCAAGTATAAAATTATTATTATTATATCAGTCCACACGCCTTACCTCACTCACCAGAAGTAGCATTTTCACTTGTAGAAGTTTCCATAGCTGTGTAGTTTTTATGGGGTATGGTCGCTGGCCCCATGTCCAGCACTCCTTTAGCCAAGCATGGGACCAGTCAGTTATTCCCTGAATGAGGACTTTCAGGTGGAGCATTTGGCTTGTTAAAAAGGGGTTTATATGGCCCCTAATACACAAACCCATATGTAAAGCAATACAGTGCCACAGTAAGTTGTAATAAGCATTGATCTGCTGGTATTAGTAGATCTGGGTGTTAGCTGTTTGCTGTTTTGCTGTTGGTTATTCCTTCTAGGCAAGTAAATAAGTAGCCCCATCACTGCAGTTTCCTTATCATAATGTCGCAGCCACCATAGATTATGTAAGTCTTGTATAATGCTTAACATTTCTAATGCTGGGCAAAGTTGACTAGTATCTATGCTTTCTCCCTGCCTTACATTTTGAGCCAGCCAGCCATCAGTACTTATTAAAAAGTAGTACTAGAGCCAGTAATTTTCATGAGGTACTAATTTTCATCGATTTTATTGTTGACCTGAAATGCGAATATTGACCCAACAATAAATTAGCCACACATGCTAAAAAAAACACCTCATGTTTTTACCATGTTTCATTCTTGAGATCAACAAAGCTATTTAATAAATCAACCTTATTTCTGTCTGATAAAATAATATTAGCATTTACATGTTTGTTTTCTTATAACCATTTAAAGAAATAATTAAAAAGGATTATGTATTGTTTCATTGCATTCATATATACATATATATATATATATATATATATATATATATATATATATATATATATATATATATATATATATATCCAGTTGCTGTATTTTCCAGTTACTGCCTTAAATTGATACATTGTGAGATAAGTAAGTATAGGAAAAGATGAGTAAACGCGTAAGGTATTCAAACACGGTTACTACTGAAAATGAAAGAAAGAAAAAGAAATGATACTATAAATGAAATTAGATTTAATACTTATTCGGATTGATTCTTCATTGAAGTGAAACTGTTGTTGAAAATTTTAATTCCTTGTGCACATTAAATTGCAGTAACATTAATGTAAAATACTAACGTGAAACTATATAAACTAATTAACGCAGAGTATGGAAGCTCATACTTCACTGATTTTCTGAAGAAAATAAACTTCTTAATTCATATCATGTCAACCCAGTCAGCTGGTACATACAAATGTGTGTCAGATAAATAATCCTACAATTATTAAATTAAACAAGACCTGCATTCTCAAATCCTCAGATAATTACGTCCATCCTTTTACACATTTTGCCATTAGCAGAAATTACCCATTCAGCATGAAATGTCTTGATTGACGAGTAAGTCAAGTCTAGTAGCTGAAGATAGTTTGTTTATGAGGCTAGCTCAAACAGTGGAGTGATGCCTTTGTTTTAAATTTAGTAATCAGATCATCTGCCCCAGATGCGGAAGGTCACGGGTAAGAACCCTGTCCGTGTCATACCTAATACTTACGAAAATGTTACTGGCAGCTACCTCGCTTGGCACTCAGCATTAAGAGGTTAGTGTTAGAACTGGTCGGCCTGGTGTCAGGATAATGTGACTGGGTGGGACATCATGCTACATATCTGTAGCATGATGCACCAGTGCTAGACATCACTATAAACTGCCACACTGCAGACATCATAGCAATATGACTGAAAAATTGTTAAAGCTACTTTAAAAATCTAAAACACACACACAGATTTAGTAATTGTCTTTTCCCTTTGATAGGCTCTGAACACATCAATGTTGACACTGCTCGCTAATTGCATTGAGCAAGGTGCAGCTGGTCAGGTGTTTGATTCACATGTGGAATAATGACATTATCCAAACTGATTCTAAGTTGAATTTTACAACTCTTCCACCACTGTGTTAATGCCATGGTCATCAGAAAGTAATTGATGGTCCAACTTTATGAACTGTTTTCAGGAAGAGATCATGCACATGTACTTTATTAACCAATTAGCTTAGAGTTGTTGGCTGCATCTTCTCCCATTAATGTTGAGTGTAAGTGATTTTCCTTGACAGGTGTTTGATTCGTACTTATACAGGTTATAATGACTGAAGCAGCCATTTGTTTTCGGCATAGTTTTGTTCTTCTTTATTTATTTGAGGTATTTATTGAGGTTTATCCATGAAATTAGATCTCTACAGTTTTGCAAACATTGACTGGCACAGCCAAGAATCTAAGTACTCATGAAAACATCTTTTTTACAAAAGAAACCCCCCTCCCAATAATTGCGACCAAAAAAAATGAATGATACTACAGTATTTTGACTGTAAACTTTGCTGTGGAAATAATCACTTAATATTAATCCCACTTGTTTTTTGAAGCCTTTTAGCCACATTTTATAGAAATAATTAAATAATCCAATTTATTGGGCTGCATGGTTACCCAATAACCATAAATTGAAGCATCCATCAAACAATGATCTTGCAGTGAAAGCAGTAAGCACCTTACCAATCTATAAGTCAACCAGCCTAAATTTTCACAATAAAAATTAATAGTGATGAAAATAAATGAACTCACATGATGTCATTGTTTCAATTTTTCACCGCAGGATCTTGACGACAGGCCTTCCCAACATCCACACCGAGCAGAATCTCGAAATCCTCGTGGATTTAGAAGAGACAGTTTTATCATGTCCTTACAAAATGGGCCAGCAAGCTCAGTCGATGATAGTGACAATACTCACAGTAACAGTTCCATTCCTTCTCCTCAGTCAGACGGGCAAATAATGAACAATTCTGCTAATTTATCAAGAGGAAATGTTCGCCAGTTTTCTCAGGATAGTTTTGTGAACAATAAAACTAAAATGTCTCCAAATGAAAATCAAGTGAACTCCAAAAGTATGAGACACGTGGAAGAGTGGTTGGAAAATTCTCCAGTGGGGAGTACTAACAATATAAGGGACCCTCACGGAAGGCTGTTTAGAGAAAGAACGGATCATGATTCTTTACCATCTCCAACTTCTCCACCAGGAAGTTATCATAGCGAGGAAGAAGTCTCACAAAGGTGATGAGCATACAATTTATTTCTTTTAAATTGTATTATTTTAGAATCTTTAAATTATTAAATCAGAAAATTCAGAGGTATTTTGCATGATGTAACTATATTTATGCCCTTGAATGAGTTGTTCATGATTACAGTTGTCTGCATAATATATGAAAATTGTATGCACATGAAGATTTTTAAAATTTAATATAAAAGAGATTAGCCTCTCAAAACGTAATCACAATTTAAGGGTCAATGTTCTTATTATCAATTAGAAATTCTTGGAGTTGTTCTCACTCCATTCATGTACTGTGACCACAAGGGAGATAACTCCTGTAAGATAAGACAACACTCCCAGCTTTTCTTTTCAGTTTTGTTTCCTCAGAGGTACAGATGGTATGTAAAAGGATTGAAAGAAAGTAAGAATACAGTGACAGAAAATTAACTAACATCATAGAAATCTTAATGTGTCAGAAGAAAAAGATAGTTTCAAATGCATGAATGAGCAAGTTTATTTCATTCTAATGATAAAACTTCAGAAGAAGAGAGAACTTTTCATTGTTATCACCCCTGATTACTCTTTACATGAGAAGACATAAGAACAATGATATATTATAATTAAGGGGGTGTTGTTCCACCAGTGAATCAGGAATGAATAAATGGTTCATTCACAATAATTTCTCCTTCAGATATGTTCCGCAGTCACATTACATTCAGAATATTTGCCTGTTACCTCTCAAATCCAACCCTACTAAAAATTTAAACTTTTTCCATCTGATATAGACAAAAGGCAACTCTTGCCCATTAACTTCCCTTGCCACCGCCAGGTGTCACTAGTTTTTAGCTTCACTGCTGTACTAATAAAACATCATTTATTTTACCTCGGACAATCCGAGCCATTATAGTCTTCATATTGGACCATGGTTTATGGGACATGCATTCTTCTGCATGTTGTATACATAATTTTTACGATTTCTGCCAAATTTTAGTGACTTTTTCAACTTTATGGACTTTGTTTATTTACACCACTTTATTGTTGACCTCAGGGTTATCTTTAGGAGTTAGCATGACACAGACTATTTTTGCTTGCACTTTTAGTAACAGAGTTGGATTTAACAAGTTAATAATATGCTGCATAGCTAATTTATGCTTTGTTTTCCGTTCTTGTGTCATCTCGGTAGAAATGTCAAGATAATGCATAAAATGCATTAGTTCAAAGCATATTCTAGAAGGCATTAAGTGCAACACTATTTTTTATTACTCCATTAGTAACAGGGGTGGATTAGCAAGTAGTAACATCCTGAATTACTAATTTATGTTTTCTCCTCTTGTTTTGTTTCAGCAGAACTGTTGTCTAAATGCATGAAATAAAAAAGTTCAGAGCAAGGAAGTCAACCATGACTTGTTTTTTATATATAAGTGTATATCGTCTGTGACATGAAGCGTGTGTAATATGTGGTCAGAAAAAGACTAGGCTTCAGTATTAGCTAGTTAGTAACATGCTGAATTGTTAATTTATGCCTTGTTTTCTCGTGTGTCATTTCAGGAGAAAAGTCAACTAAATGCATGAAATCCAAAGTTCATTGCAGTAGTCCATAAGGGAAGGAAAGATGGAATAAGTAGAGGAAGACAACATTGACCAACTCAGTATACATCCAAAGAGAACCTAAAGTTCATTGCTGGCAATTCCAACTCATTGGGGGAGTATCCTCCAATTTTAGGCAGTCCAGTGGGCACAAGACCCCCACATGCCCTTCATGGGATTTGTAATGGATACTTTGGATCCATTTTATAATAAGGCCTCGCCATCACTGGCCATCCAGCTGTCACTGTCCGTCAGTCATGGGGGGGCCTTTTGAGACACAGTCCAGCAGACTAGGATTGATTGAGATCTTAATGATAGATCTGTCCATTTAACTGTCCTGTCAGCAACATAACCTTAATATGATGGAGATTCCAGTGAGAAATCTGTCCTTCCAGCCAGGCCCTTGAACAGGCTGGTACCAGTATAGCCATCTAACCGTACCAGCATGGGGACGTTTATTATCAGATGATCCAGCCAAATAAGATTTAGTGACAGATCCATCAGTTTAGCCATACCGTCAATGACATACCATCACTATGAGGAAGATTTCAGTGAGAAATTTGTCCATCCAGGCAAGCCCTTGGAGCAGCCAGGACCAGTGATGGCTGGACCATCTTCTATACTGCCGGTACTAGTGGTAGCTGGACCATCTTCTATACTGCCAGTACCAGTGATAGCTGGACCGTCTTCTATACTGCCAGTACCAGTGATAGCTGGACCATCTTTTATACTGCCAGCATCCAGTGATAGCTGGACCACTATACTGCCAGTACCAGTGATGGCTGGACCATCTACTATACTGCCAGTACCAGTGATGGCTGGACCATCTTCTATACTGCCAGTACCAGTGATGGCTGGACCATCTTCTATACTGCCAGCATCCAGGATGACCATACAACAAGCAAACCAGCTGGCTGTTTTGGCAGTGTCAGACTTCCTTATGTTCACTACTTAGCCACAATGGAGAGTTAGTGATATTTTCAAAAAGGACGGATCTGAATCATCGATGCCACCTGGTATGACTTATCCAGAGCTGCAAGTGGAACCAGGTAAGGACTTGACACACAGAGAGTGTAACAAGCTCCTACAAATCAGCCATACTCAGATCTTACCATGGAACAGACTAAATTTATCTTCAAGGTTGCAGTTGACGACATTGATAGGGTATTGGCAATTTCAGAATGCCCTCCACCTCCTACCACTACTGAAGACTTTGAAGTTAAAGTTTTGGTAGATTTCGACCAGGAGGAAGAAACACTGTCATTTCAGCTCCTTCCCCCGTCAGCTTAAATTAAGTAGATCAATGACTGCCTGTCAGGTAGAATTGCAGACCCTGAGGCTTTCCTTTCAGGAAGCCAAGTACCAGCAACATTCTCAGCTTGCTAGTGCAACACTCAACGCCTTCAGTACTGGTCTCCTGGCCCATAATACAACTAGAAATCTAGCGGCAGGTCATATGTCTGCTCTGCTGTTTTAAAGTAGATTAAAAATGTGTTCCAAGCTAGTCAGGAACATATTAACTATATCTTCAGTGTTAGATTTAAAGACATTGACTACTTTGGCCAAGTTAAGCCTGACACGAGATAACGAATATCTGTGGCCCATGTTGCGCAAGCCTCATCCTTCCCTGGCTTTATGGGTCACTGTTACTCTTTGGAGGAAAATTAAAGAAGTTAAAAGGAAAGCAGAACTGCCCCTCCATGTTTCTGTTCAATCCACACAGGCATTTAGAAAAAAACAGACCCACCACTGGAGAGAGTTGATAAACAGACTAAGGACAAAAGATCTTTTCAGTCAAATGTGAAATACAGATCTTAGCCCAATACCGAGAGATAACAATCTAACCAAGCTAGGAGACAACCAAAGAAAGGCTGATAGAAACCAAGTTGCTATGCCTTCAAGACTCCTACAGGGTTCCCACGCTACCGTGAAATCAGGAAAAAGTCGTGAGAAATGATAATTTTTTTCCCGACCGTGAAAAGTCCTTGAATTTTGCTAATATTGATGAAAGTCGGGAAAAACCCGGGAATTTTCTCCCACCATTTGTCACCCGAAATTTCTGTTTTGCTTATGGTAACATGGTTATTCAGTTCAAAGTCCTACCCTTTGGCATTAACATTAGCCCTTAGGTTTTTATCAGCATTACAGATTGTGTCGTCACCCTGTTCCAGTCAACTTTATCTTCAACAACATCATTATACCTGGACAACATCCTCCAGAAACTTATGGAAAGTTATATTCTATTTCAAGGCAGAAATGACCATCTCTCGCTTCTAGATCAACTAGGCTTTCTAGTGAGCTATGAAAAGTCTGACCTCTGTCCATTCCAATATTTTGTTCTTCTGGGTATGGAGTTTATCACCAACCCAAATATGGTATGACTTCCTAACGTATGTGTAATCAGGATCATAAAACGCATTGAGTCCATTTCCAACAGGACTTGGATTTCAGTTCTTGCTGCTCCATAGATTATGCGGCAATGTGGCTGCAGACTTGATCCCACTCAGTCTTTTTATATGCCCCTCACAAATGATGTTGCTAACACAATGGCTCCCCTCTTCAAGTCCCCTCAGTCAAAGAGTCATGATCATGCCTGAGATACAATCATTCCTGCATCAATGATGTAAACCATGTTAGCTGATTATGGGGATCCCACTGGAGAAGCCCCAAGTGGAAATAATGGCATGTACTGACACCAGTACTTACATTTGGGGTGCCTTCCTGTTGCTGGACCTCACTGACATCAGTGTCACATGGGAGCCAGTGGAGCAGCCTCTATGCATCAACCTTTTAGAAATGAAGGCTGTCATCAATGCCTTTCACTTCTGGAAGGATCAACTCTCATGATAAATGGTCCTTATTATGTCCAACAACTCTGGTGGTGGCCTACCTTCTGAAACAGGGGGGCTCCAAATCACCTGACCCGTGTGTTCTGATTTGGCAGTTTCTGTGTTGGCACAATGATTTCCATATCAACATACAAATCAGATGGGGCCAAGAGTGGCTGAGTGGTCTAAAGTGCTCTCTGTTACGGATCACTGCCATCTCACCTCTGTCTGCGTGGGTTCAAGTCTTGGATTTGGCCAATGTGGGTATGTGAGAAAGCTTGCCAGTAGCTTCTCATGGGTCAGTGGTTCTTTCCTAGGTTTTCCTGGGTTCTTCCTCCACCATTAATACTGGCCGCCATGTATAGCCTATCATGCGCTAAAAAATGGCGTTAAACCCTACAACAACAACAACAAATCAGACACATTCCTAGCAGGCTCAATGTCTTGGCCGACAGTCTGTCTAGAAAAGGTCAAGTCCTTCACACAGAATGGTGTCTCCATCAATTGGTCTTGGGGACATCCAGTGATCAATCTTTTTGTGGCAAGGTGGAATCACAAGTTTCCCAAGTTTGTCTCTCCAGTTCCAGACCCAGATGCTTGGGCCATGGACACTCGATTTGGAGGGGTTGTGGGCATTTGCCTACCCTCCCACGTTCTTGGTACCAAAAATGATCCAGAAGTTACAGGATCAGAAATGCAAGATGATTCTGATAGCCCCTCTCAGATGGGTCAAGTCCAGGGTTACAGATCTACTCAATCTAGCAATAGATCTGCCAAGGAAGATTCCGGCCAACCTGGTTCTTCTCGAGCAACTACAGTCATGGGTATTCTAGGACTGCCCAGACCATCTTCTTCCTCACACTTGGCCCTTGTCCAGACAGCCTTACAAGACAAACAACTTAAACCTTCGATTGAGGAGAAGATCTTAGAGCACAAAGGCACTGTGGAAGGGAAAGGACTGGTGCCATATCAATAACATTGTCCCTTTTAATGACTCAACTGGCAGACCTTTTTCTCTTCAGAGAAAAACAGTTGGCCCCAATTACTATCAAAGGCTACCACTCCATGATATCAGACACATTCTGGCAAATTGGTAAATTTGGTATTGGACATGATAAAGATCCATCAGACACATTTAGCAAATTTTTATCAAAATCCTTCAGTTTCCAAAATGGAATCTCTCCTGGGTTTTAACATGGTACAATTTGAGCCTTTAGCCCACTCTTGGCTAAAGTTATTATCATACAAAATATGTTTCTTGATAGCTTTAGCTTTAGTATGGATGGTGAACGAGATACATGCCCTTTCCACGAACCTGAACTGCCGGTATCTTCAGTTCAGGTTGGACAGTTCAGTGGTCCTATTGACACTACCAGGCTTTGTAGCCAAAAATAGGTTACCGTCTGTCAGTAATCAAAGAGTTGTCATTCACTTGCTCTCATCCTTAGATAAGCAGAGAACAGCAGCCATGCAAGGTCCTGTTTGCATATTCAGGTACTACTTGAAATGCACAGAGACCATCTGTGGCATGTGCAAAGGTCTCTTTGTTCCAGTGAAAACTGGGAAACAGGATATCATCCCTCAATCTCTTGCTTCGTGGCTGAAATGGGTTATATGTTCATCATACTTGGAGGTCTCTCAAGATCCAAGTCATTTCATGAAGATTGCCACCCATGGGATTGGAACAATCTATGTAAACCTCATTTTCGAACAAGAGAATTTATTTTTCTAACACATTAACCCCTGGAGGGTTTTGTCATTTTTGCCTGAAAATCGAGTAGGAAACACATTTTGAAAGCTATTTCTGAATAGATCTGAAAACACCAAATCTCCAGTGATCTTTCAATAACATACTGCCTAGTTGTGTTAGAAACATCGTTTTTCATTGTCTATTTGACTCGTGCAGGAGCAGAAGGGTAAACGTTGGAGTTCTTTTTTTTCTTTTTTTTTTGCTAAACGGAGCCATTATTTTTGGATTTAAACCACTCTTTATTCCAAATGCCCATCTTGTCCTACTTTTTGCAAAGGCTCATCTGTTTGCAGTTCATACCGGTTTGCTTTAGATCTGAGACCAAAAAGTCTAAAATCCGGACACAAAATCGGATTCTGACCATTGGCGAATTTTGGGTAGAAAAAAGTCGTGTCCAAAAAATTAGGGTTTTTATCCATATTTTGTAGTGCAACTAGATATTCCAGATTTTTTGATATCATTGTAGAACTACATCTGTCTACCTTTCTATAATACCACCCACGTTAGTGTATCGTGCATGACCATGACGCTACAGAGCTCGGCAGTAGGCTATAACCTCCTGCCACGTTAAGTTGTCGCTAGGGGTTAATGTGTTAGCATGCAGTTATGCAACTAAAATGAAGTAAGAATGTCATGTTTTTATTTACATAGTTTAGTGAACTGAGATAAATGATTTTTCATCTTGTCAATCTTAAAAAAAAATCAACTATTTTTTTGATAAAAGATATTCTTGTAAAGAAAAGTTGCATTAAATGCTGCACAACAAAGACCAAATCAGACTGACATGTGAATCATGACAAATACATATAAGCTGTAGGTGTTGGTCTTTTTTTGTGGTAAATTATATTAAAAAATTGCTATTATTGACCGACTTCCCATTTTTGTGGATTTCTTGTTGGATACAGTCTATGAATTGAAAGACTTAACAAGCAGTGATACTTCCGTGGAAAGAATGGTCCCCCTTCTGCGATCTGTTCATTGAGGTATCAGCTAAAAATGTTTTTTTTTTTGTAAAACTAAAAAAAAATTACCAAGGAAAATAAGTCAATAGACAATATATACAATTTAATATTTTTGGATTCTCAATTCAGACCAAAACCAAGCATAAATCACACGAAAGAGGAGCCATGTTATGCTGTAAGTGACCCATTTAACTTTAACATTGCCAAGGCCATCGACCCAACATATCCACGGAGAAGACATGAACTTAAGGTTCAAGAGGAAACACAGAGGAAAAGTCCTGTGACAGAGACTCTGTCTAGATCCCTTCCTTTGCATGATGGTAATTATAAATTTTGTACAGATTACAAACGTTCTGGTTTTTGTGTGTTTTTATAATAAATATATTGGGTAATGCTAAGATATTAGGAATACTGTTATATTTATAAATTGATGTTGGTAATTAACATCTTTTTTTTGTATACAATTAGATGGAATGTTAGAATGTTTATACCATAGAATGTATGCAGTTAAATGGGATACTTACCTTTAATTCCATAGAATGTATGCAGATAAATGGGATACTTACCTTTAATTCCATAGATTGTATACAATTAAATGGGATACTTACCCTTAATATCATAGATTTTATATGATTATACTGACCTTTAATTCCATAGATTGTATACAGTCAGATGAGATACTTACCTGTAATACCATAGATTGTATACAGTTAGATGGAATACTTACCCGTAATATCAAAGATTGTATACATTTAGATGGGATACTTACCTGTAATACCAAAGATTGTATACATTTAGATAGGATACTTACCCTTAATACCACCCGCTCCAGTGGCCTAGTGATTAGAGCGTCCGCCTTGAAAGCAGGGGGTCATGGGTTCAATCCTCAGCTGAGTCATACCAAAGACTTACAAAAAAAATGGTACTAACAACTGCCTTGCTTGGCACTCAGCACTAAGAAGTTAGTGTTAGGACTGGTTGGCTTGGTGTCAGGATAATGTGACTGGATGGGACATCATGCTACATGTCTAGGGTATGATGCCCCAGTGCTAGACATCACTATAAACAGCCACACTGCAGACATCATAGCGCTATGACTGAAATTTTTTTAAAGCTACATTAAAAATTCTAATCACACACATGCCCTTAATACCAAAGATTCTGGGGCCTCCAGTGGCTGAGTGGTCTAAAGCGCTCATCGTTACGGATCACTGCCATCTTACCTCTGTCTGTGTGGGTTTGAATCTTGGGTTCAGCCAATGTGGATATGTGAGAAAGCTTGACAGTAGCTTCTCGTGGGTCAGTGATTATTTCGTGAGTTTTCCTGGGTTCTTCCTCCACCATTTATACTGGCTGCCATGTATAGCCTCTCTTGTGCTGAAAAATGGCGTTAAACACTACAACAACAACAGCCAAAAATTGTATACTGTTAGATAGGATACTTACCCTTAATACCATAGATTGTATACAGTTAGATGGGATACTTACCTTTAATTCCATTGATGGTATACAATTAGATGGGATACTTACCCTTAATACCAATGATTGTATACAATTAGATGGGATACTTACCTTTAATTCCATAGATTGTATACAGTTGGATGGGATACTTGCCCTTAAAATACCAAAGATTCTATACAGTTAGGATACTTACCCTTAATACCAAAGATTGTGTACAATTAGATAGGGGATACTTACCCGTAATACCATAGATTGTATACAGTTAGGATATTTACCCTTAATTCCATAGATTGTATACAGTTGGATGGGATACTTACCCTAAATCCAAAGATTGTGTACAATTAGATGGGGGATACTTACCCGTAATACCATAGATTGTATACAGTTGGATGGGATACTTACCCTTAATACCAAAGATTGTGTACAATTAGATGGGGGATACTTACCCGTAATACCATAGATTGTATACAATTAGATGGGATACTTACCCTTAATACCATAGATTGTATACAATTAGATGGGATATTTGTCTTTAATTCCATAGATTGTATACTGTTAGATGTGATACTTGCCTTTAATTCCATAAATTGTATACAATTAGATGGGATACTTACCCTGAATTCAAGAATGTATGCACTTAGATAGGATACATTTCCTGAATTCCAAATTGTATAAACTTAGATGGGATACTAACCATTAATACCATTGATTTATTTCTATAAAAAAAATTGGAAATAATGGAAAATAAAATATGAAAATGATTTAGTTTAATTAGTGTGAGTTATGTTAACAAAATTTTAACGACCTACCGGCCTAGGAGGTAATATATAGTTTCTTTGATGTTGATGGTAACTTTCTCTTTTTAAGATTACCTTTTGAACTGAAATATTTTTAGGCATGTGTAATGCTTTATTACTCATTTTATTTTCTACCAATAGCACTACATTTCTGGATGGGAAATTCAGCACATATGCTTTTATTCTAAGAACTTAAGCACATATGCCTTGATTGTAATAACTTCTGTACATAAATCACTAAACTGCACACTTTATTACCAACATGTATCAACTCTTCCTAAAAATGCATTATATTAAACCTTTGCACTGACAACCAGAAATTAGAACTACTAATTCAAACAAAGGTAGAATGGTTTATTATGTATATTCACATATTTGAAGAAGGGTGGACTGGTTCATTATGGACTGGACATCATCTGTACATTGTTATGCATGATACAACAGTCTTCAGTGCAGACCTGTGTTACATGGAGATCTGGCATGCTTCCATAAAAAGTCATGTTTTGGTGACCATACTATTGACCACTCAAGTTGCACCATTCAAGCTTAAGAAAATCAATCAAGCCATTCAGCATAAATGATCTACTATACCCACCACTCAGCCCAAACCTATTTGAAAGAGATTGTCTGATTGGTTAGGAAGTTTTTCCTTTTTGAAATTTGTATGGTCAACTAAGTATAGGCTTTAATTGGTGCATGTCTGATCTTCTTGTTAAGCAGATCTTCATAAATCTTATTATTTGGTTGGATTGCATTATACTACAGTAAAAACTGTCTTCAGAGACCACTGCTATGAGAGACCACCTGTTTTGAGAGACCAAGTTCTCCATGCACAAATTTATTGATTACATAGTGTTGTGAATTGTCATGAGAGACCACCTGTCTTGAGATACCATTTTTTGTGACTGTTGTTTTGGGTTTAATGCCATTTTTAAACAGATGACAGGATATATATGGTGACCAGTATAACTGTTTGAGGAAAAATTTTGAAACTCTGAGAAGAACCTACTGAAAGCTACTGGCACACTTTTTCACATACCCACATAGACAGAGGTGAGATGTCAGTGATCAGATAAACAAGTGTGTTCAACCAATTGGCCAACCACCAACCTCATTTTGTGAAAGAAGAGGTGATCTTTCAAGACAAGTTTTTACTGTAGTCTTGTTTAATTTAATATAATAAAGAGCTTATGGGCATGTGAAACTGCATGAAAGTCATAAAATGGTGCGGTGGTCTAACATTTCATAACTGATATGATTGGAAAATGCTTCCAATACCTTTTGTTACTAATGCTTATATTTTCCATAACAGCTTGATATAAAGCTGAGATGCAAATATTCACTAACACATTTTCAAGATGTTTGTCCCTTGTCTGAAGTTATGAACATTCTTTTTAATTTTTTATTAATGTTCTGTTTAGTTGTACAGCTACCTTTTTGTTATACTGGTCATAGACCAAAAGAGCTTATGTGATGGATTGTCTTCTGTCATCCATTCAGCCATTAGTGTGAGCTTGCCATCACTACTTCATCGAAAGCTTTTGAAGGATTGCTATGAAACTTGACACACACTTGTATCCCAAGGTCTAGTTGGTCCTAAATGAAAATGGTGCCAGTGAATCATCCAAGTATTTACACTACTTTGGCAATCTTCAAAATCTTGTTATCACTAGTCCTCCTGTAGTCATATTAGCATAGAGTTTATAATTAGTCTTCCACTGGTCATATCAACATGGAGTTTATCACTAGTCCTCCTGTGGTCATATCAACATAGAGTTTATCACTAGTCCTCCTGTGGTCATATCAACATGGAGTTTATCATTAGTCATCCTGTGGTCATATCAGCATAGAGTTTATCATTAGTCTTCCTCTGGTTATATCAACATAGAGTTTATCACTAGTCCTCCTGTGGTCATATCAACATAGAGTTTATCATTAGTCCTCCTGTGGTCATATCAGGATAGAGTTTATCATTAGCCTTCCTCTGGTCATATCAACATAGAGTTTATTACTAGTCCTCCTGTGATCATATCAACATGGAGTTTATCACTAGTCCTCCTGTGGTCATATCAACATGGAGTGAATCACTAGTTCACCTGTGGTCATATCAGCATAGAGTTTATCATTAGTCTTCCTCTGGTCATATCAACACAGAGTTTATTACTAGTCCTCCTGTGGTCATATCAACATAGAGTTTATCACTAGTCCTCCTGTGGTCATATAAACATGGAGTTTATCACTAGTCCTCCTCTGGTCATATCAACATAGAGTTTTCACCTAATGGCTTCATGTGATGTCTTGTTGGTCTTTATTGAAAATGGTGCCAATCTTGGATTCAAGAAAGCCTTGTGACCATCTTTAAAATCTTATTGTTCCAGAATATCAAGGATAGTTTTAATAAGAAGAAATGGTTTTATCTTGGATTCCTGGGAATTCTTTTAAAGCAGTTGGAGAGAAGAGAGTGAGGAAGTACCACAAATTGTATGAAAATCAATATGAATGTCAGAAATATGACCCAGAAAAGGATGTGGTGTTTTACTGTTTTTGAACCGAGTATTTGGAGAAATGCAAAAGCACATAGATTGGTGATATTTAAGCAGGATCAATAAAAAAATTATTTCTGTGAAGCAAATCTTAATTTCAGGCCTGAATTTCCCAGCATGGTGATAAAAGGGGTAGTAGGGTATTGGTGTTTTATGGTATTTCTAGTCAACTAAATATTGAATGAATATCAACAAAAGGAGTAGGTCCCTCCTCAAAAAAAAAAAAAAACTGAAGTACCAATCACAAGATGAACATGGACTGGAAATACCGGTAAGTAAAATAGACCGAAACTTGTGTCAGATAAGTACAATAAGCTGCAGCTTGTGCCACATACGTAAAATAGACTGCAGCTTGTGCCACATAAGTAAAATAGACTGCAGTTTGTTCCAGACAAGTAAAAAAACATGCAGTTTGTGCCACATAAGTAAAATAGACTGCAACTTGTGCCAAATAGTAAAATATTTGCAGCTGGTGCCAAATAAGTAAAATAAACTGCAATTTGTTCCAGATAAGTAAAATAGACTGCAGTTTGTGCCACATATGCAGAATAGACTGTAACTTGTGCCAAATAAGCAAATAGGCTGCAGTTGGTGCCAAATAAATAAAATAGACAGCACTTTGTGCCATAAGTAAAATAGACTGCAGCTTGTGCCAGTAAGTAAAATAGACTGCAGCTTGTGCCACGTAAGTAAAATAGACTACAGCTTGTGCCACATAAGTAAAATAGACTGCAACTTGTGCCAAATAGTAAAATATTTGCAGCTGGTGCCACATAAGTAAAATAAACTGCAATTTGTTCCAGATAAGTAAAATAGACTGCAGTTTTGTGCCCCATAAGCAAAATAGACTGCAACTTGTGCCAAATAAGTAAAATAGGCTGCAGTTGGTGCCAAATAAATAAAATAGACAGCACTTTGTGCCATAAGTAAAATAGACTGCAGCTTGTGCCAGTAAGTAAAATAGACTGCAGCTTGTGCCACATAAGTAAAATAGACTACAGCTTGTGCCACATAAGTAAAATAGACTGAAACTTGTGTCAGATAAGTACAATAGGCTGCAGATTGTACCACATAAGTAAAATAGACTGCATCTTGTGCCACATAAGTAAAATAGACTACAGCTTGTGCCACATAAGTAAAATAGACTGAAACTTGTGTCAGATAAGTACAATAGGCTGCAGATTGTGTCACGTAAGTAAAATAGACTGCAACTTGTGCCACATAAGTAAAATAGACTGCATCTTGTGCCACATAAGTAAAATAGACTACAGCTTGTGCCATGTAAGTAAAATAGACTACAACTTGTGCCACATAAGTAAAATAGGCTGCAACTGGTGGCAAATAAGTAAAATAGACTGCAGTTTTTTCCACATAAGTAAAGCAGGCTGCAGTTTGTGCCACATAAGTAAAATAGACTGCAGCTTGTGCCACATAAGTAAAATAGACTGCAACTTGTGCCACATAAGTAAAATAGACTGCAGCTTGTGCCACATAAGTAAAAAGACTGCAGTTTGTGCCAAAATTTGCAGAATATATATCAACCAAGAGAAGTACTTAAATGTTTTTCTTGTTTGTTTTTTTATTATACTTTTTTTTGTGAGAAAATCCATCTTTAAAGAAAGAACAGAGTAACAAAGACATGGTTTATTCAACTGAAAGAAAATTAGTGCCTATGTAAAATTTGTGAGCATATAATTTATCAGACAAGGGACAAATATTTATAAAAAGCAAATTAATATTGTACTGTGTGAATACATATGTATGTTATCTTAAATCATATTTGCCCAAAGGGAGGATCACATCTTGAAAAGCAACAAATCAAAATATATTTTAAAAAACAATATGTAAGTTTTGCCATATTATTACTGTTGTTATTATTAATATTATTGGTGGTGTTGTTGTTAAAAGGATGTTTGTCTTAGCCTTGTACAATATGATGTGAGAAACACCATCTTGTTGTCAGTTTATGCATGTCAGTCATCTGCAGGAATCCATTTTGTGATGATGTCCATCAATCCTTTCTATATGTTACAATTTTATTTTCTGCTCATTAAATTCAGGTCTTCATCATCTACTGTAACCAAACTTTGTGGTTGACTTCTATTTGGTGTAAGGAAGAAGGCTATTGATAACATCCATCAAAAGCTCAAATGTCAAGGTCACATTGACTAAAAGAAGAATAGTGGTTTCTGCACAATAAATTTGGTTCTGTTTTACATACCAAGACCAAACTTAATCAATGGCTTGCACTTGGGGTAAGGAACAAGGCTACTGATTTGGGGTTCAAAAGGTTAAAGGTCAAGGTCATTGTGGCTTTGCCCAATAACTTTTGTTCTAGAGTAAATTCCTTAATCATTTTAGATACTTGCACTTGTAATAATAAAGAAATGTATATGCTCTTGGGTCTCAAGGTTAGAGGTCACAGTTACATACCTTCATAAAGAATCCAGATCATTGTAACACTGGTGAATTATACCTAGAAACAGTCTTGCTCTAATAGTGCCTACATAGGGTACTAATACATATATATGTACCATTAAATACCAAGGTTACTATTAAATTCATAGGGTGCTACATAGGGTACTAATAAATGCATAGGTACCGTTAAATACATAGGTTACTATTAAATTGATAGGTTACGATTAAATTCATAGGGTACTACATCAGGTACTATTAAATACATAGGGTACTGTTTAATTCATGCGGTAGGGTACTATTAAATCAATAGGGTACTACATCAAGTACTATTAAATACATAGGGTACTATTAAATGCATGGGGTACTACATAGGGTATTATTAAATACATAGGGTACTATTCAATACAAAGGGTACTACATGGGGTACTATTAAATACATAGGGTATTATGTCAGCTACCATTAAATACAATGAGTACTATTAAATTCATGGGGTACTACATATGGTACTATTAAATACATAGGGTACTATGTCAGGTACCATTAAATACAAAGGGTGCTATTAAATGAATGGGGTACCTCATAGGGTACTATTAAATACATAGGGTACTACATCAGATATAATTAAATACATAGTGTACTATTAAATTCATGGGGTACTATGTAGGGTACTATTAAATACATAGGGTACTACATCAGGTACCATTAAATACAAAGGGTACTGTAAAATTCATTGGGTACTACATAGGGTACTATTAAATACATAGGGTACTTCATCAGGTACCATTAAATACAAAGGGCACTATTAAATTCATGGGTACTACATAGGGTACTACTAACTACAAAGGGTACTACATCAGGTACTATTAAATACAGATTAGCCATATAAAGTACCATTGATGGTACTCTTGTTACCTTCTGCTTCACAATTTATTTTTTCAATGTGAAAGAATTTCAAAGAGCTGAAATACTCTTGACCAGAATTTTCAGTTTGAGCATTCCGCACCTGAGCATTTTTCAGGGACAAAGACATGAGACGGGAATTGAGCAAGTCATGTGAGTCAAACTGAGTAATCAAGCGATTGATGTTGAAGTTATTGACATTCTGCTGTATAGGATGTAATTGGCTGTTCATAACAAATACATGCACTTAAAATCTATTTGAAAAAATATTTCACCTTTTTGATTTGTTGCTTGTACTTGTGTACTGAAAGGCTAATCCAAGCTCAGATGAAACAGGTTACAGTTCCTATAGTCAACACATAATGCCCAGGGTTATAATTTAAAAGAATAACATCTTTGGAAGGAATTTTAAAATCAAATTTACAGTTATGTTGGCTTGATTGTTATAGCAAATTAACTTGCAGTATTCAGTAATGCCTGCAAAGTATATACAGTATGAAATGGCATAAGTTGTAACCTTCACTAATTCCTGCAGAGTATATAAAGTACCAATTGGCATAACTTGTAACCTTCAGTAATGCCTGCAAAGTATATACAGTATGAAATGGCATAACTTGTAACCTTCACTAATGCCTGCAAAGTATATACAGTATGAAATGGCATAACTTGTAACCTTCAGTAATGCCTGCAAAGTATATACAGTATGAAATGGCATAACTTGTAACCTTCACTAATGCCTGCAAAGTATATACAGTATGAAATGGCATAACTTGTAACCTTCACTAATGCCTGCAAAGTATATACAGTATGAAATGGCATAACTTGTAACCTTCACTAATGCCTGCAAAGTATATACAGTATGAAATGGCATAACTTGTAACCTTCACTAATGCCTGCAAAGTATATACAGTATGAAATGGCATAACTTGTAACCTTCAGTAATGCCTGCAAAGTATATACAGTATGAAATGGCATAACTTGTAACCTTCAGTAAAGCCTGCAAAGTATGTATGCTATTGGTAAACTTGCATTTTTCAGTAAAACATGCAGAGTATGTGTGCCAATGGAAAAATTGCAACTTTCAGTTAAGCCTGCAAAGTATGTATGCTGTTGGTAAACTTGCAACCTTTTGTAAAGCCTGCAAAGTATGTGTGCCAATGGAAAAATTGCAACTTTAATTTATGCATGCAAAGTATGTGTGCTATTGGAAAAATTGCAACTTTCTGTTATGCTTGCAAAGTATTGGCAACTTACGTATTTTATTGGATAACTCCTGGAATGCACAAAACTTCAGGATAGTTATATTGCTTAACCTTTAGGCATGTATTACCTATTACGCACTGCTAGTTTTGACATATGAACCTTTTTCTTAAATAACCGTATTATGTAATTGAAGGTACATAAGTATATTGGCAATGCAATTTTAGCATGTACTGTGTATATGCAATGTGATTTAAGCATGTACGTATATATGCAGTGTGATTTAAGCTTGTATATGTACATGCAATGTGATTTAAGCTTGTACATGTATATGCAATGTGATTTAAGCTTGTACATGTATATGCTATGTGATGTAAGCATGTACATGTATATGCAATGTGTTTGAAGCTTGTACATGTATATGCTATGTGATGTAAGCATGTACATGTATATGCAATGTGATTTAAGCTTGTACATGTATATGCTATGTGATGTAAGCATGTACAGTGCAATACCACTAAAAAGACATAGTTAAAATACTAATGAAACTAGCTAAGCACCATCGGAATTTGTATTTCTTTGAGGTGTGTAAAACAAAATTACAGGCCATAAAAATGTCACATTTAACTAAATTGATTAAATTGGAAGAGACTGATACATGAATTTTCTATTTGGTATGGATATCAGTCTGTATGAAGCGATAAGCAAAATCTTCATTGCATGCTATGCAGAAACATATAGAAGTGATAAGCAAAGACTTTATACCATACTTTGCAGAAACATATAGAAGTGATAAGCAAAGACTTTATACCATACTTTTGCAGAAACATATAGAAGTGATAAGCAAAGACTTTATACCATACTTTTGCAGAAACATATAGAAGTGATAAGCAAAGACTTTATACCATACTTTGCAGAAACATATAGAAGTGATAAGCAAAGACTTTATACCATACTTTGCACATATAGAAGTGATAAGCAAAGACTTTATACCATACTTCGCAGAAACATAGAGAAGTGATAAGCAAAGACTTTATACCATACTTTGCAGAAACATAGAGAAGTGATAAGCAAAGACTTTATACCATACTTTGCAGAAACATAGAGAAGTGATAAGCAAAGACTTTATACCATACTTTACAGAAACATAGAGAAGTGATAAGCAAAGACTTTATACCATACTTTGCAGAAACATAGAGAAGTGATAAGCAAAGACTTTATACCATACTTTACAGAAACATAGAGAAGTGATAAGCAAAGATTTTAATTATACCATACTTTGCAGAAACATATAGAAGTGATAAGCAAAGACTTTATACCATACTTTTGCAGAAACATATAGAAGTGATAAGCAGAGACTTTATACCATACTTTGCAGAAACATAGAGAAGTGATAAGCAAAGACTTTATACCATACTTTGCAGAAACATAGAGAAGTGATAAGCAATGACTTTATACCATACTATGCAGAAACATAGAGAAGTGATAAGCAAAATCTGCACAGCATACAGTGTAGACATTCATGAGTATTTTCTTTCTTCATGACCTGAAGTCAGATATAATTTAGCTGATTATTTGTATTCTCTTTCTTGTTAATCAAAGTTAAAGGTAGATTGTGTCATAAGTTCCTAAAATTTTCTGCATCCATGTAATTTAAGTGCAGTACTCGAAACAAGGATCAAAGTCATAATGGTCCAATGACTTATAATCAGCACATTCTATTTAAGCTGAGAATGCTAATTTTTTAAGTCAAGAATTCTAACATTTGTATGCAAACTGTGAACAACAAATTTGTTGCTATGAATTCACTAAATAAATAGTATGAAAATAAATATGAAAGAAGTAATTATGCATTCAGTATCCTAGTGTTAAGAGCTTGGTTTAGCTTTTAGTTATCTTCCCTTGCTGATCTTGTGTTGGAATGTGTGACTGGTTGTGCAACTGTCTGCAGTGTTGTTGCTTGCACCCTTGTAGATACAGAATTTGAATGGGATCCCAGTCTGAGGGGTAGCTTGCGTAGACCACGGGGAATGACATGGAATCCACCAAATGTCATTAGTACTCACACAGGTAGGAATGTACTAAAGTGATATGCTCCACTCCATAATGTGACATTCTCCACTCCAATATGTCAAATGATTCACTCTTCATATGATATACTCTACTCTGTACTTTGTGTGATATGCTCCACTCTTTCATGTGACATCCTATGCACTGTGTAATGTGACAACATTTCACTATACAACATGACATGCTCCATTCTGTTGCATGAGCATGTCACTTGAAGCAAATCTCTTCTTTACCTCTATTTACCTCAATGTAAGTTTACAAAAGTCACTCCAACCCAAACCTCACTATAATTCTTTTAAAACTATGCAGTCATACACAGTCCTGTTTTATTTATTCATCAACCTCATGATCAGTGTTGCTTTAAAACTGTTTAAGTCCCACTCTGTATCTTACATTAATCTGTCTTTGTACTCTTAAAAGCTTTTTTTGAGTAAACAACTCATGCACTAGCCAAAACTACCAAATTGAGATTTAAACTTTTTAAAAATAGACTTGAAGGTTTAAACATGTTATTAAAACACTCAGTAATAGTTTTCCAGGTTAACTGTCAAGATTTTGACTTTTGGCATTTGAGTGTGAGTTTTGTGCTGAAAATGTTTTAAGAATGCAAGGCCTGTTATGTTTCATGAAAATGAAAATTTAATTGTATTAATGAGACTGGAACAAATGATGGTGAAAATTTGCTATAAACATAAATAAAAGAAAGCTTTGATTATCTTTTAAGTTAATTGATTAATATGAGACCCTGTGTTCTATTCTCTACATCATTTCTAAACATCTCAGAGAATGTGTAGGAACATGTATATTGCATCATGATGCTCACAGAATAGGTGTAGGGACATGTATATTGTATCATGATGCTCACAGAGTAGGTGTAGGAACATGTATATCGCATCATGATGCTCACAGAGTAGGTGTAGGGACATGTATATCGCATCATGATGCTCACAGAGTAGGTGTAGGGACATATATATCTCATCATGATGCTCACAGAGTAGGTGTGGATCTGGATGGGTATTTAACAAAAGTTTAGGGTAATGATCATGGGGTGGGAGTTGGGGTGGGGCATCTAGAATCCAGTACCAACAGATAATCAAACTTAATGCTCTAAAATAAAGAACTCTTTCTCTGTTTTTAAACCTAAGAGTAGAAATTTAGAACTTGAATATTTAGAATTGTATAAAATGCTCAGAATATTTACTGTGAATATATTTATTTTGTTGGTATTAATTTTCACTGTTGTGTGTAGAAAAAGAATAATATTTTCCTTGAGGCTTAAATCCATGGATTGAGGAAGATTTTAAGTTCAACAGATGGATCCTTTGTGGATTCTTACTTGTTACTTTGTGGATTGTGGATTCTTACTTGTTAAGTGTTCAGATTTGTGGTTTATAGCCAAATTTGACATGAAATTCAAAAAAGATTGATACAGCATGAATAATAATGAATCCACCATATGTAACATTGTAAAAATTCATGAGAATACAATTCATTACAGTTAATTGTTGACAATCAATTCCAGATATTGGCACAATTAACTCCCTTGCATCAAGAGAAGATGGTTTCCATGAGGACGGACGAACAGGCACCCCCTGGGGTCCGGTGCAGGGTCAGAGAAGAAATCAAGATAGGGGTAAAAAGTCTAAAAAACAACAACCCCCAGGATCACCAGGGCCCAAACACAAAGGGAGCTGTAAGCAGCAGTAGGACAGAGTTATGGCCCTTGTTATACATGCTGATAAGAGTTTATCTTCAAATGAATGTATGATAAATGTGTTTTCTTGAGATTTTTTTTATACTTATGCTATTGAAGTTAGCGCCAAAAATCTGTTGCACTTAAAGATGTGATATTATGGTTTTCTTTTCATTTTGAATGTATAATAAAGATGTATAGTGCAACCTCTAAAAAAAAACAAAATCCCATGGGGCTAAGTGAAAGTTTAAGGGGGTTTTGAGGTAGTGAGGTTTTGAGACTTTACCTAAGATAAAAATGGAATTAGTCATGTCCTCGTGGTTATAATATAATGTGTATATTGGTTAGTGCCTACTTTATATTTTATAAATGTAGTGATCTGTTTATGTTTATAATACAAGTGTTCACACTAATTTTGTTTGAACATATCCATTTTTACTTTCATGTAATTTTACATGATTTGATAAAATGTTACTAGCCAGTAAATATGAGAACATTGTTGCAAATGTATGAGAGTGGCTGACAGCAAGCAATATAGTGGGTGACAGCAAGCAATAGAGCAGTGATAAAAAGAGAGGAGAGAAAGAAACTGTTAACTCATTAACCCCAGTAGATTTTTATCATTTTCCCCTGAAATATGAGTAGGAAACACATTTTGGAGGCTACTTCAAATACATCGGCTTCCGGTAGATTTTCATTTAGCCAGATTCCTTGTTGTGTCAAAATATTTCTTCATTGGCTAATTTGCTCACACATGAAGGGTAAAAGCTGGATTTTTTTTTTTTTTTTTTTTTTTGCTCACTGGACCCATCATTTTCATGTCCTGGTTATGTTTTACTTCAAATCCCCGACTTATCCTACTTTTTGCAAAGGTAGACCAGTCTGCCTTAGATGTCAGACCAGAAAGTCTCAAATCTGAACACAAAATCTGATCATTACAATAGGTGAATTTTTGGTGTAAAAAAATACCATTTTCCCTCTGTCTTTTGCCATGCAAGTGTAAAGTCCATATTATTTGGCATCCTTGTAGAGCTACGTCTGTCTACTTTTCTGTAATACCACCCACTTTGGTGTATCTTAAATGACCGTGTTGCTACAGAACTCTGAAGAAAAGTACTAAATCAGGCCACAAAAATGTGGAACTAGGGGTAACTGAAATAAACCACAAGTGCAACAATGTGCAGATGTGTATGTGCATGCATGTGGCTGGGTGTGTCATTGTGTGTAACAGGCAGACAAGGGTGGAAACCTTGTTTTGAGTTTAAAAATAAACGGTTGATTGTGGAATATTTAGGTGTATAATGACATAGATGATCAGTTAATAAGCAGTGCCTTCTTTGATTTGCACAGCCACTGACACTATACTACAAACAATCAGCTTTGAAATCTGTCACTTAAGCCAGGTGTAAAAGCAGCTGATTAACCTAATGTTTACACTGGCTGTAATCTGTGTGTGCCAGATTCTAGGCTTTTTCTGGAATATTGGCTGACTTCAAACAGTGTATCTAGGGTCTAGCAGCTGCATGGCTGAACTTTGAGCAAGTTTTGGGTTTATGGGATTATTTCTGTGTAAAAATGAAATCTCAAAACGAATATTTGTTTTGGTTACAGAGGAGAGTGGTTTCACTTTACTAATTAATTTTTATTGGAATTAAAAGAAAAAAATCAGCACCAGAAAAATGTAATGGTTTCAAGATGATTTTGGTTTTGTGAGATTTCTGTCTCAAGAGGTTGCACTATACTGAGAAAACAAATTACACATGGTATCCAATAATTGCTGTTTGGTGAGAGAGAGTATGAATTTTGCTAAACATAGTCATGCGTGCAAATAATGTTTCTGTGAAGTTAGTGCTATATTGTATGTAGCGGAGCAACATTTATTAGCATACTAGAAAATTATGTGTATGCTTTATTAAATATTTACTTATATTATGAATTGATTTTATTAAATTTATTTTTGTATCCTTCTAGTTTGAGGGGTATAATAACATTTTTGTAGTGTATATTTAATTGGTGATGGCAGTGCCTTCACATATTCCTTTGTATTGCTTTTCAATTGCCATCTTGGATTTTTTCTTTCATGCTCTTCACCACAAAAGTTCATATTTAAAGTATATATATATATATATATATATATATATATATATATATATATATATATATATATATATATATATACGCACACACAGTGAGGTCACACAGATGACACAGCTCATACTTGACATGTTGATGTCATGAACATATAATGAGTAATACTACATAGAATAACTCAGAAACTAAGTATGACACTTACTTAGGCTTTCCAGCAATTTGTAATACAGCCACCAGAGTTTATTACCTTTTTGTGACTCCTGGAAATGGTGTTTTATGTAGTTTTTTTGTGGTCCGTAGTGATCGCTGTCCTCCACTGACCATACAAGATTGTCAGTATTGTTTTCCTGTTGCCATGATGAGACCATGTATTGTGTATTGCCCTCATGCACTAGGAAGTTTGGAATTTGTAAAATGTTGAGAAATGAAAGTTCAGCATATTAAAATTTTATGTTTTGCTATTAACATCTATATTGACCAAAGTCACCACTCCATGATACACAATGAAGCTCCAAATCATCAAATCATGAACTCTTGGTGTCATTTAAATGCATTTTAAATCAGTCATGTCAGGAAGCTTCTTCAGTGGGTCTCTCTAGATGGTTTTCACAAGTTAATTATAACCTGGATTTTATTGAAAGATATTTTTTTCCTATTGATTTCAATCATGACATGTCACATTTCTTTGCTCCACTTTGTTTGTTTGTTGTTTTCTTTTAATTAGATACTGTCAGTGTCTTTTGAACTCGATATTTGTTTAAAACATAAACATGCAGTTGATGCTGAATTGTCATTGATACCTTTAAGGAGCATATTGGTCATACTTGTCCATAATCTCTCTCTTTTGAATCACCACTTTTGGAAGTAGACACTCTCTTCTTTCAGCAATGAACTTTCTGCCTCCACAGTGGTCACCGTTTTCCATATTTCTGTGTTGATCATATTTATTCATTAGACATGAAATGGTTGACAGTATTTCTGCAGTTTTTTCAATTTAGCCATCTCATTCATGTTTTATCAGTTAAAGGGTCTGAAAAGAAGAAAAATAAAACTTTTGTTCGTAACTATGAATGTCTAGCAGTTGTGTTTTGCAGTCAGTCAGACAACCATTATTATAAAACATGTCCAGCATATACAAGGGTTTCTGGAGGATGGATATGTGTGTGTGTGTGTGTATATATATATATATATATATATATATATATATATATATATATATATATATATATATATATATATATATAAAATTAAAAATGGTTTCCATACAATAACACTGGTTCTACAGCAAGAATAAATTTGTTAGGTGGCTTGCACATGGATTGAGAAATCACTTGATTTTGAGTTTAAAAGGTTGAAGGTCAGGATCATTTCAGCTGAAGAAAGGAAAATGGTTTTTGAGAACAAAACTTAACCCTGTCCCTTCACTGGAGTTTGTGGAATCGCTCAAATTTTATGTAAGAAAAAATGTTGGTTTGGGTGTCAAAAGTTCAAAGGTTAAGGTCACTGCTACTGAAAGAAAATGCAAGACCTTCTCTTAACATCTTTAGTTCCTGACCTTGACCAAGAGTAATGAACATGTTGACATTGGCAAAGGGGTTTTGACTTGAAGAAAAACAGGTTTTGTGCAATTATTTTGTACTATAGTAAATTTCTAGACCAAATTTTGTAGATGGCATACAATTAGAGCAAGAAGAAACCTTAGAATTTGTGTCTGAAGTTTAAGGTTATAGCAAGTCAAACAAGAAGTAATGGTTGTTTACAGTACGTTTATTCATAACTGCATTGGTCAAAAACCTCCCAAGTCAACCATGCCCAGCTAGTGCGTAAAGAACTATTAAATACAGCGTGAGCATATGATGGGCTTATTGCATGATAAATACCATATAAAGTTGTGTGTTTATGTTTGGTGAAGTATTACTTATCTAGAGATATTTGTGTTTATTTTTCTGACATTTTGACTATATGGAGGAAAAGTCAGTGGTGGATGTTTGGTCCACTCCTTAATAACATTGAATTTTGGGCAGCTATCAACTAATGACTGACCATTTTACCCAGGTCAAATTTTTTCTCTTTCAAACCATTACATATTTCTAAACATGCCAGACAGACCAATTAGCAGTTCAGTGACTTTAGAACTCCAGTGTGAACTGTTAATGCATTCTTGTTGATTTTTTCTCTGCCTTGGCCACTAATGTCAGAAAATAATAAAGGGTGATAAAACCAACCCACATAGGCCGAGTCCAAGACTCGAGCCCATGCAGACAGAGGTGAGATGGCATTGATTGGTAAAGGTGAGTGCTTTAGACCACTCACCCACCAAAGGCCCACAATAAATAATTTCTGTATCTGAGCAGCTGTCAACTAAACTGTACAATCAACAAATTTCAGCTAAATTGTAGTCAACAAATTTCAGCTAAATTGTACAGTCAACAAATTTCAATAATCTGTATCAGAAATATTGATTTTTCCACTACTGTATGCAAAATATATGTTCATAAACAGCTGAAATAAAATTCATTACATGCCTGTGTATTTAATATGGTTTATATGTTTCCTAGGGTTAATGATGTTGATTCCAAAGCAAAGCATGATTTTTGCTAGAATCGTTTTATTTATATCAAATGGAAGGGGTTTCTTTTTTCTTCACATGTACCAGATTGTACTGTATATTTTTCTTAGTTTGATTTTGTCAAGTCAAGTAGTGTGCAATCTTGTTGTATTCATACTCAATTTTTATCTGATACTGTTTTCTTTATTATCTAATATTTCCTTTATTATCTTATGCTATTTCTTTTATTATCTAATACTGTTCTCTTTCTGCTTGTACAAGAATTATTTTACCTTTAACATTTATGATGTAGTCCAAATGCAATGTTGTACAGCTTGCTTTCCAGTGTTAAAGGCATGGTTTTAAAACTCTGTGGTGCTCCTAATTAGGTGAGAGACCATGCATGACTACCATAACAATGAGCACATAATGTAAATTTCATAATTTTTTCAAGTGGTACCATTTTTATGTTTGCTACAAACCAGGAGTTACAAATCCCAATAAACAATGATACTTCTTCAGAAAAAATAACAATAGGACACCCATTCTCAATCCATGAATTTAAATGCCAACACAAATGTCATTGTTTTTGCAAAACCACGAAAATAAATGAATTCACACTAATTGACCAATCAAGTACTGGTTCAGAAGTCGGTTCTGAGGCCTTTTTAAAGGTCCATTCAGAGGCCTGTTCACATCCATTGAGGAAACTAATGACACAGATGAGTTGATCTATTTTTTTATATCCCAGGTTTGCCTCTAACAATGACTCTGACTTAAGGCTCTTCGATGTGAATTGTACATTATAATTTAACACACACAGCGAATTTAGTCAAACAGATTTCAAGCAGCCACTAATTGGTCTAGTCAATACTGGCCTCCCAACATAGATGGTTGCTATATCAATGTTTTTTTTCTACAATAATTTGATTGAATGAACTATGAAGAGACAAATGTTTTAAAAAGATGATTGTTTCAAGACAGTTTGAGTTTTTGTCATTGTTAATGCAACTTAAATTTTGAAGAAAAAGTTTTCCTCATTTTCTTTATGCAGAATATCTTCACAAGCATTAACACTTGTTGCTGAATTACTGTTCCTCTAGCTATGATACATCTGGTCTATTTCTCTACAGGCATTATGTACATAATAACAGGGTTTTTAGGCCATTATTTAATAGACATTATAAATGTATGTTATATTTATGTGTAAATACTCATAATTAAGGTCTCAAATATTGCCCGTAGGGAAAATAAGATGAATTAAATTAACGCCGAATTTAATGTTCACGTCTTTAATGCAGCATTTTATTCGAGGGTTTTCAGCAATTCATTCTTGTCATGTATTTTGAATAATGATGTATCTTTACCTCACAGTGTTGTTGTTTTCATTAAACTTTTCATAACAGATGAATCATTGAAATGGTAAATACTGCCTGTATTCGTAATAAAGCTTGTGATGCTGGCTGCATCATTAAAATGAGGTGATTTTCTCTAAATTTAATTCTCTTCAGGACACCTGTACTAAGTTAGGAAGAGCATACTCTATACCTTGGTGTCGATGGCATCATCCATTGTTTGGTCAACCTTGATGGCATCATCCTCTATATTGTCAACCTCAAGGTTAGGTTATGTTCTCCTGCCATAAGCCCAAGCATGTGGTTGGATATATTCATGGAACTTGGTCAGGGTGTTCATTACATCATTCTGAACCATTCAAGTAGAACATGGATCACATTGATCTAGTTTCCCTCACTCGTATTTGTTGGACTTCAACTATATTTGACATGTGGCTTCAGATTGAGATTTTTGTATTGTTCAGCTGCCTAATTTGCAAGCATTTTGGTCCCTGATTAATTTGCAAGCATTATGGTCCCTGATTCATTTGCAAGCATTATGGCCCCTGATTCATTTGCAAGCATTATATCCCCTGATTCATTTGCAAGCATTATGGCCCCTGATTAATTTGCAAGCATTATGGTCCCTGATTAATTTGCAAGCATTATGGGCCCTGATTAATTTACAAGCATTATGGGCCCTGATTCATTTGCAAGCATTATGGCCCCTGATTCATTTGCAAGCATTATGGTCCCTGATTCATTTGCAAGCATTATGGTACCTGATTCATTTGCAAGCATTATGGCCCCTGATTAATTTGCAAGCATTATGGTCCCTGATTAATTTGCAAGCATTATGGCCCCTGATTCATTTGCAAGCATTATGGTTCCTGATTAATTTGCAAGCATTATGGCCCCTGCCTAATTTGCAAGCATTATGGTTCCTGATTGCAGCTGAACAATAACAATCCAAATTCTCATAAATTTAAAGCCACATGTGTCCCTGATTGTCTATTATCTTGATGTTGGTTTCTGCAGAATAATATTACTAAACTTTGATGGATTTCAGCCAAATTTAGCATGCAACACTATAATGAGACCTTAAATGAGTTTAAATTTAAGTGTTTACATTAGCAGTTAGAAGAGTTATGTCCCTTGATCGCCAAACCTCCTAAGTCGGCATTTTACAGCATAAAATTTACTTTGGCATATTGTATTCAAAGTTTTTATGCAAAATAATATTGTTGAGACCTTGAATGAGTTGACTTTTCAACATTCCAAAGCATCTTTTCAAAGAGCTGAAGTTCTTGTGTTCAAGGCCATACAAAGCGAATTTGAGAGAGTGAGAGAGACTGCAGTGCATAGATCACTACTTGCTAAAAGTTTGGGACATACCTTTAATTATAGTCCTGGTTTTGTGATATAATATGACCAAAATGCCCTGTGTAGTATTGGGAACATACCCATTGAAATATGGATCACAGTCGCCTCTGCTACGGCAGTATCACATGACTTCTGCCCTGCAAGATGAAAATTGCAACATTATCCAGAAAGTATGGAATTCCGGCAAGCTTGATTATCATTGACAACTATTTCAGGTAAATTCAGACATGTTGTACAGTGTATCATATATTTCTTGATGATTATCTATGAAACCATTTGGTTTCTTTGATCTTGTAGTTTTTCAAAATATCCATATTTGGAGCTCTTCATTGGTTTCACACAAAAGAACATATAAAAGGTCACAGTGACCTGCATGCAGACAATTAACATGTGTCCTTAAATGTTGCATTCCAAAATCAGAAACCTCATTTTATCAGACCTCAAGATTTCTGTTTACGATTTTAATCCAATCTCTCTATTCTGACTTCATTAAAATATGTACTAAATGCTTTATATTTTCTAATGATGAGAAATAAAAGAGTAATATGAAAAGAAGTTTAAAGGACTTCGCAAGATCTGAGAAGGATTATTACATTTCTTTTCAGTAGGTAGAATGTTAAATTTAAACATAATTCAAGTAAATTTTTGAATGTTTCTAACATTACAACAATACTTAAATCAGAAAATAAACCACAACAATAAAATTGTCAGCAATTCCAAGAATGATCACTGTGATGCTGTACTATCACAATTCCCAACAATGAAAGTTATATCAATGAACACCTGACATTACATTACCGCGTATACAAACGTTAATTATCATGATTCAGTTTAAAGAAGGAGTGGAGAAATATACCATGCAGCTTATGTACCCTAAACAAAATTCAGAATAAATGTTATTTAGTAAAAAGTGTTTGTCTTTCAAGTTGAGAATAAAAAAGGGTTGTAAAACATGGGAAAATAAGTTGTCACATGTAGGTACATGTAGCTTGAGACTGCGTGTTTAGGCACCGCTAGTTACAATAAAATAGGGCATTGTTCCTGGTGTTTAATAACACTAGTCAGATAAATCAACCCCACAAATCTGTGTTGATACTGATGGGCGATGTTGTGGGTCTGATGTCACCTGTTCATTAATACGTGCAATTTTGCTGCATGCAAATCATTCCGGAACAATCCCGCGTACACTTTAGACATATACCGGTGATTGGTAATGGCCATATCAAGCGCAAAATTCAAAATGGCCACAGGACAGATGGTTGTGCTATTCCAGGTGGATTTACAAGTTACCAAACATGATTTGCACAGGAAATATAATCTACATGTCACCAAAAGAACCTTACAGTTGACGGTAGCTGCACAGCCACGAGAAATACCAGTAAGCTTATAGCATGTACAACGTTGTGTGCAGCCAAATATGGATGCAGATAATTGCAGCTTCTAATGAATAGGTGATATCAGCCCCTCATCCGAAAATCAATATCATGGGTGAAGGGCTGATTTATCGGCCTAACATAGCACGATCTGTATGTAGCACATGGTTTCTTTGAATTATGTTGGAAGGTCAGTCCTTTTTACAAGATAACAGCAATAAGGATTAACTGTCAGTCACGCCATCTTTCTTGCTTGTTTACTTGAGACTAACCTGTAGCTGTTGTGTAGATGGGCCATAGCTTACCAGAATATGGAAAGAGTGCACCATAGGGAGAAACAATGCGTCGTTTGAGAATTTCACGCATATTGGACCCAGAAGATGGTCAATATTTAGTGAAGACAAGGCTTAACAAATTCCACGAAAAAGCTGCCCATTTTAGGTCCCATTTTCATTATAAATCCCTACTTGGCTTTTGAAAAGTTGACAGTTATGTTTATCCATAATACATTATATTCATGACATTGCTTTGTCATAAGTAGTGGAATCAGTGTTCCAATCCAGTTGATTCCTCTAGAAAATTGCATGTTTTGGGGTTTTGTTTGCATTAAGTGCAAAACATTTTAAAATAGTTCGTTCATACCGACAGTTGTTAGGATTTAAACACCCATTCCTGTTATGTGGAATAAAACTCAAAAGACGGTGTAAAGGGAAAATGAGCATTACAAAAGAAAACATGCAGCGGAGTAATAAGAAATATAAGATGGGACAAGCAGAGCAACAATACTTTGATAAAGCTAGGGCACATTTTTGGCCATGTTCAATATTGGGATAGGAGAACATTATATATATTCATAGAATACACCAGCAATACAAGAGGATGTCACCAGTCGACACAGAAATTACTAGACTAGTCAGAATATGAAGACAGTTAAAGGTCACTGGCCATGTATATTGTACAAACGTGTGATATTATTATAGTCATAAAAAAAACGCATTTGTTATGTATGCATACCTTACAAATGTTTAAGTAGACTTAAAAATCCACTTTTTAAATGAAAAAATGTCCGTGAACAGTCAGTAGTCTCCGTGTGCCAAAAACAAATATGATGTACATTTATTCCTTCTAAACAACCCAGCCAATCAAGTTTTTAATTTGCCCACGTAAATGTCTATGTAAAATATTAATATTTAAAATAATCATCATACTTTTTGAACGTGCAGAGTGTAGACTTTGATCAATTATTTTGTGGGGCCCCGAGTAGCCGAGTGGTCTAAAGCGCTCACCGTTACGGATCACTGCCATCTCACCTCTGTCTGCGTGAGTTCGAGTCTCGGATTCGGCTAATGTGGTTATGTGAGAAAGCTTGCCAGTAGCTTCTCGTGGGTCGGTGGTTGTTTCCGAGGGTTTCCCGGGTTCTTCCTCCACCATTTATACTGACCGCCATGTATAGCCTATCTTGTGCTGAAAAATGGCGTTAAACCCTACAACAACAACAACAACAACAAATTTTTTGTTTAGCATTATTATAACCAGTATGAACTCAAAAGGATTTTAAAAAAAAGAAATATGAGGTATTGCTCTGGGACGTTTATCTGTAGAATCATTCATATATATATATATATATATATATATATATATATATATATATATATATATATATATATATATATATACCTTATTTATCAAATATATCAGCATACGATAAAATAATAATATTTTTCCTGTCCCATGCTTGAAGGCACCTGTCATTCATGCATGACATGTTATAAGGTACAAAATGACCAAGATTGTATTGTATCCAGGTTAACTATTCGACGGTATCTTGCAAATAAAACTCATTATTTGAAAATACATTCACTGCGAGTGCAAACGGTAATCTTTTCGCTAGCATGGGTTACAAAAGTATTATTAAAACAAGTTATTGCTGTGTATACTATCTACCCTGTAAACATCAATGCCCATATGTATCAATTCTGATTACATATGGCAAACAAATATAAGCCTGGGTGATGAATAAACACAACTGGCAGCAAGCAACAAACTCATTGCTTAAACTGACCGACAGGATATCAAATACAAAGGTTATTTTATGATAAAGCAAGCCAAACCCGGAAACTGACTTTTGATTCTTTTAAGTGTGCCGATTTTTTTAATTTAATTTTTTAAGTCGGCCGACATAAGGAAGCCAACTTTGATTCCTTTGGATTCTTTTCAGTGTGCCGATTTCTTTTTTTTTTTTTTTAACAAAGTCAGCTGACATATGAAAGCCAGAATTGATTTCTTTTTACCTCTGTTAACGAGAATTTTGACAATAAATTGGAACAGTTTTGAAAGTGACACAATCTAGTGCGTCCTGCACTCACATTGATATAAGGCTGAACAGTAAATTAGTTTTCAATAGTTTATCTAAATGTTCCCTATCCATAGTTTATGGTGTTTTATTTTTCGACAAGAAACAGGTACTTCATTTTGTGGGGATAAATGTGCGTTATATTCGGTTGTGTCCTCTATAGGTGGGAAATCGTAGCTAAGGGGAAGTAACAGCGTTGTATACTTCTATTTCGAGTAATTATTTTTTCTTTACACTTGATAATATTATTAATTCCTTTTGTGCGAGCATAACAAATTTTAATCATGTAATGCAAATCTAATGTAAAAAGAAAAATGTTAGCGTATGGCCGGTGACCTTTATTACAGCGAAATTTTGGTACACATCACAAGTGTGGGTACAAAGATGTATTGTCTTAAATTCTGCAGTTTTCAGATGTGTCGTATATTTCAGGAGTTTGACATGAAGACTACAAAATTGGTATCTAGAGATAATTTGCATTTGATTATGTTGTAGTAATTCATGGTTATATCAATTTTAAAAGGGTTTGTCTTTCTAAAGTATTTGAATAATTTTTTTAAATTTACACATTTAGACTATTATATTGACACCTTATGGTCATTACTGTGCTGAGTTGCTTATGAGTTTTGACTATAAAACATGATCAATTTCATTTGTGTTACAAAAAAACAACAATAAAACAAACTTGTTGACTTGTTCACTCTAATGATATCCTGCAATTTTCTTGGAAAGATGCTGATTTACAGATTACATGTAATGATAAAGTCTTAAAACCACTCCGATAGATTAGTGGTTGGAGCATACGCCTCAGCTCTGTCATTCCATAGACTTATAAAAATTGTATTAACAGCTGCCTCGCTAAGGACTAAGCATTAAGAGGACTGGTTGGCATGGTGTCAGGATAATGTGACTGGATGGGACATCATACTACATGTCTGCGGCCTGATGCCCTTGTGCTAGACATGATTTATAAGCTGCCGCACTGCAGACATGGTAGTGATATGACGGAAAAATTATTAAAGCTATGTTAAAAATCCAAAACACACACACACATACACATGTATTGATGAAACAAGCATCATCAGCTATGATAACAGGTTAGTTGGACAAAGAACTAAATTTCATATTTGATGCGAGTAAATACACAAGTCTGTAATCAGCTAAATTTATAGTACAGCTTCAAGATTAATAGATTCTATGCTGGGGTTTGGACTGAGACAAGGAAATCCCAGTCAGGTGGTTACATTATTTGTCTCCCCATGAGGTTCTGCCTCGTGGGAGACAAATAATGTAACCTCATGACTGGGATTTCCTTGGCTCGGTACAAATACCGACTTAGATTAATTTCCTCACTCAATTTTTTAAGTTAACACAAGATAGCAGATTCAATACATAGAGTATTAATCCAGTAATATTATTGCCTCTCACATTATGTAAAGGTCATCAGGTCTTGTACTCTTTTATGAAAATCTGAATAATTATCTAAGTAAAATCTAGATTGCTTGTTGACAACAGATACAAATAATTTGTCAAGCATAAAGCGTTCTCAGAATGTTTTTAACGTTTGTAATTGACTGGCATTATATTCTTTCCAGAGCATGACAAAGATCACTTCTGAAGTTTTGTGTACCCATTTTTGTCCGTACACTTTGTATTTTGGCCAAAATGACTTCAGATGAGCACAATAGAGACTACATGTTGAAATTTTAGCTGATATTAGGTCTTGTATTATATTATTATATTTGCAAATATGTTAAAATATCAGGTGCCACGAGGGTAAATAATTCAGTATTCTTTGCTATTGTTTATGTAGTTTTCTTTACTTCAACAGAAGAATGTCCCAAACATTCGTATTATTTTTTAAAAGACCCCGTAATTTCATATTTGTAATTTTTAGGTTACTCAGCAGTAGAATCAGTTACCACCATGGTGTCATGACATCTATGTATGCTTTCTCCAGTATATGTATATGGATTGTTTCAAAATAGTTTTGAAACGTTTAGGAGTTTGCTTTTTTTGTGGAAAGTTTTAGAAACTAGCAAAACAAATTGATTGTTTTAGTGGCAATTCATACATTATTTTTTTTACTTATTAGCAATTAGCAACTTGTAATCATATCTGTTGGAATTGATTACAATCTACAGTGTCCGCTGTAGTTATATGGCATCAGATGGCCCCGATAAATGTTGCAAAGACCAAAATGTGTACTATGAATCCAAATGTCTAGCTGATTATACAAGTTTAAATAATCGTTTAAACAAATTAAACTGGGCACAGATCTGAAATAAAATACACTGAGTTTAAAGAATAGTTAACTGAGCAGTCTACCTACGCTATACAATGCCAGTGAGAAGATTTATACAAAAAAGAGTGGCAGTCATATGGTACGAATCCATTTTGACTGTGAAAAATAGTTATATAAAATACGCCATACGCCTGGACTGAGAACAGTGAAGACAAAAGGGGGATGACAAACACGATGGTTTTAATGAAACCTTCATCGAGCTATAATATGACAAGATATTGTTTTACTCAGGAAAAGTTTTTTTTTACAATAGGATGATTATAATTTTTTAAAAGAAAGCATTTAATACTTTTGAAGTTATAAGACAAAATCATGTACATTAAGATTCATCAGAAATCTAAAGACTAGAACGTGGAAGCATTTAACACAAAGTACAAACAGAAAATGTATCTGTGTGTGAGGGAGTTTGTATCATATACTACCTCTCAACAATTACGTACAACTCCCACAACACTATCGGGGATGTGTTGAAGATAATATGTAAACCCTCGCAAAGCTAATTGAGGGATACTTGGAAAATTCACAGCAAATATGCATTAATTCATTAGAAGCAAGCAAGGAAGAAAACATCGGATCAACTTGCTCGATTACCAGACGTCAGAAACATTTACATGTTAAAATGGTGCAACAGAACTTTAAAATACGATTTTTAAAACAATGGACTGGCTTCCTAACTTTACTGTACCAGGATTATACTTACCTGCTCATAATAGTATCAAGGAGAATGAAAATGGGTTCTTGAAAGATAAAAGGCAATGACAGTTTCTATACCACGTGTTTGAAGTTCAAATCATGTACAGCTTAAAAATTCTAGATATACAAATTTTGAAGACGCATTTTTTTTAAACTTTATTTTAATTCCATATTGTATTTGAATTAAATTACAAAATAAAGAATACTGTCAATATACTTCTCACGGGCGTGCAAGCAGCGCACGCAATGGAACACATTCGTTCTTCTGGCAATGCACTTCAGAGTCCGACAACAAATTAAAGGAGAATCATAAACTTGTCCTGCAGTCCAGTTTAATAAATTGACTAACAAATTAACGTAGTAACTACAAGCGACCAAAAAATTTACAATACTAAATTCAATTATTCGTATTCAAACTTTATATTTAAGTGATAACTATAATTTTACATTTAGGAATACTGATCCTATGAACAATGTTACGAATCTATGGCTTTAACCTAAGTAACAGAAAAGAGCAAAGCCAACAAGTTTTGTAAAATTCAACAAGCATTCTATTACCTATAATACAAAGTTAAAATTTAAAAGGAAGAAACAGTATTGTAAATTAAATCCAAAATAGTTCTAAAAGTTCCAGCACAAATCCAAATGTATGAAGTTCCAATTGAATTCCAGATATATTCTCAACAATATCCATTATTTAATGTGTTGATGTGCCAGTAGTCTTGAACATGCTAATGTGCCAGTAGCCATTAGTTTGGAAATGTGCTAAGTCTTTTGAAGTATCATAATATAATCCAAAGTTTTCTTGTCTGAATTCACTATAATTCTAAATTAATGTTCTAGTCCAGAAATATTATTGAGCACATTGTAATTCTATGAAACATAATTTGAATACATAATTCCACCCAAGTTAAAAACTGAACTCAGCAGTTATTCTGATTCGGAGTTCTGGCAAGAACGAGTTATTCGTAGGTAAACAAAATTTTATACCCGTCTTCTTGACCTAGGTCGCAATTACTATTTTCAGAAAATACTTAATGGAACTTTGCATTCTAGACGTTTCTAAGGTCATGATCAAGACGCATCTTTATCTCAAATTCAAATAAACATATTTGCCATTAATAATGATCTGAATATTTAATCCACAATCAGAGAGAAATATCTACCTATGTATTCTGTTGTTTACAAAATAAATGTCACTGGTAAAGTACATCATGAGCTTGGTTTTGGACAAGGTCGAGTACAAAATACAGATATAGAGAGCATACAGTCATTAAGAAAAGGCAACAAACAATACAAATAAATTGTACATAACAGATACAGAGCAGTGTTTTGAGACTTTGTTTAAAAGTAAGGTTAATCAATGTACAAATTTCACGATTATTTCCAGATGCATACACTGATCTTTGACTAATAATTTTAGCCGCTAATGGTGCATTCAAATATTTCAATAAAGTAACAGCACTGATAAAAACAATTATATCTGTAATAATTGTAGAATTATTGCACAGTATGATTTCAGAGGTTGCTGATATATACCTGATCGATAATGGACCTGACAAAAGTATAACTACACATAATCAAGGGCCAGGTCCTGATTAATAGTGGAGAACATTACCAGCCAATGAAATGAATTATATCGCAAACAAATATCAGTCTACTGGCTGGGCTTCTTTCTGAACAGTTTGTCTACTTGCCTTCAGTTCTTAATTCTTTCATAATACATGTTCCACCTGGAACTAGGTGATACAACTTCTGAATCAACAGTTTTTGTCATTTTTACAACAATACTGTTGACTCTCTATTCTTAAACTAAGTAAAGGAAAAGAGCGAAAACCAACAAGTTTTCAACAAATAACTTATTTCCCAAGAAGACAAAGTGAAAACTTGAAAAAAACTTACATTATTGTGAATTAAATCTTAAATAGTCTAAAAGGTTTTATCACCAGTCCTAATGAATAAAATTCTAATTAAATTCCAGTGGTATTCAAAATAAGATTCAATACTGAACCTTTTGATATGCCTTTAGTGACTTGTGACGTGGAAATGTGCCAACAGTCTTTTGATGAATCACAATAATATAATCCCAGACGACCTTGTCTGAATACAATGTGATTCCAAGTTAATGTTTCTGTCGGAGAATATTACTGAAGAATGCTTTATATTTCCAGTTAATAATAATTGAAATAGATGATTCCAACCATAAGAAATACTGAAGACAATAAAAAGGCTGATTCCGCTACAAGATTTTAAAGCAAGACTGATTAATTTTCAAGTAAACAAGGTATATATATAAAAAAATTAAGACACAAAAGATGAGCCAGCATATAGGTACAAATTTCATTTCTAGAAAATTCAAAGTTGCAAACAGAAAAAAAATCTGTTACTAAACTTATGATAAAGAATGTGGTAAACATCAGGTACAACAGGTTCTTCATGGGGGAATTCCGATAAACAAAACCTAGACCCAAATAAAACGTTACCTATATTGATAATAATCCTAATATTTAGCCCACTCTCATTGAAAAATATTAACTATTTACTATTTCTTTGCCAAAATCAAAACAACATCAGTGTCCCTAATTAGGTACACAGTGAACTTGATTCTGGATAAGGTCAAGTCCAAAATTATTACACATAACACATCATCGTGGTGAAACAAAACTAACAAACAATATTGATTAAATATACATAACCGTATGACACATCCCTTGGATGATTTCATGCAAATCACTACAAGTATTAAGATGAAAATAATTTAGCATATATGAAGTCGGTATCAATAACAGACTTGTTTGTGATAATGAAGCACAAGGTAACTGTATATATGCGAACTGTATTTGTAATGAGAAAAGGGTGAAAAGAAAAAAAAAGAATGAAGATTTGTAAAAAAATATTGATAAAACTAGTGCAAATTGATCATAATGTTCTGTTTCTTGCTCATGGTGCACCCTAGGGTTATCTTCCCACGTGTACGTGGAAAGGAGGGGGGGGGGACCAAGATTTGTGAGTGCTTAGGGCACCAGTGAGCCTTAATCCGCCCCTGGCTTTGAGGATTTAACTGCATATATGTAGACCAGAATAGAAAAGCTTTGAGGATTTAACTGCATATATGTAGACCAGAATAGAAGAGCTTTGAGGATTTAACTGCATATATGTAGACCAGAATAGAAAAGCTTTGAGGATTTAACTGCATATATGTAGACCAGAATAGAAAAGCTTTGAGGATTTAACTGCATATATGTAGACCAGAATAGAAAAGCTTTGAGGATTTAACTGCATATATGTAGACCAGAATAGAAAAGCTTTGAGGATTTAACTGCATATATGTAGACCAGAATAGAAAAGCTTTGAGGATTTAACTGCATATATGTAGACCAGAATAGAAAAGCTTTGAGGATTTAACTGCATATATGTAGACCAGAATAGAAAAGCTTTGAGGATTTAACTGCATATATGTAGACCAGAATAGAAAAGCTTTGAGGATTTAACTGCATATATGTAGACCAGAATAGAAAAGCTTTGAGGATTTAACTGCATATATGTAGACCAGAATAGAAAAGCTTTGAGGATTTAACTGCATATATGTAGACCAGAATAGAAAAGCTTTGAGGATTTAACTGCATATATGTAGACCAGAATAGAAAAGCTTAGATGATTTAACTGCATATATGTAGACCAGAATAGAAAAGCTTTGAGGATTTAACTGCATATATGTAGACCAGAATAGAAAAGCTTTGAGGATTTAACTGCATATATGTAGACCAGAATAGAAAAGCTTAGATGATTTAACTGCATATATATTTTAATTGAAAATTCTCACAGCTGAATACTTAAATTATACCTGTACTCCAAAATGTTAGCTTATAGTAACATACATTTGTTAGGAATGTTACCCTTTTAAACTACCGACATATCCGTACCGTGAGACTGTAAAGTCTAGCTGTTAGCAATGACGTCACATAACACATTCTACATTAAACAACTCTCCTCCTCATCCTCATCCTCCTGGTACCTTCTACAACTACTACTACTACTACATCAAACAAATGATCAGATGAAATTCACATTGCTGAATACATGTAGTATACATTTGTATGTCTGTAATTGATTTTGCTTCCTCGTCAATATGTAATTTCATCCCTTGAATGTAATTTTTAATTTTTCTTTAAAGTTAAATATAGTAGGTGCTGCTTTGGTGTGTTTTTACTATTCAACCCTGAAACATTTTAACAACATGCATGAAAATTACGATATCAGTCAATTACAATATATATGAAACATAACGTGTCGTTTTCTGTAAGAATACTTAACGTTTGTATAAAAATAAAAAGTAAAAATAAAAAGCATTTATCAAAGCGAAGCCACCATTTCCACTGAGGCTGATCCAAAAATTCATAACTGACTGTTTTCAGGGAAATGTTGAAAAGGTGTTGATGTCAGACACAGTTCCGTCACGGTTCATTTTGTCATCGTAACGTTTATCCTTATAGAATGAAGCCGTCACGGTTCATTTTGTCATCGTAACGTTTATCCTTATAGAATGAAGCAGTCACGGTTCATTTTGTCATCGTAACGTTTATCCTTATAGAATGAAGCAGTCCCTCCAATTACATTATAATCAAGAGGATGATGACTAATTTCCTTATTTCTAAAATATATTCTTGTTGATCTAAGAAGACCACCACCCACCCCAACAGTGTCAAACTGCAGGACTCATAACCGTGTATGACTTTATTATTTTGCCAGAGAGATGACAACAAAGGCTGACAATTTATAAAGAATATATAAAGAAAACTTGACACCAATACATGAGATAATGTTATCATGATTTGAGTCGTTAAACAAGTCTGAGCTATTGAAATAAACACAAAAATCACACATAAATTGAAGGTAAAATTTAGCTAAAGTAAAAACTCCATGCTTCCGTCCTTACCTCGTTTTATCAATAGATCTATCTATCGATAATGTTGCGCTAACGTTTTGAAAAAAATGCCATGTACAGTCACATTTATTTAACGAGTGTACCGGTAATGGACTGCAACCTAGAAATGTCCGTTCCAAGCTTTGCTTTCTTTCTTCTCGAACTACTTTAGTACACACTTCATCTGCATATATTTTCGATTCATTTTTCTTCCTTTTAAACGGATTTCGTTTTATTTCAATCTGATACGTAAGTCATGAAATACAACATCGAGCATTTTTTCAAAGTTTTAAACCACAAGAAAATAGCTTCTAATTTTACAAAAAGTAGTGCTAATTTTCTAACATTAGAAAAATATTTTTTAATATTGGAAATTGGTTTTCTATTTTTTTTAAAAAATGGAAAGTCTAATATACAAAATCAGTACGGTCCTAATAATTAAGAGAAAAATAATTTTTATATTATTAAAATCATTTATTCATGTTGCAAATACATATATTAATACCAACACGCTTTTATTTGGCAATGAACTTCAACATTTTGCAGCAAAATGAAATGCAGACCGTATCAAACACCTTCCATCCACTCGTATCCTTCTTTCATCCCTCCCATTTCATTATAAGTACGTACCACACTTGCACTGACTTTTCATTGAGCTATTTCCTGCGTGCTCGTTCATTAATTGCTTATGTTTATGACGGAGAGGAGCTTGAAAGTTGAAAAACTTGTTTCTAATCATTTGCCCTGTACCCATACTTGTCATCTTCTTGGCAATCAAATCTGTATTAAACCAAACAAACACACACAAAAACAAAGGGATAGTTATTTGGTCTGAGCTTTTCAATCGAATTTTCGGATATTTGGTGTTCGATAGCTCCAGTTTAGTAGTATCTACATGATAAGAAACTCCTTTAAGAACACTAATCGTTTCTCCCATTCAGTGATCATGATGAAAACGGTGGTACAAGCTTTGGTCTGAAGCAAAATAGGCAATGACAGAAATGATTTGGTCTTTGAAGCAAAATGGGCCTTGATAAAAATTACTTTTGTCTTTGAATCAAAATAGACGATAATATTATTATGTCTAATAATAGAAAATCGCAAATGGTAATCTCTAAAAATGACTTTCTCTTATTCATTGAGATGGTGTGGATTTTTTTCAATAATAATTTTTTTCACTGTGAAATAATAATTTCCAAACAGGGGCAAGTTTTAAATGATCAATTCTTGTAAATGATTTATTAGTGTAAATGATTAATTAATGGAAATGATTCGTTAGTGTAAATGATTAATTAATGTAAATGATTAATTAGTGCCGTATTAGAATAAATATGGAAACGAAGGTATCGAAAAAAGCTAAAATAAATTTTAAAAACCATTGAAAACTGATTTAGTCGTTAATTTTGTACGACATCATTCCTTTACGGTCATTTCTTTTAAATTGAAGTCTACATTGATGAAGATCTAGAAACGAATATGTATCTTGTAATACTTTATTAGATTATAATTTGTATTATCTCACTTTTATCATTAAAAAACGCAACAAAAATCAAAATAAACGCCGAAGCATTGATATAACGGAGATCCAACATATTTCGATTGGCAGCTATTTTTGTACGCGTGACGTCACTAGAAATGAGCGTGCTGGTTAATCAGCTAATGGTGACTCGAAACAGGTATTATTAATCTTGACTCGAATTCAGGACCTGGTACTCATTGGGTATCATACGCGGTTGATCCACGTGGTATCGTTTATTTTCATTCATACGGGTTAGTTCCACCTGTTGAATGTATCAAGTATGTTGCACCACTTCACGCGCAAGTTTGGTATTCAACGCTACCCACACAAACAATGACAGATCCGCCAATATGCGGCCGTGAAGTAATTAATGTACTTAACGCTATATCAAAATCATCCAAACCGCCACATAAAGTCGTGCATGATTATACAAGCAACCGCTTCGTTTTAAACAGATCTTAAAATATAATGGTTGATATTTACGGAAGATATTCTTCACGCGTTAAGAAATAGTCCGATGACGTTGATCTGTCGAAGTATGAGACTAAAGATGATCTTAGTGATATTATGAACCTGGCTGGAGTTGACCCAGATGAGGTTGTTATTTTCCAGGATCGACATGGTAAACTAAAAACGAGCAATATCAAATGGAATGATATAATTCGACGAGTACTCGGCGCGGTCACGGATAATATACCCGTATTTACTGACAGCGGCAGAATTAGGGATTCAAGTATATCGTTTACAACCATCAGAAATCAAATTACAGCAAGTGTTGCTAATCGCGTGAAAAATACCAGTGACACAATGACAGGTGAACTCAGCATGAACGGAAATAAGATAGTAGTTTTAAGAGATCCAACATCCGACGAAGACGCAGCAACAAAAAAATACGTCGACGTCAACTACAACACCGTAGATGGTAAATTATCCACGTTGCGGGCCAAGTATGACGTTCACGTAGGCGCTTTTGGAAGATTTCGAAGAAATTTTCAAAAAAAAGATGAATCCATAGATAAATTCTTCGGCACTCCGCACGCCATTGACATAAAACTCGTTGATATCAAGACGAACATCGACACGATCAAACAAACACATCAAAACATCGTAGCGGGGATTCCTGAGATCGTTAATAAAACCAGTCTGATTAAAATCCCAGCCGGAATAACTCCCGGGCATGTTACCAACATCGTATACACGGTATCATCGGGATTCGCAACATGGTCGCAGCAAAATAAAACTATCAAATATACTGCAACAGTCACTGGCGTGTACAGGCTGTCTGTGTTTAGTGCTGCAAAATTTGAAATATTTACAACGTATCCATGGCGTCATTCAACTGATAAGTTTTCTGGGGTTGTATCTGTTATATTAAATAGTGGAAACGAGGAAATATTTATTCTGGAAGCAGCTGATAAGAAATCAACTGCAACATCTTTCTGGTGGTGTTTGGAATTTGTAGCTGAAACACCTCAATTGGTTACTGCATAAAATATACTGAGTATCTCAATCGACGTTCACAAATTTAGGTACAATCAAGCGCGTGAATGGCAGGCAGCGTTGAAAGATAAAGTCGAACAATATACAGTAAAAATAAAAAAAATATCAACGACGATTAGTTATCATCGACGTTGTTGTTTATTCGGTATCCGCTGTTGTTGCTGGAGCTGGAATAATATTATCCGCGGTAACAATGATGGCACCAGTAGCTGTGACTATTTGTATTTCAGCAGCAACAACGATTGCAGGTGTGCTTAATATCATTGCAAAACAATATGTACTTGCACGAATGAAAAATTATCCGATTACATGATAAAATTACACATAGCAACTGTCGCATACTCGAAGTTATCCTCGTTGTTTATCAGCGAGTCTCAGTGATGGAATTATATCCGATTTTGAGTTTTCAGAGATGATTAAAATATACAACTGCGCTGGTATTAAAGGTACGAGTATTAATAATGACGGAATTACTCCAGCAGATCGTGACGAACACAACCCCGCACAAGATCACGATTGTCTCGGTAAGCTCGATTAATCCTGAATTTAACATCAATTTTCCAACTGCAATTCGCGCGAATGAAATTGCACTAGCACAATTACGAGTATACCATAGTTGGCCAAATATCAGATCGAGATCATTTAATGGTACACCAGCAAATAGCTCACTTGTATTTGCTAATAAGAATAAACCCGATGGAACAGCTGACTGGGTTGTTGTTGGAATACCAACTGGCAGTTATGAGATCGAACAAATCAATGATGAATTTGCGCGTAGAATAAAATCAATAACCGGAAAAGAAGCAAAAATATCAATTAATATTCATGAGCCGACGCTATCTTCTGCAATCGAAATAAACTCGCCTGATTACGTCGTTGATATTTATCAGTCCACGATAAGATCCGTACTAGGTTGGCCTGAAATATCACCACCAATACCTGCACAGATAGCAGAACCAACTCGGGCTGATTTTACATCGACGAAAAGTTTTCATCATAATATTAAAATGAATTATACGTGTTTTTGGTGGAACATAGAAAAACGAATATGGGATAAACGGGATCAATTTCGTGTCAATAATATTGGTGAATACTACTGGCTTTTACACAACGCTGATAACGGTAATAACCTGTATAATTCATTTTACGATATAAATATCAATAATGTCATTAATATCATAAATTCAGACCATGAAGAACAACTAGATAATTTACGTGTTCTTTTTTATGAATATTTGTCTGATTTGACATCTGCGAGTGAAGAAATTATTAAACGAATAGAAATTTTAAATCATATAGCTGATACCATTGAATATTTTCATAACAGAATCATAAACCTGGTTTTTGAATCATCGGGCGATTATAGAAGGTGTTTCGCAAACAAATACAAAATACCCGAAGCTGACATTATAACGTTTAAGTTCTCTGATTATAATCCAGATAGGTTAAGAAAATCTGTCAATGATGTCATTGATGAGTTTTTTCCTAAAATACTCGATGCGTGGAAAAAAATAGCCCCACCAGCAACTGTTCATAGATATAATAATGATCCACACGGCAGTGGCAGACACGTATCTCCGGGAATCGTTAATATAACATCGACAATCGCGGTTAATCTAGTTTGTGACGTAATCGAAGGAAGTTATCAAATAGATCTTGGAAAATCAAATCAGGCTCAACAAGGATACATTTTATACACGTTCACACCACAAGTTCCCCCTGGGGATTTGATCGTGCAAGTACCAACCAATCCTGTTTATCTACGCACACATAATCAGTATTTGTCACAAATAAATTTCAGACTCACAGACCACATAGGACGATTAATTGACCTGCGTGGGGAGGAACTGATTGTCAATCTACATGTAAAATCATAGATTTCTGATCGTAGAAAGACTTTTATCATAATAATTTTTGATCATAGATCTTTGATCAGAAATATTTTATTTTATTTTATCATAGATCTTTTATTTTATTTTATTTTATTTTATTTTATTTTATTTTATCAGAAATATTTCAACATTTTTAGTCAAATTTGTTATTTTTTTCAGCTATTTAAGTCGATTTTCAAGGAAAATTTGTCAAATTACAGTTTTTCGTCAGGTCAAACCTCGAGCGGTTCTCTAATTGATTTATCGATAAATCATTAAAATCCTCATTTTTTTCGAAAATTACCAGAAAAATTAACAAAAATCACATGAAAAATCCCATTTTTTGAGCTAATTTTACTGATTTTTAACGATTTATCGATAAATCAATTAGAGAACCGCTTGAGGTTTGACCTGATGATATTGGAAAATTCATCAATTTTCCTTAACAAATTTGACTAAAAATGTTGAAATATTTTATTTTTTTTCTGAAAATTTTATCATTTTACATAGTTCTGAGTACCAACTAGCCCATCAAAATTATAAAATTAATTGGTTTGCATGATTCTGAGTACCAACTAGCCCATCAAAATTACGAAATTGATTGGTTTGCATGATTCTGAGTACCAACTCTAGCCCATCAATTTCAGAAAAAATAAAATATTTCAGAATAAATATAATTTCAGAATAAATATAATTTCAGAAAAAATAAAATATTTTCAGAATAAATATATAATATTTCAGAATAAATATAATCTCAGAATAAATATAATCTCAGAATAAATATAATATTTCTGATCAAAGATCTACACGTGGTCAGGCCCAGTTACCGAAACTTTCATTTTCATTTTCATTTTCACCAGAATTATTTTGTACTACTTCACCAGTAACGAGGTTACTCGCTAACATAATTTTTCTTAATAGTCTTATGCGAGTACTAATTGTGTTTTTTTTTTGCCTCGTACTCGTGGGATAACTCCAATCTAATTTTTTCTACTGCGGCAGAGAGAGGAACGAATTCCTTCACCTGATTATCTTCTACAGTAGCTAGGGACCGGAACATCGTCGCCTGAATCCGTTTCATGAACTTGTACTCAGATGATAGTGTGTGTATTCCTTGGTTTTTACGTTCTTGTAAAATTTCAAAGTCAGAAACTATTTTTTCAGGATTTAGTTCATCGGATATATTAATGTCATCTTTTTCCAATTTTTTAATAGCAATAATTACATCATTAATATTTTCGTAGTTCATTATTTAGTATATATATATTTAAAATAAAAAAAAATATTTCCCCTATGAACATCTATTCGAGTCTTTTAGCAAGTTCAGGAAGGGGTACACAATGAATGAATGAACCTCTATTCGAGTCTTTTAGCAGGTTCAGTAAATATGCAATGAATGAAATCTTAATTAAGGACGGCACAAAAGCCAGAACTCGTAGCTTGCCACCGCATTCTACCAGGTTCAACAGGCACACGAAATACTACCCTCTATGAGAGCCCCTAACCCGTCAAACAACGGTCTAGAGGCCCAAGAGGGAGGACGGCACAAACATATATTCAATGAATGAACCTCTATTCGAGTCTTTTGGCAGGTTCAGTAAGTATGTAATGAAATATATGTAATGAATGAATGAATGAAATGAAATGAGTGAATGAAATGAAATGAAATGAATAAATGAAATGAAATGAAATGAAATGAGGCCATTTTCTACGCTCAACAGAACACCCACCCACCCAATAATCAGCCCGTGGGAGATAAAAAACATGTATCAACCACCGGTGATATGTGGTTGGAGGGTTCTGTTGAGCGTAGGGGGGCTGGTGGCGCCCCAATTCATTATAAAAATCGCTAATATGCGTAACCACCGACCAGTTGTCAGTCATGGGATTCGATCCTGCGGCCTCGAGCATCACGGCCAGATGCGTTACCAATTGAGCTATCGAATTCATCTAGCCATATATGTTTCAAAGGTTATTATATAGCTACGTAAATATTTCTGCATTAAAACAGCGGTTTCTGAATAGATTGTAAATTTCTGTATTACAAACAGCGGTTCTGAATAGATTGTAAATTTCTGTATTATAAACAGCGGTTTCTGAATAGATTGTAAATTTCTGTATTATAAACAGCGGTTTCTGCCAAGATTGTAAATTTCTGTATTGTAAATAGCGTGTTCTGAATAGATTGTAAATTTCTGTATTATAAACAGTGGTTTCTGCCAAGATAGTAAATTTCTGTATTATAAATAGCGTGTTCTGAATACTTGTGCATTAAAAACAGCGTGTTCCGCCAAGATCTTGCACTAACAGCGTGTTCTGTACCACCACGGCACCATCAAACGTTTTACCACCTACAGATCGGTTTAAATATTTATGTATTTCTGAACAGATTGTAAATATCTGCATTAAAAACAGCGTGTTTTTCCTCGATTTCTCATAACAGGTTTAAAAATAACTCGCTATATTGTATGATGTGAAATACGTTTATTTTTCTATTTTGTAAGTTAGAAACCATAAATATCTTTCTTTGGTATTAATTAATTACGACGTAGATGATTAATTAACCAATTACGACCATAAAAATCGGAAATTTACGAAGAAAACTATATATTACAAAAGTATTCTCCCTTTTTGCATGATTAAAAATTCAGTAGTGTAACAATGAGGCTTTCTGACAAAATAGGATAAATGGTCAAAAAATGGTTATTAAATATAATTCAAGGTAGTGATGATAGTTTATCTCATTAACAATATTGGAAGGTGATTTTCTGTTTATATTTCTTGGAAAAAGTGGATTTATATATATTTTCCGCGACAAATTGTACTGAAGGCGGATTAATATCAAAATATCTCGCAGCCATGTTCATCGATTGAAATATAATTTCTTCGCCAGTTTCCATGTTTGTACATTTTACCGGCCTCCATACAATTGTTTTACATCTCCCAGTATTACCATGTGCATTATTCTCGCTCTGTGTAACAGCTCAAAGATTGGATAAACTATTGTCAATTTTCACACCGTTAATGTGATCGATCACAAGACCGTCTTTGATCAACCCCTTGTGACACTCGTATGTGAAACGATGACAGAGATAAGTTTTCTTTCCAGCAGAAAACAATAGATAACCATGATTATTAATACAACCAACTGGTACTTTTTTCTGACAGTATCTTATCATACCATCAATATTTGATTCGTAGTTTGTTATTGTAGGATGCTTTATAAACTTATTTTGCTCCATTATACAATATTATTTGTTTAAATCATAATTTGTCTGAAAACTTAGTTAGATAATCCTCCACGGATTTTATAGCGTTGCTATTGACTTTATTTTTTTTGTCATAATATCTTTTAAGCTCTCTGTATCTTTTAGCAGAACAACACGCACACAACTGTGTTTTTCCTCGCACTCCAGCACCACATCGCAGACATGGTATTGGTCCTAAGCTTCCACGGTGAACGTTTTGCATGTGTTGTCCGCAGAATTCCTTTTTACAGGATTTATTACAACGAGTCAATGAACCCACCATGAGCCATTTGCATTGAGACATTGTATACATAATATTTTAATTTAAATATTTGCTTGAACTATAATATGAACGAATTCGATAGATTATCCCGAATAAAGCCCCTGAGCGGAGATAAATTTAATCTCGACAGAATATCTCCTAACCTACCGATGCAAGATCTGGTTGATCCGAAAAACAAAGGTTTGATTAATAAAATTCACGATGCCAAGAAAGAATTTCACACAGATGGTGCATCTCATGTCTGGTCAACGTTCAAGATTATACGCAACAAAAGATATCATCGACGCTATGATGAACGACAAACGAGCAGCAATTACCATTAACTATCTTGATAATCGCAAATATCTTTTCAGAATAAAATTGTTCGTGTTGACAGAAAGAGATGATTGGATTATCCGTGACAAATATGATCCTGTCCACGGTAATAAAAAAAACTGTCTTACTAAGTAGAGGTTCCAAACCAGGTCTATTGACAGGTATTGACAAACCGTATTATGAACTAGCATATCCTGTGACCGCGGTTATTTATGGAATCTATGTGATAAATGAAAAACTCAGCGTTGATAAACTGGCGCCGATGAAATTTTCAAAAATAAATTGTGTGGCTGAACGAGTAACAGAACATTTTACCGTTTCGACTTGTGCAAACGGTCTAAAAGATAAAAGACGTAAAATAATAAACACATGGGAAGAAATGGTTAAAGATACCGGTGCGTCTATCAAAGATGTCTCTGAGTTAGGAAAAAGATTAAAATTTCCAATAACCGTAGTGACGATAACAGGAGAGATTTTGTATGAATCAAAATATAGATCAAAAGGAGCTTCGATCGAAATTATTGATCATAACGCACACGCGTGGACTAACGCAGTAACAATATTTCCACGAGATCGAACTGTTAAAATTAACCACGGAGACATGTTTGATCTTATTAACGAAATAAGTAAAAACGATCCTGTGTCAGTATGGTTATTTCAGTCTTGCGTGGAAGAAAAAAATCAATTTGATCAGTTTGTGAGACCAAATGGTGTTATTTATCGAACAGATCTTCTTCACGAGAAAATGAAAAATCTTGCACTGCAATATACTGATGACACTGACGAACTATTGAGCAACTGTTTTACTGTTCCGTCAGTTGCGGCTCATTTTGCTAGAAAGAAAAATTCGTGGAAACCAACTAGGTTTGATTTTCTCAATGACATAATACTGAGTTGTGTCGAATATGGAAATACTAAATCACAGAGATGTTATTTCAGTTGATATGGTTGCATGTTATCCCGGAAGTTTTCTTGCATACGGAGATTGTTCTGTGTATTTTGAGCGATTCGGTCATCCGATGCACGAAATGACGCGAGTATCGATAAATGGACCATTACCGGATTTTGACCTAACTGGATTTGCTCGTATCGAGACATTCGAAATGTCTAAAGGACTTCATCCAATTTGTTATGTTTGGTTTGGAAAACATTTTTCAGAAAAAATGTGGACACCAATAGTGTTATTACGGTATATGCTTGATTGTGCGATATTAATATCTCTGACGATCAGCGAAGCAATTATATCATATCGAAAACAAACCGAAGTTTGGTTACCACAACAAAAGGAGCATTCTGATGAAACTGATTCAAAAGATCTTGCTAGAAAAATAATCGGCAAGTTTACACAAGGAGGAGCATATGATCACAGACGACATTGTACAAGATTGATTATGGATGATGCTGAGTTAGATTTTATAATCGCTGATACAACGAACAAGAACACGTTTATAAGTCGAGAAACAGCTTTCTTGTCAAATGGAAATAAACTAGGTACAATTGTGAGCTACATGGACGGTGAGTCACCGCAGTATACTCATTTAAGATCATCGATGCTCGCGTATGTTTCAGTAAACCTATTATCGATGATAAATAAGGTTTCTACACTCGCCGTCAGAGTCGCTACTGATTCGTTTTATATAAGTAAAAAATATTCAGTACTGTTAGAAAGATTAAGCATAGGCACTTATGCATCGTGGGGTTCGTGGAGAATAAAAAAGGAATAAATACTCGATTATTTCGAATCCGCTGATGATGCGGTTAAAGAAATTTACTGTAAAAAATATCAAACATTAAAACTATCGTCGACAACTTCGTTGTTACCATCGATATACAATCCAATAACTAGACACAAAACGGTTTATCTAAACGGACCTGGAGGTTCTGGTAAAACCACTCGAGCTATAGAACTATTTCAGAATTCAGATATAATTGTGCTAACACCTACACACAGACTCGCGCGAGAAATGAAACAACGAGGAGTACAGTCATGTACTTATCACAGCTTTTCTCGATGGAAGGGTGATGCATGGACATCTTTAAGGATGGGCGAGAAATACATTCCAAGGATTATAATATGGGATGAAATATGCACTGTACCGCTAGAAACACTAAAAACATTTCTTGATTGGTTATTAACAAGAAATACTGCTGTGATAATGTGCGACGATCACGGTCAACCACCACCCGTAGCTGGACCATCTCCACATGGATGGCTGAAAAATTTCGTTGACCACTTCGAAGAAGTATCTGATAATCATAGAACACTTGATGCAACGTTGAAGGAATTTAAAATTTTAATCAGACTACAACCGAATAAAATTCAGTGTGAAGTAATGCGCGAGATAATTTCAGAAACACCCATGAAAGACTTTTTGCGCGCGTGGAGACCAAACGATTTGATAGTTGCAAGTAGAAAGATAGTTCGTGATACACTTCAGCGAGAGTTGTTTCAGTTACAACGAGAAAAGTTTCCAACGTTGCCAGTTCCGTTATTTTATCGACCAGCAGATACGCGACGGCAAAATATTGACGTTGATATACCAGGACACTTGACAGAGTCAAGGAAACAGAATCTTGTGTTGAATGATATTGTTGCAGTTGATGTTGATGTTGTTGAAGATGCTCTACGTGCTGATAAATCCCCGTGGATGCTTGGATACGCAATGACAATTCATTCATCTCAGGGATTAACTATTACTGATACAGTTGTTTGGATCGTTGATGATCGTATCGAATGGTCGAACCTAGTTTATCTTGCAGTGTCTCGAGTTAGAAAAATATCTCAATTAAAACGAATCGTCATGGACTCGTCAGTGATTAGTGATGACTTCGATCGTCGAGGCCTTGACGAATGTCAAAGCGATATAATAAGAAAAAAATTATCTGGTTATGAACAGTGTGATAAAAAAACAAACGCGATTTTGATCTTGATGTTGATTTTATTAATGCGCTGAAACAACAACAGAATAATCATTGTGCAAGTTGTAATTGTATAATGTTATGGCGGCATCTAAAAAATGATCCAAGACAATTTACCGTATATAGAAAAAATAACAATCTAGGTCATACACGAGAAAATATCATGTTGACCTGTCTTGAATGTAATCGACGTCAGAGTGCTGGCACCAGTGCTAGTTAAGTGATTTGGGTGGTAATTGTGTGTTATCGGGAATTATCTGTAATTGTTCACGTACAAATCCACGTTGAGGAGCAGTTGAATCCAGTCTGTAGATTGCGGGTCTACCTGAGGATCTTGTCACGGTGGATATCTTATGTGTGGTAACACTCCAAATAGGATCAGTCGCTCTTTTTTTACCGCCTTCAAGTTCACCGGGCTCGTATAAATAACTGACAGTGATATTACCTAATAATGGTTGTGCTGAAAAATCACGTCGTTGTATTGGTATGTGCGCGCTTGCAATTGCATTAATAGGTTTCATGTTGGTTGTTCGAGTAATCTCATTATTTAATGCAATTATCACATTTGGTAATCTTGCCACACATTCACGAGATCTCATATCCTGAATCAATTCCTTCGCGTATTGATATCCAAATAACCGCTCAGCAAGTGTTCGATTAAATCGTTCAACAATTGCCTGATCACGATGAATTGCAGTATGTCCTCGTCGTATTTTGGTATTATGTTGCTTCATTAACGATGATACTGGACCAAGAAATTCCTTGCCAGGATCAACTTGTAGCAGCTATGACCATCGTAGACCACCTCGTTGATAAATTCGTTTAAACGCAGAAGCAACTTCAGCAGCTGTCTTAGTTGATAGCGGTTCTGCATCCTTATATCTACTTGCAACATCAACAACAGTTAACGCGTATTTGTACGTTTTTTTACGCACAGTATCATGTGGTAAAAACAGAATATCAGCTTGATGAACTTCATTAGGAACACTGACACTGAAATGTGCAAATCGAATTTGCTTAGGTGGCGGTAGGTAAATTTGCCATATTGCCTGTTTGGATAACCACGCTTTAGCAGTAGAATGTTTAACCGCTGCTGCATCAGCGAGTTTACTAATTGCTGCTTTACCCTTCCAGTATCCAATTGGTGAATAATAAATCGATTCCATTTATATATTACCAGCCCCAAGCGCCAATTTACCTTTCATCGCGGATCTTACTAACAAATTAGCTAATTTTTCTTTGATATTTTTATTTTTTATAGAATCTAGCGCATGAATTAATTTCACATCTGCAATATGCCTATGTTGTAGATCATTGCTTTTATATGCAACATCATGAGCATGACATGCTTTATCAATAGCGTTTTTTGGTTCCTCGCCTGGTTTTGGTTGATTCTGATTATCAAGCCTGATATCGAGTCGAGTACCAGGACCGCAATAATTATATCCTGGTAGATGTTTTTCTCCTGTGTATTTGGCCCACGGATTCCCGGGTAATTTTGTTAATTTTGCTGCAATATCACCTCCGCGTTGCTTATCACCAGGAATAAATGTAAACTTCTTTGTAGCACACCGCGTACACTTACCCGTAACCGCTGATCTGTTATTTTTTGTGGTAATAGTTGTTAGTGTATCCGTCGGGGTACGCGTCCTGCACTTCACACAATATAAATCCATAGATATTTTATACAGCATGGATATAATTGATTTCTCAGCGACAAGAAAACGAGAACCTGTCAAGCACCATCCTGCGTTACCAAATTCAATTAGAATGATAATAATAGGACCATCTGGAAGTGGAAAGACACAGTTGTTACTTAATCTTATAATGAGATGGTTAAAGTGGGATAAATTGTATTTGGTAGCCCCGTCAGTTGATGATCAACGATGTTATAATGTGCTTAAGGATTTTAATGAAAACGCGGATAACGATGTTATCGAGTTTATAACCGATATTGATGAAGCACCATCAGTTCATTCCATAGACGGATTTATTAATAATTTAGTTGTATACGATGATGTGATGCTGGACAAACAATCAAATCCATCAAGGATTTTTTCTCGAGGTAGACATAAAAACACCGATGTCATTTATGTTACTCAACGATACATACAAATACCAAAAGTGATCAGAGATAACTGTAATATTTTAGTTGTGTTTAATGGAGTTGATACACACACGCTGCGAAATATTCATCAAACCTGGTGCAGCGGTGACATGGATATAATTAAATTCAGAAACTTCTTTTCACGAGCGCAAGCTACTCCGCACGGGTTTATAACAATAAATTTGCACGATCCTAGAACAAGATATCGAATCGGACTTGATAAAATATTTGGATAAATTAATAGCAGCAGAGGGGGCCATGACCTCAAGTTGGTTGTTTTTTTTTCTTTTTTGCAATTTCACGCGTTTTCAATTTACAAAAATAAATGGTCTAATTAACCGGAGTCCTCAGTCATTTATTTCAAGCAAATATTCAGCTCGAAATATTTTTAGTTAGAAGCCTCATTTCGGTTTTTGGACGCTTCCAAAGTCGGTCTGTTCGCCCCCTCTGCTGCTACATCAGGCATATGCAACCTGCGGGCCGCATTTGGCCTTCGATTTGGTTTTATCCGTGAAATTTACATCATAAATGTACATATAAAATCACTCCGGCCCGCACCCTGAAGAAAACTGTAGCCAACTACTAAAATAAAGCAGATAGGTGTATTCCGTTGTTGTTAATCTTTATAATATTTCATATGGCCTGAATCAGCTCGCAATTTGGTCTGAACCAACCATGGAACGAATCAGCCAGCTTTCAACCATTAGGGTGCGAGGGACTGTTTGTATGCAGAAATGTATTGCCACATCCACATGTGGGCCACTTTGCGAAACTATCCCTTGCCGCAGTGTAAGAATTTTATTCGCAAATTCAGCTATCGTATAAGGTCGATACTAGTATTTTGTTGGTCAGTTTGGCAGTATTAAAACGAGTAACTAAAGTTTATGAACTTTATGTTTTTTGCAGTTTGTATTTTTTATTATAAAAAAACGGTTCTCTTTAGAAAAGATATACACGCTATGGCCCAGTAGTTGAAAGTCTGCGCCTCACAGTGTGTGGCACATAACTGTTAACCGTATCAGTAACGCAGTGGTTCTTCCTTTATACGTATGTAGATACGTAGTCTCTTTGGCCTTTATGTTCAGTGTTTTCAGTGACTTTTATACGAATCATTTAATCACGTTAATTTAATTTATAGTGTGTGCTTAACTTGTGGTCCTGGTTGTAAGTTGTAAACAATATGTTTACATATAAGAGTTTAAGATAAGTCTTGTCTACGGTTAGACTAAGTTTTGCTGTTGGAAATCTTCACATTATATTGCGCAATAGTTCCAGTGAAAATGAGCATAAATAGAATTTGATAAACAAATAATTAAAACCTAATTCAGCTTAGTCTTTGGAATTCTTTACAGTTGTTATGTAAATCGAGAGGAATTATTTATCTCAGATCTCGTTGACTTTGGATTAACACATCATTTTGGATTTATTGTGAACTCGTTTAAAGACATTCTGCATCGTTGTGGTAAATTTGCATATTCAAGACTATTGGAATTCATTAGAAACATTCGTTATTTTTGGTCTTGTGATAGGACATTTAGAACTATTTAGAATTTAATTCACAAAACCGTAAGTCCCTCGCAAATTTCACATTGTATTGTAAAGAAATAAAAAGCTTGCTGATTTTTACTTAAATTCTAAGTTTCACTTTATTTTAGATAGTTTAAGATCTGGAATTTTAATAATATATTGTTACTCACTCATACCGGTATAATGGTGACTCTAACGTTATGTATTTTAAAATATCTGCTTGCACGAATAAAGATAAATAAATCATGAATCTTAATCACTGTTTTATTTAGTATTGACTAATGAAAGTTTCGTATAAATACTACCAGTAGTAAAGCAGTATCTGCAATGTCCATTTTATCAGTCAAGTAATCTGATGAGGTGGCAATATGCATATCATTACTTGTTTTCTATATGACTTAATGTTTTATGTTGTTAAGGTCATGAAATAATAATAATAATAATAATAATAATAATAATGGTACTATCAATTAATTGATTAATTAAATATCATATTGAGGTAAGGTCGAAGTTATGAAAACTCTCACTGTATTTCAGAAGTACGTGATTTTCGGTGGAACATTTCTAGTCGTGGAATATATTTTTATGTATAGGCTAGTAAAATTCTCGTTTTAATGTTTCCTTTTTGAAGTCGTTGCATTTGAGTGTTCTTAGTAGGAGAAACGGAATCCAGTATTATTTTTTTCTGATGTTGGTTTGTTTCTACGTCTGTTTTTTTGGTTTTTTTTATGATTTTGGTTTTTTATCAACCTTAACGGTGCCAGCACGAAAAGATGACAGGAACATCTAGCAGATGCCATTCACAGAGAGAAGGATGTCGTTTTCCTAAGTCAACAGGGAGCTATATCGCACGTGCAGGGAAGCTATATACAGAATAATTGCAGGTCAACGGGTTAATATATAAAAAAAAACATCGTATGAAAGATTAACTGCCTAATCAGCAATAAAATGAGAAAGAACATTAAATGATCATTTGTGTTGTGTATTTCTGAAGTTTGATGTAAATAGAGCTTATAAAAAACCTAAATACCTAGTAAAAGCCGCCTGGCAAAACTCAGATCATTTAAATGGACCATATTGGGTTGGAAAAAAATATATAGTCAGTGCCATAGTTAATGCCTTGTCAGGAATACCTGATTTACCAATGTTAGCACGGAAAAAGTAAACGTTAATGGTATGCAAAAAAATGGCTTTTCCCAAGACAACACTATATATAGGCGGTGGTCCAGTTTGATCGTCAGATGCATGATTCCACGTGAGGATACCAGTACTAATCACTCAAGGTACGTACTAAATGTGTGTGTGTGTGTGTGTGTGTGTGTGTGTGTGTGTGATTTGGATTTTTAACGTAGCTTTAACCATTTTTCAGTCATATTGCTAAGATGTCTGCAGTGTGGCAGTTTATAGTGATGTCTAGCACTGAGGCATCATGCCGCAGACACGTAGCATGATGTCCCACCCAGTCGCATTATCCTGACACTATGCCGACCAGTCCTAACTCTAGCCTCTTAATGCTGAGTTTCAAACGTGGCAGCTGTTAGTACCATTTTTGTAAGTCTTTGGTATGACTCACCCGGAGATCGAACCCACGACCTCCCGCATCTGAGGCGGACGCTCTAACCACCAGGCCACCGGAGCGGTTAAAATATTTGTAAAAACATCTTCACCTACATTCACACAGATATTGGAGAACGGTAGGTGCTTCTATCTTTAGTTCTTGTTGCTGCTGTTGTTGATCATGATGACAATGATGACGATGATGTTGCTTCACTCGAAATTCTAGTGTATCAATTAAGTCTTTTTATTTAAAACTTCACCACTGTTTGGGCTCAAATCCATGACCAATCTACGTCTTACCTTCACTTTTCTGGGAATTTGAACCATGTACTAAAACGTCTATTATTCGGACCCATAGGGTTATTTTGGGAGCTATAAATACTGTATGATGTCATCTACCCACTAGGCATTGCACCACCGTCCACATCGTTTTTGGATAAACATATTATGCCGTGTTCAGTAAACATTATTGCTGTTTTCATCTTTATCTAATTGATAACATATGTGTGTTGTCCAGGAGGGACTTTTATATAATTGTTGTGAAACAATGTTGTTATGAAGACTGGATTGACTGTTCCTGCCTCTATGCATTATTTAACCTGCAAAGATAATAATAATAATAATAATAATAATAATAATAATATTATTATTATTATTATTATTATTATTATTATTATTATTATTCATAATAACCTTTTTATTATTTTACTTGTTGTAGCTGTTATTGCTGTCTTTAAAATTTGATCTTTCTATGATTCAATTGTAAATCTTTGGAAGTGAATTACAAGAATAAAGTACATTTTAATAATACAAATTGTTTAACGGTACCGATTTTGAAAAGAGTAAAACAATCCTATCTTAAACGCCCCACTCATCTCGGAAAAATTTTCCTGATCTTAACTGACAGTGAAAACAATAACGTTTGCCCCCCCCCCCACACACACACACACACCCCACCCCCCACCCCCCACCCCCGTTAGAGCACAGGCTACTTCATCATTTCATTGGCATTATGTTACAGAAAGGATGCAACGATTCAAGAAGGTCCTGAATTCATAAAAGGACTATAAATTGACCTATCTGTTTTTCCACGCACTTAAAAATATGAGTAAATTATACTCTGTTGACTGAAATACAAGCTGGGTGGAGAGTCAGGCGGGTTGCATACGTCGTTTCGTAACCGGAATGTTTTGTACCCTGCATTTCAACACATGCTATTGTACTTCCGTTAAGATAGTTGAATTTAGAAGAAAAGAATTAATAATGTTTATAATTAAGTATTAACCTTGAGATACTATCAGGCAGACTGACTTGGTGATTGGTTGAGAGCTATCAAGCAGACTGACTTGGTGATTGGTTGACAGACTATGATGCACACTGAGTTGGTGATGGGTTGACAGACTACCAGGCAGACTAACATGGTGATGGTTTGAACGTCTATCAAGCAAACATGTTTGCTGATGATTTAACAGATTATCAAGCAAACTGGCATGGTGATGGTTTGATCGACTATCAGGCAGACCGACTTGGTGGTGGTTTCACCAACTATCAGGCAAAATGGTTTGGTGATGGTTTGACATATTATCAAGCAACTGACTTGGTGGTGGTTTGACAGACCATCAGGCAGACTGACTTGGTGATCTTATATGATCTCTTCTATGTAACATACACAAATCCAAAAGTTTATAATTTCATTGTCTTTCAACCCATTTTCATTAAATTTTCAATACAAGTGAAAACCCACTCTTTTATGAAGTGGTTAAACTTTTAATAACAAAAATCTCTGACTGTAAAGAAATATTTTTTCTGATTAGTAGGCGTGGCTATCTCCTAATTGGCTACATGTCCCAGTGCTAGGCATCACTATAAACTGTCACACTGTAGACATCGTAGCGATATGACTGAAAAAATTGTTAAAGCTACGTTAAAAAATGAAAATCACACACACACACACACACACACACACACATACACACACACACACACACACTTCTCCTAATTGGTGATTGGTCACTCCTGTAACTCTGTCATAGCCATAGCGTGGTATAGCCGTAATCTATGAAGACCAAACAAGAAAATATTTAAATAAATCATCCAGATGCTGAAATGAGTTTCAAATATTCATACAATATAATTCAAATATTCATACAGTATAATATTCATACAGTATAATTCAAATATTCATACAGTGTAATTCAAATATTCATTGAGTATACTATTCATGCAGTATAATTCAAATATTCATAGAGTATAATATTCATACAGTATAATTCAAATATTCAAACAGTATAACTCAAATATTCATACAGTATAATATTCATACAGTATAATATTCATACAGTATAATTCTAATATTCAAACAGTATAATTCAAATATTCATACAGTATAATAGTCATACAGTATAATTCAAATGTTCATACAGTATAATATTCATGCAGTATAATTAAAATATTATACAGTATGATTAAAATATTCATACAGTATAATTCAAATATTCAAACAGTAAAATATAGTCAATTTTTCTGTCCTTCAGAACTTTCGTGGAAAATTTTAACAAATGCCAAGAGATGTATCCTTACCTAATACTCGCAAAGTGAACTATTTTTTTGGGGGGGGGGGGGTTGTTGTATGCTTTCTTCGTCGATTATGGTTAATCTATCGTCTATACATGGACATTTATTTAAATTCCTTATTATTAAATGAAAATAATGACTGTATTAATTATTTTGTTGTATTCATGAATCTAATAAAACATTTTAAAACGTTTTCCATATATTTTTAAAGATTCTTACAACAGAGGTCGAGACTGAATGGTAGAGAAAATGAGCGCATCAGCACTCCGTATTCTCTGTATTTTTCTATGCGCATTTTATCACGCTGTGTATGCGCAATTCATAACGGACGACAGGATCGACAATCCATTCATAAGGCCATGGCTGTTTAATGCAGGAACAGGTTAGTAACAATAAGTTCGATTCAGGTAATTTTTTGTTGTCTTTTGAACACCAGGATTGTATTATATGAGAAAGAAATTAAAACAGTTCGATGTCTCTAATAGAAATAGAATAACACAGAACATAATCCATAATATAAAAAAAGCTCCAAAGTTTCTTCCTCGACCTCCCAGAAAAGTAAAAAAATCAATATTTTATTTGGCGTCGATGTAGAAACTATAGAATGCTTAAAGGCTGAGTTTACGAACCGCAGGCTTGAGATAGATCATAAATGACGTATTTGAAACGTTCTGAATTGTATTGGGCTGTTCAACAAACTCTTTTATTACTGGCCCCCTTCATCGCGCTCAAAGTCTTCCCCATACACCACAACACACTTTGTCTGATTATCCAATCAGTAAGTGTCATTTTGCACTCACATTTTGGTAGTCTGTTCGTACACTGAAAAACGGCACCTCCAACCTCATGGCGGGTTTCAAATCGTTTTCGTATCATTGAATCTTTAAAAACGGGCTTCAGCCAAAAATTATCTGGCGCTAAATCGTAGCTATATGGAAGACGTGGCAACGCTTGGACAAAAGTGCTCCTTCAGGAGGTCTTTCATGACAGCAGATTTAAGATTCGATGCGTTGTCTTGAAATATATGGATATTTCGGGTACCAGTGCTCGGACGGGTGCTTCGGTAGTGTTCCTAAACCTTTAAACCTTTTGGAGGCATACAAATTTGCAGTATTACTAGCAGACCCAGGCACAGGTACGTCGATGACTGGGTACAGGTCCGTCTATGACTGGGCACAGGTACGTCGATGACTGGGCATTTTGCATCGATAAATAATGAGCATTAAAATCTCTTGAAATCCGAATTTTTCAAGCGATTTTGTGGCCTCTGCTTGTTTCTCTTACTTTCTCTTGAGTCGGGATCAAAAAAGTCAAGTCATGTTTCATCGCCTGTGACAATCTCTTTCAGATGTCTATGGTCACTATTTTATATTTGGCGAGAAGTTCTTTGGTGATTTCAGTCCAAGTCTGTTTTTGATCAGCCATAAAATTATCTTGCGCAGAAACATCTTCCACTGTGTCTCGAGTACGTTCATCGGTTGCTCCCTTCACGACAAGCACTTTCCACTTAACAGTTGCAGACAACGGTGTTCCAGGATGTGGGCCCTCATCCATGGATTCGCGACCATCTTTAAAAGGTTGAAACAACCTAAAATGTTTAGAATATGACAGAAAATTACATCCGTCACATTTATCTTAGCTAGCCTTGATGTCACTCAAACGTACCGTAATAGCTTTCGGATTTTATATTATGCTCTTGATTCGGTAGCAAAACTGTTCCTTCTCTGTCATTTTACGTCAATGTCGTTTTCCTGTGTTACGTCAGGATTCTGACGTACTGTACGTGCATCTGCAGATCTTTCTATAGAATGTTGATTTGTCTATCGATCAGCATTACGTTTATTGAAATGTTCAAGGAAGAAAAAAAAATATTAGAACGTTTTAAATACCTCTTGTATTTATTAGTTAAATTGATGTAACTTAGCTATCTCCCCTTATTAAACATGGCGTGAAAAACCTAACAATTATTTTCTGATTCACTTTCATGGAGTTGCATATATGTTATGTTTTATTCAAGGCCAACCGACTAATAGTATTACGATAAAAAGCAATATTCCCGATGTCAGCTAAGTTTAGACTGAGCAGGGTAAAAAGGGTGCCTTTTATAGTGAAACGAATTTCCAAATACGTGATCTCATAAAACTTCAACAGTAATCTGTAGTGTCATGCATTTTAATGTGCTATTAGACATGATGAAATTTCCATAAGAAAACAAAACCTTTGCTTAGTAAAAGTCTTTAAGAGTTTTAAATTGATCTTTTAACGAAGTTATAACAAACGGCGAATGTGGTAATCAGTCTAATGACAACGGATACATTTATAATATCAATGGAGACATTTCATTCCTATTCTCTATGAATGAATTCAATCACTACATAAATTTGCACTTTGCTACACCAAACAAGGCCAGATTAGACCACACTAGACAACACCAAACATGCTTCGTCATGCTGGACTAGGCTACACAAGATTACACTTGGCAACGCAATGCTTGAACATATCAGGCCAGATGATATATGATCGCGCTTGACGTCATCAAACAAAAAACTAGACTAGAATACATTGGATTACAGTGGACAACGCCACATTGGTCCACACTTGAGAAGACGAGATTACACTAAACTACACTAGATTACACTAGACTACACTAGATTAAACTAGACTACACTAGACTACACTAGATTAGGCTATGCTGGAATTGACAGATTAAATTACATTTATACCACATTAGAACATCAAATGATAAATTATCGAGCTCTAATTTGCTAATTGCAGTGATATAATTTAGGGTAGTACTCATTTTCCTTTGGCACAGCGATACCATGCCTTACTCCGGTCATTACACCAGTTCAAACAGGCTTTATTGCCACGCGCTGACATATGATAGACTACGTAAAGTGAAATACCAGATCTATTATTTCCTTCTCAATTTTGGCATGGATTCATCTTTGGCATGGACGTTGTACCCAACCAGACAACTCTGTACAAAACCAGTTCCTCGGGAGAAGGCCATAATAGAATACTGGAGTACACCAAACAAACTTCATTAAACTAAACCAAACTAGACTATGCTACACTGAACATGGTAATTTATACCCTTTCATTTTTTGCATGCAGATTACAGTCCTCTGAGCCACTGGAGCCATATATCCATGCCAGCTCTTGCTGCAGGTCACAGCCCTTTGAGCCAAACTGCTATGACAGCTTTTCCTGCAGGTTACAACCCTCTTAGCCCAGCTGTCATGCCAGCTTTTCCTGGAGGTCACAGTCCTCTGAGCCAAACACCCATACCGTTGCATTATATGCAAGTGGTGGATTTCTGATCTTGGGCATGGTGGATTTCTGATCTTGGGCATGGATTACTCGCATGGAATTCGACGTAACTTGTACAAACATGGAACTAATTCAATTGTAACATATGTCTGTGCAACAGTTTCATTGCACGACCTCATTTAATACAGTGCATGTAGTAAATTATGCCTTTGATTTATTAAATCTAGTGTAACGACGGAAATCTTATTCACTGAAGTTGTATGTCATTTATTCAAATAAAACGTAATTTACTTTACCAAGCCATTGAGTTTTCCTGCAGACTGACTTTAACGTTGTACCTCTTTACATGTAAATTTGATGCTATAGTCCGCCTTTGAAGAATTTCTCTGTAAGGGTTGATTTGGTGCTCATGACCCCCTTTAACGATGTTTCTCATTGCAGGATTATTTTGATGCCAATTAGCTATATCCAATTATTTTTATATCTCTTTCTTTTCCTTCATAATGTTTTACTAACCAGTTTTAGTAAATATGTTTCCAGAACCGAAAGTGATAGAGAGAAAACTATCCAACCATAAATAGAATAAATGATTCGAATGTATGACAAGACCTTGTCTTTTCGAATAGCATCTACCCATTTTATTACATACATGCATTTGTTAACCATCCAATTTTTTCTTTGATCAGGGAACTGATTTATCATAAATGGACCTTTTCACATAGTTAATACAGTCATTATATTTTTTTTAAAAGTCGTGGACATTTTATTTCTCCAAGAAACATGTCTTCAGTGAAAAATTAGTTCGTATTATGTGTGCAGAAATTTTTCTTCAGGAAATGCGATTTTGCATGTTATGTTTCAGTCATTGGATTAATTAACAACCGTAAAATTCCAAAAAGAATAAAATATATTCTTAGATATATAAAACTTAATGTGTCCAAAGCTTGGAATGCCTTGTGCTAGATATATTTTACTCCCATTATTTGAGAGAGAGAGAGAGAGAGAGAGAGAGAGAGAGAGAGAGAGAGAAACTAGTAGGTTTTTAAAAATAAAGGTATCTCTACACAGTTTGTTCATACATGAAAAGGCCCAATTATTGGAGCAATAAAGAGAAACTTAATTTACTCGGATGGTACTTCTAATGTTTTTGTTTAGTAAGAAACAACAGAGTGGGTTATATGGTTGTATGTATTTTGGTAAAACGGCCCTTTATCACAGTTGAAGTTAAACAGTGCCGAGTAAGTTTAGTTATTCCAGCAACAACAAATACACACGAAACAAAGATAACGTGAAAAGGATATAGTCCTCAGAATAAAAAGTCCCATTTTTTAAAATCTATAAAGTGCACACTTTTAAAAGGTATAAAACTTTGTCATCTGGAACATCACCACGGGATGTATTCAAGGGCAAAAAGGTTCTCTCCGTTAGTTGCCTTTTACGATGCACTTTAATGCACTTCGGGCCGATTCCCATTTTCCGAGCCCGCAATGTGGTGGAAGTCGTTCCGTTTTGAATGTTCAACTTATATCCATCTATGATAACTTAAACAAGGGAGATCAATCTCCCAGCTTTGGGATCATTGTAACTATTGTAACCATTAATTGAGCGAAGTGAATGAATATCAAACCTAACTCCCTTAATATATTTATCAATATAGTTAGGAAAGAGGAAAAGCCTGGAACAATGAGAATACTGTCAAACTGATGGCTTTGTGATCCCGTGGTTCTGGGTTAGAAACCAATTACCAGCAGCTGGAAACGTTAATGGCCGCCTATATAAGACTGACAGTTTTCTCTGGTTACTAAAGTCTTCTACACCTCAGGAAGCACTTAACGTCTTCGTGTGTCTTACGAAACATTTTTCATAGAAATAAAGTTCTGTCAAGAAAATTTACCAGGATATTGCTAAGTTCGTCGACATCAGATTCATCTCTTTTATTTTGATATTCTTTAATTGCCTTCATCCCTTCGTTATATTTGTGCATTGCAGCAACCATTGAGTCAGAGAGGAAAAATACATTGGGCGCCTCATCTGCGTGGCTGGCCCCTTTTTTTGTAAGCGTGAACTCGAGTCTATGGCAATTTCTGATCAAATTCTTACACAAATGATTTATAACTAACATCGTCGTCAAAAGTTTAGTACGTGGGACAAATCATCATAACTACCATATATAAACTGTTGTCAGCGGACATTTCAAAAGAGTATTTTGTTTTGTCGTCGCCGTCAGGATCGTCCCGGTCCATGCTTTGACCCTTTTACACATCATTGTCCTTCCCGGTCATATTACAGACAATGTTTCATTTGGTTTCGTGTTTTACGACGCAGCAACTCAAGTAGGCTATTTAGTACTGAGGTAATTGGATTAAGGTGCTGTAACAAGATAACCGGGTTGGATTTCGGATTTATAGCAGAACACTTTTGATGGTGATACAAATACAATGCTTAATGATGAACGACTTGAATAAGAAAGGAATTATGATTAAAACATGCGTATATAAGATCCAAATAATGGATACATTAACATAATCCGCAAGAACCTAATAATTCAACAAATGAAGATACAAATAAACGACCTTACACAGTACAAGGACAAAGGCGAATTATTCACAATAATTTCACAAGACGAAAAGAATGATGTTTTGTAACTCAAATAGTAGAAATGAATTCACTCAGTTAGTGAATAATGAGGTACTTTACTCAAAAAGTAAAATGATGAAAACAAAGACATAGATATCATACCAAATATCTTTACAATCCCAAAGACACTGGGTATTACAAACACCAAAATTATCCCACGGCTAAAAGATTACATGTATGGAGTTACACACTCCGTCACCAGCACACTTGGCTACCAGACACACTGGTAAATCAAGCAGTAAGTATTCCAGGTAGTCACTGAGCACTATTAAATTCCTTGGTCAATCAAGCAATCAGCGCCAACCAATGGGTCAGCAACGCCCGATCACCTGCTACTCGACCAGCAACACTGTTTACTCAGTTTTACAGCTGCATTGGTCAACGTCAGTGGTTAATTCTACAGCTGGTATTATGCCGACTCCGATCAGCTCTACAGATGCGACCCCGATCAGCTGAAAATACATCTAACACCATGTAATATGCATGGCACGGACATATATGACAAAAGGTAATGACGTTATATACGGTAAGCTATACAGATTACATTATCGGCACAATAATTACAAAACAATCAACAGGTTCAGAAGTGAACCTACCCTTGCCTGATAAGAATTTTACGGTACTAAACGTTTATTAAAATTATACTTTATATAGCTAATATAAATCTCTTACTAAGTCACAAACAAGAACAGAAAATATCGGCATTATACGACGTAAGCCGAAGCTACATGGAAAATATACAAAAAATAAACGTGGTAGTACAATAGTTATAACTTTACACAAGCAGTTTATAAATAACTCACATACTTCTACAACTGAAGATGTGTCAGTCCTTAAGTAGACTGCTCACTGACAAGACGTTCCGTAATATGAAGATTTAGTTTTACGGTGAGGCATTTATACACAGATGATGCCGCCATACAGCGTGTGCGCTGGAAGTATTCGGTTTTTCCCATCGAAAGCACTTCGCACGTGCGGCATAGGATGAACCGAACTCACTGTTTCGAAATATTATACAATATACATAACTCATCCTCGGGTATCGTTGTACACAAAAACGAAACCCGAGTACATGTATTTAATAAACAAAGGGATTTATGCAATTCCGTGACAGATGCCAAGGACATACTACAGTAGCCAACCCTGGCTGATCCGATGATATGATTATAGGCCGCACCCTTTCGGTTACGAGCCAAGCACGCTCACTACTGATCCACCGCGGTTCTTACATCAGGGACAAACATCGGACCAAATGTCTTCTCAAGAATGTTCCTTAGTAGAGGCGATACTTTTTTATTGATCCATTTGACTGTTAAAACGTCGAATAAATCGTTTGTGGATTAATATTCCCATGCACATTAATATTTCCCGTTTAAGTTGAAAAAATCGAAATTTGATATCATGCGCATTCACATTTTATTATATATTAAATTAACGAGATAATGACATATATCAGTGAGTGAAAGATGATATTGGTACACAGTGGCGAGGCCGCTTTCATCACCGCCGTGGTGATATCACCTTTGGAATTATTTTCTTTTCGCATTTAGGAAAGATATCCACCTTTGTGTATGTTATTCAAGTAAATTTTAAGTGGTTAGAGCGTTCGCATTGAATACGGGAGATCGGGGGTTCGCAACACCAACCGAGTCATACTAAAAACATAAAAATGGAACCAGCAGCTATCTCGCGTGGCGCTCAACATTAAGAGGTTAGTATTAGGATTGGTAGGCCTGGTGGCTGGGTGGGACATGATGCTACATGTCTACAGCATGATTCGTCAGTGTTAAAAATCAATATAAACTGCCACACTGCAGACACCGTAGCGACATGAAGTATGAAATAATAAAATAAAAAATAGCAAAAACAACAAAAAACAAAACAAAACACAAACCAATAGGCCTATTAATTCTTCTTCGTCTTCTCTCTCTCTCTCTCTCTCTCTCTCTCTCTCTCTCTCAGGATGAACATATCTTAAACAGTATCAAGACTTTAGATTCCTCAAGTATACATGTAATTGATAAGGAGGTGCCATAAAATAAATAACGAACTCAAAACAGACAAAATTAGGCTTTAAGTATTACTAATGAATGCACTTGCAGGAGTTATTGCTATTCAATATTCTGTCACCGATACAGTATCGTATGCCTTTTATAGTCCACGACTATATCTTATGTCATTTGTTTAGGCTCGAATAAACAGTAACACAAGAAAGAGTGAAAACAACAAGCTTTTGAAAAATACAATAATTTATTTTTCTGGAAACATTCTGTAAAAATGAAAAAATATGAACTTACGGTTTTATAGAATCAAATCCAAAAAGAATCCAAAAATAATCCAAGAATGAAATTTTAGTAGTCCTAATAACAAAATGTTCGACTGATTTTACGTTCGAATCCCGACGAAGAATCCAAGATGACGTATGCTACAGTCTGTAGTGTGGAAGTCTACAGTTCCTTGTAGAAACAAGAATTATCACCCCGGTTTCTGATAGCTGAATAAATTTTTATAAATAACTGTCCTTGTTCCACAATATTACATAAACTCACGTATTTTCCAGAACAATAACGCAATTAATCCTTTTGAATCCAAGTAAATTGAAATAACTCCAAACCAAGTAATCTGAAATAACTCCAAACAGCACAACATACAACTAACAGTTTAAACAACCCAGCTTCTACTGAGGTTAATTCTCCAAAACATGGGTTATATGGTCTTTCTAAAACGTAAGCAAGGGGTCACATGATCATCTTCTGGAAGGATATAGAAGCAAGTACTTATTACAGGTCACGTCTTCCCAGTGTGACCCTGACGAAAAACAATCATTTTACAATAAAATAGAACTTGTTTACGATGGTTGCAAAAAATTTTGAAACAAGGTCAGGATTTAGATCAAAACCTGGTGTGTATAAACTAACAGTCAAGGTCAAACTATTTTCTGAAATAAGTATCATCTGTACTAAATAAAATAACATTTCAATATCATGTAATGAGAAATAAAAAATTTAAAACTGACAAACAATTAAATTCAAATAAATATATATTAAATCAGATATAATTAAATCAAATATACGTTACATATATAACGATCGTGGGTCTGTAATAAAATCCAGTAATTGAAGTTCTTGCTCAATTGCTTTATTTGCTTTCGTTTCAAACTGACAATGCATGGTAGTGATATTTTACTCTCTGAAAAAGTATGGGGGTTTTCTGGCAACTATTCTGTATAGCTTGTCCAGAATTTGTAAAATGATTATAAATATGTACTTTTGCTGGACATGCTCAGTAAATGTGCGCTGCCTGCTATATAGTGCCTCAGTTGACGCTGTAATATTTTAAAACTGTTACAAAGTTTTAATCGGGGTCAGCATTGAAAACTCCTCGTTATCCATATTAAACACGGCGCTGCAAAAAAAAAAAAAAAGTTTTCTATGTTCTTATAGCAATATATACCGCAACTTGTAACTACCTAGTAGCTTTAAGTTACACGAGATTAGAAGAGTTGCTTCCCTTATATCATCAAATCTTACAAAAGGTCGTTTATTTTACGATGCACATAGGTCTCACTGGACAGTTTATCTGGTGAATTTTCATCCGACGATGACCAATTACAGAAAAATGAGAATAACTGTACACTGAAGATACAAATAAAAACAAACTAATGATTTTTGTAGAAAGCATACATGTGAGATTTTGACAGCAGTAATCAGGTTAATTCCTGATGCAACTGGTGGTTTTTATACTGAACCAACACTGCCACCAACCCCTAAATTTTACATTCATTTTTGACAAGAAATAGCTATTTTGAATATTTTTCTGTGACAAGGCAGCTAAAAGAATCAGTATGTGCCTTATGCATGAATAAAGTTCACTAGTACTATAACAAATTAGCATACTTTTCATCACCCCTCAACCATCTAGATTTTTAGATATTTACCTCTGTAGCAGACACACATAAATACGTAAGCCAAGTCGACAGCTCATTTGCAGCCCAAGTTACGTATTTGATCTCCAATGCAAATCTATCTGTGACAGGCAGTCACCAACAAGCCAACCTATTTCCAAGCCTAACTCAAAGTAAATCTGAACCACATTATAGATTTAGCTTATGTGTGAATTTATAAATGCTAGGCTTGTGATAATTAGGTTCATGCCTTCTACCTTAAAAATTAGGGGGGTGTCAAAATACGAAACTATCCAGTGAGACCATATCTGTGAAGCAATGGCTTCGAGATGCCAAAATGGTTTAGCTGTGTCAAATACCTCTTCGAGAGGGAAACAGATAGTGACTAAGAAGGTTTTACGAGGTCTTTTGCGATGAGCAACTACTGCTGGCATAGCGATTACCAATATTCACACGTCGGTACGTCCTTTTCCAATTGTAAATGTTTTATAGAAAGAGAAAAATACAGTTTGAACAATAGTATTTTCATGTTTCCAAACTGCATCGCAATATATTTTAAAAGCTGCTAAGTCAAAACTTATGGTCGTCCCGTTTTGGGGCGGCTGAAATTTTTGAGGTATTCATATTTCTTTCTTGCCTCTTTCGCAGAAGGTTGTTTGCCTTTTGTAATACATCGTGAAGTAGCGCCAAAAAGACCTTTATATAAAAAGATACAACCTCTCCCCCCCCAAAAAAAAAAAAAAAAAAAAAAAACCATAAAAAAGAAACAAAATAGCAAACATAAAAAGAGGACACACTAGCATCGTCTACTTTTAATTCTGGATTTTTTCTTGAGTACGCAAACGCGACCTTTTATGATCAGCCAATCAGCTTTCGTTATCGTTTGTGTTAGTGACATCCATGTTCGGACTACGTCAGACTAATTTCAATTGCGCGAAGAATCACCCTAATTTACTTGATGCATCGAATAACATCAATCCATTTCCACCCCTGGCATTTATCGTACGTTATCAAGTATATGGGATGTTAATATTATTAAATTAACACAATATACATATCGACTAACCATGAGAGGAAATGGCGTCTCACGCTTTATTTGATACATCCGGCGAGGCCACGTGTTGTCTGTTAAGATAGCGACTTTCGTAGATAAATCACGGCTACAACGCATTAGTGCCGGCTTTGGGATTTTAGTGAACCGTTGGCAAAGTACTGACTTTGAAACACATATAGAAAAAAAGAACAAATCTTTAATGAATGGAATAAAATCAGAGGCCACAGAAAGAAAGAAAGAAAAAACCAAACATGCGCGTGCAATTAGTCTTTTGATCAAAAGAATAGTAGGACATTTTAATCTCCGTGTCTGTTACACTGTAACATGTAACCCGCAGACTGACTGTACGTCATTTATCTACTCAAGGGAAGCCGACAGAAACTTTCGAAGCCTCAAAGCCGATACAAAGATGTATATTTGTGTTGACGTAAAAAATTTTAAAAAAATGATTAAACTTTTTTTATTTTTTTTTTGGGGGGGGGTGGTGGGTGGGATGGGGGAGCGGTATTTTCTGAGGGAGAGATTTGTCCGTACCTGTATGAGAATACAACTACTGCTACAAAATAGTATAAGCTACGTCACAAATCTATGGAATTACAAATCACATCACTGGTCAACATTTACGATCGGAGCAAGAATATGCGATGGTTGTAAGATGAGATCATTTGAGTACATAAATGTGACAGTGTTATGGCAAAAAAATACAATGATTCTTCTTGAGTGTACAAAAATAAAAAATAAAAAGATTTTTAAAAAATAGTCCGCTTCCACAAATAAAACAAATATCATAATATATATTCATTTTACAGTTACAAATTTGGGAAGATTCAGGAGAACTTTGCGATTATTGGTAGCAAATAAGTTTTGTAACTGCAACAGAGTGAGATATTAAATAGGTTTTAGGAACATAACTCATTTTACTTTCATAAAGATTACATCTTTTTTGCTTAAAAGGTGTATTGTCCCAACGATTGGTTTCAACTAGGTGGTGTGGAGGAATAAATCCCTCAGGACAAAATCTCCCCAGCCAAATGAAAGATAGGATATAATTCCCTCCCCCAGTCTAAGCTTATCAACTTTTTAAACTGTTACCATACCGGTCTATTTTGAAACGGGATAGAAGAAAAATGTGATATGCCTATGTTTTGATAGGCGTCGACAAGTATTCTTATCTTTCGACAAAAGCAAACTCTTTCTCAGTAGACTATGAAAAAGAACAGATAACATACACACACACACACACACACGCACGCACACACACACAAGTTGAACAATAAAAAATTTCATCGCTGCACAGAGTGGTCAAACCATGCGAAGTAATAAGAATGTCAAAACTAAAGAAAAGAACAAATTCTTAATTATTCTATCATCTTTACTCAAACGAAAAGAAAGCTTTATCTTTTACATCCAGAAACATAATCTTTGTGTCCTTAAGTATCCATCGCCACAGGGAGCTTTTGGTTTGAGTTAGTTCAGTTAATATTTAAAACTTCCGGTTGTTATGGAACGAATCCGAAAAGAGAGAAGGCTAAGCAAGTGATCTAAACATAACCCTAAGAGATCAATGAGTGCATTTGAAACACCTCCTGTAAATGTAAAACAAATCAAATTTCTAAACGATTTATCATGTTTAGTATTACATCCTTCAGTGAAAATTAGGTCGCTGTGATCTTCATTTCACAATCCGTTGATAATGATCAGCTTATACGTTTAGCACAATATCTCAGGTACTATTGTCGATGAAGACCCATAACATGGAATTAAACTAATTTCTGAGATTTTCAACAGCCATCTGTGACCTACACTTGATGATTCAGTGATTTGTGCACACCTTTAGACAGATCTTGGTTTCTCCAAGTTAGTGTTTGTGTTTAAGGTCACTTTCTCAGACATTGTTACTTGTAGAACCATTTAGTTGGTATTTAGATGTATTAATCTAAGGTTCATACGACCGCCTATAATAAAAATTATGATATGAATACACATGAAATACAAGAATCATGGGTGGTTACCTGTTTTCAAACAAATTGCGACGCTTGATTTGATTATGTATGTATTGGTCTGACGTTATCTGTGCCTGTGTTTTACGGTACAGAAGTACTTTGAAGATTGCGTGTATCGTCATGTAAAGTGTCTTGTCCAAGAGGACACCTTAGTAGACCACCTGGGATAAATCATCTATGGATAATTCTTGACATTGATGGTTTTAACTACAATCCGTCTAAGGAAGACTTTTGACACTGATGGTATTAACTGCAAGCCATCTATGGATGAATTTTGACACTGATGGTATTAACTACAAGCCATCTATGAAAGACTTTTGACACTGATGTCATTAACTGAAAGCCATCTACGGGAGTCTTTTGACACTAATATCATTAACTGAAAGCCATCTACGGAAGATTTTTGACACTGATGTCATTAACTGAAAGCCGTCTATGGAAGTCTTTTGACACTGATGTCATTAACTGCAAGCCATATATGGGAGACTTTTGACACTGATGTAATTAGCTGAAAGCCGTCTGAGGGAGATTTTTGACACTGATGGCATTAACTGCAAGCCATCAATGGGAGACGTTTAACACTGATGGCATTAACTACAAACCATCTATGGGAGACCTCTGACATTGATGGCATCAACTGCAAACCATCTATGGGAGACCTCTGACACTGATGTCATTAACTACAAGCTATCTATGAGAGACCTTTGACACTGATTTCATTAAATGCAAGCCATCTATGAAGATTTTTGACACTGGTGTCATTAATTGCAAGCCATATATAGGAGACTTTTGACACTGATGTCATTAACTGAAAGCCATTTATGGGAGACGTTTAACACTGATGGCATTAACTGCATGCCGTCTACAGAACATCTACTGGAAGCCATTGTGAAGCACAAAAAGTGGTATTGTCTTACTTTTACAATTCGTTCTTAATTTTAGAGAACCTTGTACTGGAAGCTAGGTTACCAGACTCACCAACCATAACTTGAAGAAAATGATGGCATTTCTCACATTTAATTCGTGATGATATTTCATCTTTTTCCTATATGCTTCTCCTTTTCTACTGTATATTCGTACTTTTGTTTGCTGGCATTGTTCTGAATACTGCCTTTTAAATCAGGCAGTAAAATACACTTTATATGCACTTCTACCATATTCTTGAAAGTGATTCTGAAATGTATATATTGTGATTACCGAAATTTTGTATTCCAGACAAAATCGATAATCCCAAATGACTTCTCGTGTTTGCACAAATTTGGTTCCCTGCAGTCATTCATTGACAGATACACAAAACAGTGCAATCTATTATGGATTTTGCAGGATTATTTACAGACCGAAGTTGACTTTAACTATAAACTATTTCGTGATACCTGGAAGTTCAGGACGTAAAATGCTGCATGAATAAAGTGCAATAGCAATGCATCTTTCCTTCTAGTTCGATATTTTTTCAAATTAATAGCATCTATTTTTATACTAAATTGCCTTAAAGATGTGGTAGAAAACTTCAGACATGTTATGTGAAGAAAGAAACACTTCCGAGTGAAGAGCTTGGTACGGTAGTGTTACGTGGCGGCCATTCTCAATTTATAATTATTCTATTATTAAATTTTTGCTGCCGTGGAGATTTCTGTACGTGACTATGATTTTCCTTCTGTCAGCTGTATCACATTCTTCTCACTGCCATTGAATGAAGGCGTTAAACACTAATAATACGCAGCAGCCATGCTTCAAAAATGAATTTGATAAATCCGATCGGCCTTTTTTAATCGAACTTTGCAATGTATGATCATAAGGTACAATGAAAATAAACATCAACGTCTACAGATGGTTTCTTTTCTTTTCTTGCTGTTATATTTACCTCGTGTCGGTGCCACACACCTCCCTCACCCACCACTCGTCTGGTTGATTGCATCAGCACCAACCTGGTGTCATGTCCTCCCATGATCCCTGGTGCCCTGGCTTCCCATGATGCCCCTTGTACCCTGGCCTCCCTTGCTTCCACTGGTACCCTGGCGTCACATCATACTCCACACACGAGGCTAGTTAAGCACCAATAATGGTGAATAAATTCAAGATGGCGAAAGTGATATATGTGCTTTCGTAGATGAAATGCAGCAATTGATTCATGTAATTTGATTTTTATAGCTTTGAACTAAAAAATTCAATATCGCTATGATGAGAAAATACTCCATTTTTTGGCCGGAATAATGCCTTGACAGCCATCAGCCTTTTTGTACGTATATGTTGCAATGGCTCCCTAAAGACAAGCTACATATTCTAGCCAACAACAAAAAAAAACAATAAAAAGAACCAAAGCAAAACATGTCCGAGCTAGCGTACTGAATGTTCAACACTACCAGCATGTCCTAGAGTTGTATGAGTAGTACTATGATGTACTCTTGCATTCTGACACTTTAAACAGCAGGTCTAATAGGTCACAGACAATCCTCACATTCTGTTTATTTGACTAGTTATAAATTTCAAGTTATAAGTGAGCAGAATGTTAAAACATGGACACTTCTTTTAAAATAATTGCTCCTATAGTCTTTGCATGAATTTCAGTTTATGCTGTATCTTATTTGGTAACAGTTTATAAGTTTGCATGCTGTATCTTATTTGGTAACAGTTTATAAGTTTGCATGCTGTATCTTATTTGGTAACAGTTTATACGTTTGCATGTTGTATCTTATTTGGTAACAGTTTATACGTTTGCATGTTGTATCTTATTTGGTAACAGTTTATACGTTTGCATGCTGTGTCTTATTTGGTAACAGTTTATAAGTTTGCATGTTGTATCTTATTTGGTAACAGTTTATACGTTTGCATGTTGTATCTTATTTGGTAACAGTTTATACGTTTGCATGCTGTGTCTTATTTGGTAACAGTTTATAAGTTTGCATGTTGTATCTTATTTGGTAACAGTTTATACGTTTGCATGCTGTATCTTATTTGGTAACAGTTTATACGTTTGCATGTTGTATCTTATTTGGTAACAGTTTATACGTTTGCATGTTGTATCTTATTTGGTAACAGTTTATAAGTTTGCATGCTGTGTCTTATTTGGTAACAGTTTATAAGTTTGCATGTTGTATCTTATTTGGTAACAGTGTATAAGTTTGCGTACTGTATCTTATTTGGTAACAGTTTATAAGTTTGTATGCTGTATCTTAGTTGGTAACAGTTTATAAGTTTGCGTGCTGTATCTTATTTGGTAACAGTTTATAAGTTTGCATGTTGTATCTTATTTGGTAACAGTTTATACGTTTGCATGATGTGTCTTATTTGGTAACAGTTTATAAGTTTGCATGCTGTATCTTATTTGGTAAGTGTATAAGTGTGCGTGCTGTATCTTAGTTGGTAACAGTTTATACGTTTGCGTGCTGTATCTTAGTTGGTAACAGTTTATAAGTTTGCATGCTGTATCTTATTTGGTAACAGTTTATAAGTTTGCATGTTGTATCTTAGTTGGTAACAGTTTATAAGTTTGCATGCTGTATCTTAGTTGGTAACAGTTTATAAGTTTGCATGTTGTTATTTATTTGGTAACAGTTTATAAGTTTGCATGCTGTATCATATTTGATAACAGTTTATACGTTTGCATGCTGTATCTTATTTGGTAACAGTTTATAAGTTTGCATGTTGTATCTTAGTTGGTAACAATTTATAAGTTTGCGTGCTGTATCTTATTTGGTAACAGTTTATAAGGTTGCATGTTGTATCTTAGTTGGTAACAGTTTATAAGTTTGCATGCTGTATCTTATTTGGTAACAGTTTATAAGTTTGCATGCTGTATGTATTTGGTAACAGTTTATAAGTTTGCATCCTGTATGTTTTTTGGTAACAGTGTATAAGTTTGCATGTTGTATCTTATTTGGTAAGTGTATAAGTGTGCGTGCTGTATCTTAGTTGGTAACAGTTTATAAGTTTGCATGCTGTATCTTATTTGGTAACAGTTTATAAGTTTGCATGTTGTATCTTAGTTGGTGACAGTTTATAAGTTTGCTTGCTGTATCTTAGTTGGTAACAGTTTATAAGTTTGCGTGCTGCATCTTATTTGGTAACAGTTTATAAGTTTGCATGTTGTATCTTATTTGGTAACAGTTTATAAATTTGCATGCTGTATCATATTTGGTAACAGTTTATAAGTTTGCATGCTGTATCTTATTTGGTAACAGTTTATAAGTTTGCATGTTGTATCTTAGTTGGTAACAGTTTATAAGTTTGTATGCTGCATCTTATTTGGTAACAGTTCATAAGTTTGCATGTTGTATCTTAGTTGGTAACAGTTTATAAGTTTGCATGCTGTATGTTTTTTGGTAACAGTTTATAAGTTTGCATGCTGTATGTTTTTGGTAACAGTTTATAAGTTTGCATGCTGTATGTTTTTTGGTAACAGTTTATAAGTTTGCATCCTGTATGTTTTTTGGTAACAGTGTATAAGTTTGCATGCTGTATCTTATTTGGTAAGAGTTTATAAGTTGCATGTTGTATCTTAGTTGGTAACAGTTTATAAGTTTACATGTTGTATCTTATTTGGTAACAGTTTATAAGTTTGCATGCTGTATCTTATTTGGTTCTTAGTTGGTAACAGTTTATAAGTTTGCATGCTGTATCTTATTTGGTAACAGTTTATAAGTTTGCATGCTGTATCCTATTTGGTAAGAGTTTATAAGTTGCATGTTGTATCTTAGTTGGTAACAGTTTATAAGTTTGCATGTTGTATCTTAGTTGGTAACAGTTTATAAGTTTGCATGCTGTATCTTATTTGGTTCTTAGTTGGTAACAGTTTATAAGTTTGCGTGCTGTATCTTATTTGGTAACAGTTTATAAGTTTGCATGCTGTATGTTTTTTGGTAACAGTGTATAAGTTTGCATGCTGTATCTTATTTGGTAACAGTTTATAAGTTTGCATGCTGTATGTCTTTTTATAACAGTGTATAAGTTTGCATGTTGTATCTTAGTTGGGAACAGTTATAAGTTTGCATGTTGTATCTTATTTTGTAACAGTTAATAAGTTTGCGTGCTGTATCTTATTCGGTAACAGTTTATAAGTTTGCATGTTGTATCTTATTTTGTAACAGTTTATAAGTTTGCATGCTGTATCTTATTTTGGTAATGTTTATAAGTTTGTATGTTGTATCTTATTTTGGTAATGTTTATAAGTTTGCATGTTGTATCTTATTTTGGTAATGTTTATAAGTTTGCATGTTGTATCTTATTTTTGTAATGTTTATAAGTTTGCATGTTGTATCTTATTTGGTAACAGTTTATACGTTTGCATGCTGTATCTTACCTGGTAACAGTTTATACGTTTGCATACTGTATCTTACCTGGTAACAGTTTATACGTTTGCATTTTGTAACTTATTTGGTAACAGTTCATAAGTTTGCATGTTGTGTCTTATTTAGTAACAGTTTATAAGTTTGCACTACGATGAGCTCACATTCATTCCAGTTCCAGAAATTTTAACTGTATTAGTTCATTTTCCATATTAGTGGTCTGTTTGCTACGTAAATATTTTCCGTTTACAAAATTATAAAAAACAAACTTCAATATTTCTTTTCAAGTAATATATATCCCGAAGTCAAAATATCATCATTACCGGACTAAACTAAAATGGAAATATGATTTAGTTCAAAGATAATTTAGGTTATTTAAAAATCTGACAGCGACAACTTGGGGACCTTTTCTGGTGACCTATGTTATTACCATAATCGCTAATTTTATCAACCAGTCAGATGAAGTCTTATATCTTCGCGTTTGGGGGACCGAGCAGTATGTCTGAAGAGGATTATTTGAACGATTTGATTCACTTCAAGATTTCTGAAAGCTGCATTTCCATTGGTTAATTCAAAGGTCACCAGCACATAATCCAAAAGGGGTCGCTGCCAGATCTTCACATTGGACAGTATAGATCTAATTTTAAGGGGCGCTCACCAGTTATTATGTAGGCTACTATTCAGAGAGTGACGTATGTAAGGTGAAGTTGTTTACATTTAAAACATGCACAGTGGAGAGAATGTTGGCATAAATCTATGCTACTTTAATGTAATGTGGCAGACATTTCTTTGGATATTGTACTTTTGGAAACTGTAAATGATCTAGGCACACTGCGAATTAAAATGACTGCTCCCTTGTGCTCCAAAAATCAACCTGAATTGGTCTAAAGTACACTATCCTTAGCAGCTATTAAAGTAGGGAAAATGAATTTTGCCAGACTAGACAATACCAGCTTCTAAAAGTGCAATGAATGAGTTACCAAATATATAAAATGTAAAAGAAATGTATCGGCTCTTTTTTATATTCCTATTTACCTCTGAAGTTCAGGAAGTGAAAATGACCAAGTGGAGCTAGCACTTTTTTGAAAGGTGCACATCTGGAGTAAGGCCAAGCTGTATACTCTATAACCCATACTGCATCCATCAATCATATACCAAAATAAAGGGAATTAAAGGTTCTTTGAACTATACCTAAGATATACAAGGTCTTTTTTAAATAGCCAGTATAACCAGTGAGGGAAGCCGGGGAAATTCTTTTTCTTTAAAATTCGAACTATGCAAAATACGAAACTGTAGAGAGCCACCTTAATCACACCGACTATGAGGTTAATCTAGCTTCCTCATTCCAGGAGAGGATTTGTTTTGATGTTAACATTGCTAGCTGAAAATGTACATAAATCTAATAATTTCCGTGTTGAAATGAATCAGTAATTTAAGAATTGCATCGATTCTCTGACCATGTATTTCATGTCGTCATAGTATCAATAGTTGATCTATCTAGACCTCCAGTCGTAGCCATCTGACCGTAACTAGAAAATGTTATGTTTCTAAACTAGATAGAAAGAAATTGCTAAAGTGAAAAAGCTCCAAAACCTGCACAGGATAAATGGTATCCATTGCATTAGCAACTTAATTCCACCCACCCCGACCCCATTATCTGTTCCATTAATGCATTTTAAAATACAAGTTTGCTGGATGACAGGAAAGTCGGTATATTCGAAAATGTTGAAACTTAATTTAAAATAATGGTAAAACACTCTCGATTAATCTTTAACCTTAAAAGACATATCCGTCAAAATTAAACCACAACTCAAAATATAAAAATTATAATTCTGCTTATTGTTACTTCAGGCAAACACTCGGTACTTCTTTAACTGACACAGTTCTGCCTAGCACAACCAATAAACGGGGGTGGGGCAACACAGCTGTAAATAGCTGATTTAATGCTTTTCTTTATTGCCAGCTCAATTTTTTTATTACTTCGCCATCTTGAATTTCTTTACCGGTATCGGTCATTCAACGATGCGTGCCTGGCCTCGTGTGCGCAGCATCATGGGAGGCTGGGGTTCCATGCTTAAGTGCAAACAGTGGCATGGCCAGTACAAAGACGACCAGATAATCTGATTTACAATCACGTGACCCAACAGCAAACAAGTATTCAACTAGTCTGCCGACATCTTGTACTTTCTCACACAATGACAGATTAATTTCTGTCAGTACCATCGCAATATTAATGCGTCTCCACAACAGTAACATTATTGACATGCCAATCTTCAGAAGCGGAACAGACTTCGAAAGCCATTCAGTATTGATTGGCGATTATCAGTTGTGACCTTTATGCTGACAGGAAGGAATTCAATTCTCTATTATCAAATAAATGAAACTTAATTCCTGCCCAGAAGCGCTTAGGCAATTTTATTCCAAAATCATCTTGCTGCGTGCGAAATGAAAATATCTGGAACCCTAAATGCAGCACGGATGAGAATGTGAAGTCATGAATGATAATGAATTTGCCTGACTTTGTTCAAAGATTTGGCTTCTAGGGGCTTACAAAATTTCCAAACGGTGCTGTGTCAAATGTACGGATATACGAATATTTATTCTTCCAACCTTTCTTTTGGCGGTGAATTTACATACCCCAAGCGTTCTTTCCGAATAACTGGCTGTAAGAGGCGCCAAATTAGACGGAAGTGAATGGGGGGGGGGGTTGGGGGGCGGCGGCACAAAAATGCTTTGGCCTGCCCTATTTGTGGAATTTTACTATTGCTTTTGTTCTTTTATTGCAGGCTATATTCCCAATTTTCGTGACTAGAAACCATTGTTCAGGTGTATCTACACTAAGTATGGTACATATTGATATTTATGATCTTGCATGATAAGGCCTTTTCAATAAATAAAAATGAAGTTTGCTTCTTTCTCTCAATTTCTGAAATAGTCATATTTATCTACATAATTAAATTAAAATTACTTATTTACAATCAATAAAATGAACGCTATTAACGTGTATCATTCGCGCTATGTGCAATTGTTTTAGAACATGGCTTCACACACACACACACACAGGAACGCGCGCGCATACACACGACAACCATACATATGTACATTCTAACTTTGGTAACACTTTTCATGAAGTGCGATCGTTGCCAAAATAAATGACTTTTCTTACGAAAATAAAGAAACTATGCTTTACAAGACAGATGGAGAAAATTGTGAATGTGTCCGCACCTGGTCTCAGCTATAACCACCGTCTTCGATGCTGGGGCAATTTCCGGAAAATTTAAACCCGTAGCTTTAATATATCATATGAAGTCTTAAAGAATTACTCTTTGTAATATGTTACACGAACTAGGATTTTAACGATATTGCCAGTACAAAAAATTACATTAAAATCTGTTTTGTTAAATACACAGAAAAGACCACACTATTATTCATTAATGGACAGGTGTGTTTCAAATAAACGTCTAATAAAAATGTAACTTGAAGAGAAAAAACAAAACAATTGATAGTTAGTTATAAATCCTGTCCTTCATCAACCAGTGCTTGTCATATGTAGGTGTCCACTATAGCTAAATTCACTGTATAATTCATTCCTGTACGCAACGTCTATATATTAAAACTACACGGACATAGTTATTAAGACAAAAGATTTAAAGGAAGCTAATGAAGTATAAATTAAAGTAATGAGAGAGCTGGACCATGTATAGCGGGGATTTTTGGTTTTGACGCACCACAAATAACGTAAAATTATTGACTCCATAATTCATATGCCTTTTCTCTAATTACTCGCCTGCTGCTTACCACCCTCTACTACCCTCCTGCGCAGTGTACCCGAACTATAGCAATATATTTCAGAGCTGGACCACTTTTCGCACTGCTATTTGGAAGCAAAAAATGTATCGAGTGCCTGGACCACAGTACTATATATAATTGTGCTGGACCAAATAGTATCGTGCTATTAAACTTAACTAATGTACTAAATGTAGGTGATCACTGGGCTACTTTTCATACTACTGCGTGAAAAATAAGAATACTCTCGTGTGCTGTGATTACTGGACCACTAATTATGGTGCTATTATATACAAACTAATTTAGCAAATGGCAACCAAAAAAAATGCTATAATTGATGCATTTAAAATCTCCGAATGAAATCGATCGAAGAAATAATATATATCAACGGTTTATGGAATGCTCGTTTAGGAATCAGCTTGATTGGGAAAAATTGAAAACGTATTCCTACGCACCTAAAGAAATTGATTATTATACAAATGAATACCAATGTGGTTAAGTGCCAATTCGAAACATATTTCCATGGCATCTTGAATATGAAGAGAGAAATGCAAGATATAATCAAAATAGTATACAAACGTAATAGACGAAAAAAGAAAGAAATACTATTCCAATACCAAGAACAACGTAAAGAACAAATATGTTATAGTTTATGATCTGATTAATTAAGCGACCAATGAGATGGTCTGTTCAAAAACGTATTACAAGTCCACTATAAAATGTGCAAAATAGCACCGCAAATAGATTCAATTCTTGGGACAACATAAATGATGTCATAATTGTTAGAGTGACACACCCAAACGTTTTGAGAGATATGATAAAAGTAACGACCTCTGCATGACTGATACTTGCTTACAAGCTTGGGTGTGATTGAATTATGGTCAAAGCTGGCTGCGTTACAAACAAAAAAAGGATAGAATAATATTATGCGATGTATGTCTATATTTTGTTTGCAAACTTGGTATATGATAGTATCTATATTATATGCAATTATTTTACATGACTGTAAATTTTAGTGATCATCTATAATTAAGATATTAGAAAGCTATTTTTTTAGACATGTATAAAATTATATTTTAGGATATTGAGAGTGCATGTATATTGCATGGGATGTATAATATATTAACCTGTTGACAAGTTTGGGGTAATGTCTCATTGACTGGTGGGATCAGGTGTGTTCTTAAAAGAATTAAGTTATTTCCCATTGGATGGTGGGTCACATGTGTAGATATTACGAAATATTATATTTAAAAGTCTGTCACGAGGGATATTTTGCGACATATATTCGTAACAGACACTTTGAGATGCACATAAAGAAAGAACTGATCTTAATTCATTCCTTTCTTGAAGTAATTCCTATTTCTGATTCATGTTTGATATGCTAAAATCAGTATGCAGCTGTGTTTAATGTTATATCATGATTATTTGAGATGATACATTTGCTAGGATTATTCATTGGAATTACAAAGTGCTCATTGGATTAAAATATTATTTTGATACCAGTGCGAATTATTCAAAGGAGTTCTGGACAATGCCGTTGTGATACGTACATTCGAGGATCTAAAATCCATTCGGAACATTCGACTCTTTTGGAACTTTTAGGATTATTTTCGACACAATTCATACTACTGTTAGTTTCTATTACATTTTCGTTGTTATAACTTTGATAATTAAATTATTTATTAAGTTTTACAAAACATGTCGGTTTCGCATTTTTATGTTATTTAGTTTGTGACCACAGATTCGTAGTATTTACACCACGTAAGGTTAAACAGATCAGAGGAAATAAAAATTAGACAAGTAGTAGCATGTCATCCAGTTGTATACCAACTGGAGGACGTGTATGAAATTATGTCAAGGACATACTTTCCGATCAAACAGGATTAAATGTACAAAATTAAAAAGAGTTTGAAGAGCATGAGAATGAAAAGCAAAAAGTATATATATGTCAACTGAAAGGATAAGAAGACTGTTTGAATAACTTGAAAGCTAAACTTTATTTCATTTAAATAAATGCTCGAATCACACTTTTAACAGTTTTGAATATAATGCATTAGTGGGACGAGACTTGTTAAAGTTAGTATATTTCCACTAATGCATTAGAAAGACAAACACGTGGGATTTTATTTTACGAAAGCATAAAACATTAGGGATTTATGAAACAGACAAGAATCTACCTGGAAAATAGCAGATGAATTTAGAGATTGTTTAAACGGATATAATTACAAAGAGTAAATGTAATTTAAACCTTCTATATTGTACAAAAACAACTAAAACAAGTAAATAAAGCAACGTGGATGAAATATTATTCTCCTCCAATTCAACAGATTAACAATGAAGCAACGAAACTAGAAACCAAAACAGACTGGACTAAATGCATAGGTTGCAATATGTGCATTAAGATGATGGGCAATTTATTGCAACGTTACTACCCTAGTAGAATATCAAATTTGCAGAAGGTGAATTTCCGAGGAAGATAACAGATCGATAAGACGACTTGAAAGAGATGCTGCATTTGCAAGTTTAATAAGAGACGGCTTTAAAATGGAATTTAAAACATCGTGACGAACAAGAAAACATTAATTAATAAATAAATTACAGTAAAACATGTGCATTACAAAATAAACTAGATAAAGTTAAATTTAAAAGCCCAAGCAAGTTTGATAACGTTAAACATGGAAAAGATTAAAGAATCGACATGAAGGACCTTCCTCTGGGGACACATTGAAACCATGATTCAAAGAAAAGGGTGTTATAATAGCTGCTATAGCTAGAATAACAGCAATGACAACACCGACAATTTCTCCATTAATAACGACTTTGGTAAGAAGTGCCAAAAACAAGCATTATAATTACCTGGCAGTGTTAGTTATTCATGAGTGCTGGGAAAATTGTTTCTTTCTTTGCTAAAACCATGTTGTTACTTGTTGCAGCAATATTAGATTTGTTAATACATTTTTTTACCATAGTGTAAACAATGCATTTAAGAGATGACGAGGTTATTAACATATTTCAAATCAAAAAGCACATTTGCTAGAGACCCTTACAATTAAAATAAATGATTGTTGTTTATTTCATAGTTTATTTAATTTCTTTTTTTTGACATGTCTCTGGATTTCTACAATTGGTTGGTGCATCCCTACGATAATATCCACCGCTCCGGTGGCCTAGTGGTTAGAGCGTTCGCCTCGGGTGCGGGAAGTCGTGGGTTCGATCCCCGGCTAAGTCATACCAAAGACTTACAAAAATGGTACTAACAGCTGCCTCGATTGGCTGTCATCATCATAGTGTTAGGACTGGTCGTTCTAGTGTCAGGACAATGTAAATGGGTGGGACAATATGCTACATGTCTGTGGAATGATGCCCCAGTGCTAGACATCACTATAAAACTGTCACACTGAAGACATCGTAGCGACATGACTGAAAATTTGTTAAAGCTAGTTAAAAAAAAAAAAATAACACACACACAATATTACCCTTTTAAATCACCATACCAAGCTGTTACCACAAACAACATAGTTCAAGTTCTCTGCTGAATATGTTGTTCAAAATACCGAGTTTGGTTCACCTAGTGCTGCACGAGCAAAGTGATTGCAGTGAGAAAACCGAGAACCGAAAGCTCCTTGACCGTGTATTGCCCCATAAACAGAGCACTGATCGATTCAAGTCAAACAGTAACGTGACGACGCAAGTTTTGTCATAA